>CM061142.1:700994077-701614212 GCA_030789695.1 Scilla litardierei
CATCGCATCTGATGTGGTCTCCTCAAAAATGGGGTAAGCAAGTGGCATGATCTTCAGAATATGTGGTCAGATCTAAAAGACCAACCTCTGTCCCAGTCGTCACTGTGATGTGATGTACCTCTAGGTACACTCCAATACACCATTGGTTTGTTTTTGGAATGGTGAGGATCTCGGAATGACAGGATGATGCTGCCTTCATAGTTTGCTTTATAGATCTACAGTAGATGGTCATCCCACTGTAGGTATCCAATCTGTGATTTCTCATTATAAGGGTCAGACATGTAATCTACATTTGCATAAGCATGGAGGATAATTCTTTATAATGTAAGCCCAAATCTATCGACCCTTGGAGGAAGCGCAGAAGATGCTTAACTCCAGTCTAATGGCACTTTTAGGTGCCTGATTGTCACTGGCTAGTGAATTTTCTGCAACTGATATATCGAGACGCGTGCAGTTAGCTAGGAGTGCACTGATTGCACTTAGATAAAGGACTTCAGGACCAAGTATATCATCTCCCTCTTCCAGCGAACGAAAGGGGTCTTTTTGTACATCCGTTGAGCGTACTACCATAGGTGTACTTATTAGATGACAATGGTCCTTGTAATTTCTTCAACGCACTCAGGGCGTATGAATTTTAATGTAACATGATTTTATCTTTTTCGATAAATCTGTTAGACATGACTAATCTTTATTTTGCCTAGGTCTTTCATTTCATGTTATATAGTCAGGCTTGAACAGCTATTCCAGTTTTCTCTTCAGGAGATCCGATGAGATTTAAGTTGTTTACAACGATGATCTCAAGGCATGTCCTTTGCTCTTTGAAAAGATGCAATGACATCGCTTAGTAGGAATCCTTGCCTTATCAAGTGATTCTATTGGTTGTACATTATTTATTATTATTATTATTCAATAGAATAGACGTCCCGAAGTCTATTCAGGCATTTTAAGGAAATGTGGAATTTATCTTTATCGAGATATCCATAAAGGTAAGCTGTCAACATCCAATAACAGCATATCCAAAATTTCATTTGCCAAATCTCAAGGTATGCATAGTTTATTACTTAGGAAATCTGATGCATCATTTATGAGTCATGCTCACTTTAATTTGTTTATTCCCCAGTTTCAGCGAAAATATCCTTGAGCTATAGGTTGTACCTAATGGCATACGATTTTATACTTATTTATTCTTATTTGTGCAATACTTATTTTTTTTCCCACATATTTGACACCTTTTGGTGTCTGGACTTTAGTTCCGAACACTTCATGTTTCATAAGTGAGTCCAGCTCATCTTTTTATTGCCTCCTTCCATATTTGGCCAATCTCTACATTTTCATTTAAGCAACGGAATATGGAACGATATTATATAATTATCATCTCTTTTGCGATGTATGTGGCAATATGATACATGAATATATTGTCGACAACTGTGTTCTTTCTGTCTAACACCTCCACAGTACGTACAACATTTACTTTCATTTCAGTTTTTCCCGGCATTTCCTCTGCAGTGGATTCCATGAAGGGTGAGGGTAGGGACATGAGCTCATTGTCCTGTGGTAGTATTGTCTCACGGTCTCCAGGAGTTTTTTATTTTTCGTCGATTTTTTTCCTTGGAGCCTGGTGGTCTGTCTCTTTTCTGTTGAGGAACGTCCACTTCTGCTTCTGGTGGATTGCATCCATTCTTGGGGATGTCAATCCTAGCTGGAGTATTTGCAACAGGATGCGTGATCTGACAATCTTCTGGTTGTCAGTAAATGAGTCCGGTAACTGTTTATTTGTAGGATCTTCAGGATTTCATCTTTACATTTCTTTGTTACCGGATTATAATGGGTCAATAATTCTGTATCCCATAATATTATTTGTGTAGCTCCAGATTTTTCAGTATCTAAGCCCAATTTGGGGAAATTCGTCTCATCAAATTCTCAGTCTTCAAGATGTGTTTTAAATGCGTCCCCCGTTTGGGGTTCTAGGTATATTATTGAGGGCGAGTCAAACCCTACATAGATACCGAGACGACGTTGAGGACCCGATTTTTGTCCTCTGCGGTGGTGCTATGGGGATATAAACTGCACAACTGAAAATTCTCAAGTGAGAGATGTTTGGTGGTATTCCATATACAATTTGCATTAGAGAGAAACTCTGACCTCCAGATGGTCTTATTCTTATTTTTATTAACGATGCAGCATGCAATATTGCATGTCCCCATGCATTCACCAGCAACTGGGATTTCATGAACGTGTAATCCATTGGAGTTTTTTATTACTGACTCTTTCAACCCATTTTGAGTATGAACATGTGGCACATGATGTTCAATTTCTATCCCAGTTGCTAGGCTGTATTCTTGAAATGACCGCGAGGTAAATTTCCCAGCATTAACCAGATATATTTACTTTATTTGGTTGTCTGAAAATGCACCCGCAACATTATTATTTGTGCCAATAGCTTTGGAAAAGCTAGGTTGTGGGTCGATAGTAGACACACATACGAATATTTTGAGGATGCATCAATCAGTACCATAAAGTACCGGAATGGCTCACTTGGGGGTGGATAGGTCCACATATATCTCCTTGTATTCTTTCGAGGAAGCTTGGATATTCTTTATCCACTTTTAGTGGTGATGGTCTTGTTATTAATTTTTCCTTAAAGCAAGGGATGCAATGGAATTCTCCCTTCTGAAAAATCTTCTGGTTCTTCAAGTCATGCCCATGTGATTGGGATAAGATGTGATGCATCGTCACCGATCCAGGGTGGCCAAGTCTATCATGCCAAAGTAAAAACTTGGCTGATGTCGGGCATTTCAGGTGCTCCGTTAAATTAGCTTCCTCTCTTCTAATCTTTGTATAGTAGAGGCCTGATGAAAGGCTCTCAAAACGTTCAAGTATGGATTTTACTCCTTTTTCTTGAGACGTTACATACAGTAATTCTTTTTCATTTACATTTTCTGTTTCCAGATGGAATCCGTTTAAACGGATGTCCTTGAAACTTAATAAGTTTCTATTTGAATTCGGAGAGAATACTGCATCCTTTATTTTAATTTCTGTTCCATTTGGGAGCAACAAAGTTGCGTTCCCAGAACCTTCAATAATATTTAATGGCCCCGATATTTAATGGGCTTTCATATGCTATGAAAATAACATTTGTATTGAAGGATCGTATATGTTATAGTCTACTAAGTAGTCATGAGAGCAATTCATCTATTAAAAGATGAATCGTATAAGCACATATGATTTCAAAAAAAAAACATTTTCACATTTATTCATACTTCATTCAATCATTCAGATAGCTCTTATAACATTTTTTTAAAAACATAGATAAAAATGGCTAATCGAATAAGTCGTCTTCTTCGAAGTCATCAGTAGTGAACTGGGCTGGAGCATTGGTGGTCACTAGATTTGTTTCAGCTTTCTGCTTTAAGCTTTCTTTGTACAAATCTTGTAGGTCCCGCGGAGTTCTTGCACACTCTAGACCAGTGTCCTTTCATGCCACATGTAATGACCCCAAAATTCATATATGTCTATTAAAACACATTCTTGGGTGCATAAATATGCGTATAAATTTTTGGGAGACTTGTATAATTTTCTTAGATTTTTGTGAGCTTAAAATTATTTTTAATGGATTGTTTTAACATCTATTAGAATTATTAAATAAGGATATACTTGTATTAAAAGGAGTATACATGTTATAAAGGGGTATTTCTATTGAAACAAAAAAAAAATTAATCCTAATTAATCCCCTTAAGCCACCTCCTCCTTGGGAAGTGGCATCACCCAGATCACCCTCACCTAACACTAAGTTAGGTGGCAGACTTAACTTGTTTTGGGGTAGTAGGAGGTGGGCTAGAGGGAAATCAAAAGAGAAAATGAAGAGAAAAATCAGAAAAAAGCGAAATTAGAAAGAAAAAACCCAACATCTCTCTCTCACTCACCCTCTCTCTCTGCTGTCGATTATTTTTTCCCAGGGCTCAAACCCTTATTTCTTAAATTCAATAGAAGAAGAAAGAAGGAGAACTAGGTATTGTTGTGATCTTCAAGGAGAAGAAGGGCCCCAGAATTAACTGATGGAGATATCAGGTAGGATTCTTAACTTGTTAGATAGGGTTCAGTTTAACCGCAAATCTTCCTAGTATTCGTTGTCGAAATTGAAGCCCTTTGATCCATACGGCCGTATGGTTTGAAACGATACGGCCGTGTGAATCATCTTCCCCACGGTCGAACGATCAAATTCATACGGCCGTATGGTTTTCACCATACGGCCGTGTGGCCATCAGCCCGTACGGTCTTATGCTTTTCATCGGCCAACCAAAATCCACACGACCGAATGGATTTCACGATACGGTCGTATGCATCTTTCAGCATCACTTATCAAATCCACACGGCAGTGTGGCTCTGTCTATGCTGAATTTATATACAGATCAAGTGTTGGATGTTCTCCAGCTTATGATACATGCCATGAACCTGCTCTAAAAGACCATGCATTTTATAATTACTTGATTAACAGTTCATTACTTGATTAATTTATAATTAACAATTCATTAACAGTTCATTAATTAACCATTCATTTTATAATTACTAGATTAACAGTTCATGCCTTCATAATTTTCATGCAGCATATCATAAGTAGTAGATATTTTGTTTTTAATAATCACATGAAGTTTATAATAGATATTTGCTGGATCAAATCCTCCACGTGGGTTGTGTGTACGGACAAAATATGAGCATGACTCACATGTACATTCATGTATGCCATCATGTGATTCATGTATGTCATCATGCGTGCATGAATCATCTGACCAGGCCTAGAACTTCCTAATTACACCAGATCAGGGTGTAGACCAGGCATCTCAGCCAGTAGGTTCAATGTAAATAATTTCGTACATCTCAAGACTTCAATATGACATGAATTACAGAACTCCACTTTTATTATTTTGCCGATTCATATGCTTTAAACCCTATTAAGTTTTGGATGTTATTCATGCAATAACTACGTTTCAATCTGTATGCTAGATATCTGTAATAAATCATGAATTTCATGATGTTACCATGATGCAAATGACATAATGTGTAGCATGTTAATTCTTATGTCACATTCATGCAAAATTGAGAAAGAAAGTGTATGATGATGATGATAAATTTGATGAAGAGCTACATTATTGCGAAGAATCTAAAGTGTGAGATGGGATGAATAATCTGGAGTCTTCAGTCCATTCTAAAATGGGTGAAGCTCTAGATGTGGGTTTGGGGGGCACGTGTAAAGAATAGGTCTTAAGGAGCGGACACAGCTGGGGCTCTCACTTGCACTCCTGAGAGAGTTGGCTAAGTGTGGATATAGATTGGTTCTCACTCGCACTCCCGTGAGTAGGCAGGGGGAGTGGGCAGGGTTAGAGAGACCGGTGGTGTACTCGTGATGTACCATGACAGGTAAATGATGGTTTGCTCCGCTTTACACAAAAAAACTAAGATTTCTTACTCCCTTCTGAGGAGTTATGAGAAGCCCCTCCAGTGCTCGTGTCGCTGGTTGAGGTACCACTTTTCACCCAGCCTAGGTGAAGTCCAGCTCCATAAGTGTCCTATCATTTACACAGGTTCCCAAACATGTAAAGTGATAACTTAAAGTAATTGCCATTTTTTTCATAAATGCTGCTATCACATGTTAATTGTTCTTCTATTATCTTTTTTGTTGTTATCACATGTTAATATGTTCCTCTGCTTCCTTTCATCACTTGCATGTCGTAATATGGTTACTTGTGCATGTTTTTCAAAGTTCTCCTTTAATACTTGCATGTCATGTTGTGAATACTTTTGTAAACCACTGCGACCTTTACTTTTTAGACCACCCTTCTTAGATAGGTAGTCCGATTCTAAACTATGTCCTACCTAGCTTAGTTAGGAATCATATTGGGTCACGCGTTGACGTGCCACATTTACTTTTCATGGTCTAGAAGCTGAATAGTCAGAGCTAGACTCAGGAGCTACTCAGAGGTGGAGTCTCAGAGGATAGTTTGATCCAGTTGTTCTTCCAGGGGTAGTTAGAGGGTGAGTTATACTTGTTTAGAGTGTGAGTGTTTTTGTTTTTGGTTCTTTGGGGGATTTTCGTGTTTACCCCTTTTGTACTCAGTTCAGAGATGATGTATGTAACAGATGTATCAATGTATTAATAAAATGAAATGTTTATACTTTTGTTTAGTTCTCAGTGTTCTAATTGTGATGGAGCTTTATTTGTACTTCCCAGCACGTGCGCAGTGACCTGCAGTTTTCTTTTACTCTCGACCTTTCTCTCTTTCTACGTAACCCTCGTTGATCTGGGAATACTTGGGACAACTTCATACTTTCCGGGTATCCTGGAGAGCGGGACGTTACATTTGGTGGCCCATGCAGGCCTCCACACTGCGACGTGCGTAAGGTAGTACATGTAATGTTCCGTAGAGAAAGATGAGTCTTAAGGTGGGTATATGTTCAGCCTTATAATAGAGCCCTGATATTAAGAGACCCGAGATATAGTGATATCGGGATAACAATAAGAAGAATTGTTTATATCTATCTGTGTGATTATGTGACTATGCCATGTACATATTTATGAGGTAATGAAGCCTCTATTTATAGTTATAGTTGTATGTGAAATATTTCTATAAACAATTGTCAGATTACTTCTATACTTGTACCTTATGTGGATTGGTATGTAGATGAGTTATAAAATGTGTAGAATTATTTATACGGATAAACAAGTATGCAGTATGTGTAAGGGACCATGCGGGGTTACACACACACTAGAGGGGGGGTGAATAGTGTAATGGCAAGCAAAGTGCTTAATTAAAAGTTACTAAAATTAAAGCACAAATAAGCAGCGAAAATTAAACAGAGTGCTCAACAACAACAATCGCAAACACAAGGATTTTACCCTGGTTCCCCAAAACTTGGGTACGTCCAGCCACACCAGTATTCACTATATTTCCACACAGAGAAGTGAATACAAAATCCCACAAAGAGATACCTCACACAGAGGATTTAGGATTCCCACAAAGAGATATCCTTACTCTCACACAGAGAGACATCACACAGAGGATTTTGTTCTTTCACACAGAAAGAACCAAACTCTCACATAGAGAGTAACTCCCACAAAGAGAGTAACTAATTCCCACAAAGAGAATTAGGGTTTCGAACAAAAAACAAAACGAAACAACACTTACCTATGCCTTGATATGATCTTACCAATGCGATGAAGAAGGCATGCAAGTGAAACTCAAGTGCTTGAGATGATGCTTTGATTGCACTTGATGATCTTTCTCTCTTCTAGGAATGAATCCTAACACTTCTCACTTGAGTGTATGAAATGAAGAGAAGAAAGATGTTCTCCAAGAAAAGGAATGAGATTGAAATCCCTTGGAGAAATTCCCTAGAGCTTAGATGCTATAGCATAAGATAGGGAATGTGGGAGGAGTGGCTTAGAGAAGAGATTAAATGATCTTCTATGATTTCCTAACCCTTTCAAGAGTTCTAAATGAACTAAGCCATCTCCTATATATATGAAGCCCAAAGAAACCCATAAAACCAGCCAAAACCCCAAAGGGAAGAAATCTGCAACGGCTAGATTTTGGCAGTTCATGGCACAGACAGTCGACTAATGAACAAATGACAGTCGACTGTTCAACGGCTAGAAAAATCCCAACGGCTATAATCTGAGCCAGGACAGTCGACTGTAGAAGACTACACAGGCGACTGTAAACCAGACAGTCGACTGTATATCCTTCATCAGGCGACTGCTGCAGGGATGTAAGAAAAACAGAGAGTTGCACTCTTTCTCCAAGTAAGCGTACAGGCGACTGATGACAAGAATACAGTCGACTGTAAAATAGACAGGCGACTGTTTATCCTTCAGCAGTCGACTGCTGCATATGATGGAGAAAAACAGAGAGAGATGCATATTTCGCACTTATGCCTTTCAGACGACTGAAGGCCATTTCATGGGCGACTGTAAATATACAGGCGACTGTAAAAACAGCAACATGCGACTGTCTTGCAATTTGGGAAGAAGCCCAGAAAATGCAAGAAGCGCACAGTCGACTGTCGACCAACTCACATGCGACTGTAAGAATATAGGCGACTGTAAATTGAACATCAGTCGACTGATGCAAAAATCTCAAGATGAGTCAATAGAAAAGTTGACTTGAGCTATGCATCACAGTCGACTGTAGAAGGCTCGACAGGCGACTGGAATCACCCAGTCGACTGTAAAACCTTCAGCAGGCGACTGTAGGAGAGCCAGAGACTCCAAATGAGTCTTTGGGCTAGATGAACCTATTAGGTTGGATTCTATGATAATACTAAGACTCACTAAGATGGTGAAATGCATATGCATGAGAGTATGACCATCTATCAAGGCATTACAATAATCCTAGACTCAAAAAGAGAAATGCAAGTAATTGAAATTACATGGATTACAAATTGCATCTCCTAGAGTCTAAGTCTTCAAGCTCACTATACCTTGATGCTCCTCATCATCTCCAAGCTTTGGCACTCCTTGATGAGCTTCCCTTCATCAAGCTCCAAGCTTTGGCAATGCTCCTCTAGATGTCCATCCATCATCATGCTCCAAGCTTTGGCTTCATTAGATGATCTTCATGACTTCATCCAAGCTTGAGCACACCATCACTCTTGGAGGTCTTTAAGATATTCCTTGTAATATCCTCCAAGCATTATGCTTTGTCTCATCAACATATAATCATTAAGATAAACTGAGACTAAAACATAAGATTGATTAGTACAATAACATTATGTATTGATCATCATCAAAACAACGTTAGTCTTGAACCCAAGAACTAACAATCTCCCCCTTTTTGATGATGACAATCCATTATGTCAAAATATAATAAACATTGAAATAATCAATGTGTGCTAACAAACTCCCCCAATCAATATGCAAATGTGCACAAAATAAAGACATATAAAGCACAAATCATATTGATGGTTGTTATGCAAAAACATACCAATTGATAATAATGCATTAACAAGTATAAGGTATATTTTACATAACCTATTTCTCTCCCACATTGGCATATCAAAAAGATGGGTAATGGCCAAATATGAGACCAATGGCAAGAGAAATAACCATCCCATATGCACAAACATAATGTGAATGAAATTCAATGTGACATATGAATGGAAAAATACTGCTAGCAAGAAAAAATTCCATTCTCCCCCATAATCATACAAAACATGCAAACATGGGAGTAATGGACACACTCACAAAAATGTGGGTACAAAATGTAAACATACAAGCATGGTACCCAAGCAATGAATAACAATGTGAGTGAGCTAGCAAGTTGGAAACCAAACAAAAGTGGAGTTTGGTTTCCGTATATAGTCATATGAAAATATAACATTACGAACATATGGTTCTATATACGCATTCCTATCAAGCCTAGAAACATTCTTAGGAATCCACAAAGAAAGTGATTTGGGATTCTTAAGAAGATGTTTGGTTAAGGCATGAGTAGGAGGTGAGGGTGCACGCTTATGAGGTGGAAAATAAACATTGGCGTGCCCCGTGTGTGAAACATGCAATTTAGCATTAGAAGCATTCACACAAGCATTTCTACCATGCATAGGAACATGTGAAGCATGCAAAGATTTATCATTAATTCTAGCATGCAAGCAAAGTAAGTTATTCCCATGGGTAGATTTATCATGCATATGAACATATGAAGAAGCATTCACACCAATAGGTTTTTGAATAGACTTCTTATGCAATGAGGTGTACTTATATGCATGATTCTTCTTTGGCTTAATATTCAAAGTTGATTTTTGGCCAAAAGAAGACTTAGATGTGACTAACCCCTTAGAAGGCTCCCCCACAAAATTTATTTGGGTGCTTCTAGGGGAAGAGCTTGGTTTGTTCACCTTCAAAGTAGAGGATCCCAAAACCTTGTTCTTACTCAAAAGTTGAGAAGACAATAGCTCACATTTCTTCAAAAGAGAAGAGATGTCGTCATCCCTAGCGGATAGACGTGAGCTAAGCTCAAGACATTGAGATTTGAGAACCGATGTCTCATTTCTCAAAGCGTCAATTTCAGAATCTCTCTCAAGAATGACAGAGTCACAATCCGAAACGTGAGTACGTTTAAGTGAAGCATTCTCCTCACGTAACTCACGAATTTTAGAAAGAAAAACTTCTTTCTCGACATGCAAAGATTTAATCATATTAATATGTGAAGCAAGCAAAGAAGTGCGATTATGAGAATCATCATGAAAAGCATTTGCACTACACTTATGAGCAATTAAAGAATTTTTATCACTAAAATCATTATGCTCATAAGTAGATTGAGTTTGAGATACCTCATTATCGCTAGACTCAATCTCATCACCTCTGGTGTACTTGGTCTCAAGATAGCTCCACATTTCATGTGCTGTCACCATGCATCCAACTTCTTCATTTTCATGGTCCCACGTGGATATGCACAAAGCTCTTTTAGCGTGGACGTTCATCATGAAGTTTGAATCTGAGACATCCGAAGTCACCGCATCCAGAAGATTGTTCTTCTTGAGGTGTTTGATCATTTTGCTCCTCCATTGAGTATAGTTCTTCGGGTCGAATATGGGAGGATGTTGTTGAGACTTAAAAGTCATGCTTGCAAAAGCCACCAAACTAAGGCTCCGATACCAACAGTAAGGGACCCTGCGGGGCTACACACACACTAGAGGGGGGTGAATAGTGTAATGGCAAGCAAAGTGCTTAATTAAAAGTTACTAAAATTAAAGCACAAATAAGCAGTGGAAATTAAACAGCGTGCTCAACAACAACAATCGCAAACACAAGGATTTTATCCTGGTTCCCCAAAACTTGGATACATCCAGCCACACCAGAATTCACTATATTCCCACACAAAGAAGTGAATACAAAATCCCACAAAGAGATACCTCACACAGAGGATTTAGGATTCCCACAAAGAGATATCCTTACTCTCACACAGAGAGACCTCACACAGAGGATTTTGTTCTTTCACACAGAAAGAACCAAACTCACACAAAGAGAGTAACTAATTCCCACAAAGAGAATTAGGGTTTCGAACAAAAAACAAAACGAAACAACACTTACCTATGCCTTGATATGATCTTACCAATGCGATGAAGAAGGCATGCAAGTGAAACTCAAGTGCTTGAGATGATGCTTTGATTGCACTTGATGATCTTTCTCTCTTCTAGGAATGAATCCTAATACTTCTCACTTGAGTGTATGAAATAAAGAGAAGAAAGATGTTCTCCAAGAAAAGGAATGAGATTGAAATCCCTTGGAGAAATTCCCTAGAGCTTAGATGTTATAGCATAAGATAGGGAATGGGGGAGGAGTGGCTTAGAGAAGAGATTAAATGATCTTCTATGATTTCCTAACCCTTTCAAGAGTTCTAAATGAACTAAGCCATCTCCTATATATATGAAGCCCAAATAAACCCATAAAACCAGCCAAAACCCCAAAGGGAAGAAATCTGCAACGACTAGATTTTGGCAGTTCATGGCACAGACAGTCGACTAATGAACAAATGACAGTCAACTGTTCAACGGCTAGAAAAATCCCAACGGCTATAATCTGAGCCAGGACAGTCGACTGTAGAAGACTACACATGCGACTGTAAACCAGACAGTCGACTGTATATCCTTCATCAGGCGACTGCTGCAGGGATGTAAGAAAAATAGAGAGTTGCACTCTTTCTCCAAGTAAGCATACAGGCGACTAATGACAAGAATACAGTCGACTGTAAAATAGACAGGCGACTGTAAATCCTTCATTAGTCGACTGCTGCAGGAGATGGAGAAAAACATAGAGAGATGCATTTTTCACACTTACGCCTTTCAGACGACTGAAGGCCATTTCACGGGCGACTGTAAATATACAAGCGACTGTAAAAACAGCAACAGGCGACTGTCTTGCAATTTGGGAAGAAGCCCAGAAAATGCAAGAAGCGCACAGTCGACTGTCGACCAACTCACATGCGACTGTAAGAATACAGGCGACTGTAAATTGAACATCAGTCGACTAATGTGAAAATCTCAAGATGAGTCAATAGAAAAGTTGACTTGAGATATGCATCACAGTCGACTGTAGAAGGCTCGACAGGCGACTGGAATCACCCAGTCGACTGTAAAACCTTCAGCACGCGACTGTAGGAGAGCCAGAGACTCCAAATGAGTCTTTGGGCTAGATGAACCTATTGGGTTGGATTCTATGATAATCCTAAGGCTCACTAAGATGGTGAAATGCAAATGCATGAGAGTATGACCATCTATCAAGGCATTACAATAATCCTAGACTCAAAAAGAGAAATGCAAGTAATTGAAATTACATGGATTACAAATTGCATCTCCTAGAGTCTAAGTCTTCAAGTTCACTATACCTTGATGCTCCCCATCATCTTCAAGCTTTGGCACTCCTTGATGAGCTTCCCTTCATCAAGCTCCAAGCTTTGGCAATGCTCCTCTAGATGTCCATCCATCAGCATGCTCCAAGCTTTGGCTTCATTTGATGATCTTCATGACTTCATCCAAGCTTAAGCACACCATCACTCTTGGAGGTCTTTTAGATATTCCTTGTAATATCCTCCAAGCATTATGCTTTGTCTCATCAACATATAATCATTAAGATAAACTGAGACTAAAACATAAGATTGATTAGCACACTAACATAATGTATTGATCATCATCAAAACAACGTTAGTCTTGAACCCAAGAGCTAACAGTATGTATATTGTATGTAAGTCTATGTATGGATTTATATATACCATTTGTGTGAGAGTAGGTGTACCATATGTATACTAGTGTATGGATATGTAGTGACAAATTATGTGTATGCTTTTAAGAATGGATGTCTATGGTTGTATATATATAATTGGAAGTATTGATGCTTATATGATATATTCTAATTGTTAGTAAAAATATTGGTGCATATATATCAATATCGGGATGTGCCTAGTTACATGTATGGACGTTATGTATAAGTCTGTAAATGAATTTGTATATACCACTTATGTGAGAGTAGACGTACTATTTGTATACTAGTGTATTATGTGTTACACATAGATATGTGGTAATAGTTAGGTGGTGATATAAATGAGAACGACTAAATGATTGTATGTATAATTGTAAGTGTTTGTACTTAATTATATGCTTAAGTCATTTGTTGAATGTATGGTGTAGCACATCCGAGTGCATAAATAAGGGTGTATGTAATAATATTTATTTTACATATGCATGCTACTAAAGTGGTGTGTGGATTGTATATAAGCCATGTGGTAGTATGTGTACTTATAATTGATATTAGGTAACCATTATTGGTGATACGAGTAAATTAGAATCCTAACTTATAAATTGATGCATCCTTGATCATATACTTCTGATTATATATGGATAAACCTAAGTATAACTATAGGTGTGTATATGTATGAATATATTAGCATTAAGACTTATGAGGTAATTGCTGTTTGTTTGAATATAGTGTAAGCATGTGTGTGTGTGTGTGTGTGTGTGTGTGTGTGTGTGTGTGTGTACCTACATAAGAAATGTTGCGTGATTTTATATACAAATGTGTGTATTTAAGTAATAACATGTAACCATGAACATGTATTGTGTGACACTATGCTAATACATATGTGGTGAATGTATAGATATTAATATGCAGTCGTAAATGGGTGTATTTGGTTTATTCATATATCCTATATGACATTTATGTAAAGATATTTGTATGTACACACGGATATAGTGTTTCAGTGTGAAATATGAATAAAGGATATATGTATGTGTACCTCTTTATTTATGTGAACTCATGTGAGTGAATTACGTAAGTACTTGCATATGTATCTGTCATATGAATACTTAATGTATACTTATATTTGAATGGTTGATCATTGCATGTATCCTTAATGGTTATGGTAATCTATATATGTGTGTGTATTAGTATGTATGCTTTGCATATTGGGTATAGCTACGATGTGTATCACTGTATTGTATTAAATTGTCATTGTAAAATATGTACATGATGTGAGTTGAATGACCATCTATTACATGTACATATCACAGTATAGTGATGTATTTAATTGGGGTAAGAATGTATGATGACAGAAGTCTCTAGATATGGATATATATATAATTAGTAGGGAGATGAAGATAGACAATGATAGCATATGAATAATATATTGTATATGAGGTAACTGTATATTTGAACTTGAAAGTACTTGTGTCTAAAGAGTGGATCTGTTGAGTATATGTTGTATAAATATATGTATTGTAAAACTATGACTTGAATAAAAATATGGAATAGGAATACTAGGTGTGTACGTATTTCTTAGAACATGTGATACATATAGTTATATGTTATTAGAATATGTGTAGCACGACCCTAGATCTTTAGATAGTTGTGTGTGTTCAGGTTAGACCCTTGGACTTAGCAACATTAGATTAGAACCTTAACCTAAAAGTCCGAGGACGGACTTTGTTTTTTAAGGGGGGTAGAATCTAATGACCCCAAAATTCATATATGTCTATTAATACACATTCTTGGGTGTATAAATATGCGAATAAATTTTTGGGAGACTTGTATAATTTTCTTGGATTTTTGTGAGATTAAAATTATTTTTAATGGATTTTTTAACCTCTATTGGAATTATTAAATAAGGATATACTTGTATTAAAAGGAGTATACATGGTATAAAGGGGTATTTCTATTTAAACAAAAAAAATTTAATCCTAATTAATCCCCTTAAGCCACCTCCTCCTTGGGAGGTGGCATCACCCAAATCACCCTCACTAACACTAAGTTAGGTGGCAGACTTAGCTTGTTTTGGGATAGTAGGAGGTGGGCTAGAGGGAAATCAAAAGTGAAAATGAAGAGAAAAATCAGAAAAAAAGAGAAATTAGAAAGAAAAAACCCAGCAGCTCTCACTCACTCACCCTCTCTCTCTCTCTCTCTCTCTCTCTCTCTCTCTCTCTCTCTCTGCTGTCAATTATTTTTTCCCAGAGCCCAACCCCTTATTTCTTAAATTCAATAGAGGAAGAAAGAAGGAGAACTAGAGATTGTTGTGATCTTCAAAGAGAAGAAGGGCCCCAAAATTAACTGATGGAGATCTCAGGTAGGATTCTTAACTTGTTAGATAGGGTTCAGTTTAACTGCAAATCTTCCAAGTATTCGTTGTCGAAATTGAAGTCCTTTGATCCATACGGCCTTATGGTTTGATACGATACGGCCGTGTGAATCATCTTCCCCACGGTCGAACGATCAAATTCATTCGGCCGTATGGTTTTCACCATACGGCCGTGTGGCCATCCACCCATATGACCGTATGTTTTTCATCTGCCAACCAAAATCCACACGGCCATATGGATTTCATGATACGGCCGTGTGAATCTTTCAGCCTCACTTATCAAATCCACGCGACTGTATGGAAAATTCCATACGGCCGTGTGGCTCTGTCTATGCTGAATTTATATACAGATCAAGTGTTGGATGTTCTCCAGCTTATGATACATGCCATGAACCTGCTCTAAAAGACCATGCATTTTATAATTACTTGATTAACAGTCCATTACTTGATTAATTTATAATTAACAATTCATTAACAGTTCATTAATTAACAGTTCATTTTATAATTACTAGATTAACAGTTCATGCCTTCATAAATTTCATGCCGCATATCATAAGTAGTAGATATTTTGTTTTTAATAATCGCATGAAGTTCATAATAGTTATTTGCTGGATCAAATCCTACATGTGGGTTGTGTGTACTGACAAAATATGAGCATGAATCACATGTACATTCATGTATGTCATCATGTGATTCATGTATGTCATCATGCGTACATGAATCATCTGACCAGGCCTAGAACTTCCTAATTACACTAGATCAGGGTGTAGACCAGGCATCTCAGCCAGTAGGTTCAATATAAATAATTTCGTACATCTCAAGACTTCAATATAACATGAATTACAGAACTCCACTTTTATTATTTTGTTGATCCATATTCTTTAAAACATATTAAGTTTTGGGTGTTATTCATGCAGTAACTACGCTTCAATCTGTATGCTTAGAGATCTGTGATAAATCATGAAGTTCATGATGTTACCATGTTGCAAATGACATAATGTGTAGCATGTTAATTCTTATGTCACATTCATGTGAAATTGAGAAAGAAAGTGTATGATGATGATGATAAATGTGATGAAGAGCTACATTATTGCGAAGAATCTAAAGTGTGAGATGAGATGAATAATCTGGAGTCTTCAGTCCATTCTAAAATGGGTGAAGCTTTAGATGTGGGTTTGGAGGGGACACGTGTAAAGAATAGGTCTTAAGGAGCGGACACAGCTGAGGCTCCCACTTGCACTCCTGAGAGAGTTGGCTAAGTGTGGACATAGATTGGTTCTCACTCGCACTTCCGTGAGTAGGCAAGGGGAGTGGACAGAGTTAGAGAGGTCGGTGGTGTACTCGTAATGCACCATAACAGGTAAATGATAGTTTGCTCCGTTTCCCACAGAAAACCCGAGATTTCTCACTCCCTTCTAAGGAGTTACAAGAGGCCCCTCCAGTGCATGTGTCACTGGTTGAGGTACCACTTTTCACCCTGGGTGAAGTCCAGCTCCTTAAGTGTCATATCATTTACACTGGTTCCCAAACATGTAAAGTGATAACTTAAAGTAATTGCCGTTTATTTCATAAATGCTGCTACCACATGTTAATTGTTCTTCTATTATCTTATTTGTTTGTTATCACATGTTAATATGTTCCTCTGCTTCCTTTTAGCACTTGCATGTCGTAATATGGTTGCTTATGCATGTTTTGCCAAGTTCCCTTTTAATACTTGCATGTCATGTTGTGAATACTTTTGTAAAGCACTGCGACCCTTACTTGTTAGACCACCCTTCTTAGATAGGTAGTCTGCTTCTAAACTAGGTCCTACCTAGCTTAGTTAGGAATCCTACTGGGTCACGCGTTGACGTGCCCCATTTACTTTTCCTGGTCTAGAGGCTGAATAGTCAGAGCTAGACTCAGGAGCTACTCAGAGATGGAGTCTCAGAGGATAGTTTGGTCCAGTTGTTCTTCCAGTGGTAGTTAAAGGGTGAGTTATACTTGTTCAGAGTGTGAGTGTTTTTCTGTTGGGTTCTTTGGGGGATTTTTCGTGTTTATCTCTTTTGTACTCAGTTCAGAGATGATGTATGTAACAGATGTATCAATGTATTAATAAAATGAAATGTTTATACTTTTGTTTAGTTCTCAGTGTTCTAATTGTGATGGAGCTTTATTTGTACTTCCCAGCACGTGCTCAGTAACCTGCAGTTTTCTTGTACTCTCTACCTTTCTCTCTTTATATGTAGCACTCGTTGATTTGGGAATACTTGGGACAGATTCATACTTCCCAGGTATCCTGGAGAGCGGGGCGTTACACCACAGCTAAGGCACTGGTCTTCCCATTCCCTTTTAGGTGGGGGTGCATCATTATTGTTGTCATTTTTGTGACAAGTGAATTTTCGTCTCCCTTCATTTCTTTGCTGGTAGACTTGTCCTCTGGGCTTTTTATTTGATCCCCTCTCTGTGAGTTTCCTTTTCGTTTATTATCTTTCTTCTTTTGAGAAGAAGATGCGATGTGAGCTTCAGGTAGGGGGTAGTGCCAGGGGGCGCATGTTATGAGTGGTGAGGAGAAGCTCTCTATTTTGTTCAGCCATGAGTAAACATGACATCAGCTCAGAATACTTGGTAAACTTTCGTTCACGTTATTGATGTATCAGTATCGCATCCTTTTCATAGAAAGACGTGTACGTCTTTTCCAGCATGCGATCTTCTGAGACTTTTTCACCACACAACTTCAGGTGTGAGGTGATGCTAAAAAGAGCTGAGTTATACTCAGCTATGGACTTAAAGTTCTGCAGTATCAGATTCTCCCACTCATATCGTGCCTTTGAAAGTTCTGCAGTCTCAGGTTTTGGATCGGCTGAGTTTATATCTTTCCTCAAGGGCAGTCCACAGCTTAACTGGATCTTCGATCGTAAGCTATTCAGCCTTTAAGGTCTTTTCCACTTGGCGACGAATATAAATAATGGCTTGCGCCTTTTCAATGCCAGTCGACTTTCCATCTTTTGCCACAACAGAAATGAGGGACTTAGCCCGCAGGCGAAATTTAACGCCGAGCTGCCAGCTCAAGTAATTCCTGCCTGATGCATCCAGCAATTCAAAATCAACGCTTGCGATCTTTGCCATTTTATCATGCAGAGCACAAATTTGCATGAATTAATAATACATAAAACATTTTCATGCGGAGGCAAATTTTAGATGAATAAGCTAATTGCGTAGATCGGTCAGTCCCACATAAAATAAATAATGTCCAAAGTCCATATTACAGTCCATATTACACAAATGAAAGCGAAAAATTACAACTTTGGAAACCTCATAGGTCCCATTTTTAAATTCTTCAGCTTCAAAAGTGGCATCTGCCTCCATGGAAAGTAGTCATTTGTCTTGGACATTACATAATTTTCTCATTACAATTTCTCTCAAAAAGAAAAGAAAAATGCAGGAAAAGTAAAATGTGGGACTAAACAGCCGATCCAAAACCACAATTAGCCATCAATGCAAAAATTTGTGCGCATTCAACATTTTCATAATACATCACAAGCATCACAGATTCAGAATAGGATAAACATAATAATTTAAAATACTTAATAATTATTCAGACCACGGTGCGATGTCATGCATCGTTAGGTTAGGTGACTAACGGCAAGCGGTCGCAGGATCTTTATAATTATTAAGTTAATTCCACACAACGTAGCATAAGTTTATCCCAGAAAATGAGCCATAAAAAGTGATGTTATTCATATAAATATGATCCTAAAAGGGGTATCATAATATGCAATTCATTGTTTATGGGCTAGTTCAAAAGAATTTGAATGATGCCCAAATTACTTATTTATTCATTGTGAAAGGAAAAAATTTTCTTTTTTGTACCCCAAAATGATCCACATGAGCCCCAAATCCCCCCCCCCCCCCCGACCCCATTTTAATCCCCTATTTTTCACATTTTTCTTCAATTTCTGAGGCCCCAAGAACCCTATTTATCCATTATATGATTCCCCTCCCCACTTTCATTTTCTTTCTATTTTTTCTTTTTCAATTGAATCTGGCCTGCGAGCTTGAAGCCCGCAGCCACACTGCAGGCTTCAGGCCGACAGCATTTTCATTTTTTTCCTTGCGGGCCTGAGGCCCGCAATGTGGCTGTGGGCTCATGCCAACAGCATTCTCCTTTTCCTAATTACTTGTGGGCTGAAGCCCAAAAGTCGTCGTGGGCTTCAGCCCACAGCAAAAAGGAGTTTAATTTTTTTTAATGTGTTGGGCCTGAAGGCCCAACTGTTGATTGAAGGGTCGGCGGCTAGGGTTAGCCGTCGCCGCCCCTTTGGTGCCCATTGAGGGGGGAGACAGGCGCCGCCAGTAGGCGGTTGCAAGGGGGCCGACCGTCATGAGGCAGGGTTGAAAGGGTCGCCATCGTTAGACGGTAGTGGGGCGCCGCCGTTAGGCGGTAGGGGGATGCCGTCGTGAGGCGGTAGGTGGGGGGACGGCTCCAACTACGGGCAGAGCAACAGGAGGGCGGGGCGGCTCCGACTTCAGGTGGAGTGACTGGGGGCTACATCGTCTTCGAGGCAGTTAGAGGGGTCAGCGCATCGTCATTAGCCAAAGAATTTGCCGCTGCAATTGAAATTGATCAATAAAAGGTATGTTTGCATCAACGTCTAAAGCGTCATTAGCTGAAGAATTTGCAGATGTAATACACAGTTATACCGAGCATACCCATGAGCATTTTAGAAGATCTAACATTGGGAGTATGTGGTAAGTAATTTCAGTGGCAAACTTGTAAAAAGTGATATGTGCATAGGAGTAATGGAAAACCTGTAAGTAAGTGGTACGTGCACAGAGTAAAACGATGGGTGTGCAACTCAATCCCCCCCTTTAAAATCAGCAGGTTTCGACATCCATTATTATGTCACTATTTATCCATATGGGAGTAAATTTTCTTAAAACAGGAGTTGACATGATGTCACCTAGGACACAAGCGGCCGGCTTCGTCCCCGTCCTCCAGTGTCTCATATTTCTTGTTCTTGTACGATTGTTATGATAATTATGAGTTGTCTCCTAGGTCCTTGCGTCTAGACCCTTGGGTTCTTGTACCCAATAATAACTTTTGAACTACATATATGAGGCTTCTCTTGTAACCACATGTATCAAGCAATACTAATTATCTTCTTCTTCTATTTTATCTTGGTATCATAGCCTAGGCTCTTCTGATCCAAAAACTGCTGATGTTCAAACTCTCCCTCTCCCCCCTCTGGTAACAGGGTGGGCTTCTTCACCAATACAAAACCAAAATCCTACAGCAGAATTTCATCAAACACCTTGCCTTCATTCTGTAACGACCTGTAATTCCAGATACACTAGGGTGGAGTTCTATTTATGTATGTCATCTATTAATAAACTCTTGATGGCTAACTCTCATTAATATACTTACAGTTAACTTATTAAGAGTGTTATTAATGTTTTAAGTTTTAAAATTCAAATACTTTCCAAAATTCGATTTCAAATTTATTTAAAACCCTTCTTTTAAAACCTAATTAAATCCATATCAATTTTAGAAACATCTTCCCACATTAAAAACCATTATCTTACTAATTATTGTTATTATTCAACCTTCCTTATTATCTCTCGATATTAATTTCTCTAATTAAATTTGTTATTCAAAAACTTTCGTAAATAGTTCTTGCTAAATAATTTCCCTAATAATTACAGTTAAAACAGATCAATTTCTATTAAATTCGTTTCTGATTTTCTAACCTTCCAAATTTTTTTAAACCCATTAATTCCCCTATTAATATTTATATTTAAAACATTCCCTAAATCAATAGTATTTAAAACGAATTTAAAAAACACTTTCTCATTTTAAATTTTCCCTATTGATTATAATTAAAACAAAGAAACTTCTATAAAATCACTTTCTTTCTTTTTTCTTTTCTTTCAAATTCTTTCTATTTCTCCCCTAACCCTAAACACCCTAGGGTAACTCACGCACGCACACACACAATAACTTTTTTCCCCAACTCCTATACTCTCTTTCTTCCTCTCAAATAAAACCATGTCCTAAAGCAAACACTAGCCTATAAACCCTAGGCTAAGCTTTTCGCACTGACCCAACTCCCTAATCCATATTTCCTCTCTATATTATATCTAAAGCCCTGGCCCCTTCGTACACAAACCCTAAAGCAGGCCTACCCCCTACCTAACCCTAGCCCGTCCCCTAACCCTAGCTCGCAGACCACTGTCGCCCTCATACTTCCTCCGATCTCTGACCAACCGCCCGCCACCTCCCTAAGCCACGCCGCGCCTCCCTTTCCCCACGCACTGCTGCCACCTCCGGTGTCCAACCTCACGCCGGCCCGTCCTCCGTCTTCCAAGAGCCCGACGCCGCAGCACACCCCATCTCCAGCCCGAAACACCTCCACCTGCCCTCCTCTCTCGACTACAGACCACCGCCTGCCTGCAATAACTCCGTCGTCCGACCATCTCCCCTCCAGCTGCAAACCGCCACCAACCCCGCCGCAAGCTCCTACCACCCTACTCGTCGTTGCAAAGCCCAGCACAACCCCCTGGCGTTGTCTCCGACCCGCAACCACCACTTCCCTTCCGCCGCAGGCCGCCCCTCACCGCCAACCCGCCGGCGTTCTTCCCTCTACATCACCTGCATAAAACGAAGGAGTAGAAGCTTAGAGGTTAGTAAATAATGGTTAGTAGGGTTAGTTTTATAACTGGGGTTTTATAGTTACATGTTCTTTTATTACTAGGGTTAGATGTTAGTAATAACCTACATCATGTTCTTTTTATTAATAAGGTTAGAGTTACATGAAATCTGTGATAATATAAGGGTTAGTTAGAGTTGTTGTTGTTTTTAATATACATGTGCTTCTGTTTTGCAGTAGGGTTTGTTAGGGTTAATGCTTTATAGGTTGGCTATAACCCTTAGAGGATAGTGTATCATTATTTTTAAAACACAGAGTGTGTTATTCTGATAGGTTTAAATAAATATTATATAAATTAATTCTTTTATAACTAAGTATAACATGTTAGTGTCTCAGTTCTCTTTTTGTAACTGTAATACCTATATAACTATTACAACCCAACCAAAGGATAGCTTTCTAATAACCCATATATGAAATTAGAGTATTAGATTCTAGAATCTGCATCTTTTCAGTTGTTTGTATAAATATGTTAACTGATTAAATACGTTAATTTCGTTTAATCTGATATCAGGACTGTGTGACACAGAAAACGTCTGTGCCTTCCGTATGGACCCATCGACACCAAAAACACCGGAAACATGCAAGCGTGCAGTTTATTATATGCTTTTTCATGCTACTTTCTAAAACTTAAATTGTGGCATCTTGTACACTAAATTACTGACACATTGACACTAAAACGCACTTATGTGAAAAACTAAACTTAAACTTGTACTCGTGTGCGTGTGTGTGGACACCGTTAAGAAAATAAACATCCTTGCTATAACATGGACTGAACAGACAGGAAACAAATAACTCGAACAAACATGATAGCCGGTTTGGCAACTCACAGATAAATACATGCCATTGGCTCATAGACAAGCATGTCGTTGGCTCATAGTTGGCTATTCTGGTCGTCACATGTGACTAGTCTGGCTCGTGTTTCAGTAGGGTCACATGTGACTAGTCTGGCTCGTGTTCCAGTATATGACGGTTTAGCATCCTGGCTCGTGGTCCAGGAAGTACACGTGGGTGGGGTTGGGTTTCCGGGCACTAGCCGGTAGTAAACTAGTCGTCTTCGGGGGCACTTGAAGGTGGATTCACTTACTAGCCGTCTAACGACGGGGGCCTTAGTCACGGACTTGCACACACGGTTAAATAACTTGAAAAGAGATGTTAATTTCAAAACTGATGTTACTTTATTGAACTGCTACGTTTCATTTTTATCATAAGACTGCATGCTAGTGTAAACTCTTATAATTGCTTTAAACTCCTATATATAATCTTTTATATATATCTTGCCAAGGGTTCTCTTCTAACCATGTTTTGCAGGACCCTTGCTGACATACATTCTATGTTGTTTGAATGTATATCAGGTTATGAGACATGATATCAGGAGGACGAGTTGCTGGATCAGAGTGATCCATTGGACCAGGAGTACGTCGATCCAGAGGTTCTTCCCACAGAGAACCAGTCGTAGAGCCTCTCCGATGTTTCTGCTTAGAGTTTACTTTCTGGTTATTTGTTGAGTGTGCACCCACTTCTGTAGACGCTTTTGTTGGCCATGTTTAGGCCTTACTTTTGTGTACTTTCCTTTTCCGGACGATGGCTATCTTTATGATTATTTCTGTTGTTCTGTTGCATTGCAAGAATCTGCGTTGGTTGTTACTCACAGACGCTTATTGGGCTCAAGCTTCACGCTTCGGCCCATGCGGACCCGCTCGCGTCCTCGCTCCCAAGTATAATGGAAAGCGAGGCGTGACAGGTTTTTGTGGTGGCCCATGTAGGTCGTGCATTAAACAAACTCAGAACAATAGAAATATTAACATTAGCCGATACGTCTGGATTTTACTGGTACACAAAATTTACTGGAGTTTTCCTGTTTCAGCATGGTAGGACGACACAACACCCGGAACGGGAATGGCGCCAGTGGTAGTGGTAAACCTGACATCAATGAAATCCTCGGAGTTATGATGGGAATGCTGGAGATCCAGCGGGAGTTGATCCAGCTGAGCAAGCAACCTGCTCTGAACCACCACCACCACCCCGAGCTGAACTTGGAGTGAAGCGGTTCCAGGAGTTGCAACTCATGAGCTTCTTTGGAAAAGAAGGGCCTTTGGTAGCTGATGAATGGATTCAAGGGACTGAAGATAAGCTGAGTGTTGCACGTATTCCTCAGGCTGGATGGGTTGAAGTAGCGAAACTCCAACTGACCGACAATGCTAGAAGCTGGTGGCAACTGGAGGAGAGACGTCTGGTCAGGCCGATCTCTTGGGGCATGTTTCGGGAAAGGTTCGATGCTAAATACTTTCCCAAGGCAGCCAAAAGAGAGCTTCAGTAGCGTTTCGCTAATCTGGTCCTAGGAGATAGGACAGTGGACGAGTATAAGGCTGAGTTTGCCACGCTTAGTCGATTTGCACCCCACATAGTTGAAGACCCTGAAGATTGTGCGTTCCAGTTTCGCAAAGGCCTGAATACCAAGGTCCAAGCCTCGATGACCTCGGCGAGACTGACGACACTTCAGGACATTCTAGATTTTGCACGAGAGCATGAGACTGTGGCGAGACTCCCCGTGGGACCTTCAGCTGGAGGAGGCAAGCGTCACATGGAACCGCCTAGGATGGTGCCCAAAGGAAATTTCCAACCCCCGCAGACCACACAGTGCAATAGGCCATCTGCTCCTGTTGATCGATCATAGCTGACTTGCTACTTATGTGGCTAGACTGGACACCAGAAGAAGGATTGCAGGAGGATGCTGAACTAGTGCCTGATTTGTGAATCACCTGCACATGCTGTGAGAGACTGCCCCCACGGCAAGGACCGTCGAGCACCTACTGGAGTGCCTGCACCTGTTCAGCGAGGAGCACCCAGACCTGGTCAGCATGGACCACCTCTGATTCCACAGAACCGGGCCTATCAACAGGCCAATCAGTCGAAGCGCCAGGCATTCACGATGACAGCTGCAGAAGCTGAGGCTGAGGATGAAGTGATCACAGGTGACATTTATATCTAGCATTTATTATTTCTCTTATATTCATGCTTGTTTGTTAGTTTCCCTTGCTAAGTTTATTATTATTATTATTATTATTATCTTAGGTGTTATCTTAGTGGCCTCCCACCCGGCTCTGACTTTATTTGATTCCGGAGCCTCTCTGTGTGTTATATCCCAGAAGTTTGTAGTTAAGCACTCGATTCCTACCTACCCACTTCCTAAGAGATGGAATATCACAACCGGAAGTGGCGTAGTGAGTGTTACACTGGGATGCAAATCATGTCCTTTAGTGATTTGCGGACATGAGCTCTATGCAGACTTCGTGGTCCTGGACACGCCCAATTTTGATGTTATTCTCGGCATGGACTGGTTAGGGACTTTTTATGCTACTATCGACTGTCATAAACAGAAAGTAGTATTTGAAATTCCCGACCATCCGATGTTCGAATTCATCAGTGGTAGTCGTTCGCTCGGGCCTATCAGATTTCGGGCTCGGCCGAACGAAGCGATCCTCGCATCCATGCAAGACGAACCGGAGAAGCCTGCAGTGGTTCGAGACTTCGAAGATATATTTCTGGAGGACATTTCTGGATTACCGCCTGACCGAGCTTTGGAGTTCAGTATTGACTTGATGCCGAATAACAGCCAATCTCGAAGGCGCCTTACCGTATGGCTCCAGCAGAACTTGAAGAGCTACGGAAGCAGCTAGACGACTTGTTGCAGAAGGGGTTCATTCATTCCAGCATGTCTCCCTGGGGTGCACCTGTACTGTTGGTCAAGAAGAAGGATGGATCGAGAAGGATGTGCGTGGATTATTGGGAGCTGAACAATGTCATTGTGAAGAATAAGTACCCGCTGCCTCGCATAGATGATATTTTCGATCAACTCAGAGGGTCACGAGTTTTCTCGAAGCTGGACCTCAGAAGTGGATACCATCAGGTGAAGGTCAAGAATGAAGATATCTACAAGACGGCCTTCCGGACCAAGTATGGACACTACGAGTTCGTTGTCATGCCATTCGGTGTGACCAACGCTCCTGCAATATTCACGAACCTCATGAATCTGATATTCTACGAGTTTCTGGATAAATTCGTAGTGATATTTATAGACGACATATTGGTCTACTCGAAGAGTGAAGAAGAGCATGCCGAGCACCTGAGGATTGTGTTGGAGACACTTCGACGTCACCAGTTGTATGCCAAGTACAGCAAGTGCAAATTCTGGCTGGACCGTATTGCATTCCTTGGACATGTGGTATCGGACGATGGTATCTCGGTCGACCCAGAGAAAGTTGCTTCAGTCAAAGATTGGCCCACCCCTCGGTCAGCATCAGACATCCGGAGCTTCTAGGATTGGCGTGCTACTACCGTCGATTCATTCAGGATTTCTCGAGGATTACAGAGCCCATGACTCGACTGACGAGGAAGGACGTGAAGTTGTTTGGTCAGACTCTTGCGAGCAAGCATTTGGGACTTTGAAAGTGAGGCTGACATCTGCACCAGTTCTGACTATTCCAGATGGGACTGAAGGATTCAAGATCTTTTGTGATGCCTCGGGCAAGGGTCTTGGATGTGTTCTACATCAGCACGGTCATGTAGTCGCTTACGCTTCTCGGCAGTTGAAGATCCACGAGAAGAATTATCCGACTCACGACTTGGAGTTAGCTGCTGTCATCTTCGCTTTGAAGATTTGGAGACATTTCTTACTGAGTGAGAAAGCGAAGATTTTCACAGATCACAAAAGTTTGAAATATATTTTTACTCAGAAGGAGTTAAATATGAGACAGCGCAGATGGTTAGAGCTGATGGCTGATTACGACATCGACCTCCAGTATCACCCAGGGAAGGTTAATGTCGTACCCGATGCTTTGAGTAGACTCCCAGCAGTTATGACTCTCACAGTTCAGTGGAGGCTACAGCAGGATCTGCGTGAGATGAGCACAGAGGTTGTGTTACCTAGAGTCACATCGTCGTTGATGAATATGCAGATTCAGTCGACGATAGTGGATCGGATCAAAGCTGCACAGTCTGGAGATGCGAAACTATAGAGGATCCGAGAGCAAGTTGAAGCTGGACTTCGGATGGATTTCATTATTCATGAGGATGGTTCCTTAAGATACGGCAGTAGGATCTGCGTACCTTCAGGTGATATCAGAGATGAGCTGATGAATAAAGCTCATAGCTCTCCATATTCCATTCATCCTGGCGGTACCAAGATGTACAAGGATCTCCGTCTGAATTTTTGGTGGCACGGTATGAAGAGGAGCGTAGCTCGGAGCGTCACCAAATGCCTCATGTGTCAGTAGGTGAAGGCTGAACACCATCGTATAGCTGGATTGCTTCAACCCCTGTCGATTCCGGAGTGGAAGTGGCAGCACATCACCATTGACTTTGTGACTGGACTACCTTAGAGCACCAAGCAAAATGACGCGATTTGGGTTATCGTTGATCGATTAACCAAGTCTGCACATTTCATTCCTTTCCGAGTAGGACAATCTACGGAGATACTAGCGAAGAAATACATGGAGGTAATTATCTTTCTCTTACCTTTATAATTTTCTTCTAGTGCCTATCGTGATATGAATGATAATCGTACAGGAGATTGTGTGATTGCATGGAGTCCCTGTGAGTATCGTCTCCGACCAAGACACGAGATTCACGTCCCAGTTCTGGAAGAGTCTGCAGACGAATCTGGGTACCAGTCTGAGTTTCAGCACGGCATACCACCCGCAGACTGATGAACAGTCGGAGCGCACTATCCAGATATTGGAGGACATGTTGAGAGCTTGAATGTTGGATCTTAAGGGTTCGTGGGAAGACCATCTACATCTAGTGGAGTTCTCCTACAACAACAACTACCAAGTCAGCATTGGCATGACGCCATTTGCTGCACTTTATAGAAGGAAATGTCGATCTCCGCTGAGTTGGGATGACATTGGTGATAGAGAGCTGTTGGGACCAAAGCTGATAGTTGAGGCTGTGGATGTAGTGTGTACCATCAGGGATAAGCTTCGTGTTGCACAGGATCGGTATAAGCATTGGGCTGATGTTAAATGACATCCTTTGGAATTCAAGGGTGGAGATCATGTGTTCTTGAAGATATCCCCGAACAGAGGAGTGATCCGTTTTGGGAAGCGCGTTAAGCTCAGTCCGAGATTCATCGGACCTTTTAATGTGCTAGAGCGAGTTGGAGAGGTAGCCTATCGTTTAGCACTACCGCCTTCATTGGAGGGAGTACATGATGTTTTTCATGTATCTCAACTGCGTCATTACATCAGTGACCCGTCACATGCTGTCGATTACTCGGATATTACGGTTCGACCGGATCTGACTTATGAGCAGCAGCCGGTCCAGATCTTAGACCGACGTCAGAAGACGCTCAGGAACAAGGTCGTCGAGCTTGTGCGAGTGATGTGGCGTCATGATTTGCCTGGAGAGTCCACCTGGGAACGGGAAGACGAAATGCGAGAGCGTTACCCTTATTTGTTCCCTGCACCTTAGTTGATAGAAATTCCGAGGAAGGAATTCTTTTAAGGTGGATAGAATGTAATGACCTGTAATTCCAGATACACTAGGGTGGAATTCTATTTATGTATGTCATCTATTAATAAACTCTTGATGGCTAACTCTCATCAATATACTTACAGTTAACTTATTAAGAGTGTTATTAATGTTTTAAGTTTTAAAATTCAAATACTTTCCAAAATTCGATTTCAAATTTATTTAAAAACCTTCTTTTAAAACCTAATTAAATCTATATCAATTTTAGAAACATCTTCCCTCATTAAAAACCATTATCTTACTAATTATTCTTATTATTCAACCTTCCTTATTATCTCTCGATATTAATTTCTCTAATTAAATTTGTTATTCAAAAAATTTCCTAAATAGTTCTTGCTAAATAATTTCCCTAATAATTACAGTTAAAACAGATCAATTTCTATTAAATTCGTTTCTAATTTTCTAACCTTCCTAATTTTTCTAAACCTATTAATTCCCCTATTAATATTTATATTTAAAACATTCCCTAAATCAATAGTATTTAAAACGAATTTTAAAAAAACACTTTCTCATTTTAAATTTTCCCTATTGATTATAATTAAAACAAAGAAACTTCTATCAAATCACTTTCTTTTTTTTTTCTTTTCTTTTAAATTCTTTCTATTTCTCTCCTAACCCTAAACACCCTAGGGTAACTCACGCGCACACACACAGTCACTTTTTTCCCAACTCCTATACTCTCTTTCTTCCTCTCAAATAAAACCATGTCCTAAAGCAAACACTAGCCTATAAACCCTAGGCTAAGCTTTTCGTACTGACCCAACACCCTAAACCCTATTTCCTCTCTATATTATATCCAAAGCCATGGCCCCTTCGTACACAAACCCTAAAGCAGGCCTACCCCCTACCTAACCCTAGCTCGCAGACCACCGCCGCCATCATACTTCCTCCGATCTCCGACCAACTGCCAGCCACCTCCCTAAGCCACGCCGCGCCTCCCTCTCCCGCGCGCTGCAGCCACCTCCGGCGTCCAACCTCACGCCGCGCCCGTCCTCCGTCTTCCAAGAGCCCGACGCCGTAGCACACCCCATCTCCAGCCCGAAACACCTCCGCCTGCCCTCCTCTCTCGACTGCAGACCACCGCCTCGTCGCCTGCAACAACTCCGACGTCCGACCATCTCCCCTCCAGCTGCAAACCGCCGCCAACCTCGTCGCAAGCTCCTGACACCCTACTCGCCGTTGCAAAGCCCAGCACAACCCCCCGGCGTCGTTTCCGACCCGCAACCACCGCTTCCCTTCCGCCGCAGGTCGCCCCTCACCGCCAACCCACCGGCGTTCATCCCTCTCCATCACCTGCATCAAACGAAGGAGTAGAAGCTTAGAGGTTAGTAAATAATGGTTAGTAGGGTTAGTTTTATAACTGGGGTTTTATAGTTACATGTTCTTTTATTACTAGGGTTAGATGTTAGTAATAACCTACATCATGTTCTTTTTATTACTAAGGTTAGAGTTACATGAAATCTGTGATAATATAAGGGTTAGTTAGAGTTGTTGTTGTTTTTAATATACATGTGCTTCTGTTTTGCAGTAGGGTTTGTTAGGGTTAATGCTTTATAGGTTGGCTATAACCCTTAGAGGATAGTGTATCATTATTTTTAAAACACAGAGTGTGTTATTCTGATAGGTTTAAATAAATATTATATAAATTAATTCTTTTATAACTAAGTATAACATGTTAGTGTCTCAGTTCTCTTTTTGTAACTGTAATACCTATATAACTATTACAAACCAACCAAAGGATAGCTTTCTAATAACCCATGTAAGAAATTAGAGTATTAGATTCTAGAATCTGCATCTTTTCAGTTGTTTGTATAAATATGTTAACTGATTAAATACGTTAATTTCGTTTAATCTGATATCGGGACCGTGTTACGCAGAAAACGTCCGTGCCTTCCGTACGGACCCATCGACACCAAAACACCGGAAACAGGCAAGCGTGCAGTTTATTATATGCTTTTTCGTGCTACTTTCTAAAACTTAAATTGTGGCATCTTGTACACTAAATTGCTGACACATTGACACTAAAACGCACTTATGTGAAAAACTAAACTTAAACTTGTACTTGTGTGCGTGTGTGTGGACACCGTTAAGAAAATGAACATCCTTGCTATAACATGGACTGAACAGACAGGAAACGAATAACTCGTACAAACATGATAGCCGGTTTGACAACTCACAGATAAATACATGTCGTTGGCTCATAGACATGCATGACGTTGGCTCATAGTTGGCTATTCTCGTCGGTCACATGTGACTAGTATGGCTCGTGTTCCAGTAGGGTCACATGTGACTAGTATGGCTCGTGTTCCAGTAGGGTCACATGTGACTAGTCTGGCTCGTGTTCCAGTATATGACAGTTTAGCATCCTGGCTCGTGGTCCAGGAAGTACACGTGGGTTGGGTTGGGTTCCCGGGCACTAGCCGGTAGTAAACGGGTCATCTTCGGGGGCACTTGAAGGTGGATTCACTTACTAGCCGTCTAACGACGGGGGCCTTAGTCACGGACTTGCACACACAGTTAAATAACTTGAAAAGAGATGTTAACTTTCAAAACTGATGTTACTTTATTGAACTGCTACGTTTCATTTTCATCATAAGACTGCATGCTAGTGTAAACTCTTATAACTGCTTTAAACTCCCATATATAATCTTTTATATATCTTGCCAAGGGTTCTCTTCTAACCATGTTTTGCAGGATCCTTGCTGACATACATTCTATATTGTTTGAATGTATGTCAGGTTACGAGACAGGATATCAGGAGGACGAGCTGCTGGATCAGAGTGATCCATTGGACCAGGAGTACGTCGATCCAGAGTTTCTTCCCACAGAGGACAAGTCTTAGAGCCTCTCCGATGTTTCTGCTTAGAGTTTACTTTCTGCTTATTTGTTGAGTGTGCACCCACTTCTGTAGACACTTTTGTTGGCCATGTTTAGGCCTTACTTTTGTGTACTTTCCTTTTCCGGACGATGGCTATCTTTATGATTATTTCTGTTGTTCTGTTGCATTGCAAGAATCTGCGTTGGTTGTTACTCACAGACGCTTATTGGGCTCAAGCTTCACGATTCGGCCCATGCGGACCCGCTTGCATCCTCGCTCTCAAGTATAATGGGAAGCGGGGCGTGACACATTCAAAAGAAACAACGCATCAGTCATGACTCCCGAGAAGTTCACCCACAAGACAAACGAGGTGCTCGTCGCCGCCGAGGAGATGGCCTCAAACAACGGCCATGCTGAGATAACGCCGCTTCACCTCGCCGTCTCGCTCCTCTCCGACGCCAACGGTCTATTCCGACAGTCGATTCTCATTGCCACCAACAACTCCAACGCCTCCCTTACCTCCAATTGCAGCATCAACTTCCCTCGATGCACTTTTTCAGTCTCCAATCTCCCGAGATTCGGTGCATCTTTCCAAATGCTCCTCTATCTTTTGCAGCTTTCGCAAATCGCCATGGTCATGCTGCTGCCCATCCAAATAAAGATGTTTCTTCGAACTCTCCACATGTCCTAACCTCAAACACATTTCTTCAATTTCCCTCAATCTCCAGCTCAAAATACCAATCATGCCTCCAAACATTGTTATTGTCTGTGCGGGTTTTATGTGGCTTCACTTTGTCTCTGAACGTATCCCTAGATTGCTCCTTTGGATCGCTCCATCTTCCATGAGCTGTTGCCCTACGAACCGAGCTTCGACCAGCATGTCCAGCACTGCCACGCTCATCGTGCTGGAAATAAGATCTCGATCTCTATACTTCTGTGGGGTCTGAGGAACGTTTCATGCCATCTGGAAGCCCATCGACCTTTTAATACAAACCTTCTTTTATGGTCTCAGGCTGCACCTTAGTTTCTGTTGCCGTAGGATTCTCAAGTGGCAAAGCATCTTGCCTTCTTTGCTGTTTTTGGTCCCGATCAAGTGCGTTGACGTCCAAATGATGGCCATTGGTGTATGTTCTTTCTGTTGCATGCTTCCCATCTCTCCGTGATTTCTTTGGATTGGGCTCTCTTCCGGATGTCGATCTTGGCACCAGGCGGTTCGTGTTTTGGATTCTTCGCCACATCGCCCCTGCCTCCTTGGCCCCATGCGGCACATCATCGGAGCACAACCTTCTTGGCCCCCAACAGCCTCGCCCCCTGCGGCACATCATCGGCCCCATGCGGCCTTGGTCCACTGCGACCTCTGCTCATTGGGCACCTCCTCTGCCCCTTGCGACCTGGTCTATATGGCATCGGTCTCCGCAGCCATCTAATGTCCACATCTCCTGGATCTTCTTCCGAGTCGTAGCAATTCCTCTCCAAACTCAAAGTTACACCTTGAGTTTGAGGGGGATGTTAAGATAATTATGAGTTGTCTCCTATGTCCTTGTGTCAAGACCCTTGAGTTCTTGTGCGCCTCTTGGGCTCTTGTGCCCATGACTTTTGTGATATATATACGAGGCTTCTCTTGTAACCACAGATATCAAGCAATACTAATTATCTTCTTCGTCTTCCATTTTAACTGTTGCAATGGGTTGGTTACTAATTATCTTCTTCGTCTTCCATTTTAACTGTTGCAATTGGTTGGTTACTGTCCCTCAAATTGACGTTCCATTGATGTACTTGCTCAGCTGTTCTCTCTCCCGGCTCCTGCTGATGAGCCTCACACTCGTCACTTTTCTTGCCAACACTGTTGTGTCAATATACAGTCTTACATTGCATTCCATAACAAACGCCATTCCATCTGATTTTACTAGAAATGGATAAATTGCGCAAGTACGTGGTCCTCATTCTGATCTTTGCAACACTTCGCCATATTTATTATTATCATCATCCTCGTCCCATCGGGTCAAATCAACAAGAGGTTGAACACTAGAGGCCAAATTAAATGAAACAGTTGTTCGATTCTGGTTTAATATGCCACAAGTACTGTTTTTTTCTGTTTCTGAGTGTTTTCTCACTACAAAAGCGTTGACCGTGGACAACCCGGTCAACGTGATCAAGGGGCCCGCTTGGGTCCCTCGGGTGTGTCGAGTCGGTGCAGACGAGGCGCGAGTCGGAACTGCAGACGACGTGGAGCGCGTCGGCTGGGCCGAATCGGTGTCCTCGGTCGTTGGTAGGGCGAGGGGAAGCCTCGGCCCGGGTTGAGACGCTCGGCCTCGGTCGGACGTGCTCGGCCTCGGCGGTCGGACGACGAGGGGTAGCCTCGATCGTCCAGCTGATTGCGCAGTCGGCGAGGGGCGGAGGGGAAGCCTCGGCCCGTGGGTCTGATGTCCTCCTGCGTAGACGAGAACGCTCGTCAGGGGGCCAGACCTTGGTTCCGGCCAAATCCCCTCCGATGCCTAAGTCAGACAGTGATCTGAAAGAGGAGGCCCGGCGGAGACGGTTCGACTCGAGAGGAGATCGGAACGGCGTCTCACGGCGCGAGCGGGGGAGGAAGGAGATGAAATGGGGGAACAAGGTCGTTGATGGAGTACCTTAGGTTTTAGATACCCGAGATGCGGTCCCTGGTGCAGTCGTCCTTCTCACCCTTTTGTAGACCTCCTGCCGTGATTGCCCCCGACCCACGCCGCTCGTCTGCCCTCGATCGTGCCCCCTCAATCCCCCCCCCCCCCCCCCCCCGCCCCCCCGTCACCGCTCCCTACGCCATGCCAGCACCTCCCCATAACAGCCATTAAGTGGTCACGGGATCGGGGGAACGGTTATCGCTGGAGTGTGCGTTATCGGGGCCGGGTCGGATCGACATTTGGGGGTCCTCTATGGAGCTCTGCCGGGCGGGCCTGATCTTGCAGATGGGCTTCCGATCGGCGGTCGGGCATCCAGGCTCGTATCTTTCGGGGGGGCTGTGCTTTTGGGCCTATGTTGTTGGGACTTCGCAAAATAGACGTATCAATTGCCCCCATCGGTGGGGCCGATCGGCCTTGGCCGGTTCGGTTCGACCGATGTGACTTCTGGGGTTCCGAGTGGCGCGTCAGTCGAGGCGTGGTTATAAATGAAGGTAATGATGAGGCGGATCGATTGGACTTCCTTTGGCGCCGATTTCGAAACGCCGCCGGTTCTTCGAGGCCTGCCACGCGTTCCTGTCAGGCGCTTCGAATCCGCCCCTAAGTCTGGTATATAAGATCCCCGGCTGTGTGGATCCCAATTTCTTCCTTGCTCTCCCCTTTGTCTTTGCTTTCCGCAACTTGGAGTCTTCCATCGCCTTCGTTTCCTTGTCCTCTCCAGATTAACATAAAAGGTAACTCCTTTCTTATTTTCATATTATGGCTGTTCTTAGGATAGGTGGTTCCGACCAAGGGGCGAGGGACCTTCCTGAGTCGAGGCGGGGCGGGCCCCGGTTCGTGGAATCAGGTTCTTCTTCTGGGAGTCGTTCCTTTCGAGATAAGGGGAAGGGGAAGCTCTTCCTGGACTACGCCGGCGATGATGTGGTGTCGGCTGCCGTGCGGCTTAATGTCCCCCAGTTATCCTCCGAACGCCGTCAGGGACTCCCCCTTCAGTGGCCACGGAGATCCGGGGAAGGTATCTCTGCTACCCGTACGATGTTCGAGTCCTGTTCATCGACGAGCGGATCTGCCTTCCGAGGAGCAATGAGGTCGGCGTCTACGTCGAGATGTTCCGCCTGGGTCTTCGTTTCCCGCTCAATCCCTTCCTCATCCAGGTCATGGAGTATCTCATGGTGCCCCTTTGCCAGTTTACCCCCTGTTCGATTGCGGTATTGACGGGCTTCGTGATGCTCTGCTGTACCCGTGGTCTGGAGCCGTCTCTCTCCCTTCTCTTTTACTTTTATCGGATCCAGACGGTCGGCCCCAGGTCATGGTTGCAACTCCGAGCCCGCTCGAGGAGGGAATGCCTGATCGGGCTGCCCCGCTGGTCGGGGGATTGGAGTTCGGATTATGTCTTCGTGGTCTTCCGGGAGGATGCCCGAATTCTGACAGGCTGGGGTGGGTCGGTCCGGCCCGACTCATCGCTAGCCCTCTCTGAGGCGGAGCTGTCGGCCGCCGCGCTGCTGTCGACCCTCCCCTTGGAGGCGAAATCCATCTGGTCTTTGTTGGACGACCTACTTTTGAAGGCCGTCTTGTGGTCTCCGGGTAGGTCGCTTTTTTGGTCCTGGGTTGCCCCGTAGCTTACCCTGATTTCGGTTTCCCTTGCAGGAATGGCTGGTCGCGAGTTCACCCGTGATGTTGATGAGCCGATCCGTCGTGGAGCCGCTCGGAGCCGGGGTAGTACCTCTGGAAGGGCGCCTCGGCGGACCGTTGAGGAGGAGGTGCGCCGAGCCGAGCCTTCTGTGGGTAAGGTGGTGGCCGCGCCTCCCGCCTCTTCTTCTGGCGATCTCCTTTCCAGGGGGGTCGCAAGGGCCGGACCCGCCCCGCCAGCCCAAGAGGCGGGGGGTAACGACGGGTCCGGTGCAGTCCCTCCTGCCATTGGCGCGCCCCCTCTGGTTCCCGAGGGTGGGGATGGTGCGAGGCGGAAGCGCTCCCCTCCGGCGCCCTCGGAGCCTCACGGAGGGAAGAAGAGGAAGGAGGATGTGGATCCCTCCAGTCCGACGGGTTCCGTGCTCCCTGCGGCGACCACCGGGGATCTTCCGGTGGCCTTGACAACCACCCCCCTCGCAGCGTCCCCGCCCATATCACCGGGGATCGGAGCCCAGTTGGCGAGCAATTTGGCTTCCCTCGATGTCACCCCTGGGAGTTCGGTGTTTGTCGACCGAGCCTTGGCCCAGCAGGTTGCTGAGGTCTCCGTCCTTCCCCGGGACCGCAGTCTCCTCGAGAAGATCCCTGCCGACAAGGTGTCGGATTCCTTGGTCTGGATCCTTCAACAGGTTCGGCTATCTTGCTGTCCTTTCCTTCCCTTTATTCTCTTCTTAGCCCATGTCTCGTCTTCCAGGGTTCAGCGCTCGCCGTGGAGTTGCAGTGCCGAGCCGTCCGCTTGAGAGAGCTGGAGGAGTCCTTCATGAGGGCCCACGAGCGGGCCGGGGCGGCGGAGGTGGCTATGACGGAGGCCCAGATGGAGTCTCGGCATCTCAAGCTCCGTGTGGCCGAGTTGGAGGGACGAGTGGGTGACCTCCAGGGAAAGTTGGAGGACGCTCGGCAGTCGGCTGAGGAAGCGGCGGAGTCGTTCCGCCTGGAGAGGGAGGAACTTCAGAGGGAACTGTCGGATCGGCGTCAGGTGGCGCGGCTAGCGGAGGAGGTGGAGAGGGGTGTCGTCGGAACCCTGGGGGAGAAGATCTTCGAGGTTCTCAGGGAGGCCTTCGGTACGTATGAAGACCTCATCGCCCCTCGGATTGTCGAAGTCGTCCAGTCTTCCTTCCGGGATTGTGCGGAGCACGTTCGGCAAGCTGCTCCTCCGGTCGATCCCTCTCGCTCCGAGCAGGGGGAGGTGCCTGGGGACGCGTTCTCCCGATCCTCCTTAAGTCATCCTTTCCCGGACTGCCACCCTTGTTTTTATCCTCGAATTTTTTAGCATCCGCTTCGCTTTGGGCCAGTCTACTTGAAATGGATCCCTGCCCCTGCTATCTCCTTTGGCTTCGCTACCGGCTCCAGAGCCAATAATTGCTGGTTGCATGGATGTTCGCTTAGGCCGGCAACTTTGGGTCTTTTGTCAACAAATTTTGCTCTGTCGGTGTCGACCTAGTTTCTGTAGGTGACGAACTTTGTCATTCGTCGAGAGTGGATTATTTGTAGAGAGGTTTCTTCGCTTCGATTCCCTGTAAATAAGACACATTTTTGTACCTTGGTTAACTGTTATAAACGAAATTGACTTACTCGGACTTCTCGCGTATTTTGCGTTACTGCCTTGTTCTTGGCCTAGGACTGGTTGACGCCCGAGCTGGCTGGGGGAATTGTCTTCATATTCACGAGCGATGGAGTCGGTCGGCGAGGGTGAAGCTCCTCGGCTTAGGACCGGTCGGCGTCCTCGCCGGCTGGGGGAATTGCCCCCAGACTTACGAGCGCAGGAGTCGGTCGGCGAGGGCAAAGCTCCTCGGCTTAGGACCGGTCGGCGTCCGCGCCGGCTGGGGGAATTGCCCCCAGGCTTACGAGCGCAGGAGTCGGTCGGCGAGGGTAAAGCTCCTCGGCTTAGGACCGGTCGGCGTCCGCGCTGGCTGGGGGAATTGCCCCCAGACTTCTGAGCGCAGGAGTCGGTCGGCGAGGGCGAAGCTCCTCGGCTTAGGACCGGTCAGCGTCCGCGCTGGCGGGGGGATTGCCCCCAGACTTATGAGCGCAGGTGTTGGTCGGCGAGGGCGAAGCTCCCCCTCCCCCTCCAGTGAGGCGGCGGTCTTCATTCTTTTGCACCCTTAGTGAAACGTCGATTCCGTCGAAGATTAAGAAAAGACAAAAGGGAATGCAATTGTACTCTTAAGAGTCCTGTCGGACTAGTACATTTGGAGGAAAGGAAACATGGAATAAAGCTAGACAGAGGGATGTAAACCTAGATAATCCCCTCGGACTAGGCTACGACTGGGGGGAGAGAGCTCGCCCGCTCACTCTATGATGCGGAGGGGTCCTTGGACGGTGTTGATCTTCTTCCCCTTGTCCGGCTGCATGGAGGTCCCTTCCCCGTGGGCCGGCTCGTCGGCTAAACTCCTGGCGTGCCCCCGGCTCATCAGCTTCTCAATGTCCTTCTTTAAGTGCCAGCAGTCTTCAGTGTCGTGGCCATTGTCTTTGTGGTACTTGCAGTACTTCTCCCCGCTCTTCCCACCTCTTTTTGCCTTTGGTGGGGGGCGATCGGCGCGCTCTTCCTTCTGCACTTGAGCGAGGACGGCGTCTGGGGTGGCGTCCCTCGTACCCTCTCCCCGTTGCCTGTTTCTCGGCCTCTTCTCGGTCCGGTACCCTTTTGGGCTGCCTCGTCCGCTGTCGCCGCGCTTGGTCCCTCGAGTGGCCTTTCCTGCCTCAATGGCCAAGGTCTCCTCGGTCAACATGAAGCGCTCGGCCCTCGCCATGATCCCTGGGAGGTCCTTCGGGGGGTCGTTGTGCAGAGATTTCTTAAGGCCTCTATGGCGCAGCCCTTTCTTAAGGGCCGTTTGGATAACAAGGTCGGGAGGGCTGTTCACGTTCAGCCTTTCCGCGTTGAAGCGGCGCATGAACTGTCGGAGCGGCTCGGCTGGGCCCTGCACTATGTTAAACAGATGTTCAGCATCAGGCTTTACCTGTCTCCCTGCCATGAACTGTTTGCAGAACAGCTGGGTGAGTTCCTCGAAGCTGTCGATGGAGCGGCTGGGTAGGCTGCGGTACCAGGTCCTCGCCGCTCCCCTGAGAGTCGAATAGAAGCCCCGGCAGAGCAGGTCATCGTCGGCTCCTTGGAAGGACATGTCCCCCTCGTAGTCCATCACGTGGTTTCCCGGGTCTCCTATCCCGTCATACTTCCCCAACGCCGGGATCTTGAATCGAGAGGGGACCCGCGCGTCGGTTATTCTCCGTGATAAGGGGCATCGATCTCCGTGGATGCCCCCGGGGGTTCGACACTCGTCTGCCTCTGGTTCGTTCGGTGGTGGAGGGGGCACAGGCGCCGGCGGGGCTGGCTCCACGACCCTCGCCACACTGGGGGTCGGGCTGACCCGGCGTTCCCGGCTCCTCCGGCGGGAGCTCCCGCTCCGCCGCGATCGGTCTCTCGAGTGGTGTCGATTGCTTCTCCTGCGGTGGGGTGATCGTGGTCGACGAGACAACGCGGTCACCGATTCGTCCCCCGTGCCTTCAGTTTCTCTTCGGCTCCTTTCACGATGAGGGGAGGAGGCGCGTGATCTCGCCTGGCGGGAGCCGGACAACGTGAACCGACGCTCTGCGTTCGGTCTTTGGTTCCCATGGTCGTCGACCACAGCGGATCGTAAGAGCGGGGGACCCCCCGCCCAACGATGGTCGTCGCCCAACGCGCCTCCGTTAGCTGGCGCAGTGCTGACGAGCTGCTGTACGGCCGCGACCAGCGTCTGGATGTTCGCGTTGGTCTCCTGGGCCAGGGCACGAAGTTGTCCCTGTGTGGCCAGTTCCGTCCCGCCAATCTCTTCTGTTGTGGGGGCGGGGTGATTGTTGACGGGCGTGTCTTCGAGGTTGCCGTTGGATGCGCCATTCCCCTCCTCCGGGATGGGGGGCATGTGTTTCCTTCCGTTGCTGGCTCGTGCCATTGCAGGTGTGGTTTGCTTCTTCGTGGGACAGTTTGCGGTTCCCACAGACGGCGCCAGATGTTTATGAGTGTTTTCTCACTACAAAAGCGTTGACCGTGGACAACCAGGTCAACGTGGTCAAGGGGCCCGCTTGGGTCCCTCGGGTGTGTCGAGTCGGTGCAGACGAGGCGCGAGTCGGAACTGCAGACGACGTGGAGCGCGTCGGCTGGGCCGAATCGGTGTCCTCGGTCGTTGGTAAGGCGAGGGGAAGCCTCGGCCCGGGTTGAGACGCTCGGCCTCGGTCGGACGTGCTCGGCCTCGGCGGTCGGACGACGAGGGGTAGCCTCGATCGTCCAGCTGATTGCGCGGTCGGCGAGGGACGGAGGGGAAGCCTCGGCCCGTGGGTCTGATGTCCTCCTGCGTAGACGAGAACGCTCGTCAGGGGGCCGGACCTTGGTTCCGGCCAAATCCCCTCCGATGCCTAAGTCAGACAGTGATCTGAAAGAGGAGGTCCGGCGGAGACGTTTCGACTCGAGAGGAGATCGGAACGGCGTCTCACGGCGCGAGCGGGGGAGGAAGGAGATGAAATGGGGGAACAAGGTCGTTGATGGAGTACCTTAGGTTTTAGATACCTGAGATGCGGTCCCTGTTGCAGTCGTCCTTCTCACCCTTTTGTAGACCTCCTGCCGTGATTGCCCCCGACCCACGCCGCTCGTCTGCCCTCGATCGTGCCCCCTCAACCCCCCCCCCCCCCCCCCCCCCCCCCCCCCGGTCGCCGCTCCCTACGCCATGCCAGCACCTCCCCATAACAGCCATTAAGTGGTCACGGGATCGGGGGAACGGTTATCGCTGGAGTGTGCGTTATCGGGGCCGGGTCGGATCGACATTTGGGTGTCCTCTATGGAGCTCTGCCGGGCGGGCCTGATCTTGCAGATGGGCTTCCGATCGGCGGTCGGACATCCAGGCTCGTATCTTTCGGGGGGCTGTGCTTTTGGGCCTATGTTGTTGGGCCTTCGCAAAATAGACGTATCAATTTCCATCATAAGAGTACCCCTTTTCACAACAAATAGCATAAACAAGACTGAACTGTTCAGACACAGCCCCTTGGTTCCCATTCCCATGCCCTCTAAGTGGAATCAGAAATTGTACTCACAAAACTTAGCATGGATTGAGATCAAGAATATTCTTTAAAAGCATATTCCCAGGTTAAGCTCAAGCTACGTTACCCAAATAACCGGCAAACAGAGAGAGAGCCGACATGGAATCTGGTCGAGTTCTATGCATGCTTGAAGAGTTTCATGCTGAGCCAATGCAAATATACAGCCACGAAGAGCACTGGAAGCGTCAATGGCACCAATAGGCAGTAATACCTGCATAAAACCCAACAAAGGAAACGTTAGAGAAAGGACAGGGTCCAAAGAAAATTTTATCAAGTTGCTCCCAGGTTACAAAGATAAAATGTGAGGCGGTTGTCTTACCTGGACAAACTGGTGGATAGATGGTTGGCCAAATAGCAGGGGGGGCCAATGGGTTGTGGGTGAGGGTTTGGGTGTGATGTTGGGTGTTTTTGTGGAACCCCAAAGGAAGGGGCCCAAATTCCTGTTATTTACATTCTTGCCATTGCCAGTTCATGAAACCAAGTGACATCCCCAAAAACCCCTCCTCCTCCCCCATCTTTACATGTTTACCCTTGGTCTTTTTCCACTTTGCACTCCTAGTTTTTTTGCACTTTGGTCTTTGCTTTTCTCACTTTTACCCCAAATAATACCTCACACCGACACTCTTCTCTCTCATTTACCGCTTTGCGAGGGTCTCCCATCCTATGTGGGGTTTTTGGATCACCGCGTACTATGTGCACGTGTTATTTCTAGTAAATTTATAAAACTCATCACCAGCATAGCCCTTCATCCCAAAAAAAAAATTTGGGTCAACTTCATTGAGTCAATATAAAGAATATCGGATCATGATTTCATTTTCCACGCATTACGATCTAAAGCTCTCTCTTCAATCAAATCACGAATTGTCATATCCATTCTTATCACTTCCATTCATCTCTCTCTCTCTCTCTCTCTCTCTCTCTCTCTCTCTCTCTCTCTCTCTACATTCGTATGTTCTGTCTTTCTAACATGTGTATCAATACGTTTTTGATGATATAGTCAAACCATCTCAAACGATGTTCTCTCATCTTATCCTTTTTAGGGGACATACATATGTTTGCTTGGATGATATGCATAGAATTCGTATATACCCTCTTACGCATCAATTTGTTCAATCTGGCATACGTTGAAGGATATGCATAAGTGGATACTGTCATGAGTTCTTCGTCATGAGTTCTTTCATCAAATTTCTCTAGTCAGCCAAATCTTAACAAATGAGCAGATTCAACAACTTTAAGCATGGAACAGATAGCCTGGGGTCCGGGGCATATTCTCCTTGTGATTTGAATTCCATGTAACTGCTAACAAAAAAAACCACAACCCACACCCGCACCCAAAGACCCAAAAACAAATACAAAATACAAGAAATACCAAAATACCAAATAAGAGCTAACTCACAAAAAAGATGGTCATAATCAAGGTCATATAGGTGCTAAGCTATTTAGACCCCAAAATTATTATGTAGAACATAAGAAACCCCGAGCAATTTTACCTTAAGATGTGAGAAATTTACATATGATATATAAAAGTTACAATAGTTATCATTACTACATATGTAGTTATTTTAATTCCTTAATGGAAGTTTTATATAAAGAGGAGTCCTTGCATATACATGAATAATGAAGAATGGAGAATTTGTTAATTTTCTTGAATTAATGCATATTTTAGGATTAATTGTTTCTTCCATCATGGAAGCCATAAAGTAAGTGTAGTGTTGTATGCAAGAATAACAATGAAATTGAGTGGTTTTCTTCATAGTCATCAAAAGAATATGAAATTGAGTGGTTTTCTTCATATTGTCATCAAAAGAATGTATGTTCATGTTTACTCTCTTGTTTGGCATGTACATGAGTCTTATTTGTGCATTGTTAATCATGCCATATAGTTTTAGGAATCCATCGATTCCCACAATTGGTATCAGGGCTTCATTACACTTCTAGTTTTTACAATCTGTCTTATTAATTTCATGTTTTACAAAAAATATTATTTCTACTATCTTTGATCCAGCAGAAATTATTATAGTAATAAGTTGTAATCATGATATAAATAGACTAGATGTTGGTATTACAGTTTTTGAATATAAATTACCAAAAAATTTATAGAATAGCGATATCATCCATGAGTTAAGTGGCGATGGAAATTTATCTATTATGCTAACAAGATTTAGTCACTTGTCTACTTTTATTAGAATGTGTATAAGTAAGCATTCTGATAATCATGTTGTCTAATTTTAATAATTGCATCTACTCTATAGGAGATTAACTTTAATGCTATATTCTATAGAGCCTAGCCTTAGAATTATGATCTACTCTGTATGAGATTGGCTTTATTGGCTCTACTCTATACGAGATTAGCTTTAATGTTCTATTCTATAAAAACTAGCCTTAGAATTATGTTTTACTCTATATGAGATTGGTTTTATGGCTCTACTCTATAGAGATTAGTATTAAAATTGTGCTCTACTCTAAATGAAATTGGAATTGATGCTCTACTCTATAAAAATTACCCTTTGAAATTATGTTTTACTTTATACAATATTTACTTTATACAATATTGGTTTTTAATAATTTTCATTATGCATAATTGATCTTATATATCTTTTGATATATGAAAATTTTGATAGTAAATTTAATACTTCCATCCAAACAAAATTTTTCATGCACTACATAAAATTATAGTTCTACTATTTGAATCAAGAAAGCTATAAATACAAGTATTAGTAGTAAGCAAGTTTTAGTTAACTAAATGTAGATATTGAAATTATCGAGTATTAATCAAGGTTTTAAGTCTCGGTTTCGGTCTTGGTATCGTTCTTCCCAAAATTTAGGTTTCGGTTTCGGTATCGTCCGTTTCGGCGAGTTCGGAAGCAAGTTTCGGTTTCGTCCGTATCGCTAGTTTCGGTAGTTTCGTTTCGGGTATTGGTTTCGATTTCGAAGATGCTTTAAATATGTATATACTATATACACACAGTGATGGTTTCGGAGGTTCTTAAATCTAAACTTATTAAATACTATTAAATACTTAACAAACTAAAATATTAATCATATACTATCAAGTACTAAATAACTAAATAAATAAACTAAATTTGAGTTTGTAATCATATCAAATTTTAAATACATAAAATTTGGTACTTATATATAAATATTAGATAAATGAATAGATCCTAAAGCTTGCCTTGCGCACCCACCGTTTTACATTGCGCACATACCACATATTTACAAGTTTGCCAAAAAAATCGTTGAGCGTTGCTTTGCACACCCACCATTTTGCTTTGCGCACGTACCACTTATTTACAGGGTTGCCAAAAAATATCCGCTTGATATGCACACCGACTGTTTTACTTTACGCACATACCACTTATTTACAAATTTGCCTTTTTAAAGAATGCAGCATCTCCTGATAGGCGACTCAGACCTCTTTCTCTCTCTGCTCTCTCTCTCACGCTAGAAGGTCAAGGAAGCAGGTTCGGCGAGGCGGCGACGTGATGAGGTGAGTTCAATTTTTTCATCATCTTCCTTTTGTCATTTTTCTTCTTTTTTCAGCAATTTTTCTTGGTTCTGCCTCTTCTTCGTCTAATTTTTCATCATTTTCAAGCCGAAACCCTAAGGTTTTCTCCTCTCTTTTAACCGAGATTTCTATACAACCTATTGATTCACGAAATTTTTTGGGTTTTAGAGAATTTTTATTTAATTACAAATTCTTCTTCATCCATGTTCGACCAGTACTAAACGATATCGGTCAGTTTCGACATGTATCGGCCGAAACTGACCGATATCGTTCAGTATCGGCCGATACTGAAACTAACCCTTGGTTTTGGTATCGTCAACTGCCGATACCGATACGATACTGCCGATACGTAATGGTATCAGCCGATACCTCAAACCCTGGTATTAATTATTACAGAACTTATGGAATAGCCATATCAACTATAAGTTAAGTGATAATTATATTTTATCCGTATGATAATTTGTTACACATTGCAATTAATTCTACATTTACTATCCACCATACCCCCACAAGGAATTGGTTATTTATGTAGATTAATTGGGTTGAGACAATTCTAGACTTTAGTGGGAATAATCTCTTATGCCCACGTGTATAGAGATTTCTTTCATTAGTAGTAAATTAAATTGGTCTTAACTTAAATTTTATGATGAATCTATAGTACCTCTACCCGTAGAAAGGTAAATTCATTACTAATAAGATAAAGATTATTTGTTGGAGCCAATTTATGTTTTATAAAGTTATTTCATTCTCAATGATGAAAACATAAATTATAAATTGCTATAAGAAATTTTTAGATATTATGATTAAGTGTTACAAGATATAAAGTAGTAATCTTGTATCTATTTCTTTGCGGATAGTATTTTCTAACAGTACAAGGAGTGGTCGATTTAGAAGAATTGACGTTAAGTTCCATAAGGTTGAAGTTAAAATTATGATCTTTGATGATATTTAAGCACATGAAGTTATATTCATGATGTTGACCGATTTACTAAAGTACTTGCAGTCATTATAGTAAAAGATCATATAAAGAATATAAGCTCATTTATATGATGTTTGTCATTGTAATGATTTTACATATGGTGTCTAGACATACTTTGCGTGTTGTTAGTATTTCATGCATGACTTATAAAGTGTGCATGTTATATCTAAGTTACTTATTTATAAAGCAAATAAAGGTGGACTCGGAATAGTCACGCATTCATTCATAAAGTTATTTGCATAAGGTTGTTTGCATAAATTTATTTGCAAATTGTAAAATTATTAAAGCTTCTTAAAGAAACATGTATGTTGCTCATTAAAGTGTAACTATAAAATTTTGACCATACAGTATACTTGCAATATATAGGACTATTCGAGTAAAGTGGAAGAACGTAAAAAATTTACATTCGTGTGACTCTTTATATTCTATTAATTATAGCATGGGACATATTTATATATATGCATATAAGTATGAGCACATATTGATGTCATTTGGTATATTATAACTATATAAAGGTTACTATAATTATCATAACTATATAAATGTTACTACAGTTATCGTAACGATATATGTAGTTGTAACTCCTTCATAGAAGGGTTATTTAAAGAGGAATATGCATGAATAATGAATAAGGGAGAATTTGTTAATTTTCTTGATTCAATGCCTATTTACGGATTAGTTGTTTCTCCCATCAAGGAAGCCACGAAGTAAATGTTGTTGGCAAGAATAACAATGAAATTGATAGGTTTTCTTCATATATATCATTAAAGGAAGGTTTGTTCATATTACTCTCTTGTTTAGCATGTACATGAGTCTCATTTGTGCATTATTATCATGCCATATAATTCTAGGAATTCATCGACTCCCAGATAAGACACATCCTTCTACCATTTTCTAGCTTAACCCAACATTCCTTTGGTTGACGGCTCAGTTAAAATGAGACTCACTCGGGCTAATATGAGTTAAGTGTGTCATGTGTCTTAATCCCCGTTACCCGCGAGTCTCCGCTCTCATCTTCTTCTTTTTCATCTTCCTATTAAGTTTTTTCCCATCAATCTAAAATTCACCATAGTAATATGCAAAACTCATGTGACTTAATCAATGCAGCATCCTCCAGTTTACATCCTCCTCTTCCTTTTCCTTAAAATCAATTTTAAATTAAGTAAATCATACCTTTATCCTAACCCATTAACCCATCATCCACTCCACAAATTTCTCCATCTTTTCCTCACACTCATTCACTATTACAATTTCCCTTCTCTCATCATTTATCCACACCACCGATATTTACCATATCATTAAAACCATCAGCCCTAACCCTAACTTTAATCTTAACCCCCAGCCTGAACGCTAATTTCTAATAACAAATTATATCAATAGCTCGTCAACATAAAGTTAAAAGATGTTATCTACTCAAATTTATTTTCTTATAACCTTCCATGAAAACTATTTAAACTAAAAGATTAATTGCATCATCAGCGAGGAAGTTAAGCTAGAAAATGATAGTATTATGGGTCTACAGATAAAATCCTTGATAGTTCAAGTTTGTTTAGTCTAATTTACCCAAATAGTAAAAGAGAAATGAAACGAAAAGATCAATGATCAGTCACATTTTATCGATGGAAAAGACAGATGGCATGGGTTGGTTAGCACGTGGTAAAACTTTTTAAAAAGAAAACTGTAGCAAATATGATTATAAATAGCTTGAGGTCAACTAAAAATGATGAATCAAATAATTCTCAAAATATTTACAAATATAATAGAAAGCAGAAAAGGGAAAGATTAATGCAAGTGACAATAAGGTGAAGTTTCTTTCTTTTTCTTTTTCCTTTTCTTTTTTGGGTACTCTTAGCAATATTCCAAATCATTTTGTTCTCTATGTTCTTCATGTAAATTCCTTTTAAGGAATCATTAGGAAGCGCTGCCTGTTAGAACCATTAACTTTTAGTTAGAGATTTTGCACTACTCAATTTTGATAACAAAATTATTCTTTTACCATTCAAAATAATAGAGGGTGAAAGTAAACAATTGTTGCTTCGGATAGAGGTGAGGAGGTAGACGATATAAAAGCATTTGTAGTGAAGAAAGTAACAAATTTAAGATGCAAAATAAATTGGACAGTTCTGATTGAAAATATTGCTAAACAAGCATAATGAGGATTCTTTAAATTGAATATGTGGGTATAGGTGTCAATATGATATCAGAAGACCTTATTCAAGATGTTGAGGATGATATAATGAAGGCTAGCAAAACATACAAAAGCTAGTACACAAATAGAGTTATGAAGGGCACACGAGAAGGGATAATTAGACAAAGAAAACGAAAGAAAGGAAAGAAGGTAAAGCAACATCTAAAAGCAGAAAATATTACTAAACAAGCATAATGAGGATTCTTTGAATTGAATATGTGGGTAAAGGTGTCAATATGATATCAGAAAACCTTATTCAAGATGTTGAGGATAATATAATGAAGGCTAGCTAAACATACAAAAGCTAGTACACAAATAGAGTTATGAGGGGCACACGAGAAGGGATAATTAGACAAAGAAAGAAAAAAGAAAAGAAAAGAAGGTAAAGAAACATCTAAAAGCAGCATATGCTGGGTAGAACCTCTAAGCACAGGGATGTGTGATTGACCACGTGTTACTTTTTAAGAATAGTGGATATCAGCCATTCAAAGAAGCAAATTCCTCGTCTAGGTCGTCAAAAAGGGTTACCTTCTATTCTTTTTATGATTAGCAATGTTCAAGTTGATCAACATATTCTAAAACCTAATTATATAACATATCAAGTGATCACGAGGAGTTTAGATAGTTAATCTAGAGGATGCAAATTTTAATGGGTTTACAAAAATGATCAACAACAAAACCCATAGGGTTCACTCGAATCATGGCTACTTATTTGGATTTTAGAACATGAACAACAACTTGAATGGCATCGATCCTAGAAAATATATATGAGAGTGGATTATTGGTGGCCCGCAAATGAATTTCCTTTGTAGAAGAGCTGATATCTATTAGGCTCTGCTTTTTGAATTATTATTGCGAAAAAAGCTTCATGTCCCTTAGCTTTTAAATGAAATTTTAATACCCAATCACTTTTTTGCTAAGCACTTACCCTTGGTCAACTAAGTCAATCTTAGCTTATATATTCTGTGTACTTTTGTATTTCCTAGTTTGCCCCTCCTACTTCTTTTTCAAAAAGATTACATCAGGATCATTTATCCTGCCCATATGCCTGTTAGAGCATGCTACCAACAGTAGCTAGGTGACCACTTTTATATAATAAATGATCATCATCAGCAGGAAGGTGATCACCTGTATATAACAATTGACCACCTCCTGTTGCAGATTTTTAGAAAGATTATTTTATACATAAATTTGTCACATGTCATTTAACCCATATTAAGGTATGTCAAACCACTTTGGTGACCTCTAAGTGACCACATTTCAAATCGTAAGTAACCACATAGCAGCCCACCCGCGCGCACGCCCCGCCCGCGCGTACCACAAAACCCTACCTAGCCACAAAAGAAAACCCCAAAAACCCTAACCCTAGATCTATGGTAGAGTCATGAAAAGGACTCCATAGATTTACGGTTAGGGTATGCCCTAGAAGAGGAAGAAGAGAAGTAGATCTGCGGATCTAAGGAGGGAGAGAGGAGAGATGTGCGGATCTGGAGAGATGGGGGACAATCTTACCTCAGCTGACATGAAGGCCTTCATTGGAGAGATAACGAAGCTGATTGCTTCGAAGGAGTTGGGATCCTCGAGTGGATCGACGCCTTCACGACCCGTGCAGAAGCTGGAGTTGATGCCCAATGATGTGAAATTGGAAGGGACGAAGAATTACCTCAGTTGGTCCAGGAGGGTGCTTCTCATCCTGAAGTCGAAGGGGTTAGAAGGCCATGTTCTGGGTTCATGTAAGGAACCGGTGGATAAGACTGGGGATGATTGGAAAGTCTGGAGCACCACCAACTCACTGGTAGCTGCTTGGTTGATGACATCGATGGTTCCACCCATTGCTGGGATGGTGGAGGCCATAGAGAGTGCTGCGGGGATATGGAGTATGGTGGAAAAAATGTATTCTGGAGCAGGGAATGCGATGCTTATGATGGAGGTTCAGGGCAAGGTCGACACCTTGAAGCAGGGGGAGATGTCTATTCTAGCCTACTCTGCGGAGTTGAAAAGGCTGTGGTCAGAGTTAGACCACTATGACCCTATTGATCTGCCTGATCCTAGGAGTGCTGCGATACACATGAAGTGGGTGGAGCGTAGGCGTGTGACACATTTTCTGAGGAACCTGAATGGAGATTTTGAGGTCAGGAGGGCAGGAGGAGACCAGACCGGAGTGCTACACCTGTGGGGTGAAGGGGCACCTGAGCTTTAACTGCCCACAGAAGGGTAGTGGACGAGGACGTGGCACAGGAGGCAGAGGAGGAGGTCGTTGGGGCCGTGGAGGCCGTGGACGAGGTCGCGGCGGCCCACGGGCCAACTTTGCTACCGCTGATGGACGACAGGAGACAGTGATGATTGAGGCTACGCCAGCTGAGGCGTCAGATCTAGAGCAGCGGAGACAGTCCAGGTCTACTACTGAGAGCTCGGAGAGTCATGCAGACCAGACTAGGGATGTTGCTTCGCCATTCGGTAACTTTGCCCACTTCGCTCACACAGGATCAGGTAACCAATTAGCTCTTTCATGTAGAGATCATATAGAGTGGATTATTGACTCAGGTGCATCTAGTCATGTGTCAGGTGCATATAGACAGTTTTCCACATATAAACCACATACCATTCATGAAACTGTTCAGACAGCTGATGGCACATCCCAACCCATTACAGTCCTTCACGTCTTGTATGAAGTCTCCATGCGCTTATTGGAAAGAACACGACAGAAGGGTAGTCATGGCGATGGAGAACAACAAGAAGACATCTCCCCCACTGAAGAACCACTAGCTCCACAGCCACATGTCGAGATTGATCAGTCTATCACGCCTGCTCGAGTCCCGACTTCCTTACTGCCTTCCTCTCCTAACACGGATGGTAACCTTTCTCAGCATTCCTCTAGTTTAGATCTTCCACTTGCATCTCGTAGGGAGCCTCGTATCAATGCCGGCAGGCCTCCTGTACGGTATGGATATGAGACTGATATTGCTAATCATGTCTCCTATGCTTCTCTTACACCTGCATATAGGGCTGTCATTGCATCCTTAAAGTCTATCTCTATACCAAGTGATTGGCGAGTGGCAAAGCAACATCCCCAGTGGAAGAAAGCAATGCTCGAAGAACTTGAAGCACTGGAGAAGAACAAGACATGGAGACTTGTCTCACTTCCAGCAGGGAAGAAAGCTGTGGGCTGCAAGTGGGTATTCACAATAAAGCAAACTCCAGAAGGGAAGGTGGACAGGTACAAAGCGAGGCTGGTTGCCAAGGGCTACAGTCAGACTTATGGGATTGATTATGATGAGACATTTGCCCCAGTGGCAAAGATGAGTACTGTGAGAGTATTGGTATCCTGTGCAGCGAATTTTGGATGGAAATTACATCAGTTGGATGTAAAAAATGCCTTCTTGCATGGAGACTTACAGGAGGAGGTATACATGGAGGTTCCACCTGGCTTTAGCACACAACAGACGATGGGAAAGGTGTGTAGACTGGACAAGTCTTTGTATGGGCTGAAGCAATCTCCAAGGGCATGGTTCGACAGATTCAGGCGTGCAGTCATCACTATGGGCTACAAGCAGAGTAATGGTGATCATACTGTATTCTATAGACATTCAGGACAGCGGATTACCCTTCTGGCTGTGTATGTTGATGATATTATTATCACTGGAGATGAAGAGGGAATCTCTCACTTGAAGGTAAGGTTGGCGAGAGAATTTGAGGTCAAGGACCTTGGACAGTTGGGGTATTTCCTTGGACTGGAGATTGCCAGGTCCAGGAAGGGTATAGTTCTCTCACAGAGGAAGTATGCCCTGGATTTACTGGCTGAGACTGGTATGTTGGGGTGTCGTCCAGCAGTTACTCCTATTGATCAGAATCATATGTTGCATTCACAATCAGGGGAGCCAGTAGCCAAAGAGAGGTACCAGAGACTTGTTGGACGCCTTATCTATTTATGCCATACCAGACCTGACATTGCCTATGCTATCAGTGTGGTAAGTAGATACATGCATGATCCTAGGACTGGACATATGGAGGCAGTCTTCAGGATACTGAGGTATCTGAAGAATAGTCCAGGAAAAGGCATATTATTTGGTAGTCATGGTCACATGAATGTGACAGGCTACTGTGATGCGGATTGGGCCAGTTGCCTAGATGATAGGAGATCGACCTCGGGCTACTGTGTGTTTGTTGGGTGCAACTTAGTCTCTTGGCGCAGCAAGAAGCAGGATTTGGTGTCTCGTTCCACTGCAGAGGCAGAGTATCATGCTATGGTGCTTAGTACCTGTGAGATGATCTGGTTGAGATCACTTCTACATGAGCTACGCCTGCTGAGAAAAGGACCATTGCGGTTGTTGTGTGATAACAAGTCAGCAATTAATATTGCCAACAACCCAGTGCAACATGATAGAACGAAGCACATAGAGATTGACAGGTTCTTCATTAAAGAAAGATTGGACAAGAAACAGTTGGAGATCTCCTACATTACTTCTGGACAGCAACTAGCTGATTGCCTTACAAAGGGGTTGAACTCTAAAGGAGTAGAGGATACTTGTAACAAGATGGGCATGATAAATATCTTTTGCTCATCTTGAGGGGGAGTATTGTGTATTGTGTGTTATTGGGTGTGTGTGTAAAGAAAAGAGAGTGTTAATATAAATAGAAGTGATAGCCATTCTTTGGGGCTAATCACCATTTTCCACCCAATTCTACACCACATTACCATACAAACTGTCCTATCTTCCAAAATGTTAGATCATCTTTTTAGTCAAATTGACCACCTTTAAGCCACCGAGCGATTGCTCGGTTGGCACTCTCTCCCGCCTCCATCCTAGGAGGTGAGGGATCGAGGCCCAGCGCGCACTTTAAAATGTTTTTCGATGTATCAAAAAAAAATTGACCACCTTTATATGTAGAACTGATCATTTTTTCTTATGAACTTACAACCACTTCTTATATAACAGTATACACTTTTGAGTTATATTTCGTGTTTCATCAACATAGGGTGTCCACCATCTACTTTTTTGCTAATCTGACTATCTTAAATTTTTAATTGTTCACCCTTATAACTTAAGTGGCCACAATTGTAACATACGTGATCGCCTTTTAATTAAAGTACCACTTTCATAATATAAGTGACCAGTGTTATAATTAACCACATTTATAATATAAATGACCCCCTTCGTAACATAATGACTACCGTTATAATAATTAATAACGGTATCCACCTTTATAACATAAGCGGTCAGGATTTTATATATATATATATATATGGGAAAATGTGCCTGAGGTTGACCTCAGGCAGCAATACATGCGCACACGCTGTTCGGGGTTTGTAAGTATTTTTTTGAATTTTTTTTGCAGTAGGTAGATATACTTGTTATGTAGCTCCCCACAAAATTTCAGGTCAATCCAACACCGTTTGAGCCCCCGTTCATCGATTTCAAAAACGTTGCGCAAAACTGTCCAGAATGAACGGCGGCTCAAACGGTGTTGGATTGACCTGAAATTTTGTGGGGAGCTACATAACAAGTATATCTACCTACTGCAAAAAAAAATTAAAAAAAACTTTAAACACCCGAACAGCGGGGGTGTGCACAGGAAAATGTACCTAAGGTCAACCCCAGGTACATTTTTTGCATATATATATATATAATATATCCACCATTCTATCAAAGTGGACCATCTATAATATGCTTTTATTACAAAACTGACCACTTGTGTGCCATATGTTACTATAGTTGAGTGAAAGGTGAACTTTGCAATTTCAAAGTGATTATCAATTTCTTCTTCACTCAAGGACATTGCACAAAAATCTTCATCCACAATAATTTGGGGATTGAAAGAAAATTTTATCCACAAGTTATTCTTAATAATGATGGCATAACATAATTAAAAAATAAAAAAGCATCCCTATGATTCTCTTTCTAAAACTTTCGTCCACATAGACCCATCTCATCTGCATCTTCTCCATTCTAGTCTAGCTTTAACCACGTTGAAACAAAATTCAAAGTAAAGACGACCATTTCGTCACTTATTTTTCTGCACATTGTAATTTGTATTATTGTTGATCAAGTTATTAATTTTTCAAATAACAAATTCCACAAGAATTCCATAGTTTTCAAATGACATCTGGATCATTAAACAGCAAATAAACATTCAACTACTACAACCTAAATCTAGAGTCAAATACTAGTAAACTTTGCATGCCTAAAACAAAAATTTAAAAGCCGGGAGGAAACTAATGATCTCCTCAAACACATGTAAACAAAGTCAAAGGCGGGTGAGGGCTCGGTGTGTAGAGGCGGCTGCTGGTGAGCCCATAGAAATAATGGCACACATGTCAACTCTCACACTGGCCGCAAGTCCCTCATCTTTGTCCTCTCATCCCTCATGCAAACCCTCATTGTGGGCACCGGGTGCGCCCTAGGCCTCTACGACTCCGACAATCCAAGCACATTCACATCATTACATCATCCTCTCCATCACCACTTCTCCATCCTTGCTGACCTCAAGATCGTCAACTTTACCATTTCCTTAGCTACGATCAACAACGTCATCACCTGGATATTATTTTAAGGGCTTTGAAAATCGAGAGATGGGGGAAGATGACTCATTAGGGGTGGGTACATTGGTGAAGGAAAAGATAGGTCGGTTTTGTAATTGCACCCTCCCCAACTACCCATACATCTAAGTACACATTCAAGAGTGGGGCAAAATGAAAGGGTGTATTTGAAAGCATCATAGATATGTCTTCTACGAAGAGCTGTTGGGTGAGATTTGTAAACATGGTTGTAATTCCTTAATAGTTTGAGCACATACACATGCACGCACGCACATATATGAAAATAATAAATAGCACCCATCATACAAGGAAATTCTGTTCTAGACAATTAAAAAGTCAACTCTCTACCTCTTGATGTAATGATCGACTCCATTTATGTCCATCATGATATCTAAAACTAAATATACTAAAGATTCTACTATTGACATGATCATTACCAATGCATCTATAGGTAGAAAAATTATATTATTAATGAAAACATTATATTTTTTACCATTTGTGGCATAGACAAATCATTATAAAATTCCTAGATTTTTGGTGTATATTATATGGCATGGATGCCAACTGCCAATATGTTTAGTGCCAACCATCCAAAATGAGCAAAGGGTGGACCTTGGAATCATATAGAAAGGAATTCACCTTAAGGCATCATCCCTCCATCACTCTTGATGATGAAGCTCATCCCCCCAATCAACTTGTTAGATATTGAGTCACTCCTAGGTGTATTTTGATGCTGAACAAAATATTGTGTGTACTAATACAATTGGATGTAGGTATGAGAATGATGAATGATCACATAATCAAAAAGGTGATCACACAAAATAGTTATGGGGCCAAAGCTAAAGAAGAACTCATTAAGGCTCATGAAGAATTTGAGAAAGTGTTGATCAACCAAGGAGCTCAAACAAGTCCGAAGCCAATGGTAATCAAGAATCAAAGCCAAGAATGACTTTATGAACTACATCACTTGTATCAATTATTTCATGTGTATGTATTTTTCGATATATATTTGTGCCTTGTCTTAGATTCATGTACAAGCCTTGCTTTCAAGCTCATACTCACTTAGATATCCTTTAAGTATTTTAAAATATTTTGAAAATCATTTTGAAAAGATTTTTCTAAGTTATAGTGGCCAACTATTATACATATCAGGCATACTCATCGACTAGCACTGACACTTAGTCGACTATTTGATTAATTTAATCTACACTAACAACAAGTAGTCGACTATAATTATAAGACAAGTCGACTAGTTGTTCAACACTGGTCGACTAGTACATTAACTATAGTCGACTAGTTACAGAGAACATCAGCTCCTTTAGACATGCTTAGACTAGTCGACCAGTATTCATCGACTAATCAACTAGCTGTCAACTAGTCGACTAGTAAGTGTACACTAATCGGCTAATGACTATCTGTTGGCCAATACAACAAAAACAACCATCGTTTATAACCGTTAATGGTATTTTTGGTATTCTACCTGACTCAATACTTGGGCTATATAGTAATGCTAGTGTTGGGATTATGGTTAAGGATTTTTGATAAGAAAACAAGTTTTAAAAGAAATCTCTTGCTTTATGTGCTCAAATCTCTCTCAAGAAAATCCTTGATTTTGGCCTTCTTTCTTCAAAGCTTTTAAACAAAATTCTTCACCATTTAGTTTTTGATCTTCTAGAGCTTTCATCCTCTATTTTATTAAGATCAAAGCTAAATCTATCTTGATCTCCAAAAGCTTCATCTTTTCATCCTTAGCCTTTCAATACACATTAAGCTTCAAGCAAAGGCAATAGGCAACTTGTAAACCTTTATCGCAGTGTAAGTTGTAAAATCTACAGAAGGGTGTGGTAGTAAGTTAATTAGCAAAATCCTCGTTTGTTGGGATCCAGTTGTTAAAGATGTGAGTCGGTTGAAAATCCTCACTTGGTGAGGTGGTAATTGTTGTAAGTCCTCTTGTAGGGAGGAAATGTTGTAAAATTTCTCAGGATTATTGAGGCAAGTTCTCTCATTGGAGAGAGGTTAGTGGATACTGGAATAGATTAACGGACAGACAAAATCAGGATAAAAATCTGTGTTTGTGTTGCTTTTCTATGCTTGCATCTGAGTTTAATTTCGGCTGATATCTTTAAATTGCATGTAATTAGAGATTGTGTTGATTAAGTTCCAAGTTGGAGTAACTCTCACTGGAAACTTAGGTAGACTTAGAAGGAAATTTTTTAATCCAAATATTATTTCATATACATTATTCACCCCTTCCTCTAGTGTCTATTTGCCATCTACAGAGATCCCAACACGACTCACTAGCCAACCTTAGCCCACGTAATTTTAGAGTCATATCTAGCATCGGAGTTTACCCACATGTGGCACCACTCTCACTGCTCACACTGAAACATTGATTTATGCTTACCATATCGCTAGAGTCAATAATTTTCTATGAGGAAGTATCGAACACAATCACTGGTTGTCGTTACCAAATAATGTTATGTTGAAATCAAATCAAAAGTTTCCAACCCTAGATTTGTGATAACCAGGATTGATTTTTTTAATGAATCATAAACGAAAAATTCACAATTTTTGAGAATTATTAGTTTTCATTTTTGCGTTTTTATGAATCGTAATGTCGATCGACAGGTTAATCCAGATCTCGATATTGATAGTATTTCTTAGGCAAAAATGAAGAATTCTACCATCAAAAAATTTCAACTCAAGATATTTGTCCATATCAATAACATATCCTTTTTAGATAGTTACTAAAAGCTTTGTTTGCCAAATCCATAAAATGATTCATGTTCTAGGGTATTGAAATTATATGTAATTTTATTGCCCTTAGTGGTAACATTGATCAATAAATGTGTCCTTATTATCTCCATAATTTATATATATAATAATGGGTATCATACGCCATATGAGAGGGTGTCTCATATGCCCTCTCACATAAAGGAGGCAAGTACAAGCCCACATGGGCTTGTACTTGATGTACCTGCCCCCTTTTATGTGAGAGGGTATATGAGACACCCTCTCATATACGTATGATACCCATTATTCTCACACACACACATATATATATATATATATATATATGAAAAAAGATCATATCCGTAATTTTTTTTTTAATTTTTAATGTTGACTCATCGATGAATCCGCTGCATATAATTTTTTAAAGTAATGGTTTAATCAGTCTCTTTATTTTTTTACAGGGAAAACTCTATTACCAACAAACCAATTGCATTTTCAACTACTTGTTGCATGGGTAAACATATGAGCGTTCACAGATTTTTGGTGCATGTCAAAAGAAATGGTGGCCAACATAGACGGCCAACCATCCAAACGGGAGTGAAGGGACATTTGAATGTCATATGAGAGATTTCTCCCACCCACCATCCCCCCTCCACCTCTCAATAGGGTGAAGTTGGAGAATGCAAAACTAATTTGCATAAAGTAAGGTGGCAACCAAGACCGTTTAGCTTTTCCTACGATATGCCACTTTGTCTGGAGTTAGAAGTGCATGGTAGAGGATTTGCACATCTTTATTTATGTGAGTATGATGAAACTGCCAAACTGGGACCAGAGTTGACAGTTCTAACTTCTAACATAATCAGGATATTCAACATTATTATATTGTTTATCAACTACGCATTCTTTTACAGGATTTTCAATATATCTAACCATTGTTGTATTATCTTGCTATATATGCCTGAATAAATCCATATCACTTGATTTCTCATGATACAAGTAATATTAGATATCCTCCTTCAATGGAATGGAACCCAAACATAACAATGGAAATTCAAACTCACACTAGCATTTCAGCCTTCTGTGTAACAAGATTCAAGGCTTATTTTTTTCTTGAAGAAATGTTCTTTTTCACTTCATTGTCTTTGACCTGGGCGATCATGTCCAATTGTGATTGCCGATATATAGCATTCCTCTTCTTGGTTATTTTGTGTTATCTGAATGAAGTTAATCTCATATTGTCAAAGTTTTTCATCTTAAACAATCACGTGAATGTGGTTATTGGCATTACTAATTTGGTATGTGCAGCCAACTTATCACACCTACAGTCGTGAACTCGTGTTCATGCTCCATTCAATGACATTGTTTGATCTTAAAGGAGACGCCTGTAATTTTACACACTGGGCTTCTACCTTGGCTTCGTCACACCTGCCATCACGCTCCATTCGACGACATTGTTTGATTTTAAAGGAGACATGTGTAATTTTAGACAAGGGGCTTATTTCTTGTTTCCATCCGGCCATTGAAAACTTCAGACTTCTAGATTTCGTATATGGAGACGAGACTCACCAGGAATCATATTGAAGAAACATTTGAGCTCCAATATAAAGCTCAATTTAGCTTTAACAACTCTACAGATTTTAAGCCCATCTATTCCATAACATGGTGCAATAATCTACTTGTACGTATCAGTGGAAATCTATGTATATTCAGTCTTTTCTGATTACCTACTTAAACTTTGAGCTCCAATGCTTGTTATACAGTAAAAAACAGCTTTCCTTGATAATGTTGCTGATGGGAGGCCTACAGTAAAGTCATGAGCCATGGCAGGTCATTTCCTACAACAAGCTGCATCACATTTACACTGGCGGTGACTTGTTATGACAGAAAAAATTAGCTAAGAACGGAACACACTATATCATTAACATCAAAAGAAACTTTCAAGCACATGCACATAGATGTAACAAATCAATTTTATCATAAAACTAGAAATTTAGATTACCTGTCATTTTGAATGGCAAAAAGAACTCTATTTTCTGATGGCGGAAGAAGCTTGGACAGGATAGCAGCATAGAAAAACCCCAAAAATGAAGTAAAGCCAAATATAATAAAGATCAATCCCCAAAAAACATTTGTTCCTGAATGGGTTTCTGGCAAATTTGATGGTTCCCGCATGTTATCCTCCAGTATAAAAATTGAAATACTGTTCCGGCAGCATCATTATCCAATCAGAAGCGGTTGAGGATATACCCTGGTGTCCACCTTTCATATTCTGTCAACGATAGCCTCAATCAAGCTCCAATCAGTGAAAAACAAACATCAAATTAGTTCTGTCAGAAGATAGAAGCAGAGACGCATAAGCGAGTACATTCACTTAGAAACATGTCTAAAATTTATTACACTGAATTCAATTAAGAAATTAGCAGAGATATAAAAAGATAGAGAGACTTGGCACAGAGTGCTTTAGACGTTGCACTCCAACTTTAGATATTAAGCAGGGTTAGTGCTTCAAAGATATTAAAAGCCACATCTATCATCATCATCATCACAACTAGCTCAAAAATATGGCAGCAAGGTCTTGCCAAATTTAGAGGGTTCTTATTTCAGTATTAGAAATTTTATAATGCGATGTTGCGGCTCTTCATAGCTTTTGTCTATAAGAAAACTCAAGTGGTCCCAAAATAATCATCAAAAGATAAAATCAATGATCACCCAATACTAACTAGGGCATAAATTAACTAACAATTCATGGACTAGATCAGGTTGCCTTCATGTCCATGTTGGCCTAGATCAAATCCGTGTGCCTTATTCAATGGATTTGTAACAACCCGCTTTTTGGAGATCATCACAAATTACAAGAATCTGCATGTACTGCTGATTATCAATGAAAACAATATATGCGAAATAGAAATATACCTAGAACATACCTGAACGAGTAGACTCAGTAACTCTGTACATAGCTCAAAGGGATGGAAGCTAATCCTACAACCATGAAGCCTCCTAATATACCTGAAAAATGTTCCACTGGATTAAAAGTAGATTATATCTAAACCAAGCAAACTGTACTAAATAAGAATACAATAACACTACGGTGCAAGAGTGTAGCAGGTTATGTGTCAGGTTTATGAACAGTTTAAGCATGTGAGAGACATGTGTATTAACAATAAGGCATCAACGACATATCGAAAAACAATACATGGCCAAAGATAAAGAAACATCTTACTAGCAAGCATTCATAACATTAAACATTAATATGATTATCCAAGTAAGACAACAAGGAAATATAGCAATAGACTAAACATAAGATAGCATATCCTACAAGTACTATCATGCACACTAAACTGTGATGTCTTATACTAGTGTTGTGACTCCTATTGGAGAGCACAATATGTAACCCGAAGATCACCTTGGACCATGGAAGCTACATTGGACCAAGTCCAAAACAGAAACCAAGAAGGGGCTCAAGATCCTTGGCACAAGAAACAGGAAATGAATCCTCCTAGATACGGGCCAAAAGTATGGCTCCAATCGTTCATGCACTCTCTCTAATATAAGTTACCACAATCCCAATGAAATCTGCGTACTAAGTACTCTGTTGGTAATACATGTCAAGTTCAAGTTCAATGTCATGTCAAGTAATATTGTATCTATGACTGTGATGATTTTCAATATAAACTGTAGAAGGAATTCTATAGGTGGCTCACATGGGTTTAAGAGGTGGCCCCGGTGTACCGTGACAATTTGTCACATGTAGCACTTATTCCAATCCTGAACATGTACAATATTCAAGGTCTGTGATCTGTGTATAATAACCAATGAACAGATAAAATATGACATGCATCAGTTTATGATATTCAAGCAAAGTGATTCATGTTTACTATTCGTTGCAATCACGTCAGATGTTTGGATCATGTCAACTGTTATTGGATAATGAACAAATTATACTTGAACGCTATAACAAGAGCTTTTCGATGTCATTCAGTACAAGAGTTATGTAAAAAATATTAAAGTACTAGCATGTGGCTATACGGTTACAGTATATAATTGTTCAAATTATGTTTCTGTATCAAATGTCATGTCAGAATACTGTGACTGTTTTCTAGTTGTTAAGTCATTCTCAATGTGTATATGTTTCATGTTATCTAAAATTACATAATTATGGTTCTATGCGTCAAGTCTTTATGTTCCAGGTCATATTCTCAATAATTGCATAAGTTGTGTGTCCAGCTATTATGATCAAATTACAAGTCAATCTATTCAATATGCACAATCCTTAATTACGTAATTTGATAACATAATCCATCAATTACAATTATTTACAGGCAGGTTAAACAATCAAGTTCATGACCAACAACAAATTCTTAACAACGTAATTTATAGTTAAGAATTAAACAAAGCAATTGAAACAAACTCTGAATTTATTAAAACTAAAAACTTAGATAATTTCAAGTGAAGAGCATGTGATCAGATTCACAATTTCAGCAACTAAGAATATGTGCTAGTCTACTAGCACAGTGAGGGGTTATGATTTAAATATGAACAGATTCCAAACTCCTGGCCTAAACTAACCCAAGAACCCGGATATCAACAGCAAGGGCCAGTGGCCCATCAAACAGTCAACAAGGCATTGACCCAGTAGGCCAATAGAAAGGTCACAAAGCCCTCGGAAAAGGCCCAGCGAAAATCAAAACCCAACAACCGATCACCAGGGCAGCGTCAGGTCAGAGCCCGTGAAGGAAAAAAGATACAGAGCAAGCTGCATCCATCGAAGAACCGCTGGTGGAAACAAGCCACGACAAGAACGTATATTGAATATTATGCTCTTACACATGAGTTGAAACAGTAGAATAGGATCATTATCCAGTTCGCCATATTATGCTAGACATTAAGTAATTGTCATTGCTGTCATTTATTGATCTCAACATGTAATTGATAGTGTATGCCATGATCTGTCATTATTAACATAACTGTATATTTAATTATCCTGCTATAATTATATTTATTATGTGGATTTTACTTGTTTGCTTTTGTGTATAAGAGGAACCTATAAGCACTGCTTTAACGGGTGTATTGTTGATTGTTAGGCGTTGGGGACAGCTTCCTAGAGGAAACAGGTTTTGAGGATCTGGAGTTTGTTGAGCATGATCAGGAAGAATAATAGAGATGTGACAGTAGTATTTTATTTTATGCAGTTTTTTGTTTCAATAAAACTGTCATAGCCGAAGGCCTAATCATATCATTTTGACTTTTGTAATTATTTTGAGTTTAAATGGAAGAATTTCATTGAGTACTTGGTTCTGCTGTAATGTTCATTTGTACTGTTCTCAAGTGCCATGTATAAGCACTGCTTGAACAGGTGTATTGTTGATCATTAGGCGTCGAGGACAGTTTCCTAGAGGAAACAGATTTCGAGGATCTGGAGTTTGTTGAGCATGATCCGGAAGAAATATAGTGATGTGACGGTAGTATTTTATTTTATGCAGTCTTTTGTTTCAATAAAATTGTCATAGCCGAAGGCCTAACTACATCATTTTGACTTTTGTAACAGAATTGTCATTTTGAGTATAAATGGAAGCATTTCATTGAGTACTTGGTTCAGCTGTAATGTTCATTTGTACTGTTCTTAAGTGCCAATGTAAGACATGCAAATTATAGTACACTTAACGTGTTTTAAACTAAGAAAAGAAAAAATATATATACATGTATTTATACTACTGGTACACTCCTTGGTTTAGAATACGCCAAGTGTTTGTCTCATACCATTTCTCTCGTAGATGAGAAGCAAGGCATGGCACCATATTTAACTCATGGTTTAACTTATGATAGATTTAATTGTTTCTTCACAATCAACATAATAAAATGTACAATAACCCTTAAACTCACAAATTGAATTTTAACCTTTATTTTATTTTTTTCCTATCTCATACCGAGCAAACAGGATCATTTATGCTACATGATGAGAGAATCAGTATCATATCAACTATCATGTCCTATGAAACTTTATTATCAAGCTTTCAGATCGGCAGATATCTGCAGTTCTTTTTTCATCACTTGAAATTCGCTATGATAAAATTCATGTTTCCAGATATCTACAATTCAAGCAAACAACATTTTTCCCATATTCATAACTAGATTAGCATCCCAAGACTAAGACAATATAATATAGGCATAGTAAGGAATGAATTAAATGAGCAGCAGCAAACCATATAAGCATATATAGGCATACTAAGTCTTATGCTATATTTGATATAGGACCCCAATTTATCTCTAATATGACATTTGAGCCCCAAACCTTCTGTTAGATCCACGGACTAGAGGGGGGGACAAGCCGACGCGCGCGCAAGGGGAAGCCGCCTCAACCTAGGGGCATTTTCGACTTTCCTTGATATAATTAATTTTAATGGCAAACTTGTAATTGATTAGGAGATAAGTTTTATTCTTAAACTAGGGCTAGCCGTCATTTTATCATTATACTTATTATTGATATTTTGAGAGAGTTCTTCGAGAGTTCTTCGAGGGATCTTAGGAGAGTGCGGACGTCCTCGCTTATCGGCGTCTTGGGATGGTGGTTGCCCCTATATTGTAGCCAAAACTATCTTTTATTCGCTGTTTTTTTTTCAATTTAAGTTCAGATTTGGGTGATTCCTATCAATTTGGTATCAGAGCACGTGACGATCCATGACGGCTTCGACAAGATCGCAACACAAAATTGAGGCTTTGGAGGCGAAATTAACAAGCGAGATCGACGGGATCAAGAAATCGTTGGCGGAAAACGATGAATCCAAGACGAAGTTGACGGCTTCCATCGAAAAATTGATGAGGCAAGAGAAACACGACGAACAATTCGCACAATTAATTTTTCAATTGACGGCAAACGCGGGAAAGGATGAAAAGGGAGAGGAAAACCGTAAATCAGCAGGAACGGCGCCACCTTTGGTCAAAGGGAAGGAAAAGAGGAGCTTTTTGATGAGAATCTCGCCCCCGAGGAGGAGGAAGTCGACGAGGAGGAAGATGGAATGACGTGGATGATGGATTATCGAGAGGCAATACGACGGAAAGCGGAGGGAGCAGCGAGAGGGGGCGGCGGACCTAGCCGCTGCTCCCAAGACGCGCGCCAAATAGTCGGGGGACGCGGGAGCAGTTTCTGGCTCTCGCGGGCAGCCAGGAGGGTAGATGGGGGGCAGCGCACCCCCAGAGCCGCTAGGCCCCGGCAAAGGGGGGCCGGCCTCTGGTGAACCCCGCAGGTCCCCTGCTGGGCCGCGGGGCCCCGGAATCACCCGGCAGGGCCCCGCGGCCCCTGTACACGGCCGCTAGGGCCCCGAGGCGTCTCGACAGGGCCTTGTGGGCCCTCTGCAGGGCCGCGGGGACCCCAGCGACGGCAGATGAGCCCCCCGCAGGGGGTGGGCAGCGGCGCACGATCACCTGCAGGGTTCGGGGGATTTTCCGCCTTTTTCAGAGGCCCCGGCTTGTGGTTTTGACGGGGGATTTGATCCCGGTGAGGGGCAGGAGTACTATGATGATGGCGGGAGCTTTCGAGACCCTCCCGACCCTTGGTACGACGACGAAGGATGGCGCCCTCCTACCTACACATATGAGGGGCGTCCCAGGGACCGCGGAGGAGGACACAGGGGCTATCAGGAGGAGCATGGAGGTCAGACTGGAGGCTACGGTGTTCGGGGAAATGGGCCCCGAGGGGGCATGGTGAACAGTGGAGGGGGCCGTAAGGGAGGATACGAGACGCATCAGGAAAGGTGTCAACACTATTACTAGCCTAGATATGCCGGGGGACGAGGGGATCAGGGATTCAATATGGACAGGCTGCGGAAGTTGAAGATGCATGTATTCGATGGAGTGAACCCAGTCTCGTGGATATATAGAGCTGAAAGATTCTTCATAGTCTCACGCATGACATAGGAGCAAAAACTGGAGGCAGCAGGTATCTGTCTGGATATGAAGGCCCTCGTCTGGTTTCGGTGGAAGGATGCGAGGCGTCCTTTTCGCTCGTGGGAGGAGATCAGGGATTAGATGGTGGAGAGGTTCAGAAACCCCCACTTAGGGAACGTGTGGGAGCAGCTGCTATCACTCAGACAGGATGACACGGTGAAAGACTATCTAGAGAGGTTCGAGGCCTTATTAGAACAGGTGCACGGGGTGTCAGACGAGACAATGGAGAGCACCTTCATGAAGGGGCTGAAGGCCACAGTTTGAGCAGCAGTTTGCATGCAAAAGCCTCAGAGACTGATGGAGGCCATGGAGTACGCTCAGATGGCAGAGGACTGGCATATAGAGAAGAGAAAGGCGAGAGGTGGTTGGAATGGACCGGTTTCGCGGAGTGTCCCGACCGCGAGAGGAGAACAGAAGGCAGCTATAGGGGCGGATCAAGCGTGTATTGAGAAGACGGAGGAGCAGAGCAGCGCACCACCAGTAGGAGGTCAATTCAAGAGGATGACTGACGTCGAGATGATGGAGAAGAGGTAGAAGGTGCTCTGTTTCAGATGCAATGAGAGGTTCATCCCAGGGGCACCACTATGGGGTTCGCAAGCTGCAAGTGCTGAGAACTGTGGCAGACGAGGAGGATGATGTGGAGGATGAAGAGATCGGAGTGGAAGACGACTCCGACCTAGAGTAGCACCGCCAGAAGCCTCATGCACCACCTTGAGGACAAGGTGGATTTAGATCAACGGACTAGAGGGGGGCTAGCAAGCCGACGCGCAAGCAAGGGAAACCGCCTCAACCTAGGGGCATTTTCGACTTTCCTTGATTTAATTAATTTTAATGGCAAACTTGTAATTGATTAGGAGATGATTTTTATCCTTAAACTAAGGCTAGCCGTCATTTTATCATTATACTTATTATTGATATTTTGATAGAGTTCTTCGAGAGTTCTTTGAATGATCTGAGTGCGGACGTCCTCGCTTATAGGCATCTTGGGAGGGTGGTTGCTCCTGTATTGTAGCCAAAACTATCTTGTATTCGTTGTTTTATTCAATTTAAGTTCAGATTTGGATGATTCATATCACCTTCATATTCCGAAACCGGACATTTGAACCCCACGAGTTATTTGAAAATAGTTCCTGCAATTAGATGAAAATAGTTCCTGCAATTAGATGAGACAATTGTTCATTAGTACATTAACCTTGAAGTTTCTCACCCTTTTAACCATTTTGCTCCTTTATTGTTGACCTACAAAGGTTATTTCATCATCTACAATATTACTAGTAATATTACAATCGTTACCCTCCCCCCTCCAAAAAAAAACAAAAAACAAAAACAAAAAAAACCACACAAACCCATAGTCTCCATAAAATACACTCTCCATCTTACTTCATTGTTAATTTCTTCTCTTCCCACCTTGAGACCGTAACACTGACCACTACGGACCTCCATTCTCCTATCTTCCATGTCTATTCACATAACCTATGGCAAAAATATCTTTCCCTTCGAGCTCATTATCTCATTATCTGAGTATGGGGTAGCCTGGTAACCTAACCCGTGTAATTTACCTCCAATCAACAAGTGTTTGAAAGTTGAATGGAAATAGCTAGCCTGGGCTAATTTCAAATGACTTAAAAGGGTTTGTCAGTGTAATTTCAATATATTAAAATCTAGGGTGCAAATATCAATCAGGGACAATTGGGGCTTCATGAGCTATGGATATGCGTTGTTAAAAGTAGAACAACAGGTTTCACTAGGATTCAAACACTCATGGAGAGCATTTGACTATATTTATCTACCCGTGTTTCTTCCCAAGCAAATCATGTTTCTGCTGGAGCACTTACCATATGGCCCAAAAGCCATATGTTAGGGAGAGTATCAAAAGTGGTATGTTTGTTAGGGTGAAGCGGTTATCTGACACTCTCTTTCTAACTGTATGTAGACATGTCCAGAACTTTTGAGCAAGATCGATAAGGTATTTCCTTAGTCTAACATCCTAACATCCTAATTCATATAAGACATGGACACCTAGAGAATATAACCTAGACATATGTACATGGGTATATTCTGCCATAGAAGCCCTCCCACAATCTAAGTTCAGATATATTATGCAAATAAACACATAAACTAGACAGAAGCATTGTGAGATCCAAAGGTTCCAAACAATATATTCTGCAAATAAACTTAAACTCGACAGAAACATTGTGAGATCCAAATATTTCAAACCACAAATTGGACAAAAACAAATTGAAGGTAAAACTTTAGCCACGAAAAGAAATTGAGGTAGTCATTGAATGAAATGGACGACACTGTGCCTTTTGTGATGTAATGGAGATAGAAGACCACATCATCTATAATACAAATGAGGGGTGATACATCATCTATAATACAAATGAGGGGGTGATTGACGGGGTGTATCCCATGTGGCAATGTCACATCACCCCCCCCCCCCCCAAAAAAAAAAAAAAAAAACTCAAAAACTACCCGAAAAACCCAAACTCACACCCCCAATCGAAAAACCCCAAACCCTAAAAACAACCAAAGAGAACCCAAACACATGCCCCCAATTAAAAAACCCCAAAAAAATCCCAAGACAATACCCACACTCACACCCACTCTTACATCTCCTTTCCACCTGGGCATGGGTCCCACACGCTGTTGTGGTTCGGGTTTTTTTGGTTGCCCGTGCACTATGTGCATGGGTTATTGCTAGTGCATAATCATTCAAGAATTTTAGAAGCTTGAATCATGATGATGTAAGGTTCTGTTTTTGCAGATGAAGTGACAAAAAGAACAAGGATAAGATTCATACAATCAATTACTTAAGAAATAGCCCATTAATTGGAATCATTCCATGAACAGAATAGCCAAGACTAAATCCAATGAATGAAATAAATTTGTGAGAGGGGGGTATTGGAGCAAAAATACCGCGACAGATTTCTAGTGTTCGTCTCTACTCTTTTAAATAAAATATATCACACTAATAATAAGCTGAAATGAAAATTCAGATAGAAAGTGAGAAAGAAAAGTGATTTTCTTTACTTGAAACAGTCATGCTGCAGATCAAAATGTTTTAAGCCTCGTTCGGCAACACAATTTAGTTCTTCAAATTGTAGTTGTGTAGAAACCGGCAATCATTCGGATGGCAAAATGAAGTTTAAAGGCCATCAAACCTTGTTAAACTAGAGTTTTTGACTGGATTTTCATAAACCATGAGGGACATACAAAAATAAACTTTATTACCAAGCACACACTCTACCCCAGGTACAGAAACTGAGGTTTGGATGGGGATGCAAACCTTGGTTTTGTTTTCACTTAACTGAAACCTCAATTTCGCAAACTATGTTGCCAAATTAGGACTTGCAGGTTTCAATCTCCTCAATGTCATCGTCGACCATCATCGAGGTTTTGGATTTAGAATTAGTCATATGACCTGTGCATTATTGCATGGGCTTAAGTAAATAGTAATGCACTAGCTCAAGTAAATATATAAATGTCCAAATCAAGCCAAGGTGAAACACACGGGCTTACGAAAATATAGTTTTTCATACCAGTCTTCTAGCACGTGCAAATGTATGTTACACGCACGCACGCAGCCGGGTTTTCCTGTCTGAAATATGTGATTTTTTTTGAAATTTGTTCAAAAAAGTTTTTTTTTCATGATTCACTCCATTCAATCATACACCTCATGAAAAATAATGGAACTTGACCCTCGATCAAGACATTACAAAAAGTTCTATTGTTTTGAAACCGTTAAATTTTGTAACGATTTGATCGAGGATCAAATCCACATATGGTTTACTCATTATTTTCCATGGGTGTACAATTATATGAATTGAATAATGAAAAAAATTGAAGAAAAATTTCATAAAAAGTCTTCGCACAGTGATCAGCACGAAATTTTCGCACAGGATCACTAACATATATATATATCGACAAGATGTAGCTGTGTATGTGCACGTGCACAGCTCAGTTAAGCTGTGCATATGCAAAAAAAACCCAAGTTCCCTTTTTTGAATTTTTTATAGGATTGGTGTATACATTCTATATCGACAAGATGTAGCTGTGTATGTGCACGTGCACAGCTCAATTAAGCTGTGCATATGCAAAAAAACCCAAGTTCCCTTTTTTGAATTTTTTATAGGATTGGTATATACATTCTAAAAACCCAAAACTTCAAATATGGGTGACCCTTAGAGGTACTTGACTATCGATCCACTCGTTGCAAAAAGTTCTATTGTTCTAGAACCGTTGAATTTGCAACGGTTAAATTGAGAGTCAAATATCATTGGATTCACTTGATTTTTGGTGTGATGACTATCCATGAGGTGTACAACAATCATATTAAAAAATTCAAAAAATAAGAGAAAATCCTTTTTTTGTGCACGTGCACAGCTAACTTAGCTGTGCACATGTATAGAGCCATTCCCCCCCACACAAAGGAAGTAGAGTTATAAAAAGATTAAAAAATAGTTTTTATTCGATGGAAGATGGAAAATGTCTGATTAGTTTATGTGGCCCAATGTGTGTTCTTAATTAAATCGTGGAGCTAGATGAGTGAATTTATTCTGTATGGGCCAATAATTCGTTTGTTTCCCCATCTAGATGGACAGAGTGAAATATAGTCATCGGGGAAAGAGGAAGGGGAAATAATCTCCATGCCATATAATTAAATAGGAGGTCATGCCATGGGTTCGACCCAAGGTTTAGCTTAACAATCCCAACGAAATTAATTGCCAGCCCGATAATAAACCCTTAGCCTAATTTTTAATTATCTCATAAAATATACATGACTCCTGTAAAACAGCTATATTTGATCTTTCCTTGCCTCCCAAAGTAATTGGTCGTGAAGATTTATGTATTCGTGTTAATTGTTTCTTAAAATATTCATGATAATTAAAGAAAATTTGGGTTATATTTGAGCTTAAAACTCTTGGCTATCTCTGCAAATTCAGGAAGAGCACACGGAAGCACAATCCATCCCAACAGATTTTGTAGTCGAATATAGTTGAGATGAAAAAAACAGCAGTTTTAACTTTTAAATTTTCATATATCGAAAATCTTAAGATTATTTAAATCAAAAAACTAATTTATATATTTATTAGTTTTAGGTTAAACAAAAAATTAATCAGAACAGATGTTATTAGTTTTAAATTAATTAAATCAAAAACATTATTTTACAAATAAAACTATTTTTTTCAAAAAATTCTTTAAAATGGACTTGTGTCCCTTATCACCATAGCCGAATCTGATGTTGCAAGGAACATGGGCCCTAATTTCTCCATCGCCTCATCCAAACATGTCATAACTACGTTCATCCCCTCCTCCATACCCCTCTCTATCAAGTGAACCATCGCCACACGATTCACAACCGTAGCCAGCTATTGACCAATTTCATATCATTCGAGCTCTACATCAAATAACCGATCCAATTAAGCCCACTCAAATAAGATAACATCAAAATTCAATGTTTATTATTATAACATAATAATTTGTATGGGCTTAATTGGAGGTATGATCAACTGTATGTGATATAATGATCCACGGCGATAAACATGAAGGATTTGATGGGTTGTCTCTACTAGGCCGTAATATGTGGAAGACCAAATCGAAGGTGGCACCGATTTAAATCTACTCATAAAAGGATACGAAAGTAAGGGGAATACATTTAGGGTCCACTGAAGGGTAAAAAATATACTCATATAATCTACATATAAAGGCAAGTAAACAAACAAGGTCATGCATGTTATATTGTACTACTAGAAATAACCCGTGCAGACAGTGCATGGCACGTAAAAAACCACAAACATGATGCGATGCACGCGCGTAAACAAAAATGAGTGAGAACTGTGGGTGTGTCAGTATTGTCGGGCGTAAAAGGGGTCAAAGCAAAAAGTGTGTGGGACAGGAGGAGGAAAAATAGGGACCAAAGTGGGAAAAAAACCACCAAAACTTAACCCCAAAACAAAGACCAAATCCCCACCCCCTACTGGGACCCACCTAGGTTTGTCCCAGTTTGCTTGTGTCTGGGACAATCCGAGGTGGACATCCCAATACAACTTTTATAAACCCTATATTTCTATCTTCGCAAAGGAAAAATAGGTCAAGCGTCATCTTGACATTTCTTAACCGCCTCGTCTAGCGTGTGCATGTTCGTGAGAAAGGAAGGTACATCGCTGCTCTCACCCCCATACAAATATCATTGTTTGCATTTTGTGGTTTGTGTAATCTTTGTTGCAACAATTGGCATCATGTGAAAATCTTACAGCTTGTCCAATGATCTCTTCCGTTGGTTCTGATAGATATCCTATCGAAGAATACTCCGAATCAGTACATAACCAAAGATGAATTTAAGCCCTAATAGAGCAATTGAAGACCCTCACAGATACCGTGAAGAACCTAACACATATTGTCAGGGAGATCAACGACACATCGATTGAATACAAGATGCATGACGAAGCGAGAGTTCAGTGCACCTTGCTCCACAATTAGGAGCCAATGCAAAACAAGCATGGTAATCTTGAAAGGCATTCGGATAATGAATCATATAATTTTAATCGTAAGGATCGGAGGAAACACGATCATTCAAAGGGAACACTCGTCAAGAGCACCAAGAGAAGACTGAATTTGGAAAAATGACAGTTTGGGAGCCTTCTAGCAAATGAGATCTTAGACAAAACTCTTCCACAAAAATTTAAGGTACCTACATTGGATAGCTACGATGTGACGTAGTGCCCCAGGGTGTATTCCAATCTTTCACCAAGACAATGCAACTGTACAATACATCTGAAGCCTACCGTTGCCAAACATTACATACCACTCTTAAAGGTAACGCAAAGAAGTGTCACATTAGCTCCTGCCAAGATCAATTCATGACTACAGCCATTTGGCCTAGAGACTCATGTAGCACTTTAGGGTAAGTCAAATGGTGAATAATAACTCTGTAATACTAATAGGTGATAGGTGTGAAGCAGAAAAAGAATAAGTCACCAAAAGATTGTTAAATGGTTCAACAAGGAAAATGGACATTGACAAAGTAATTGATGAAGTGATGTTGTAGACAATGTCATGTATAATTTGCAACAATATTCTTAGTAAAAAGTTGCTACAAGATAATCCCCTAAGTCAAGTCATTTATGAGGTAAATCCAAAGTTTCATGGATGCAGAAAGGTACCGGCCTTCAAACATGCGGAGAAGTGTCGAGTAGAAGAAAAAGGGTAAAGGCAAGAAGCCCGCTAAGGAGGCATGCATGGCCCAAAGAAGGGTTAACAAAGGCAGAAGTTTTGGTAAACCTTCGCCACACAGAAAAGCAGCAACCTGAATAAATCCCGCTTATGATGGGGCTAACCAAGATCCTCGTGGAGACAGTGCAAAGTGAATGTTAACAAAAAAAACCGTTCCAGATTCAGTATGAATCATGGAAAGCATGATATGACAAAGTACAGTAGTACCACTGTAACAATGGTCACACGACAAACGGGTGCATGCAGCTTTGGCTAGATTGAAGCCCGGATCAAGAAGGGGCATTTACTGTACTTCGTTATGGGGAACAAGGCTAAACCCAAGACTTAACCCCACCAAGAGGATCAATGAAAAGGATCTATGAAAAGGGACATCTCTGAAGCAAACCCCACCTACCAGGATTATTCACGTGGCATTTGAATAACCTATGATTGGAAATAAGTCTGTGTCCATGGCAAAGGGCTATGTGCATCAGTTTTGGCTAGGGGTGGCAAAATAGACCCGACCCGACCCGACCCGACCCGAACCCGGCCTCTTGGGTCGGGTATGGGTAGGGGCCAATCCGGCTCGGGTCGAATTCGGGTCAACCCGACCGACCCGGATAAAAATCCGGGTCGGGTACGGGTTTGACCCCTCGACCCGGTTGACCCGAATTCGACCCGTATTTTCACTCTTTTCACCCCAACCCGACCCGGACCCGACCCGAACCCGACCCGAACCCTACCTTTTTTGAAAAATAATCACTATTTCATACCAAACCCGACCTGAACCCGACCCGTGAGACAAACCGGGTCAGGTACGGGTCACCCGGGTTACGGCCGGGTCGGGTTCGGGTATCCGAACCCTGACCCGAATTTAATTCGGGTCGGGTTCGGGTTTACCCTTATTCGGGTCGGGTCAAACCTGACCCGACCCGAACCCGACCCGACCCGCCCGTTTGCCACCCCTAGTTTTGGCTACATTGAAGCCCCAATCAAGAAGGGGCATTTAGTGCAATTCGTTATTGGGAACGAGGCTAAAGCCAAGCTTAACCCCACCAAGAGGATCTATGAAAAGGAACACATCTCTGAAACAAAACCCACCTACCAGGATTATTCATGTGGTGTTCAAATGACCTAAGGTTGGAAATGGGTTTGTATCCATGGCAATGGACAATGCAAAGGGATGTACGATGTCACTCAACATGTGAAGAGACCGTAGTGGAGTACAGTGGAATTTTGCTTTACAACCAAGGATTTGAAAGAAATTCAAATCCCGCACAATGATGCTCTTATCATTGCGATGAACATATAATATGTTTAGATACTAAAAAGACGCTCGTTAACACAGAAAGCTCTTACGAAATCATGTTCATTGAAGCGTACGAAAAGATATGGTTGGCATCAAATAGCTTGGCACCTTTCTAATGGGAGTTGTATGGATTTATCGAGTAGCTAGCAGAGGTGGCATGTATACTTATGTCATGGATGATGATGGGTGACGGAGAAAAAAGGAAGATAATATAAGTGAAGTTTGTGGTAGTGAACTCGCTTTCGGCCTATAATGAAATTACCGGGAGAGTCTCTTTGGTGAAGTTATAAATGATGGTATCTTTACATCATTAGCTAATAAAATTCCCTTCCAAGGCGGGGGTAGGGTAAGTTCAGAGTAGTCAGATACAGTCACCGAAGTGATACATCGCTTTCCAAAAAAGGAAAAGTGTCGTCCAATGTTTGCCGATCAAGGGACCTGCGAGACAACCCATGTTGACAACGGTTGATGCCAGGTCGATGCCAGTTGAAGAAGTAGGAAATGTGATATTTCCCAAGGAAAAGGTTCTCTATTTGAGATTTATATTCGATGAGATGTTGATCACGTTACAATTCTCGAAAAGTAACATTTATGTTTTTTACCTGGACACCATCAGATATGCCTAGGATTTATCCGAATATGGCAACTTAAAGGTTGTAAGTATACCCAAAATATATCCCAATTCGACAAAAATAAGGAGTATCTAGACGGGAAAAATTGAAGGATGCTGCCAAAGAGGTGTGAAGACGGCTGGAGGTTGGATGCTAGTTTTATCTTTGAAGTACAGTACCCTAACTGGATGGCTAATGCAACGCTAGTAAAAAAGAATATGAAGTGGCATATGTGCATCGATATCACAGATCTGAATAAAGCATATGTGAATGACAGTTTTTGTTATCAAGGATTGATCAGCTGGTCTACAACTGCTCGGTATACTATCTCTTAAGCTTTATGGACGCATCTTTAGATACAACAAAATCTTGATGCACCCAAGGGACGAGGAGAAGACAGCTTTCATCATTGATGAAGCTATATTTGCTACCAAGTTATGCTATTCAGTTTGAAGAATATAGCGATTACTTATCAATGCATGGTGCATAACGTCTTTTAGAAGCAAAGGAGAAAGAATATTAAAACTTACGTTAACGATATACTGGTGAAGTCTACTAAAGAAGCCAAGCATGTCGAAGACCCGACGGAAATAATTGAGGCCTTCAGGGACCATTGCATGAGGCTGAATTTGAAGTACGTCTCTAGCATAACCTTCAGAAAGTTTCTGGGGTTCATAATTGGCATAGGAATAAAGGTCAACTCGAACAGAGGAATAAAGGTCAACTCAAACAATATTTAGGTGGTCATGGAGATAAAAACCTCAAAGACACTAATGGGCATCCAACAGTTGAATGGATAAATCGCAACCTGCAATCGTTTCCTCTCTAAGTTGACAAAGAGGGTGGTACCCTTCTTCAAGCTGCTATGTGGGATCAAATCAGGGGGAGTGCAATTCCCATGCGTAAATAGCCTAGATGGAGGAGTGTCAAAGAGACTTCAAGCAACCAAAGAAATATTTGCAATCCCTATCTTTCTGGTCCGTCCAAAGGAGAAATCTTATATCTTTATCTGGCACTATTGATAGATTCTATCAATTCTGTTCTAGTAAAAGAAGATGAAGGGATTTAAAGACAATCTACTATGACCATACGGCCTTAAATGTCGCCGAATTGAATTGTAGATTGAAAGAAAACTACCTACACATAAGGCAGAAGACATTTGAGTATGAAGTGACTCGACTCGAATCTGATGGCTAACCATACCACCAATAACTACGAAGCACAAGAATGTATCATGAGATAACCATGAAGCTCAAGAATCTATCATGAAACAATATATTGCCAAGATGCACCAAAAGCTAGAAAGGTTTCGAGAGGTCAAAATTGATCGTCCTGAGACATAAAACTTATGCTGACACTATCAAAATTGGACTCTTTGGTGACACCAAAGCTGGGACGAACAATGTTTGTGAAGCACCTGGCACACACAATAGTTCTTGAAGATAAGTTGATGCATATCTTCATAAGGGTCACATGGATGGACCCTATCAAGGTATATCTGAAGTCGGATGCATTATCTGATGATAATGTAAAAGCAAAAAGGTACAGTACAATATGTTAGATGATGGAAAGCTACTTTGATGGCTATATACCAAGAGTAGCAATTACCCACATCTAAAGTGTTTGACTTCAAAGTAAGATTATTATCTTCTGAGGGAAATCCACGGGGGTATATGCAGTACAGATATGAAGCAAAGTCGGTGGCCCATAAAACCCATCCATTAGGGTTTCTAATGGCCTACCATGCTAAAGGATTCAGAGAATCTGATAACCAAGTGTAAGGTGTGCTAAAGATTTGCAAAGAAAGAGACAACCCTAGCCTTACAGTTGACTCCTCTACTCAATCCAATCCTCGTTCACTCACTAGGAACTGAATTTGTTAGGACCCTTCACACCAGTCGCAACACAGATGAAGTTTCTGATTGTGGCCATTAACCACTTCACTAAATGGGTCAAGGCATAGGCTCTGGCATGTATCACCGCTTATAACCATGTATAAACATTATCTTTAGGTTTAGGGTCCCGAGGTCTATTGTAACAGAAATAAAATATAGTTTAACTATGTAATCTTTAGAGGATTTTGTGATGAGTTGAAGATTAAATTAGGCTTTGCCTCAGTGGCACATAGTAATCGATAGGGTTGGCAGAAGCTGCAACCAAGATTAACTTAAACATGCTGAAGGTGGATGAGGATAAGGAGAGACCTAGCTGGACGAGTTGCCTGGGATTCTGTAGTTGTACATGATTATATATATTGTATACAAGGGATACACCCTTTATGCTAGCCTTCGACATAAAGGCTGTAGTACCTTCAGTGATACGGATAAAATCAATTCACATTTAGCGATTTGATGCCCAGATGAACGACAAGGGTCTCAGATCTTTACCGGATCCACATGAGGAAGTCATTGACATGGTAGTGATATAAGTCGAGTAGTGTACGAGGGAGTACCACAATGCAAGGGTGAAGACAAGGACTTTCGCTCTAAGGGACTTGGTTTTATGAAGAGTTGAACTAGCCGAGTTCAACGAAAAGGAAAAAAGACTGTTTAAGCTAGATGTGTTTTGGGAGTGACCATGCCGGATCGTTAAAGCACTAAGCTCTCATGCTTACACATTGGAAATGCTAGGAACACCCATAGAACATTGCGATTTCAAAAAAGAATATCATCAATAAAGGAAATATAAATCATGTATAGTGAGCAAAAGCTCCATTAAAAATAAAAGCTTTTTCCTTCGACTTCTTTCACTGCATAGGTTTATAAACTGATTGGATTGTATATTTGATCTAATAACGAACACATAGATTTGCCTTTGTGTGATTATATACAAAGAGTTGCCCCTATGCAGGTAAATTTAAAAAGTCAACTTCAAGCGATAAACACGTATATTTGCTTCTTAGTAATTATATGAAATGCTTTGCACATATGCAATTAAACAAAAAAGGTGGCCTTCAAGCAACAAGCACAAAGATTTGTCTCTGGGTAATTATATGCAGAGATTTGCTTCCGTGCACTTAAATGTAAATAGCTATCGTTGAGCAATAAATATAACGGGCTGCTTCTGAATAATTGTATGTAAAGATTCACCTCCAAACAATACAACGTAAATGGTTGCTTTCAAATAACAAACATAGATATTTGCATTATGGTAGTTATGTGCAAATGTTGCTTTCAAGCGATGAACGCAAAGGTTTGCCTTATGGTAGTTGCATCCAAAGGGTTACCTCCGAGCAACAAGACACAAGAAAGTCCGCTTGACCAAACATGCAGAGGTTATTTTGTTACGCATGAACCAATGCAAAAGAATGGGAGGACGTGTAAATTCCCAACTGGAGAAATAACAATGCTTACTAAAGACTGAATTGGGACTTCACTCAACCAACTACAACAACAAAGGGGATTCTACGAAAAGCTAGCCTTTGTGGGATGAGATGATATGGAATATGGTGAGGCACAAAATTATCTTTGATTAATGCATTCCAGAGCACAGGAAAAAACAAAAACTGCAAGAGAAACATATGCTTGACAGTCCTGTAGCTTTAAAAAATAAAAAACGACAGTGAAACCAAAGATACTGCAAATCAGTTGGTTAGGCCTGAGGGTTCGCAAAGGTCCCATCAGCAGTAATGGCAACCCTAAGTCTTGAGCGTAGCAATAATCAAGACACATCCAATGACATCGCCTTTGGTGTCGCCAATAATAGGATCAACAGTGAGCGAATGAGATAGGGAGTCCTCAAACACAGACTCCTCTTCAGCTTCATCATCAATCAGATGGTCTCGAGTCTTAAAGGTCTGTGCTACAAAAGAAAACTCCTTGCATGTAAGATCTATGATGAGTTGGACATGTAAGAAGTCTATCAACTTCCAAGGTTAGTGTTATCTGGGTGGAGAAGATCGATGATCACTCGAAAGCCATGGGAGTACATGGAGTACTTCAAGTCCCCTAACATTGGTTCTAGCAAGGGTGGACTTGATGACTATCAAGGGAATTTCTTAATACCTCCAACACATGTAAGGTCTTGGCAAAGTCTTTGAATGGAGATATTGAGCAGCTCCAGCCATTCCAACACCACCTTGCCATACCCCTTCCAGCTAGCACAACTCACAAGAGTCGAAGCTAGCTTGCATTCCAGTAATTTAGTTGCCTCTTTCCAGGTTTTCTGCCCCTTTAAATGAAAGGACTCCTTGGGGCCTTTGTGTTGACCTAAAAAAGATAGCCTCAAGGTCGGTGTCTCATGCTTCATTGAAGCAATCTTCTCTTAGAGCTCTTTCTCGTGTGCCTAATGGGTCGTCGTGAGTCTATTCAGTAACTTCAGTGGAACAATATATTGTTTTTTGCTGATAAATGCCATCTCCTTTTCTCTCGTGGGCCCCCCATATGGTTGGAGTTGTTGGGACTTAAAGGGCAGCCAACCCCTTTCCTTTAGTGATCGACAGAGGCTCTCATTCTTCAGAGGGCAGCAAGGGCTGGCTGTTGTTGATTTCCAGAGAGTTCAAGAGGCTCTTTTTTTTCTCCAGAGGACAAAAAGAAGACCATGCTGCCTTTTGTTTTCAGAGGGGGAAAAAGGAAATCCAGGGAGAGCCAAATGGTGCTTGGATCTGAGATTGAAGGAGAGCAAAGCTAGGGGTTTTGGAGAGCCAAGAAGCTTGCTTTTGAGATCCATGGTGAGTGTCTTCGTGTCATCTTCCTTATTTGAGATCTAGAGTCCCTTGGGGAGTGTCCTAGATTTTGGGAACTCTATTACCAAGGAGTGATCTCCATTGGTGTGGGATTGGTCCCTTGAGGAGCTCTACGTGTTGTAGAGGATTTGTTATCAAGGATTCCCACTTGGTTGAGAGTGTGTGTGAGCTTGGTGAGAGATCTAGGGTTAGGTCTTGTTGCTTGGAGCTTCTCTCTCAATGTGGAGGAAGAAGAAGATGGGGTCGGTGTATACCTTGCTTGATCGATAGTGGAACCGGGTGCATTGGATGCTGGATGTAGGTTGTTCGCAACCGAACCAGGGTAAATCTCCGTCTCTTTTGTGTTGCTCTTAATTTCGTATTATATTTGCGTGCTTACATTATCTATTGCAAGATCGTCGAGGGAGTTGGTAGTTGGTGACAACTCTCTCTTGTGCCCGTGAGGTGTTTGGTTTTGTACCTAGGTGACATCTCGGTGGAATTCGGGCTTGGGATTGTTTGGCCACCGTTTCCGCGCATTGTAGGTGGCGGTGTGTACCTAGCCTAAGGATTGGGGATGTGCACGGGGATCCAACACAATACCATTGCCTTTCCTCCTTGGCTTCGCTCTTTAACTTTTGCAACAATTTATGGTGAACGCCATCAGGTGAGCGCCTTCTTTTCAACCCCGTGCTCACCACAATGTGATGGTATGAGGAGGCCATTATGCAATAAAAGCGAAGGTAAAAAGAAGCTAAAGCAAAAGAAGGTTACTTACCAGGCAAAGGCAAAGTAAGTCCTGCTTTGAGCAAGCCATGCACTGATATCCAAGTAACAGAGATGTACGCAGTAGCAGAGATCTGGATGCACTGGCAGAAGTAGCAACATGTGCATATGACGATTGACTCGTAGCACCAATAACAGAGGGTGCATAACAGGTCCAATGAATGGATCGAATAGTAAAATCATTACCTAATTAATTGAAGGCGGAGCTGTAGCAACAACATTATGGGTAAGGAATGTTTGGGTCATCGGCAAGGTTATGATGAACTTTTTCATATGCTTGGGATCTATCCTTAGCCAAGGACATAATCTTTTTCCTTGAACCTTATTTTCCTCTTTTTAAGTCGGTAGGGGTGAGGCGGAGATACGAGCCTTGGCTTTCCTACTACCAAAAACAAATTTAGAGAATGATACTATCTTATTCTTAGGGGCCATTACTTCAAATGAAAAGCAAAAAAGTTGGATGAGAAGCAAAAGGAGAGAAGCATGGGTATGAATATTAGGCACTCTTCATTAGGGATGAAGTTACGGGATCTCTCTGTTAATGGCACATAGCGAGATCAATGGATAGTGGGGCACATTGCGAGATCAATGGATAGTGGGGCACATAGCAAGATCAATGGATGAATTGGAGGGCAAAATCACTGACTAATCAGTTGTCGATAGAGTTGTATCGGTGACATATGGGATATTTAGGGGTAAAGAGGTCGTAGCCAACTTATTCAGACAAGTTGGATTCATGTCATCAACCAAGGACATAATCTGTTTTCCAAACCTTCTTCTTCTTTCTTCAAGAAGTCGGTAGGTGTGGGGGTGGAGATACTAGCATTGGCTTTCCCACTGCCAAGAGCAAATTTGAAAAAAGGGGGTACCTTATTCTTAGGGGGCCATTGCTACAGAAGGAAAAGTAAAAGGTTAAATGAGAAGCGAAAGGAAAGGCGCAGGGGCAGGAATACTAAGTGATGTTCACAGTCTCAGCTATTCCTTCAGGAACTGACAATACAAGGTGATACACCCGCTCTTATGAAGTACTTTTCATTAAAGAAAAAGTTAAGGGATCTCTCTATTAAGGGGGCACTCTTCAGTGTCTATATTTTTTTCCAATGCAGTGGATATAAGATCCAATAACGATGTCACCTCCACTTTTCAAGCATTGGTAACTGAAAAGGGGTTCATTACGCTTCGCACAAAGAGAATTACTTCCTCAAACCTTCAATCTTCTAAGAAATGTTAAGGAAGATGTGGCGATCGTTGTGAAAGTTAAATCACATCATTCCAAGGCAACGATGAGTATGGAACATTTCGTTAAAGGCAACTGGAGAAGGCATGATCCCATTCACGTCACAAAGGATGATATCAGCAAAGATACACACCACTTCATTGGGGGTCAACTGAGTGATCAAAAACATATACTGAATCAACAAGACAGAGAAATTGGGGCATCGAATGGCAAAGCTCAAATCAAAGCAAACTCGACAGATGAAGATCTTATCTTTACCAAAACTGAGGATGGTCTGTCCTTGCAAGAGACGGCACACAATGTAAATCAATCGATAAGCAAGGTACTCCGGATGGGCTGGTCACCCATATTAATGGAAAATGACGAGGACTCTTTGATAGCCTTGGAAGGTATGTGGTCCTTCCAAACGATCTTCGGTATCAAAGGGTCAAGGGCAGTTGAAGGTTATATGATGATTAGAAGATCATCATTAGAGTGGCCCTATTCTACCCTCAAGCCCTCGTTTCAAGGATGGTCAGTGATGGGTCGAAGCTCTTTATGAACAAGTCGCTTCCTCTTCCATTGCATCGATTAGGTGATAAGCTACAACTCATTATCCGAGTCAGAATCGTAGACATTATAATAACAATTATTGTTGTCTTGCTAGCAGAACAGTACCAAGATTTACCACTTGAATAAAAGGTTGAGCCCTCTCATTCGGGTGAAACAAGCGATATTCGATGGAGTTTATGATGAAGATGGAATGGAAACTTAGAAGAAAGCAAATAAAGGAGTAACTTACTTAGGCTTGGGCATATGAAGGCCGGATAAGATCACTTGATGAGATTGCAATGGCAAACAATAGTAGAGACGGTGATCTAAAGAGACAATTGAGAATTAGGAGAAACGGAATGGGTTTTTTCTCAAGTGAAGGCAGCTAAGGCGATTGGGAAGATAAATTATTACCTGCTCGCCACTTGAAGCAGGCGGGAGAAGCATGGCAAGATCTGCAACCATGCATGGGTTCACATCGCTTCCAGACATGGTAGAAGAGGCAACATGCAGCTTTAGAGGCTACGCACTCGAATGCCTCCTTTATTACACCATAATAAAGTCATGTCAGCAAGATGCATGTGTGGGATTCATAGATCTGAGAACTTTTCTGGGTCAGAAAAAAGTGTTTGGATTAACAAGCAATGGTGCATCATTCTGTGTAGGTCAAGTCTTTGGGTGCAAGCTTAGCACAGGTCAAGTGGAGCACATGTATACAACATCTTCACTTTGCAGCGCATTTGTGTTAAGCAACGAAGTGAAGGATAATTGTTATAACGAAATAAGCAATTGTTATAATATAATAATTTGGGCTTAATTATTAGCCTCGTCAATCATATAGGTTGTAAAGAATCTGCAGTGATAAATAGGGAGGATTCAACCCATTGTCTTGATTGAACCAAAGGGGGCTGAAGGACAAAATCGAGGGTGGCATTGACCTAAAGGAGGTATTCTATTCTACTCATAGAAGAATACCAAAACAAGAAGAATATGCTAGTGTAAATCCACTCGTATAGGTTCTATATAAATGCATGTAAACCAACAAGATCATGTATGTGATATTATGCTATACAATACAACTTTTACAAAACCCTAGATTTCTATCTACAGAAAGAAAGGTATTGACTTAAGCATTGAAGGGTTTTAGGTCAAGCGACATCCCAGCATTCCTTGACATTTTTTTGTCTAGCATGTGCAGGTTCGTGAGGAAGAATGTGTGTCCATGATCCAATCGTCGCCGGGGAGTCAAAGGTTCGTCATCACTCAAGTAAGCACTGGTTCTCACGCATAAACATATCATCGTCCGAGCGTGAACTTTGTTGCGACATTTAAGAATACCAAAGATGTGAAATTCATATATTGCAAACAAAACCACGAATTCCCTAACGCAACACAACGGCCAATTCCAACCGTCCTCAGCTACTCTAAACGACGGCACAAAACTGAACTTGACAACTAAATTTTGGTTAATACCCTAATTATGAAATTGAAAAATAAAAATCAAACCCCGTAAGAAATCTCACCTTTGTCCAACAAACCAAAACGAGCTCGCTCACAGTGGAAGACGCTCCAAAGGTTGAGAGGCAGCTCGTGCCGTCGTGAGATCAACTGCGACAACAGAGGGGGGCGGAGATTAAACGAAGCTGTGATCGCGATCAAGATGGTCGATGAGCTCTAAGGTGTATAGGATTTGGGGAGGGATGGAGGAGGAGAACTGGATGACGAGGCGGTTTTGAGTGGGGGAGATGGAGGGCGAGGATGATGGATTGAAGGAGGAGTTGAGGATCGGCTGCCGGAGGAGAGGAGAGACTTACGGATCCACGATGGATGTCTGTTGATCCGCCATTGGGGAGAGGTTTTTGGGAAAGATTTGAAAGAAGACGATTTTTGCAATAATGTTAATATTTAAAAAATATTAATAAATTCGTTCAACTTAAAAACTTATTACGAAAACCAACCAAGTCTTGGCCAGCTCAGTGCGTGCGTACAGGGACGACTTTTCAGAATGGACGCGGTTTCAAACCTCGTCAAGTCTGAAACTAGGGCAGCCGCACAGCTGCCCTTTCTAAGCGGCTACCCTTTCTAAGCTTCCTTTCATTCGTTATTTTCAAACCGCGTGGCTGCCTTATCGAAGGCGATTTTCAGCATCCTTTCGTTCGTTGAAGGCTCCAACTCTCTCAAGTAAACATCTCACACCCTCAAGTAGATTTTGGTATTGTTTATGCTTTAGGAAATACATATTTTTAGTCAAATTTGATATTGGGTTGAAAATAATGAGGTGAAATGATTGTTCTCGTTTTAGAGATCAAATTCATGTGCAGTAGGTAAATGATCATAAAATATTCTATTGAATTTAATATACAGGATTAACTTGTTGTAGGATTCCTCCATAACCAACGTAGGAGGCAATTGTGTGACATATGGCTTCATTTTTCAATGTATGGAAAGACTTTTGTGTAAGAATTTAAAATGGCAGTCATAATATTTTAACATTCAGATGCAACATTTTTTAAATCTAAAAGGCATGTCATAACCTCAAATATACGACCAATATATATAATATCAAATTTCAATGAGTCATGTTCTTCATATTATATATATTTTTAGCAGATATGGACCCGGGACCCTTTTCAGATTCGGACTTGTATGACCAGTCACGACATCGTTCAGCACATATACAGCATGGGCAGGTATGAACAAAACTAGTGAATTAATATTTTATGTAAGGTATCTGTCTTCGTAATCTTTCATGAAGTACATTAACATTTTGTATTTATTGGTTGCGGGATGATATTATATTAGTCGTGGACCACACGAGGAAACATATTGCATGGGTTTTAGATGAGCGTGCAGCACACTACATGGAAATTGGCAAGCTTGACGTATGTGCGAGGTTGAAATGGATACGGTTGGATTGGGCGTTACTTTCTGCATTGGTGGATAGATGGAGGCCCGAGACCAATACCTTCCATCTCCGCCAAGGTGAGATGACGATCACATTGCAGGACGTGTCAGTCATCATGGGCCTTCATGTTGAGGGCATTTCCATATGGAGAATGTCAAGCCGTCCCAATTAGGCGGATTTGATGGAGCGGCTCCTTGGATAGGCATCCACAGAAAACCAAGGAGCTAAGGTAAAACTGAGCTGGTTGCGAGAGACGTTTATGGAGTTGCCTGAAGAAGCCACCCCTGAGGAGATTCGGCAATATACTCGGGCATATATTTTGCTAATGATAGGCACATTATTGGTGCCAGATCCAAGTAAAGGTTCGGTGCATCTCAGATGGTTGACAAAGATAGAGCATATAGAGATCATTAGAGATTATTCCCGGGGTAGTGCTGTGCTTGCTCACCTGTACTCAGAGCTAAGTAAGGTGGCAAGAAGGGAAACAACTGCTGAGTATTGGACTTCTCCCTACTTGGTGTTAATGATGAGCAAACATAAATACTTGTGACTAATCCTATATTTGCAGTTAATCCATTGCCTAGGCTTATTATGAAGATCTATTAGCAATAGATGATACTCAAAGATCATTGAAAGCAAATGAAATGGATTGGATGATCGTATACGGTGATTGAAGCTCCTAGACGACTTCAAGCTCATGCGTTGGAAAGAAGAGAGAGTTCGTCAAATGTAACTTTCTTGTTTCTCTTCTAGTATGTAGCTTAGAAGTAGAACTTTGTTGGAGCACACACACATCTTCATTTCAGTCTTAGGATATCATTAGATCAACCTTCCGTAGACTCCAATTCATTTCTATTTAGATTGTGCATGTCATGTTTATAACAGTCGACTGCTGAACGTTTTACAGTCGCATGTCCAAGTGACAGTCGAATGTGTATTGTTCTACAGTCGCCTGTTATGCACAAACTTCTTCAGTCTAGTTTTTGGGCTTCTTAGCTTTAACTCTCACAGGCGACTTATGAACGATTCACAAGCGCCTGTCCAAGTGACGGTCGACTGTGTTTTGTTAATCAGTCGCCTGTCTATCTTTAGCCCAAATTCTATTTCTCTGTTTAATCTGGCCAATCGACTATTGTCGAATTTACAGTCGACTGTCCAATGGAACAGTCGACTGTCAATGCTTCAACAGTCGTCTATCTTTAAGCTTATTTGATGAATCAACTCTCTGAAAAATCTCAGGGTCTTGACAGTCGTCTGTAGAAGGAATTACAGTCGCATGTTCAGTTTAACAGTCGAATGTCTTCTCTTCATCAGTCGTCTGTGCTATTCTCCCAGACGTTTTTCAGATTTCATCAACTTACCCAGCTTACGGCCAGTCGCTTGTAGTAGGATTTACAGTCGCCTGTTGGTTCAACAATCGCCTGTCTATGCCTCATCAATCGACTGTCCACGTGGTAAGTTACCGTTATGAATTCTCACCTACCCTCTGTCACTGTGCAGCAGTCGACCGTGATTTCTTCAACAGTTGACTGTAGTGGCCGCAGATTCTATCCGTTGAGTTTTTCCTCACGGATTTCAAAGGGGTTTTTGTTGATTTCGTTTGAAGGGTTTGAGAAACATATAAAAGAGCCTCTACTGTTCCATTGAGAGGCTAGACCCTTTGATTATCTCTTACTCGTTCATTTCAAGCTTTCATTCTCTCAAGATAAAAGCTCTCAAATCCTAAAGCCCTAGAATTCCAATCTTCAATCTCTTGCTCTCCAACTTAGAACCAAAGAGATATCTTCTAGGCATTTGGTGCAGTCAAGAGAAATGACTTTTCTCTCTTCCAATAGAGTCTTTCAACACACAATACACTTCTCCTTCAAGTTCTACTTCAAGGCAGAGGTGATTGTAAGTGTTGCTTAATTTCATATTTCATAACTTTCGTTATTTGATTTACTCTCGGTTTGCGAGAGTGGTTTGCTTGCTCCCAAGTTGTGGGAGTCAAGGTCAATCGATTGTATTTCGATTTCACTTGTAGGATTGCTACAAGTGGGTTTTAAGGTAACCTCAAGTTAGGGTTCTAACTCGAGTATCCGATTGTTAACCGGGTGGAAGGGACGTAGGATTACCGGGAACAAGTCGGGAAGTGACTTTGGTAATCCGAACCCTTGAAACATCCTTGCGTTTGCATTTGTTTCATTTTGGGTTTATTTCTATTCCGCACTATTTGTTGGTTAGGAATTTAATTTGGTGTAACTATCTTTTTAAATTACATAAACACTATTCAACCCCCGTTCTAGTGTTTTCCTCATAGCCAGGGACCTTACAATTGGTATCAGAGCACTGGTTTATAGCTATGACATCCAACAACAACAACGTTCATCCACCGACTTCGTACAACAATCACGATCGTGATGGAGCATCCACAATTTTCGAAGGAAAATCAACGATGCGTCCTCCGCGTTTCAATGGTATGAACTTCGGCTATTGGAAATGCCTGATGGAGACGTTTCTAAGGAGTGATTCCTTATGGAGAACCCTCCACAAGGAATACGTCGAGCCCACCAAAGAGGATTTCGAAAAATGGTCGACTTCCGAGAAATCCATCGAAGTCAACAACGCAAAGGCAGTGAACGCTCTTCATTGTGCGTTGGACCCAGAGGAGTTCAACAAGATATGCACATGTAAGAGTGCATATCAAATTTGGAACCATCTCGTCTTTACTCATGAGGGAACGAACAAGGTAAAACCTTCTAAACTCTATGTTGTCGTGTAAAATTTCGATATGTTTCATACGCAGGAAAATGAAAGCATAGCATCGATGTACGGACGTTTTACCGATATCACTAATGAACTGGAAGCTCTCGACAAGTCTATTCCCAACAAGATAAGATAAGGAAGATCATAATGGGAATGACCTCCAAGTGGGAATGAAGAGCTATCGCCATCGCGGAGGTCAACGACTTGAAGACTTACACAGTTGTGAACCTTATCGGCACTCTCATGTCTTACGAAGTAAGACGGAAGAATCGATTAAAGATTCGAGCTATGATGAACCCTTCGGAGGCCAAGAAGAAAGCTTTGGCATTCAAAGCCAATTCCTCATCCTCCGATAGTGAAGAATCAGAAAATGTGATGGACTTAGATGAAATGGCTCAAATGGCGAAGAAGTTCCAACGCTTCTTTCGCAAAGGTAAATTTTCCTCTAAGAATAGATTTGATTCTACTAATCACACTTCCTCCCTTTGCTTTAAGTGTAATAAGCCAGGGCACATCAAGAAGGATTGCCCAATGCTACGAAACAAAGAGAAATGGAAGGCTCCGAAGTACCACAAGTCTGACAAGAATAAGAAAGATAAGAAGAAAGGACTAGTATGTACATTCGATGACTCAAGTGGAGACTCATCAAGCGAATCCGATGATGAGAAGGGTGAAAGTGCCCACATGTGTTTCATGGCCCAGGAAGATTCACTCTCCGATGAAAGTGAGTCCGACATAGATGAAACCGAGGTAACTATGGATGAATTGCGTATTGCTAATGAAGAAGTATTTGCTAAGTATCAATCTTTAATGCTTAGATATACTAGTTTAAAGAAATTGAATGTTAGCAATCCATCCATTCCATGCATTATTAACAATAGCACCATTATTGATACTTTAACCTTTGAGAAAGCGAATTTAGCTTCTTAAAATGTCACTTTGAGAAATGAGATAATACCCTCAAATCTCAACTAGATCAAACACATCCTAAGGATAATAGTGATCTAGTTTCACGACACACACAATTGGGTTTAGAGAATGACTCTATTAAAACCCAAGTGCATGAGCTCAAACCACGGGTGTCCACCTTGGATACCAATATTTCTTCTCTTAAGGAGAAATATGAGCTCATGTCCTCCCGTATTGTGAGATTTAATAAGGGGAAAGGACAATTGGACGATTTGCTAGCAAACCAATTTCCGGCCATACATCGTATTGGTCTTGGTTTTGTGGAAGCAAATGCAACCAATGCTCGCACCTCCTATAGTGGTGTCACTTTAGACTTTATGAGGCCATCCTCCGGTGCATCCACAAGTGGTGTCAAAGACACTATAGGTAGCAAACCTACCAAGAAAGTCACCACTTCACCGTCACCTCTTTTTGGCAAGAAACCCACTAAGGGTGAAAACCTAAAAAGAAGTCATGCTTATATGTACACCAACTTTCATCCACGTAGAAAATCTCCTACTTCACAAGTACATACTCATGACACTTTCTATGCTCCACACCCACGGACACGTACAAATCCTCACATGAGAAATACTCATGTACGTGCTCCTATACACCCATATGCTCATACACATCATTCTTACATGTATGCACATCCTCCGCATGGCAAGCATTACCCGTATGTTTCATACAAAATGCATGTTCCCAAGCATGCATACAACCCTCATATGTCCAATGCATATCCACCACCTCATTTTTATGCTAGAACCTATGTTCAAAAGAAGCATGCACCAAATAAAACTCTAACAACTATGCATGCAACTAGGAAAAGGACTTCCAAACCATACACCATTTGGGGTCCTAAGAACACTAGCTTAGATGATAGGAATGCATATGTTGATTCCTATTTTCATGATGTTATTAATAATGGTAATTATGTTGGGAAGCGAAAGTCCACTTGGACTTGGCTTCCAAAGGGCATCCCTTTGGACCCAACAAAAATTGGGTACCATGAGCTTATGGTATACTATGTAGGTACCCAAGAGAAAGAAAGAGAGCTATAAAGGTCAAATTAGCTCTAAAAGAAAAGGATGTATTCTCGACAGTGGTTGCTCCAAATATATGACGAGAGATCCCTCATTACTCTCCGAAGTGATTAGCATCAAGAATGGTGCAACGGTCACTTTTGGAGGTAACCAAAAGAGAACCATCATTGGAGTAGGTATAGTCGGAAACTCTTCCGAACTTTTAATTACTAATGTATTTCTAGTTAGTGGTTTGTGTCGCAATCTCATTTCCATTAGTCAACTTTGTGACAAAGGTTACAAGGTTAACTTTGGAGAAGGTGTGTAAAACTCTTGATTCTAATTCACATGTTTTATTTACCGGTATTAGACGTACAAATATTTATTATTTGTGCTTGCCTAAAACCATAGAACATTGCTTAGTTGCTAATATAAATGAACAACTATTATGGCATCGCCGTTTTGGTCATGTTCATTTCAAGCACTTATATAAGTTAGCTAAGCATGATCTAGTCAAAGGTTTTCCAAAAATTGCTTTTAGTAAGAAAAACTTTTGTGATGCATGTCAATGAGGTAAACTTAGTAAATCATCTTTTAAGCTTAAAGAAGGCATTACTTCTAAGAGGCCCCTAGAATTACTTCATCTAGATTTGTTTCGGCCAACTAAAACCGCTTCTTTAGGCAATGCTCATTATGGATTAATTGTCTTGACGACTTCTCTAGATTTACTTGGGTTTCATTCTTAACTAATAAGAATGAAGCTGTTGAAGAGTTTACCATATTTGCAAAGAAGATTTAGAATTCCTTAGGATCCACCATTATCACTATCCGTAGTGATCATGGAGGAGAATTTGAGAATGAGTCTCTCACAAAGTTTTGTGATGACACCGGGATAACTCACAACTTTTCTTTTCCTCGGGCACTACCACAAAAAGGTGTTGTAAAGAGAAAGAATATGACTCTTATTGAGTGTGCTCGTACTATGCTCCATGATAATCATCTTGGACTACAATTTTGGGTAGAAGCAGTGCACATGGCATGTTATGTGCTCAATAGGATCCTAGTGAGACCCTGAACGAACAAAACTTGTTTTGAGTTATTTTATGACAAAAAGCCTCAAGTTAAATATTTTCGAGTTTTTGGTTCAAAATATTTTATCAAGAACACCTTTGGTAACTTAGATAAATTTGAGCCAAGATCCGATGAAGGAATTTTTGTTGGATATTCCACACGTAGCAAAGCCTGCCGGATATACAACAAAACCTCTTCAACTATCGAGGGATCACCACATGTATCATTTTATGAAGTTTTTGATTTTCCTCATGTTGTTGTTGATAATGTAGATGCTATATGTGATTCTCTTATTAATCTCAAGATTAATGATTCAATTATTGAGACTAACACTACTAATGAGATTGTTGAAGATGTTCCAAGTGATGCAGGAATACCCAGAGCTTACCCAACCGTTCGCAACCATCCACATGACCACATTATTGGAGATATTGGTGTGGGTGTTCGAACGAGGTCTAGAATTGAAGAATTCTCTCATTGCACATTTGTCTCTACCATTGAGTCAAAGAACATCCAAGAAGCATGTGAGGATAGCTCTTGGATAGTGGCAATGGAAGAAGAACTAATTGAATTCGAGAGAAATGAAGTTTGGGAGCTCGTTCCTCTTCCAAGTGGTCATCAAGTTATTGGGACCAAGTGGATCTTCAAGAACAAGACCGATGAGAATGAGGTCATCACAAGGAACAAAGCAAGATTAGTAGCTCAAGGCTACCGGCAAGAAGAAGGTATCGATTTCGAAGAATCCTTTGCCCCCTAGCTAGATTAGAAACTATTAGATTGCTTTTATCTTTTGCATCTCATAAGAATTTCAAATTATTTCAAATGGATGTTAAAAGTACATTTTTAAATGGTATTGTCAATGAAGAAGTGTATGTTTCTCAACCTCCCGGTTTCATTCATGAAAAATTTCTAAACCATGTTTTCAAACTTAAAAAAAGCATTGTATGGGTTGAGCCAAGCTCCTAGAGCTTGATATGATCGACTCAAGACCTTTCTTTTGGATTTAGGTTTTAAAATGGGTGAAGTTGATTCAACACTTTTCATTAAGGATTATGAAAATGACATCCTATTGATTCAAGTTTATGTAGATGATATAATATTTGGTTCTACTAACTTTAATCTGTGTCAAGAATTTTCTAAGTCTATAAAGGATGAATTCGAGATGAGCCACATGGGTGAGCTCAACTACTTCCTTGGATTGCAAATTCGACAAATGAATGATGGGACTTTCATACGTCAAACTAAGTACACATGGGAGCTTATCAAGCGATTCGTGATGGAATCGTCTTCAAGCAAAAGGACTCTCATGAGTACGACAACCCATCTACACAAGGATGAGAACGGAAAAGATGTAGACGTTCGTTTATATCGAGGTATGATCAGTAGCTTACTCTATTTAACTGCTAGTGTAATGCCCGTATATGAAAAATACTATTTGCGCGTGTGCGTATAGTAATTTCGTTGTATGTATAGGAATTTCCTACATGTATGGCTATAAGGTGACTATGATATGCTTGGGATATATAAGTGAATGCGTGTGGTTGGATAGTAAATTGATATTATTGCTAGCATGCTAATAGTGTTTAGTAACGTGCTTGGCAATTTTAGTTGGGGAGTATGTATAGTAAAATGGTATGTTTATGGTGCTTGGTGATACTGGGATAGTTATTACTGAATGATAATAATATTATTGATGTTTGGTTATTATTCTTGGTGATGTTGTTATTAGAATTGGTATTAGTATTTTTATCCTTGGTGATGTTGATTAACATTTCACTACTATTGTGAAGGCCTTAGTTAATTTTGGTAGCTAGGGTTGGGCTTGAATTATTGCTAGTTAATGTTGGTTGTGTTTTAGTAGTGGGCTTAGGTTATTATGAAGAGAGGAGTGATGTTTAACAAAATGGCAAACTTGTAATACCCATTTACTTTCATTTTCTACAAACTTCTTTTGTTTCATTCCTCCTCTCCCCCATTCATCCCAACCCAGGCCGAAACAAACATGAAGCCCTTGCTGCCGAAATTCTGGGAGGGAAATGGAGAGAAAAATGGGAAAAAGAAGAAGAAATGAAGAGGAAAAGAGAGTTTTGAAGCCCTAATCCTTCTCCCCTTCAATCTCCCTCAATTTCTTCCTCTTTCTCTAAGCTCCATAGCCAAACCCCTAGCCCCCAAGCTGTCTATTTCTGGCCGAATTGTTTCATGCCCTTTTTCCTTCAATTCCCATCCCAAACTCCCTTGTTTCATGCTTCTTTTGAGCCTTAATGTTAGCTATATGTATATGAGGGAGTTTGGAGCTAGAAGGAGGTAATTTCAAGGCCTAAGATGATGAATTTTGGAGGGGTGATGCCCAAATACGGGATTCTTGGAGCTCGTGGATTCATGGGGGATTTCTTGGTGAAGCACAACATTTTGTAGGATTCCAACCCTAATTCCCATGATTCATTCCATTGCATGTTGAAGAGAAAGTTTACATTTTTAGGGTTCTTTGTGGAAATTCTTGACACGATGCATTGATGTTGAATTCATATGAGATGTTGAGATATTTGATGCCATCAAAATGTTCGTGATACTATTGAATGTCTCGTTTCTTTAATTATGTGGAAATTGACCTCATTTGAATGATCACCCTCAATATGCGAGATTGCTCTCATTATTGATGTTGGAAGTGGGTTTTCATGAAACCTCTTGATATGGTGAAATTGAGTTTGATTTTAATTGTGGTATGGAGTGATATAATGCCATGAATTGTTTTATAATGCTTATGCATGATTTGTTTCACTAATTTTGCAGAGATTGGTTTCATTATTGATGTTGGAAACTTTTACTCTTTTGTTTGAAATTGCTCTCATTCTAGGTTGAATTCATAGGAGATGTTGAAATTATAGGAGGCCATGTGGCCGCTTCATGTTGCCTTGTTCGCTTGTTTTCCTTAATTTAGCAAAATTACTCTCATTGTGTGAGATTGCTTTCATTAATTGGAAATGTTGGAAGCTTAAATCTTTTCAAATCCCCTTTGTATGAATTGGGTGAATTAGGTAAGTTAAGTGGAATTTCGGTGTTGACATGGAAATTTAAATCATGTTGGAAGCTTTAAATTAATTAAGTTAAACTTTATGTTGAAAGTTCTAATTAAGATTGAATTTATGCATGTCATGTTGATCTAAAGGAGAAAAGTCTTCTTTATGTTGCTTTTAGTAGTTTGTTGCTACTAGTAGAAGGTTGCTAAAGAAGTTAACTTTAATTAGGAGGATGCATACTCGTTTATGCCATAAAATTAACCAATTCACTAACAAGATGCTATCTTGCTAATAGCCTCATGTTGCCTCCCTTTAATGTGTTAGCTTACTTAGGTTGCTAAATTGCTCATGCCTAAATAAAGTTGATATCTTTGATTCAAAAGTGTGATGTTTATCGCAATATTGGCAAGATACTCTCTTTTCATGCAAGGAATGATATTTATTCCAAGTCCATGCATATGTTCCCATTTTTATGAAATATGTAAGCCATGGTTGTCTCTCTTTATTGTGTTGAAGTGAAAATCTTCACATGTTGTGGCAAACTCTTTTCTTGATATTTCGTCCTTGGGCCTCTTGTAATATTTTGATGTGGTAATGAAAATATGATGGTGTTGGAAAGAAGGAAATTTGAAAGAAAGCAAAATGCAAAGAATGTAATATGCACCCATACACATGAGTTGTGATATGATGTGATTAGGACACGAAGTAGAGTGCACGGGCATGGACAAAGTGCCGGGTAGGAGGTGGGTGAATACGCTGTTGGCCATCTCTTGATCCATTAGGTGGCTCTACGTTGATAACGGAGTAGAATCACTTGCACGTGCACGCCGGCACATTCATGGGATCCCCATTGCATTGCATTGCATTGTGTCGCATTGTTTGTGTTTCATACGCATCATGGCATCATTTAGCATCACGTGTGATTGGTGGTTATATATGTATGATTGTTACCTTTGGGGCATGAATATTGCCATGAAGGCATATGTGCTTGAAATGGTTGTATGTTGGAAAGTGGGGTTGACGGTTGCTAGTAGTTGAACTTGGGTGGTGGTGGTGGTGTTATTGTTAGTGGTACTATTAATGCTATTGATGTTGGTATTATTATTGTTGCTACTGGCGAAGTTGTTGTCACGCCCCGCTTCCCATTATACTTGGGAGCGAGGACGCGAGCGGGTCCGCATGTGCTTAAAACAAGAAGGATGTATTTTTTCTTTTCTTCCCTCCTTGGTTTAAGCACATTACGCGTCTGTGATAACACTTGCAGGTTCTTGCATGCGACTCAAACAACACAAATAATTTTTAATTATAATCTCAAGTCTCAGAAATGAATACAACAATGAAGGAAATGAATGAGAGAGGGTCATAAAGCACATACAAGTTTTGAAATAAACAACAAGTACAAAGATGATGCCAAGGCACATTGCTCCTCAGCGAAGGAGCTTTGCGGCAAGGCACTCCTGGTCGACCTGCTCAATAACTAGGCCCGCTCCTCTGCAAACCTCTCTAATACCTGACGTATATTTCACAAGACAAGGAAATATACGTCAGCGAGGGTCGCTCGACAAGTTTAAATTATTAAGCAGAAAAGACCCTCGGCAAGGTTTTCAAAAATGTTTTCATGGCAATATGAGTAACAAAAACAGATTTTAGTTAAAGCATGGTAACATAGTGTGCAAGCAGTGAGCAAGCGAAAAGTTGTGCACAAAATGGCGAACATGGCAAAGTGTAATGTGTACAGCAATAAGCATGGCAAGTGCGTGTGTACAGCAATAAACGTTGCAAGTGTGTGTGTGTGTACAACAATAAGCATGGCGAGTGTGTGTACATCAATAAACATGGCAAGCGTGGTGTGTACAGCAGTAAACATGGCAAGTATGGTGTGTACAACAATAAGAATGGCGAGTGTGTGTGTACAGCAATAAATATGGCAAGCGTGGTGTGTACAGCAGTAAACATGGCAAGTGTGGTGTGTACAGCAATAAACGAGACAAGTGTGGTGTGTACAGCAATAAGCATGGAAAGTGTAGTGTGTACAGCAATAAGCATGATATTAGTACACGAACTAGGAAGGAGTAACTAGCAGAGTACACAATCCTCAATGGTAACAACAGGAGTAAAAGAACGTGACAATCATTCAAGTGTGCCTAGTGAAAAGCCCAATGCCTGAGGGGGAAAGTGACCAGCGTTACACCCAAGCCAACGGGAGCTACCCTGGCTCTCTACTCACCGACCCGGCCAGGTGTCGGTCAAGTTCACCGCGAGAGTGCAATCTAGCATTCCAGCCTCTACTACATTGAACTAACCCACCCAAGTGTTCTGTTGGAACACGAGCCAGCCTAGTCATATTACAAGCACGAAGTTGTCAACTCACATGACACTCATGAAAGTCACGATTTCGCCTCTTGGCGCACGAATTCATAATTTCACGATTTCAAGTATTCCATTTCGTTAAAATGTTCCATCAATATGCATTCCATCGATAACTATCCAACCAAGAGTGTACAAGCAGGATGTGCAACACGACATAAAGCGAAACTAGCAATTCTTGATGTAACGATATAGAAAAAAATGTAACATGCACACTTGCATATCAGAACGTCTCGATCTAAACAATCAAATGCAACAATTATAAATCATGAAGAAGGGTACACTTGCCTGATATAGTTGGTTTCCGGGTGTTCAGGCGATTGGAACGAGAGGCACGGTTATATCTGTGACAACGGATACACGACATCAAGCTAAAACATTAAACTATTAAATTAAAACTTATGCACTAACACCCACTGTTAAGTATTAAGCTAACCTAATTGATACTAACATTTATACCATACAGACGATAACAAAATTATACGAACAAGGGTATAGTAATCATCATATTATTAGTTGTACCAACTTACGGCTTACCAATCTTATATAAGTTCCAACTGGTAGTTATAAAGGGATAGGGTTATCCTAGTAGTATAATGCATACTGATAGAGCTATTAAAACGTAATATCAAACATATATAAGGCAAATGTACATAGAGTCCTAACATTTTATAACACACTGTTCATTAATAATTTATAATGGCACAGTTCACATGTAACTTAACATCAGCAACAGATTATATAGCCGCACTAATATAAGATAGTACACAGATATCTTATAATACCAACTTATAAATTGGTATCCTACAAGCCCAGTACTATAGCATGCACACGTGATTAAATACTCGTATTTCATTGCAATTGAAGTAACTCACATGATTTCGTTGCTTCTTTGTACTGCTTGCATGAATGAGCAGAGGCATGGCTAGGACGGATGCGACGGCGCTGAGATGGTGACGGGCGGCCACTGTGACGACGGGGTGGCAAGGTGGTCAGAAGCTGATCCGGTGGCCGTGTTGGTGTGAGGTGCGGGTGGCTTCGAGGAGCGACGTTGAGGACGGGGAGAGGGGTTACGAGCGATGGCGAGCTGTGGTCAGGCGACGGCCTACGGCGGCAGCGATAGCGGCACAGTGGATAGCGGGGTCGTCGGGATGGCGAGCTCGAAGAGGGGGAGGAGGCGAGTTGTGCGGTGGAGCTCGGCGGGGTTGCGGGTGGCTGGCCTCAAAGGGGAGGTGATGGGCGCCGTTGCGGGGCGTCTCCTGAACAGAGATTCTGGCTACGGGCTCTCAGGGGTTTGGGCTGGAGATTGAACGGGGATGGTGCGGCGCCGTAGGCGGCACTGAGGGGGTAGTGGCGGTGGAGAATGCTTGCCGGAGGGAGTTGGCCGGATGTAGGTTCAGAAGGGAGGCGGAAGACAGGGGATGGGGGTCGGGTCGCCCTGTTTCGAACGAGAAGGGGCGGTTGGTAGAGGATGCTGTCGACGGTTGATTGGCGGAGCGGGGGTGTTGAGGTGTGGTAGTGGCCGGTGGTTAGCGACTGGGGCTTCGAGCTGACGCAGGGGAGGAGGAGGCGGTTGCTGGCTTGAAGAAGAAAGGGACCCCGGGTTGGATGAGATGGCCAGTGGGGGTGCGGGGTCTGTTTGGGCGGCGACTCGAGGAAGGATGGTCGGAGACGGGGAAATGGCGAGGCTGTAAGGTCCGAGGGAACGAGGCGAGGTGTTTCGAGGAAGAGAAAGTGGGCGGGCGCTGGCGTTAGGACTTTTGGGTTCGATGAGGACGAGGGGAGATGCCGGAGGGCTGAGCTTGGTCGGATCAGGAGGAAGGCGGGGCGAAGGTGACTGGAGATGGGGGTCGACGTGCGGGATTGGGGCTGATGAAATGGCAACGTGGCCTGGGGGAGTGGCAGAGGGCGAGGCGAGTTGCTGGGAGGCGCGACGAGTCGGGGCCAGGCAAAGTCGGAGAGGGGGAGTGCCCTGGGCTTTAAAAGAGAGGAGAAGGATAAGAGGGAGATGGGAATTTGTGGGTTGCTTGGGTTTCAAGGAGAAGAAGAGCATGGGTTTCTTTTTTGATGAGGTTTTGGACTGCCCATTTCCTTAAAGAAAGAGGGGGGTGCTGTAAGTTAGTTTTGCGAGGTGATAGGGGTGGGTTTCGTGAATGAGGACGTGAGGCCGTTGCGAAAGTAGAGGGGAAGAGCGTGACGTGCGTTTGGGAAGAGGAGGTGGCCGCATGAAATGGGGGGTTAAGTGCAGTAGGATAAAATAACATTACGTTAGGATATTAAAGAAGTGGGTAATTAGTTCGGTTAACAAATAATCAGTTAGGACTTTTAATAATAATAGTTTAAAGTTTTGAGAAACAAGATTGTAATCTTACCTATGTTGTTTGAAGTATTTTGCATAAGCACGACCTGCATGGGCCACCACTAAAACCTGTCACGCCCCGCTTCCCATTATACTTGGGAGCGAGGACGCGAGCGGGTCCGCATGTGCTTAAAACAAGGAGGAGTTATTTTTTCTTTTCTTCCCTTCTTAGTTTAAGCACATTACACGTCTGTGATAACACTTGCATGTTCTTTCATGCGACTCAAACAACACAGATAATTTTTAATTACAATCTCAAGTCTCAGAAATGAATACAACAATGAAGGAAATGAATGAGAGAGGGTCATAAAGCCTATACAAGTTTTGAAATAAACAACAAGTACAAAGGTGATGCCAAGGCACATTGCTCCTCAGCGAAGGAGCTTTGCGGCAAGGCATTCCTGGTCGACTTGCTTAATAACTAGGCCCGCTCCTCTGCAAACCTGTTTAATACCTGACGTATATTTTACAAGACAAGGAAATATACGTCAGCGAGGGTCGCTCGACAAGTTTAAAGTATTAAGCAGAAAAGACCCTCGGCAAGGTTTTCAAAAACATTTTCATGGCAATATGAGTAACAAAAACAGATTTTAGTTAAAGCACGATAACGTAGTGTGCAAGCAGTGAGCAAGCGAAAAGTTGTGCACAAAATGCCGAACATGGCAAAGTGTAATGTGTACAGCAATAATCATGGCAAGTGCGTGTGTGCAACAATAAACGTGGCAAGTGTGTGTGTACAGTAATAAGCATGGCGAGTGTGTGTACAACAATAAACATGGCAAGCGTGGTATGTACATCAGTAAACATGGAAAGTGTGGTGTGTACAGCAATAAGAATGGCGAGTGTGTGTGTACAGCAATAAATATGGCAAGCGTGGTGTGTACAGCAGTAAACATGGCAAGTGTGGTGTGTACAGCAATAAACGAGACAAGTGTGGTGTGTACAGCAATAAGCATGGAAAGTGTAGTGTGTACAGCAATAAGCATGATATTAGTACACGAACTAGGAAGGAGTAACTAGCAGAGTACGCAATCCTCAATGGTAACAACAGGAGTAAAAGAACGTGACAATCATTCAAGTGTGCCTAGTGAAAAGCCCAATGCCTGAGGGGGAAAGTGACCAGCGTTACACCCAAGCCAACGGGAGCTACCCTGGCTCTCTACTCACCGACCCGGCCAGGTGTCGGTCAAGTTCACCACGAGAGTGCAATCTAGCATTCCAGCCTCTACTACATTGAACTAACCCACCCAAGTGTTCTGCTAGAACACGAGCCAGCCTAGTCATATTACAAGCACGAAGTTGTCAACTCACATGACACTCACGAAAGTCACGATTTCGCCTCTTGGCGCATGAATTCATAAATTCATGATTTCAAGTATTCCATTTCGTTAAAATGTTCCATCAATATGCATTCCATCAATAACTATCCAACCAAGAGTGTACAAGCAGGATGTGCAACACGACATAAAGCAAAACTAGCAATTCTTGATGTAACGATATAGAAAAAATGTAACATGCACACTTGCATATCAGAACGTCTCGATCTAAACAATCAAATGCAACAATTATAAATCATGAAGAAGGGTACACTTGCCTGATATAGTTGGTTTCCGGGTGTTCAGGCGATTGGAACGAGAGGCACGGTTATATCTGTGACAACGGATACACGACATCAAGCTAAAACGTTAAACTATTAAATTAAAACTTATGCACTAACACCCACTGTTAAGTATTAAGCTAACCTAATTGATACTAACATTTATACCATACAGACGATAACAAAATTATACGAACAAGGGTATAGTAATCATCATATTATTAGTTGTACCAACTTACGGCTTACCAATCTTATATAAGTTCCAACTGGTAGTTATAAAGGGATATGGTTATCCTAGTAGTATAATGCATACTGATAGAGCTATTAAAACGTAATATCAAACATATATAAGGCAAATGTACACATAGTCCTAACATTTTATAACACACTGTTCATTAATAATTTATAATGGCACAGTTCACATGTAACTTAACATCAGCAACAGATTATATAGCCGCACTAATATAAGATAGTACACAGATATCTTATAATACCAACTTATAAATTGGTATCCTACAAGCCCAGTACTATAGCATGCACGCGTGATTAAATACTCTTATTTCATTGCAATTGAAGTAACTCACATGATTTCGTTGCTTCTTTGTGCTGCTTGCATGAACGAGCAGAGGCGTGGCTAGGACAGATGCGACTGCGCTGGGATGGTGACGGGCGGCCACTGTGACGGCGGGGCCGACGAGGTGGTTAGAAGCTGATCAGGTGGCCGTGTTGGTGTGAGGTGCGGGTGGCTTTGAGGAGCGACGTTGAGGACGGTGAGAGGGGTTACAAGCGATGGCGAGCTGTGGTCGGGCGACGGCCTACTTCGGCAGTGACAGCGGCACAGTGGATAGCTGGGTCGTCGGGGTGGCGAGCTCGAAGAGGGGGAGGAGGCGAGTTATGCGGCGGAGCTCTGTGGGGTTGCGGGTGGCTGGCCTCGAAGGGGAGCTGATGGGCGTCGTTACGGGGTGGCTCCTGAACGGAGATCTGGTCTTCGGGCTCTCGGGGATTTGGGCTGGAGATTGAACGGGGAGGGTGCGGTGTCGTAGGCGGCACTGAGGGGGCAGTGGCGGTGGAGAATGCTTATCGGAGGGAGTTGGCCGGATGTGGGTTCAGAAGGGAGGCGGAAGACAGGGGATGGGGGTCGGGTCGCCTAGTTTTGAACGAGAAGGGGTGGTTGGTTGAGGATGTTGTCGACGGTTGAATGGCGGAGTGATCGCTCCGGGACGTAACCCAAAAGAACGGTTGTAGTTTTACCGCAAGTGCACGGTGTAGCAGCGAGCGGGTTATCGAACACAGGGAGGACGAATGACCGTGCTTGTTCCGATCAACCTGGCTATTTAAGAAGAGAGAAATTTGCCTTTGGCGATCCTGTCACAATCGTCAGACAAAGTACGGAAATATCAAATCGAATAAAGAACGTCTAGGGAATGGGGAATTCCCGCTACTCACCATATTTCGTAAAAGTAGTTCATTGGTATCAAAATTGCTAGAATAAGATTTTGGATGAACTAGTTGCAACTGAATGTAGAACCAAGCTCACGCTCTCGCGCTGTTGCCGGTCTATAGCTATCCTAGGCTCGGGTCCAATCTCTTGCAAACCCTAGCCTAGGGAAGCTAGCATTAGGATCAACATCATTGTTCAATCGCGCACCGAGCCCAATCTCTTGCAAACTCGGCCCACGACCTAGATTGGGATAGTTCCTACCCGTCCAATCTCTTGCAAACGGGTACTGACGCGGAATTGGAACCGGAAACTCTAGTGTCGGTCCAATCTCTTGCAAACCGATACTACGGAAATTCGATTCCAACCCAATTCGGATTTCTAGAGTTTCCTATCGAATTGGGATCCAATCTCTTGCAAATCCCAATCGATGTGAATTCCTAGCCATCCGTAGTAAATTGATCCCAATCTAATCCCTAGTAGCAATTCTAGCAAAATTCCTACAAATTCATCACAATTATGAAATAGGGCTTGTAGGGTTCATCCCCACGCCCCAAGACGTGGCGACTACTCACAATTCATAGGAAGATCACAAAAATAATCAATGAAATAAGCAATAGAATTCATCACAATATTGAGATATGCAATAAAAATAGAATTTTTAGAGAAGAGAAAAGCAAACCAATGGAGTTCTTCAATTAATCCAACAAAAATCCAATTTTGTCTCCTCTCCAATCACAAGAATAAAACTAAAAGGCTAATCTAAAAAGCTGCAAAAAATCTAAGAGAGAGGCTCTCAAAACTAGGGTAAAAACAGGGGTTAAATAGCCCCCGAAATCGTCCAAAAACTGTGACCAAAATACCCTTGCGCAGCCTGTTTTCCGCAATTTTTGCTACAGGCAGCGCGTCGCACTCGGCCGAGTGACAAATGTCGCTCGGCCGAGTGAAAACCCTGTAATTTTCCAGTAAGTCTCGATCTTCAGGGGTCTTCACTTCGGGGGCGGCTCGGCCGAGTGAGTTGTCGTCACTCGGCCGACGGCTTCATGGTACTCGGGCGGACGTGATTATCCACTCGGCCGAGTGGGTCTTCTGAAGCTCAGGCAGCCGAAAAACAGTAACTTGGAGATTCTTGAAGGGCTTCGTCTGGGCGCCACTCGGGCGGACGGGGTCTCGTCACTCGGCCGATGTGGTCTCCGTCGCTCGGCCGAGTGCACATATAAATCGTGTCTGCTCTGGTCGGCCGAGCGGTGTCTCGCTGGTCGGCCGAGTGACTCCTTCACTCGGCCGAGTGGGACACTAAACATGCCCAAACTGCTTGTTTTGGCCTCATCGTCGCTCCTGCGACGTCCGTTCTTCTTCCGCTCCTCTCCAACAGCAAAATACCCCTCGGGGAGGTTGTCGGTGACCGTCTGGAGTAAGCGCATCTCGAGATCACTCCAAATCACGCCAAATCACCTGAAATGCGACAAAAACAACAAATCGTGAAAAGCATCGCAATATCGTCGATATATCGTGAAAAACATGATTTGGGCGATCTAAATGGCATGCAAACATGCGGTAAAAAGGTGTAAAATAAGGAGTGATCAAAATCCCCCAAGCTTGCCTCTTACTCGTCCACGAGGAAGATAAGTAAAAGGCGAACCCGGTGGATTCGGAAAACGAAAACGGCGGAAAAAAAAATGAAAAATGAAGAACGGAGAAAAATGAAAAACGAAATAAAAATAAAGAAGAAAGAAAGAAGCGAAGAGGTAAGCTGCTAGATCATTTCCTCAGGACGTGGGTTCCGCTTACTCATATGGCATGCACTGAACGAAAAACACATGTCAAAGAATTTTATTTTGATATCATAGTATAATAGTGCAAATAGAAATAGAAAACCCACGAACAACAATATAATCATGAAAAACGGAATAATCTTATAATCAACATCATCTGAATCATTTAAAGCGGTATACAAATCACAGATCACACACTTTTCAATTGAATGCTTTCTATCAGGAGTATAAGAGTATCACACTATAGAATAGAGAGAATAGAAAAGTATGGATTTCATGAAATGATTGCTAGGCTTAGATTTCTGGATTTCGTAAAGCTAGAAATAATCTCACCAAGTATAGAATATTACTTAGCCTAGGTTGTCGTGCAACGTCAAGTAGTCACTCTCTCACACATCAATGGATCCCCTCCCCCAAGCTTATCTATAAGCGTGGTGGCATAAAAAATATTTACATCCACATTTCTATAAAGCTCCAAAAGCAATGAAAAGAGAAGAGAAAGAAAGTGAGATGGGATCTTTTATTGAGGATTTTTCCTCTTTTCTTTTTTTTCTTTTTGTTTTTGTTTTTTTGTTTTTTCTCTTTTTTTTTGATGCAAAAGCATATATACACAACGATCCCAACTCAAAGAGAGATAATGATATACAGGAATATTTTCTCTTTTTTTTTCGAATAAGAAATTTGAAGCTAGGAATTAAAAGCGGGGGAAATGCCATATAATAGAATCGCTAAGGGGAGATTCACCAATGATTTTAAAAGTAGAGAAATGATGTTCAAGATTTGTGGAGAAAGAAATGAATATATCTCTCGGTTCACTCTATAAGACATGCACGACAACTTCAGCAGGGTAATCTAATCTACTCAGTTTCGATCACAAAAAAGCTAACTAACCCAGATTTATCATAGCTAACATCATTCAATCATCCTGAAGTGAAATGTACAGTTCATGCATATAGAAGTGATATAGCAAAAGAAATCAGTACTCCAGATATAGGCATTCAATGCGTGAATCTTGGTGTGTTTTCTGTGATAGCATACATATGAATATTCAGACTCAGCTAATAATAAAATTTCATCCATTTTCATGTGGAAAAAGTGTGGGTTACTATCTCTAGATACAAGGCAAGTCATAGCATATGATATCAGAAATAAAATCTAAGACATGACAAATAAAGCATGCATATAGAATAAGCTAACTCCACGTCATCATCATCACAGAAAAGTCATCTCTAGCATGAGATGAAAAAGAAAGAAATAAAGATAAAGGGAAAATAGAACTATTTACAATGCGGCACACAGAAAAATAAGAAAAACGTGATGCATGGCAAAATAAAAGAAAAACGATAAAAAATAAGTGCAAAAGCGAAAAATGGCGTGAAAAACTAAAAATAAAGGTGGCAAATCGAAAAAAAAAGATCGTGAGAACTCACTCCCCCAAGCTAAATGGCACAGTGTCCTCAATGTGCAAAGTGGGGCACACTGAGAGACAAGTAAAGTGAGGGGCAAGTGAGGATGCATGCATGATGAAAAAGATGAAAATAAAAAGAAAAATAAAGAAATTAAAAATATGATGCGGACATGATGCATGCACAGATAGGAGTGATATAGATATATAAGTGGGGCACCAAAACTCTCCCTCTCTCCCAAAAAAGATATATAAGGATACGATATGAATGAGAAACCCAAAATAAGTGAGGGGAGGGGGAGTGGGACAAAAATGCGACAGGACCCAGCAGAAACGGGCAGCACAACGGCAGGAATAATCGATGGCATCAAGGGTGCCTAAGAATGTGGTGCTGCGCCGTCTCCGTCCTGAGGCGGAAGTGGTGGTGGCTGGACAGGCCGCTGAGCGGGGGTGGGTGTGGAAGTGGTAGCAGGCTGAGTGTGTGTGGAAGTGTGGGTGGGAACCTGCTGGGTGGGTGGTACGCGGGGGAGACGCTTCAAGACCTGGGTAAGACAGTAGTGAATCTGGGGGATCAGGGCGAAGCGATCAGCCATCGCAGTGACGGTGGCGGACAGGGTCCTAAGGTCACCTCTGAGGCCACTCACCGCCCCCTCTAGAGCACGAATGCTCTGAAGTACAGTGTCGGGGGGAGGTGGTGCAGAGGGACGCACCGGTCGGGGCTGTGCAGGGCGTGGCTGGCGTACTCGGGACGCGTATGTGACGGGCTTAGCGGGGAAGGGAACGAAAGGTGCTGCACTCGTAAATGTGGGCCTGGCCTCAGTGTGAGGCCGGGGCACCGGCTGGTGAGAAGTGGAGGCAGCAGCAGCGAAAGAAGAATATAAAAGAGGCAGCGAGGCGGCCGGAGAGGTCAGTGGCACAGAAGTGTGGACAGACGCCACGACACTCTCGGAAAATACGGCAGTAGTGGAGACAGAGGGCTCTCCGCACTCAACTACGGTCGGCGGGCGCTCAGGGGGTGCAAAGGAAACAGGCTCAGCAGACAGAGGGCCAGTGGGGGTGGTGACAGCCACGGGAGTGGTGGAGGTGGGCTCAGCTAAGGTGCTCCCGACACCGACAGATGTGTCAGGAGTAGCGGAAACATCGGGTATAGGCTGAGGGGCCACGGGGTCAACAGGGGCGGCAGGCTCGGCAGGGGCGACAGGGTCTGCGGGGGCAGTGGGGGCAGCGTGGGCCTGCTCGGCCTCCTCGGCCTCGAGCACGTAAGCAGCGGGGATGAGAACATCCATCGCAGGGAGCCAGTCAACGTGGGCTGGTGCAATCTGAGTCCGAGCTGGGCTCGGAAGAATCATGTAATCAGCACCGTAAGGGCCGTGCAACCAGACACAGTGACGCTCACCGTGCGGACGAAGCATCTTCATCCGGGCCATAACATCGATCGACAAAGAAGTGGGGCCCGGTACTCGTCGCAGGTCATCAGGGAAGTCCTCGCCGGTCATCAGAGCAAGCAAGGTGATCAGGCCGCCGTAGCATATCAGTGAGCGAGCGCCCACCGATACAATGATGCGGTCCAAAAACCAAGCCGCGACATCAATCACGACGGCGGGGACCAGCTCATTGCCATCCCTAGATAGAGCTCTGGGACGCGTCATCGCGTAGAGCATGTAGAGCTCTGGCGTAGACATCGTGCCCGGCTCATATCTGGCCAAAAGGTCGTCGCCATAAGGCGCTGAGCAATGCGGAGGCAGGGATGGACAATGGCCGAGGCCTTGGCCCTACTAGGGTCAAAGGCAGCGTGAAGACCCGTGATCCGGGCCCAGAAGGCACCGGCGTCGAAGGAAGGTGGGGGGATATGGGTGGGGCCGTAACCGCGATCGGCTCCGGGGACGGCGGGCCACGAGAAGAATGCTCTCATCATATCGAGAGTGACCTGGCACTCCCGGTCCATGAACCGAAACGAGCATCCCTCGTCGGTCCGGGCGATCGAACTCAGTACCTCAAGTGTCGGACGGGTAAACGTGTCCGCCGACACCTGGAAGAAATCTCGCCAGCCCACGTTGTCGTACAACGTGAGCATCCCCTCTAGTACCCCCAGGCGTCCTAGGTCAGCAAGGTGTGCAAACCTGGAGGGTACGATCGAGCGCTGGGAGATACGCTCGAAGACGGCGCGGTGTGCGTCATCTCGGAACGTAATCCCGAGCGGCCCGACCAGTGGAGCCGGAGGTGGTGGCTGTGGAGCGGCGGGGAGTGGCTGTGCGGGCTGTGCGGGCTGTGTGGGTGCTGCAGGCTGTGCGGGGTGTGTGGGGCCTGCAGGCTGTGCTGGGTGGATGGGGTGTGTGGGAGAAGGTGGAGGAGAGTCCTCCAACTCGTGGGAGGGGCCGGCATCATCCGACCGCTTCTGCTTGGCGGAAGCTCTCTTCGACCGTGGCCGTGTCCGGGGCGGCATATCGGCCCCGAGCGCGCGCCGAAAAGTGTAAAAAGTGCGGCGTGTGCAAAAGAATGGAAGGAGTATACCCAGACACGCCGCGAGTGCAAGATAATGGAAGCGTGCGAAGTCAGCGCCTCCGCGAAGCCCAAATCAGTCCGTAGAAGCTCCCTGGGGCTCCCCTAAGCTCCAAAAAACAACCTGCGCATGAAATGGCGATATCAGCGGGTAATATTCAAAATGTATGGGGCATTAGGGGTATAATAGATAGATATAGGAATTGATTAGGGTTTGGGGGTCGTTTAACACATGGATTCCTCTAAAAATACACAAAAAGAGGAGAAATAGGGCGAAATAGGCGATACCGGAGATGATCGGAGCGGCGGCCGCCGGCGGCGACTCGGGCGAGTCACGGCGGGTGGTCGGCCGGTGGTGGCTGGCTGAGCGGTGGCGCGAGGTGGCCGGTCAGGTGAGTGGGGGCTGTGTGCGAGGCGAGCGGGCGAGGGGAGCTGAGGGGTCGCACGGTTTGGGAATTTTTTCGTTTCGAAAATTGTGCCGCCCCGCAGCCCCTTATATAATAAAAGTTACGACTCGGCCGAGTGACTATGTCACTCGGCCGAGTGGGATCAATGGAAAATCCTCCCCGCTTATGCTTCGGCCGAGTGGCTTTGCCAGCCTCGGCCGAGTGGAGTAAGTCCATTCGGCCGAGTGGCTCAAGCTACTCGGCAAGACTCGCCCTAGGAGCGTATCCGTTTTACTCGGCCGAGTAGCTTTTATACTGAAATCGGGAAAATAAACAGAGAGTTGGGTACAGCAGACTTCCCTCGTTCGTGAGCGGCTCGGCCGGACGAACTTGTGGACTCGGCCGAGTGACTAGTATACTCGGCCGAGTGAGCCTTGTGTTCTGCTGTTTGTCTTCGTTTGGGCTCTAAACTCCATCTTTCTTCCTCCAGTCGATTTCATCTTACTACTAAGCATCGAGCATCTTCCTGGGGCGCTCCTCGTCGTCTCGTTCATCTTCCTCATTATGGATTTACCTATCTCCTCTCCTGTCAAGAAAAATAGGACCCGTTATCACAAAATTTTTGGGCGAACGACTCAAAACACTAAAAATTTCTAAAACGAAAATAAAGAAAAAGTAAAAATAAAGCAATAACCGTTGGGTTGCCTCCCGACAAGCGCTCGTTTAAGGTCGTGAGCTCGACCCCCTATGATTTTCAATTAATGCGGGATGTTTGGTGCATATGAGATGCACCCATCAAACTTTCCGGGGAGAACGCTTGGATTCGGAAGTTGCGGTGGCGTGTTCTCCCGTGGTGGTCTCTCGTCTCGAATAGTGTTGGGGGGAGGCTCCCCCAAGCTAGCGTTTGCTCCGGTCAACGGCTTCACCGGTGACGCCGATTTTCGTAGCGGCGGAGCTTTCTTCAGAGACTTTTGTTTCGAGAGCTTGCAGAGCTCTCGAATCCTTGCGACATCAGCGTCGCCTTCATCATTTTCAGCGGAGAGGTCAGGGGAATCGTCTATCTTCTCATCTTGGCCTAAATCCGGGCCTTCATCAAAATCCTCATCGAAAAGAGCGCCAATCGAGTGGGGGATCGCCTCCTCAATCACCTCGTCAAGGAGGTCCATGTAGTCAAGTTCCTCGTGGTAAGGCATGTGTTTCATAGCCTTAGGAATGTGAAGCTCCACCTCGATGTTGCCGACATTTAAAGTTAGGGTACCTTCGCGCACGTCGACAATGACTCCGGCGGTGGCGAGGAACGGGCGTCCAAGTATCAATGAAGTATCTCCCTCCTCCTTAACGTCCATGATCACGAAGTCACATGGCAAGCATATTCCCCCCGGGACTTGTAGCGGGATGTCTTCGGCTATCCCTACCGGCCTTGTTATTCGCCCATCGACCAATTGTATCCGCATGTCGGTAGGTTTCAACTTCGTCCCGGTGTTTAGCCTTAAGAACATGGAGAGATGCATGAGGCTCACACTAGCCCCTAGATCTACCAACGCCTTTTGAAGAGGGACGCCGCCCAAGGTGCAAGGAATCCGAAAACTCCCCGGGTCTTTAAATTTGGCCGGCTCCTTCTCTCTCTTGGTGAACCAAGAGCCCTCCTCGGCTAGCATAATCTTCTCCTTCCTCTTTCTCCCCGAAATCAAGTCCTTTAAGAATTTAGCATATGTGGGGATCTCCACGATGGCGTCGAGGAAGGGAATGTTGAGGCTAACTCCTCTAAGATGCTCGAGAAACTTTGCTAGCCTTTTCTCCATTTTCGCTCTAGCAAGCCTTTGGGGAAATGGGACCGGTGGCATGAAGCGCCTTTCATCAATCAATTGCTCCGCTCTAGATTTCTCCTTCTCTTGTGGCTCTTTCTCCTTATCATCTTCAACTACCGGCTCAATTGGCTCCAAGCTTTCCTCCACGGGCTCCTCGGTAGGAATCATAGCGGGGGAGGTATCCTTCCCGCCTCTAGTAGTAACGGCAACTACGGCATTGATGTGGCCGGTGTTGCCCCGTGGGTTTTGCTCGGGTTGCGCCGGCAATCGTTGAGTGTTCCGATTGAGCAACGCCAATTGCTCCGATATTTGAGCCACAACGGTATTAAGGGAGTCTTGCCCCGCCTTCAAGGTAGCATTGACCTTATTTTGCTCGACCATAAACGCCTCCACTCTAGCTTCAAAGTCGGATCGTTGTTGGGCTTGTGGAGGGTTTTGATTTTGATTCCTCCACCCTTGATTGTATCCGGGCGGCCTATATGGTGGAACTTGTTGCTTCGGTTGAAAATTTTGTTGTGGAGGCCCCCTCGGCGGATAGTGTTGTTGTTGGGGTGGTGGTGGTCGAGTTTGTTGAGGTGGTTGTTGTGGCGGGTTCAAAGATCCTTCATTGTTGGTGTAAGAGAATCCGGGATGATTTCTTGTGGCCGGATTGGCCCAATACCCTTGGTTCCCCGCAACATATTGTACTTGCTCCAAGGATCCTTCTCCTTGCTCTCCTCCCGCATACATGGCTTGAGATTGGTCTTGCTAATCACACATTTGGTTCGTTGGAGCGGAGGTGGAAGGGGTTCCTTGGGGCTCCGTGATAAACTTCTCCAGTCTCTCCACTACCTTGTGGAGAGAATCAAACTTGCTTGTAAGCTCCGCTACGGCCTTCGCCTCATAGATACTAGTTGGCTTCAAGGAGGACGTGGAGTGTCCTCGCTCATCGCCCCATTGTTGGTTGTTTGAGGTCATCTCCTCAATTAGGGCCGTAGCTTCCTCGGGAGTCTTTGACAAGATAGCACCATTCGCCGCGGCATCAATAATTTGTTTGGTCCCCGGTTGGAGACCGTTGTAGAAGCTATGAACTAGCTCCCAATCTTCAATGCTATGATGCGGGCATTGATGCTGCAAATCCTTAAAACGCTCCCATGCCTCATAGAGCGTCTCCTGGGGTCCTTGCTTGAAGGACATGAGAGCGCTCCGGATCTTCACCGTCTTGGATGGCGGATAGAACTTGTCGATGAATGCACTTGCCAACTCGTCCCAAGAGGTGAAGACTCCGTCAGCCTGCATCCTCAACCAATAGAGTGCCTTGTCCTTTAGCGTGAAGGGGAAGAGACGCAGTCTGATGGCATCGATGGAGACCCCCGGCATCTGAAATGTGGCGCACTTCGACAAGAACAATTGGATGTGGTAGTGAGGATTTTCATGGGCATTCCCATGAAATGGATCCTGCTGCATCAGAACCACTAGTCCAGTCTTTAGCTCGAAGTTCTTGTCGGCCGCCAACTCCGGCACGGCAATGGATGAGGTCGTAGAAGAGGTCTTAGGCCGAAGCCTATCTCGAATAGAAATTATCCTCGCCATCCTTGCCGCTAATTGGTCCGCAGTTTCCGGGTTGGTCATAAACCGCCCTTCCGGATTTTGTCTCCTTTCCGCTCTAAGTCTCCGCGCGGTACGTTCGATCTCGGGATCAAATAATATAGCTTCAGGGTCCGCCGTAGATCTCGTGTACATGCACAGGGAAAACAAAGTTTCAAAGAAATGATTAGTACCGTGGAAGGGTTAGGTAAAAATAAAGAAATGGAAATAATAATAAAAAAATAATAAAAAAAGAAATAGCCAGGGTGGTAAGATCAAACGCAATCGCCTCCCCAGAAACGGCGCCAAAAACTTGATCGCTCCGGGACGTAACCCAAAAGAACGGTTGTAGTTTTACCGCAAGTGCACGGTGTAGCAGCGAGCGGGTTATCGAACACAGGGAGGACGAATGACCGTGCTTGTTCCGATCAACCTGGCTATTTAAGAAGAGAGAAATTTGCCTTTGGCGATCCTGTCACAATCGTCAGACAAAGTACGGAAATATCAAATCAAATAAAGAACGTCTAGGGAATGGGGAATTCCCGCTACTCACCATATTTCGTAAAAGTAGTTCATTGGTATCAAAATTGCTAGAATAAGATTTTGGATGAACTAGTTGCAACTGAATGTAGAACCAAGCTCACGCTCTCGCGCTGTTGCCGGTCTATAGCTATCCTAGGCTCGGGTCCAATCTCTTGCAAACCCTAGCCTAGGGAAGCTAGCATTAGGATCAACATCATTGTTCAATCGCGCACCGAGCCCAATCTCTTGCAAACTCGGCCCACGACCTAGATTGGGATAGTTCCTACCCGTCCAATCTCTTGCAAACGGGTACTGACGCGGAATTGGAACCGGAAACCCTAGTGTCGGTCCAATCTCTTGCAAACCGATACTACGGAAATTCGATTCCAACCCAATTCGGATTTCTAGAGTTTCCTATCGAATTGGGATCCAATCTCTTGCAAATCCCAATCGATGTGAATTCCTAGCCATCCGTAGTAAATTGATCCCAATCTAATCCCTAGTAGCAATTCTAGCAAAATTCCTACAAATTCATCACAATTATGAAATAGGGCTTGTAGGGTTCATCCCCACGCCCCAAGACGTGGCGACTACTCACAATTCATAGGAAGATCACAAAAATAATCAATGAAATAAGCAATAGAATTCATCACAATATTGAGATATGCAATAAAAATAGAATTTTTAGAGAAGAGAAAAGCAAACCAATGGAGTTCTTCAATTAATCCAACAAAAATCCAATTTTGTCTCCTCTCCAATCACAAGAATAAAACTAAAAGGCTAATCTAAAAAGCTGCAAAAAATCTAAGAGAGAGGCTCTCAAAACTAGGGTAAAAACAGGGGTTAAATAGCCCCCGAAATCGTCCAAAAACTGTGACCAAAATACCCTTGCGCAGCCTGTTTTCCGCAATTTTTGCTACAGGCAGCGCGTCGCACTCGGCCGAGTGACAAATGTCGCTCGACCGAGTGAAAACCCTGTAATTTTCCAGTAAGTCTCGATCTTCAGGGGTCTTCACTTCGGGGGCGGCTCGGCCGAGTGAGTTGTCGTCACTCGGCCGACGGCTTCATGGTACTCGGGCGGACGTGATTATCCACTCGGCCGAGTGGGTCTTCTGAAGCTCAGGCAGCCGAAAAACAGTAACTTGGAGATTCTTGAAGGGCTTCGTCTGGGCGCCACTCGGGCGGACGGGGTCTCGTCACTCGGCCGATGTGGTCTCCGTCGCTCGGCCGAGTGCACATATAAATCGTGTCTGCTCTGGTCGGCCGAGCGGTGTCTCGCTGGTCGGCCGAGTGACTCCTTCACTCGGCCGAGTGGGACACTAAACATGCCCAAACTGCTTGTTTTGGCCTCATCGTCGCTCCTGCGACGTCCGTTCTTCTTCCGCTCCTCTCCAACAGCAAAATACCCCTCGGGGAGGTTGTCGGTGACCGTCTGGAGTAAGCGCATCTCGAGATCACTCCAAATCGCGCCAAATCACCTGAAATGCGACAAAAACAACAAATCGTGAAAAGCATCGCAATATCGTCGATATATCGTGAAAAACATGATTTGGGCGATCTAAATGGCATGCAAACATGCGGTAAAAAGGTGTAAAATAAGGAGTGATCAAAATCCCCCAAGCTTGCCTCTTACTCGTCCTCGAGGAAGATAAGTAAAAGGCGAACCCGGTGGATTCGGAAAACGAAAACGGCGGAAAAAAAAATGAAAAATGAAGAACGGAGAAAAATGAAAAACGAAATAAAAATAAAGAAGAAAGAAAGAAGCGAAGAGGTAAGCTGCTAGATCATTTCCTCAGGACGTGGGTTCCGCTTACTCATATGGCATGCACTGAACGAAAAACACATGTCAAAGAATTTTATTTTGATATCATAGTATAATAGTGCAAATAGAAATAGAAAACCCACGAACAACAATATAATCATGAAAAACGGAATAATCTTATAATCAACATCATCTGAATCATTTAAAGCGGTATACAAATCACAGATCACACACTTTTCAATTGAATGCTTTCTATCAGGAGTATAAGAGTATCACACTATAGAATAGAGAGAATAGAAAAGTATGGATTTCATGAAATGATTGCTAGGCTTAGATTTCTGGATTTCGTAAAGCTAGAAATAATCTCACCAAGTATAGAATATTACTTAGCCTAGGTTGTCGTGCAACGTCAAGTAGTCACTCTCTCACACATCAATGGATCCCCTCCCCCAAGCTTATCTATAAGCGTGGTGGCATAAAAAATATTTACATCCACATTTCTATAAAGCTCCAAAAGCAATGAAAAGAGAAGAGAAAGAAAGTGAGATGGGATCTTTTATTGAGGATTTTTCCTCTTTTCTTTTTTTTCTTTTTGTTTTTGTTTTTTTGTTTTTTCTCTTTTTTTTTGATGCAAAAGCATATATACACAACGATCCCAACTCAAAGAGAGATAATGATATACAGGAATATTTTCTCTTTTTTTTTTCGAATAAGAAATTTGAAGCTAGGAATTAAAAGCGGGGGAAATGCCATATAATAGAATCGCTAAGGGGAGATTCACCAATGATTTTAAAAGTAGAGAAATGATGTTCAAGATTTGTGGAGAAAGAAATGAATATATCTCTCGGTTCACTCTATAAGACATGCACGACAACTTCAGCAGGGTAATCTAATCTACTCAGTTTCGATCACAAAAAAGCTAACTAACCCAGATTTATCATAGCTAACATCATTCAATCATCCTGAAGTGAAATGTACAGTTCATGCATATAGAAGTGATATAGCAAAAGAAATCAGTACTCCAGATATAGGCATTCAATGCGTGAATCTTGGTGTGTTTTCTGTGATAGCATACATATGAATATTCAGACTCAGCTAATAATAAAATTTCATCCATTTTCATGTGGAAAAAGTGTGGGTTACTATCTCTAGATACAAGGCAAGTCATAGCATATGATATCAGAAATAAAATCTAAGACATGACAAATAAAGCATGCATATAGAATAAGCTAACTCCACGTCATCATCATCACAGAAAAGTCATCTCTAGCATGAGATGAAAAAGAAAGAAATAAAGATAAAGGGAAAATAGAACTATTTACAATGCGGCACACAGAAAAATAAGAAAAACGTGATGCATGGCAAAATAAAAGAAAAACGATAAAAAATAAGTGCAAAAGCGAAAAATGGCGTGAAAAACTAAAAATAAAGGTGGCAAATCGAAAAAAAAAAGATCGTGAGAACTCACTCCCCCAAGCTAAATGGCACAGTGTCCTCAATGTGCAAAGTGGGGCACACTGAGAGACAAGTAAAGTGAGGGGCAAGTGAGGATGCATGCATGATGAAAAAGATGAAAATAAAAAGAAAAATAAAGAAATTAAAAATATGATGCGGACATGATGCATGCACAGATAGGAGTGATATAGATATATAAGTGGGGCACCAAAACTCTCCCTCTCTCCCAAAAAAGATATATAAGGATACGATATGAATGAGAAACCCAAAATAAGTGAGGGGAGGGGGAGTGGGACAAAAATGCGACAGGACCCAGCAGAAACGGGCAGCACAACGGCAGGAATAATCGATGGCATCAAGGGTGCCTAAGAATGTGGTGCTGCGCCGTCTCCGTCCTGAGGCGGAAGTGGTGGTGGCTGGACAGGCCGCTGAGCGGGGGTGGGTGTGGAAGTGGTAGCAGGCTGAGTGTGTGTGGAAGTGTGGGTGGGAACCTGCTGGGTGGGTGGTACGCGGGGGAGACGCTTCAAGACCTGGGTAAGACAGTAGTGAATCTGGGGGATCAGGGCGAAGCGATCAGCCATCGCAGTGACGGTGGCGGACAGGGTCCTAAGGTCACCTCTGAGGCCACTCACCGCCCCCTCTAGAGCACGAATGCTCTGAAGTACAGTGTCGGGGGGAGGTGGTGCAGAGGGACGCACCGGTCGGGGCTGTGCAGGGCGTGGCTGGCGTACTCGGGACGCGTATGTGACGGGCTTAGCGGGGAAGGGAACGAAAGGTGCTGCACTCGTAAATGTGGGCCTGGCCTCAGTGTGAGGCCGGGGCACCGGCTGGTGAGAAGTGGAGGGCAGCAGCAGCGAAAGAAGAATATAAAAGAGGCAGCGAGGCGGCCGGAGAGGTCAGTGGCACAGAAGTGTGGACAGACGCCACGACACTCTCGGAAAATACGGCAGCAGTGGAGACAGAGGGCTCTCCGCACTCAAATACGGTCGGCGGGCGCTCAGGGGGTGCAAAGGAAACAGGCTCAGCAGACAGAGGGCCAGTGGGGGTGGTGACAGCCACGGGAGTGGTGGAGGTGGGCTCAGCTAAGGTGCTCCCGACACCGACAGATGTGTCAGGAGTAGCGGAAACATCGGGTATAGGCTGAGGGGCCACGGGGTCAACAGGGGCGGCAGGCTCGGCAGGGGCGACAGGGTCTGCGGGGGCAGCGGGGGCAGCGTGGGCCTGCTCGGCCTCCTCGGCCTCGAGCACGTAAGCAGCGGGGATGAGAACATCCATCGCAGGGAGCCAGTCAACGTGGGCTGGTGCAATCTGAGTCCGAGCTGGGCTCGGAAGAATCATGTAATCAGCACCGTAAGGGCCGTGCAACCAGACACAGTGACGCTCACCGTGCGGACGAAGCATCTTCATCCGGGCCATAACATCGATCGACAAAGAAGTGGGGCCCGGTACTCGTCGCAGGTCATCAGGGAAGTCCTCGCCGGTCATCAGAGCAAGCAAGGTGATCAGGCCGCCGTAGCATATCAGTGAGCGAGCGCCCACCGATACAATGATGCGGTCCAAAAACCAAGCCGCGACATCAATCACGACGGCGGGGACCAGCTCATTGCCATCCCTAGATAGAGCTCTGGGACGCGTCATCGCGTAGAGCATGTAGAGCTCTGGCGTAGACATCGTGCCCGGCTCATATCTGGCCAAAAGGTCGTCGCCATAAGGCGCTGAGCAATGCGGAGGCAGGGATGGACAATGGCCGAGGCCTTGGCCCTACTAGGGTCAAAGGCAGCGTGAAGACCCGTGATCCGGGCCCAGAAGGCACCGGCGTCGAAGGAAGGTGGGGGGATATGGGTGGGGCCGTAACCGCGATCGGCTCCGGGGACGGCGGGCCACGAGAAGAATGCTCTCATCATATCGAGAGTGACCTGGCACTCCCGGTCCATGAACCGAAACGAGCATCCCTCGTCGGTCCGGGCGATCGAACTCAGTACCTCAAGTGTCGGACGGGTAAACGTGTCCGCCGACACCTGGAAGAAATCTCGCCAGCCCACGTTGTCGTACAACGTGAGCATCCCCTCTAGTACCCCCAGGCGTCCTAGGTCAGCAAGGTGTGCAAACCTGGAGGGTACGATCGAGCGCTGGGAGATACGCTCGAAGACGGCGCGGTGTGCGTCATCTCGGAACGTAATCCCGAGCGGCCCGACCAGTGGAGCCGGAGGTGGTGGCTGTGGAGCGGCGGGGAGTGGCTGTGCGGGCTGTGTGGGTGCTGCAGGCTGTGCGGGGTGTGTGGGGCCTGCAGGCTGTGCTGGGTGGATGGGGTGTGTGGGAGAAGGTGGAGGAGAGTCCTCCAACTCGTGGGAGGGGCCGGCATCATCCGACCGCTTCTGCTTGGCGGAAGCTCTCTTCGACCGCGGCCGTGTCCGGGGCGGCATATCGGCCCCGAGCGCGCGCCGAAAAGTGTAAAAAGTGCGGCGTGTGCAAAAGAATGGAAGGAGTATACCCAGACACGCCGCGAGTGCAAGATAATGGAAGCGTGCGAAGTCAGCGCCTCCGCGAAGCCCAAATCAGTCCGTAGAAGCTCCCTGGGGCTCCCCTAAGCTCCAAAAAACAACCTGCGCATGAAATGGCGATATCAGCGGGTAATATTCAAAATGTATGGGGCATTATGGGTATAATAGATAGATATAGGAATTGATTAGGGTTTGGGGGTCGTTTAACACATGGATTCCTCTAAAAATACACAAAAAGAGGAGAAATAGGGCGAAATAGGCGATACCGGAGATGATCGGAGCGGCGGCCGCCGGCGGCGACTCGGGCGAGTCACGGCGGGTGGTCGGCCGGTGGTGGCTGGCTGAGCGGTGGCGCGAGGTGGCCGGTCAGGTGAGTGGGGGCTGTGTGCGAGGCGAGCGGGCGAGGGGAGCTGAGGGGTCGCACGGTTTGGGAATTTTTTCGTTTCGAAAATTGTGCCGCCCCGCAGCCCCTTATATAATAAAAGTTATGACTCGGCCGAGTGACTATGTCACTCGGCCGAGTGGGATCAATGGAAAATCCTCCCCGCTTATGCTTCGGCCGAGTGGCTTTGCCAGCCTCGGCCGAGTGGAGTAAGTCCATTCGGCCGAGTGGCTCAAGCTACTCGGCAAGACTCGCCCTAGGAGCGTATCCGTTTTACTCGGCCGAGTAGCTTTTATACTGAAATCAGGAAAATAAACAAAGAGTTGGGTACAGCAGACTTCCCTCGTTCGTGAGCGGCTCGGCCGGACGAACTTGTGGACTCGGCCGAGTGACTAGTATACTCGGCCGAGTGAGCCTTGTGTTCTGCTGTTTGTCTTCGTTTGGGCTCTAAACTCCATCTTTCTTCCTCCAGTCGATTTCATCTTACTACTAAGCATCGAGCATCTTCCTGGGGCGCTCCTCGTCGTCTCGTTCATCTTCCTCATTATGGATTTACCTATCTCCTCTCCTGTCAAGAAAAATAGGACCCGTTATCACAAAATTTTTGGGGCGAACGACTCAAAACACTAAAAATTTCTAAAACGAAAATAAAGAAAAAGTAAAAATAAAGCAATAACCGTTGGGTTGCCTCCCGACAAGCGCTCGTTTAAGGTCGTGAGCTCGACCCCCTATGATTTTCAATTAATGCGGGATGTTTGGTGCATATGAGATGCACCCATCAAACTTTCCGGGGAGAACGCTTGGATTCGGAAGTTGCGGTGGCGTGTTCTCCCGTGGTGGTCTCTCGTCTCGAATAGTGTTGGGGGGAGGCTCCCCCAAGCTAGCGTTTGCTCCGGTCAACGGCTTCACCGGTGACGCCGATTTTCGTAGCGGCGGAGCTTTCTTCAGAGACTTTTGTTTCGAGAGCTTGCAGAGCTCTCGAATCCTTGCGACATCAGCGTCGCCTTCATCATTTTCAGCGGAGAGGTCAGGGGAATCGTCTATCTTCTCATCTTGGCCTAAATCCGGGCCTTCATCAAAATCCTCATCGAAAAGAGCGCCAATCGAGTGGGGGATCGCCTCCTCAATCACCTCGTCAAGGAGGTCCATGTAGTCAAGTTCCTCGTGGTAAGGCATGTGTTTCATAGCCTTAGGAATGTGAAGCTCCACCTCGATGTTGCCGACATTTAAAGTTAGGGTACCTTCGCGCACGTCGACAATGACTCCGGCGGTGGCGAGGAACGGGCGTCCAAGTATCAATGAAGTATCTCCCTCCTCCTTAACGTCCATGATCACGAAGTCACATGGCAAGCATATTCCCCCCGGGACTTGTAGCGGGATGTCTTCGGCTATCCCTACCGGCCTTGTTATTCGCCCATCGACCAATTGTATCCGCATGTCGGTAGGTTTCAACTTCGTCCCGGTGTTTAGCCTTAAGAACATGGAGAGATGCATGAGGCTCACACTAGCCCCTAGATCTACCAACGCCTTTTGAAGAGGGACGCCGCCCAAGGTGCAAGGAATCCGAAAACTCCCCGGGTCTTTAAATTTGGCCGGCTCCTTCTCTCTCTTGGTGAACCAAGAGCCCTCCTCGGCTAGCATAATCTTCTCCTTCCTCTTTCTCCCCGAAATCAAGTCCTTTAAGAATTTAGCATATGTGGGGATCTCCACGATGGCGTCGAGGAAGGGAATGTTGAGGCTAACTCCTCTAAGATGCTCGAGACACTTTGCTAGCCTTTTCTCCATTTTCGCTCTAGCAAGCCTTTGGGGAAATGGGACCGGTGGCATGAAGCGCCTTTCATCAATCAATTGCTCCGCTCTAGATTTCTCCTTCTCTTGTGGCTCTTTCTCCTTATCATCTTCAACTACCGGCTCAATTGGCTCCAAGCTTTCCTCCACGGGCTCCTCGGTAGGAATCATAGCGGGGGAGGTATCCTTCCCGCCTCTAGTAGTAACGGCAACTACGGCATTGATGTGGCCGGTGTTGCCCCGTGGGTTTTGCTCGGGTTGCGCCGGCAATCGTTGAGTGTTCCGATTGAGCAACGCCAATTGCTCCGATATTTGAGCCACAACGGTATTAAGGGAGTCTTGCCCCGCCTTCAAGGTAGCATTGACCTTATTTTGCTCGACCATAAACGCCTCCACTCTAGCTTCAAAGTCGGATCGTTGTTGGGCTTGTGGAGGGTTTTGATTTTGATTCCTCCACCCTTGATTGTATCCGGGCGGCCTATATGGTGGAACTTGTTGCTTCGGTTGAAAATTTTGTTGTGGAGGCCCCCTCGGCGGATAGTGTTGTTGTTGGGGTGGTGGTGGTCGAGTTTGTTGAGGTGGTTGTTGTGGCGGGTTCAAAGATCCTTCATTGTTGGTGTAAGAGAATCCGGGATGATTTCTTGTGGCCGGATTGGCCCAATACCCTTGGTTCCCCGCAACATATTGTACTTGCTCCAAGGATCCTTCTCCTTGCTCTCCTCCCGCATACATGGCTTGAGATTGGTCTTGCTAATCACACATTTGGTTCGTTGGAGCGGAGGTGGAAGGGGTTCCTTGGGGCTCCGTGATAAACTTCTCCAGTCTCTCCACTACCTTGTGGAGAGAATCAAACTTGCTTGTAAGCTCCGCTACGGCCTTCGCCTCATAGATACTAGTTGGCTTCAAGGAGGACGTGGAGTGTCCTCGCTCATCGCCCCATTGTTGGTTGTTTGAGGTCATCTCCTCAATTAGGGCCGTAGCTTCCTCGGGAGTCTTTGACAAGATAGCACCATTCGCCGCGGCATCAATAATTTGTTTGGTCCCCGGTTGGAGACCGTTGTAGAAGCTATGAACTAGCTCCCAATCTTCAATGCTATGATGCGGGCATTGATGCTGCAAATCCTTAAAACGCTCCCATGCCTCATAGAGCGTCTCCTGGGGTCCTTGCTTGAAGGACATGAGAGCGCTCCGGATCTTCACCGTCTTGGATGGCGGATAGAACTTGTCGATGAATGCACTTGCCAACTCGTCCCAAGAGGTGAAGACTCCGTCAGCCTGCATCCTCAACCAATAGAGTGCCTTGTCCTTTAGCGTGAAGGGGAAGAGACGCAGTCTGATGGCATCGATGGAGACCCCCGGCATCTGAAATGTGGCGCACTTCGACAAGAACAATTGGATGTGGTAGTGAGGATTTTCATGGGCATTCCCATGAAATGGATCCTGCTGCATCAAAACCACTAGTCCAGTCTTTAGCTCGAAGTTCTTGTCGGCCGCCAACTCCGGCACGGCAATGGATGAGGTCGTAGAAGAGGTCTTAGGCCGAAGCCTATCTCGAATAGAAATTATCCTCGCCATCCTTGCCGCTAATTGGTCCGCAGTTTCCGGGTTGGTCATAAACCGCCCTTCCGGATTTTGTCTCCTTTCCGCTCTAAGTCTCCGCGCGGTACGTTCGATCTCGGGATCAAATAATATAGCTTCAGGGTCCGCCGTAGATCTCGTGTACATGCACAGGGAAAACAAAGTTTCAAAGAAATGATTAGTACCGTGGAAGGGTTAGGTAAAAATAAAGAAATGGAAATAATAATAAAAAAATAATAAAAAAAGAAATAGCCAGGGTGGTAAGATCAAACGCAATCGCCTCCCCAGAAACGGCGCCAAAAACTTGATCGCTCCGGGACGTAACCCAAAAGAACGGTTGTAGTTTTACCGCAAGTGCACGGTGTAGCAGCGAGCGGGTTATCGAACACAGGGAGGACGAATGACCGTGCTTGTTCCGATCAACCTGGCTATTTAAGAAGAGAGAAATTTGCCTTTGGCGATCCTGTCACAATCGTCAGACAAAGTACGGAAATATCAAATCAAATAAAGAACGTCTAGGGAATGGGGAATTCCCGCTACTCACCGTATTTCATAAAAGTAGTTCATTGGTATCAAAATTGCTAGAATAAGATTTTGGATGAACTAGTTGCAACTGAATGTAGAACCAAGCTCACGCTCTCGCGCTGTTGCCGGTCTATAGCTATCCTAGGCTCGGGTCCAATCTCTTGCAAACCTTAGCCTAGGGAAGCTAGCATTAGGATCAACATCATTGTTCAATCGCGCACCGAGCCCAATCTCTTGCAAACTCGGCCCACGACCTAGATTGGGATAGTTCCTACCCGTCCAATCTCTTGCAAACGGGTACTGGCGCGGAATTGGAACCGGAAACCCTAGTGTCGGTCCAATCTCTTGCAAACCGATACTACGGAAATTCGATTCCAACCCAATTCGGATTTCTAGAGTTTCCTATCGAATTGGGATCCAATCTCTTGCAAATCCCAATCGATGTGAATTCCTAGCCATCCGTAGTAAATTGATCCCAATCTAATCCCTAGTAGCAATTCTAGCAAAATTCCTACAAATTCATCACAATTATGAAATAGGGCTTGTAGGGTTCATCCCCACGCCCCAAGACGTGGCGACTACTCACAATTCATAGCAAGATCACAAAAATAATCAATGAAATAAGCAATAGAATTCATCACAATATTGAGATATGCAATAAAAATAGAATTTTTAGAGAAGAGAAAAGCAAACCAATGGAGTTCTTCAATTAATCCAACAAAAATCCAATTTTGTCTCCTCTCCAATCACAAGAATAAAACTAAAAGGCTAATCTAAAAGCTGCAAAAAATCTAAGAGAGAGGCTCTCAAAACTAGGGTAAAAACAGGGGTTAAATAGCCCCCGAAATCGTCCAAAAACTGTGACCAAAATACCCCTGCGCAGCCTGTTTTTCGCAATTTTCGCTACAGGCAGCGCGTCGCACTCGGCCGAGTGACAAATGTCGCTCGGCCGAGTGAAAACCCTGTAATTTTCCAGTAAGTCTCGATCTTCAGGGGTCTTCACTTCGGGGGCGGCTCGGCCGAGTGAGTTGTCGTCACTCGGCCGACGGCTTCATGGTACTCGGGCGGACGGGATTATCCACTCGGCCGAGTGGGTCTTCTGAAGCTCAGGCAGCCGAAAAACAGTAACTTGGAGATTCTTGAAGGGCTTCGTCTGGGCGCCACTCGGGCGGACGGGGTCTCGTCACTCGGCCGATGTGGTCTCCGTCGCTCGGTCGAGTGCACATATAAATCGTGTCTGCTCTGGTCGGCCGAGCGGTGTCTCGCTGGTCAGCCAAGTGACTCCTTCACTCGGCCGAGTGGGACACTAAACATGCCCAAACTGCTTGTTATGGCCTCCTCGTCGCTCCTGCGACGTCCGTTCTTCTTCCGCTCCTCTCCAACAGCAAAATACCCCTCGGGGAGGTTGTCGGTGACCGTCTGGAGTAAGCGCATCTCGAGATCACTCCAAATCACGCCAAATCACCTGAAATGCGACAAAAACAACAAATCGTGAAAAGCATCGCAATATCGTCGATATATCGTGAAAAACATGATTTGGGCGATCTAAATGGCATGCAAACATGCGGTAAAAAGGTGTAAAATAAGGAGTGATCACGGAGCGGGGGTGTTGAGGTGTGGTAGTGGCCGGCGGGCAACGGCTGGGGCTTCTAGCTGCTACAGGGGAGGAGGAGGCGGTTGCTGGCTTGAAGAAGAAAGGGGCCCTGGGTTGGATGAGATGGCCGGTGGGGGTGCGGGGTCTGTTTGGGCGGCGACTCGAGGAAGGATGGTCGGAGACGGGGAAATGGCGAGGCTGTAAGGTCCGAGGGAACGAGGCAAGGTGTTTTGAGGAAGAGAAAGTGGGCGGGCGCTGGCGTTAGGGCTTTTGGGTTCAGTGAGGACGAGGGGAGATGCCGGAGGGCTGAGCTTGGTCGGAGCAGGAGGAAGGCGATGCGAAGGTGACTGGAGATGGGGGTCGACGTGCGGGATTGGGGCTGATGAAATGGCAGCGTGGCCTGGGGGAGTGGCAGAGGGCGAGGCGAGTTGCTGGGAGGCGCGACGAGTCGGGGCCAGGCAAAGTCGGAGAGGGGGAGTGCCCTGGGCTTTAAAAGAGAGGAGAAGGATAGGAGGGAGATGGGAATTTGTGGGTTGCTTGGGTTTCAAGGAGAAGAGGAGCGTGGGTTTCTTTTTTGATGAGGTTTCGGGCTGCCCATTTCCTTAAAGAAAGAGGGGGGTGCTGTAAGTTAGTTTTGCGAGGTGATAGTTGTGGGTTTCGTGAATGAGGACGTGAGGCCGTTGCGAAAGTAGAGGGGAGGAGGGTGACGTGCGTTTGGGAAGAGGAGGTGGCCGCATGAAATGGGGGTTTAAGTGCAGTAGGATAAAATAACATTACGTTAGGATATTAAAGAAGTGCGTAATTAGTTCGGTTAACAAATAATCAGTTAGGACTTTTAATAATAATAGTTTAAAGTTTTGAATTTAAAAACGAACAGATTTCTGTAGATCATAACAATAAGTTAGAAGCTAAAGTTGGTTTAAAAAGGATTAGATAGTTAAGATATAAATAATTAGTTAGGATAAGTTTAGGATTTAATTTAAGGTTTAAATGCATTAGAATTAATAGGATTAACCCATTTGACATTTAAGTTAAGATTTGATTAAGCAGCTGATTCGATTAAGAATTAAGATATTAGATTACGAGGACTAATCGGATTATGAGAACCAGTCTGATTATGATTTGATCAGAGGGAATCGGTCTAATTGGAAATTGATTAGGGAAATCGATTTGGTTATGACATAGGATTTATTACGATCACGATCTGGTTTAGAAAATTAGTGTAGTTAAGATTAGCTATGATTGGGATGATTTGACGAGATGTTTAGATCGAGATCACATTGGATAATCGATTCGGTTAAGATAGTCTTGATTGGTAAGATCGGTTTGGTAAAGATGCGATTTGATTAATACGATTCAGCCCCTTCATCCAACGTCAACCACAGGTTAGAGAAGATATAACAAGATCGTTAAATCATGTGCTCGAGCTATGGATAATAACCACAACAACAACAATAATAATAAAATCATAAATTACTCAAATAAATCACTATACTAATTAAATACATATGAAATACATATATACAGAAACAGGCCGTTACAGTTGTTGTGATTATTATTATTCTTCTTGATTGGGCCCTTGGGCTAAATTTAGTGGACAGAGTTGGTTGGCTTGCTACTTCACGCATGTAAGTTGCTCACTTGTAGTTGTTGTAGGAATCCCAATTCCATGTGATATGTTATTTTGTTCATGGTAATTCATGTTTTATCATTATGCTATATTCCCGTTTGCATTAATTTTTCATATGTTAGCTTCATGTAGTCTTTTGCTAGCCCACATTTATATGCTTGTAGGCCAATCATGTTTACCTATTCATATTTTCTTAATTGTTATGTGAATTAAATGGGTGCTTTAGTGGATGCTTTCAAATGCTAAATCCATGATTCCATGACAAAACCATGTATGTATCTCACTTATTTGTGAAATTTCCAATGTATACAATTTGTTAGAATTGTTCAAATGAAAACATGCTATATATTGGACATGCCTTGAGATGCATATGTGGAATGGTTCCTTATGGCATAAATTGCTAGTTTGTTGTAGTTCCCTTTCCTTTTAGTATGTGAACCCTTGTGCTTTTAATGCTATATGTCTCTTGTAGTTAACATTATGTTTTGAGTTATGCTACTTCTCTTATGAATCCTTGAGTAAGGATATGTTTGTTTATGGTTATAGCGTGCTTCTCTTGAAATATTACTTATGTTGTAATTGGGAAAATTGATAACTACAATAGAAACTCTACCGGAATTTTTGTGAGCATTTTGAAAGCATTCCATATCATCCTAAGCATTAGAAACCTAGGTCAGAACTACACCAAAATGCCACTTGCTAACTCTCTTAAAATTCCATGTTTAAAGGAACCCCGTTTAAAAACTTAGTATAAAAGAAAACTTAGAAGTGAATGAGGTGACTTGGGTTTCTTTTGGCAGTTGCTAATAGTGGTATTTGGGATGATGTTATAATGCTAGGTCTAGTTTCCTGTTACCGTACATTTCTCTATCTGTAGCACTCACCTTGTTTTGCAGGTTCTCCTTTGCGGCATGTTTGTGATCCGTTGGTTATGTCATTTACATTGTCCCTACCATGTTATATTGTATCGAGTATGCCATTCCTTTGCACTATGTGAGTTGGGTTTGATATTCCTACTAGGTCACACTGTGACGTGTCTCCGTTGATATTTTTTTCAGGTGTTGGTTCGTGGAGTTGGAGGCCCACGAGTCCAGCTGGTTGGAGTTGGTTTGAGTTGAGGGTTTTGAGAGAGTGTGAGAGATTTGGGTGGGTGTTAGTATACTTCGGCGAGTTGTGGGTTTTATATTATTTTAGAGATCTGACTTATATGTTGTATATGAGTTTTGTATAAGTGATGTTGTACTTGGAAGTTGTATAAACAGTTTGTGTATATGTATCAATGTTGGTTTGACTGTCTCTCTTGTGTTTCTGTGACATCTGGAATGCTACAGGTACTATCCCAGCAGTGCGCACTGGACCTGCTTGTGTTTGTTTTGTATTTTTCCTCTGTAACACTCGCTCTTCGGGTATCCCGGGGAGCGGGTCGTTTCAGCTAGTAGGCCCGATATCATGTTTTTTGTATGCTTGTGTGCTAGATATCAAGCTAGACCTAAGGAGTCACACTTGATTACGGTTAAACGAATTTTTTGTTATCTCAATCATTCACTAGATTATGCGTTACTTTACCTTAAATCTAGCACATATGAATTAATCTCATATAGTGATGTCGACTTTGCCGGATGCAAATCTGATAGGAAGAGTACTAGTGGCCCTTGCCATTTTCTAGGATATTCCCTAGTTTCTTGGTTCTCCAAGAAACAGAACTCGGTATCATTGTACATGACTGAAGCGGAATATATTACCGCGGGTCTTGCATGTGCACAAGTTCTTTGGATGAGACACACTCTTAAGGACTATGGTGTCAATTGTGATACTTGCCCTATCATGGTTGATAACCAAAGTGCTATATGTCTTTCCAAGAATCCGGGACATCACTCCGGTACCAAACACATAGATGTGAGACACTATTTTATCAATGATCATGTAGCTAAGAAGGACATCATCTTAGAGTATATTGAAACCTAAAAACAAATTGCCGACATCTTCACAAAACCTCTTAAAGAAGATTCATTTGTGAGGTTGCGTGGAGAATTAGGGATTATGGGTGAATCTGAGATTTAGGAGTTCAACTTACTTGCTATATCATCTTTTGAACTCATATCATAATGTTGCCTCTCTTCATTTGATATATCATATATTGGTTTTAAGAAAGGCTATTGAGATTTCGTCGTTTTCATGTGTTTTCGGATTGTCTTAAGAGATTTGCGTAATAAATGATTTATCTTTTGATATTGATTTTTATGATGAGTTTGTGTTAGAGTATAGGTCCTAAGGTGAGTTGTGCATATCCTCTGGATTTTAAGCTCACTGTTCATTTTTGGACTAGGACAGACGACTATCTTTCCTTCGACTGTCGACTGCCCTACTCGTTCTTCTATTTCAGCAGACTGTATCTTTCACCCAGGCAATTGATGACAAATTTATAGTCGACTGTCGGATCAACAGGCGATTGCATTTTAGTCATCATGCGCCTGTCCATTTCGTCAGTAGTCTCTATTTTTATCATCGAGTTTATTGTTTCTCAGTCAGTCGATTGATGCGTATATACAGTTGACTGTCTCATGGACAGGTGACTGTATGTTACCCAACAGTCGACTGTCTATCAACCTAAGCTCATCTCTTATCACTTCAACCAGTCGACTGACTATTGTTCATCAGTCGACTGTCTCCTATTGTGGCGGGTCGTTATTTTGATCTGAGCCGTCGAATCTTCGATCCAATGGCTCAGATTTATTTGCCCCTTCGATATTTCAACGAGAAACTTCATTTCGATCGACAGTTTTCTCTCTCCTACTGCTTACCCATTTTTGATTAAGCTTTTCTATGCTAACCGCATTTGCGGTGAGTATGCGACCACTGGCGTTATTGACACTGTCATCCAGGGGACCCATATTTGCATTGATCCTGCTCTTTTAGGGACCATTCTTAGGATTCCCTCCTTTGGATCCCTTCCTGCTGATATTTCCATTTCAGATGTTGATGAGCTTGATCAGTCTATCATTCGGGACATGTTTCGTGAGATACCCTCTGCTCTTTCTTCTGGTGTTCGGTCATCCATGTTCTTGGCGAGGGGTTGGGCTGTTCACCTTGTGGTGAAGTTCAACATCCTGCTGAAGTACGGATCTTCAGACTAGCCTTCCCATGAGATCCTTAGGTGTATGTATGCGATCTTTTCTGGCATGTTAGTAAACTGGGCCGGCGTCCTCCTTGACAGGATGGACAAGGTCGAATTTACTACTGCTTCCTCCTACATTCCCTATGTTGGTCTTCTCACACTTGTTTTTCGTCATTTTGGGATTGATTTGACTCCATACGAGCCTTTGCCTTTTGGTCCTCTTCTCGATGCTTCTGCAAATTTGAAGTCCTCTTCGGCTCTGCAGTCTGCATCTAAGAAGAGGCAATCCACATCTGCTCCGTCCTCTTCCACTGTTCCTCCTGCTGACCAGCCATCTATCTCTGCTCCATCCTCTCATGACATTCTGTTTGAGATGGTTTCTGGTCTTTATAAGCTGGCGTTCTTGTCGTTCCAGCATCAGGGTATGCCCTTCCCTGAGTACCTCAGGCGATTTGTTCCACCCCAGCCTCGTCAGCCTCCACCTCCTATCATCACTGAGATTATTTTTGCATCCTGGTGTAGCGGCTACTCGGGGTGTTGCTGCTGCTGCTCCTACTCCAGAGGATATCCCCGTTGACCCAGAGACAACTTCCTCCTCTGCTGCACCTCGATACACTCACACTTAGATTTTTTTTGAGTTTTTGAGTGTTGTATGTATGATGATTAGTTTTTGTAGTGATGATGTATGGATGCATGATATATTTTGTTCACTTTGATACCCATGGTGTTGTTCATGTATTTTGTACTCATGTGGTCTGTCATATATATATATATATATATATATATATATATATATATATATATATATATATATATGAACTTGCAGTTTCTTCGTCTGTTTCACACATTGTATAATTGTTTATCATATGTGTGTGAATTGTGTGATAATGTCTCCATATATGCTATATTCTATATGTGATGTGGGTTGAGACGATATTTTTTCCTTCGTATATCTCAATGTTGATATTGGACTCTCGTTCCTCTAATCACCTAAGTTTATGATGTGGTTTTATGAGTTTTGATATATATATATATATATATATATATATATATATATATATATATATATATCTTTAGATCTTGTAATTGTTGCTAGTTCTTATTTAGCACGATTGTTGTTGTTATTTTACTCCCACCTTTTGGATAATGCCATAAGAGGAGGAAATAAACATACAGATTCATAATGAATGTGCTAAGTACATACTAATAACACTTGAATCTAAAATTGAAGTTGCCTTAGATTCAGGGGGAGTAAGATATAGTGAATATGGATTATAAATCCTAGATTTCATGGATTCATTTCACTCATGCATATCTTACTCATTTGCTTCATTTGATATATAGATGCCCTGATATTTATTGACTAATTTGATTGGCATCTATGTAATGGGAGTAAGTTTTCTTTAAGCACAATTATTTATCTTTTTGTTTATATTTGTTTGTCATCATCAAAACGGGGGAGAATGTTGAGTATTGGACTTCTCCCTACGTGGTGTTAATGATGAGCAAACATAAATACTTGTGATTAATCCCCTATTTGCAGTTAATCCATTGCCTAAGCTTATTATAAAGATCTATTAGCAATGGGTGATACTCAAAGATCATTGAAAGCAAATGAAATGGATTGGATGATCGTAGATGGTGATTGAAGCTCCTAGATGACTTCAAGCTCATGTGTTGGAAAGAAGAGAGAGTTCGTCGAATGTAACTATCTTGTTTCTCTTCTAGTATGTAGCTTAGAAGTAGAACTTTGTTGGAGCACACACACATCTTCATTTCAGTCTTAGGATATCATTAGATCAACCTTCCTTAGAATTCAATTCATTTCTATTTAGATTGTGCATGTCATGTTTATAACAGTCGTCTGCTGAACGTTTTACAGTCGCTTGTCCAAGTGACAGTCGACTGTGTATTGTTCTACAGTCGCCTGTTATGCACAAACTTCTTCAGTCTAGTTTTTGGGCTTCTTAGATTTAACTCTCACATGCGACTTATGAACGATTCACATGCACCTGTCCAAGTGACAGTCGACTGTGTTTTGTTAATCAGTCGCCCTCTATCTTTAGCCCAAATTCTATTTCTCTGTTTAATCTGGCCAGTCGACTATTTGAATTTACAGTCGACTGTCCAATGGAACAGTCGACTGTCAATGCTTCAACAGTCGTCTGTCTTTGAGCCTATTTGATGACTCAACTCTCTGGAAAATCTCAGGGTCTTGACAATCGTCTGTAGAAGGAATTACAGTCGCCTGTTCAGTTTAATAGTCAACTGTCTTCTCTTCATCAGTCGTCTGTCCTGTTCTCTTAGACGTTTTTCAGAATTCATCAACTTACCCAGCTTACGGCCAGTCGCCTGTAATAGGATTTATAGTCACCTGTTGGTTCAACAGTCGATTGTCTATGCCTCATCAGTTGACTGTCCACGTGGTAAGTTATCGTTATGAATTCTCACATACCCTCTGTCACTGTGCAGCAGTCGACTGTGATTTCTTCAACAGTCAACTGTCGCGGACGCAAATTCTATCCGTTGAATTTTTCCTCATGGATTTCAAAGGGGTTTTTGTTGATTTTGTTTGAAGGGTTTGAGAAACATATAAAAGGAGACTCTACTGTTCCATTGAGAGGCTAGACACTTTGATTATCTCTTACTCTTCATTTCAAACTTTCATTCTCTCAAGATAAAAGCTCTCAAATCCTAAAGCCCTAGAATTCCAATCTTCAATATCTTGCTCTTTAATCTAGAACCAAAGAGATATCTTTTACGCATTTGGTGCAGTCAAGAGAAAGAGCTTTCCTCTCTTCTAAGAGAGTCTTTCAACACACAACACACTTCTCCTTCAAGTTCTACTTCAAGGCATAGGTGATTGTAAATATTGCTACAAGGCTATGTCAATCGAGGCCTAGGTCAATCCATTGTATTTCGATTTCACTTGTAGGGTTGCTACAAGTGGGTTTTAAGGAAACCTCAAGTTAGGGTTCTAACTTGAGTATTCGGTTGTTAACCGGGTGGAAGGGACGTAGGATTACCGGGAACAAGTCGGGAAGTGACTTGGGTAATCTGAACCCTTGAAACATCCTTGCATTTGCATTTGTTTCATTTTGGGTTTATTTCTATTCCGCACTATATGTTGGTTAGGAATTTAATTTGGTGTAACTATCTTTTTAAATTACATAAACACTATTCAACCCCCCTTCTAGTGTTTTCCTCATAGCCAGGGACCTTACAACAACTGGGTTATACGCATGCTCCACTTTGTTGCATGTATACAATTTGAAACTTAAGTTCATTGTTATATTTTTTTAATATAGTAACAGTCACTGACAAATTCATATTCATAGGTATGGTCATGGGAGAGATTGCATATAGGCAGGCTGACTTGCTCTCAAGACATATTGGATAGCACCATGCCTGTAGGCTGCAGGTGGAATGTGCCATTATCATTCAGAGAAAATCCTCAGAGGCAACTGGATTTTTATAGAAACGAGCTGGCATGTTAGAGCCTACACAAGTAACAAGTTGTAAATTTTATACATTGATGTGATGAAGGATGGATTAATATTACGAATTCTGATGAGTTATTTATAATTTTCATTCCCATTAGGTGATTTGGGAGCCATATCTTCAGAGATTTCAGAATCTTCCTTATTTATGTGTTTTAGAAAATCAGAGCTAGCGTGCACGTGTACCGCTGGTTTGCTTTGATATATTGGTGATGCATGTCCCAGATCATGTTATGCGCCAATTTGGTATACCGCAGCATATTCCAGTAGCGGTTCCAATCATGCCGGTGAAGACCTGCTTGAACCCTAGAGCGTGGAATGAAGCCACTGTGGAGCCTCTCATGAAGTGGTACAATCGGGCTGAACATATGTTGAGCAGGTGGATGCTGTCAGTTCAGACATGTATATGGAGTGGTATTGGAGGATCACACGGAGGTGGATATATAGTAGGCAAGAACCACCGTATGGTTACATGCCTCGTGGTCCCATCGAGCGAGAAATGGTAAATAGTAGTGTAGCATTAAAATATTTGTTTGTTTATTCTATACATAGGTTTCTAATATATTTTTTATACATTGGTTTTACAGACCGACACACTCAGAATGTTAGATGATATGTGTACATGTGCTTACGAAGCACGGGACCTAAAGCGAATCCTTCAAATTAGGGATAAGATCGGACATGTGCTCTACGGTACACGACATAGAAGTGAGGGTGCGGAGACGAGTCATGCAGGACGACAAGAGCCTGCCAGAGATGAAGCAGGCACATCTCAGCAGTATCAGCCAGCCAGGGATGAAGCAGGCACCTCTCAGCAGTATCAGCCATTTACCGGTGATGAGGCCGGCACTTCTCAGCAGCTGCAGCCATATACCGATTATGATGCCGACATGTATCAGCAGTATCAGGCATATACCGGGTATGAAGGCGACCCATCTTAGCATTATTAGTCACATACAGGGTATGAAGCCAGCACGACTCAGCATATTCAGCCATATACCGTAGTCCTTGAAGACGATCCATGTCATCAGTATCTGGCAGACGAGCCACTGCACACTATGGAAGACGAGCCACATCAGATTCTGGCAGACGATCTACATTAGACTCACGTGCATGAAGCTGACCCTTCGCTGACGCAACACACCCAACCAGAAATGGAAGGTGCCACATCAACTCAGCAAGCTCAGTTTCTCACATGCATGCGTCGTCGGTCTCTTATGAGCAGGATTTTACATAGGCGGCAATGGATGTAATAAAGATATTCTCATTGTGTTTAAATTTGTCGTTATGTTATTTACTTTTGGAATGAAATCTGAAATTTTATCTTCAATGTGTTGAAATATGTCATTTATGTGGGTTTTATATGTTTGAGATGCGTGGAATGAGATACGAGTTGGATATATGTGGTATATGCGACAGGTGTGTGATATATGTGTCATATGTCATATATGTGATATATATGCGATATATGCTATAATAAGATGGATATGCGATATGTGATGGATATGTGTGAATAGGATGAGATGTGGTAATGGGAAAAGATCAGGAAGAGCAGTTTGGGGGTGGCAGCTGCTGATTGCACAATATCAGTGCAATCAGCAAGCTGCAGAATTGGTCCCAGGCCTTTGGATTATAGCCGCGGTTTGAAACCGCGGCGTCAAGGATTAAGTGCATTTTGGCCGTGGTTTCAAACCACGACCAAAATTCACATAAACTGGCTTGCCGTGGTTTGAAACCACGGCAAAAATGCAAAGTGCATTTTTGACACTTAGCCTGGGACTAAGTCTGCAATTCTGCAGCTTGTTGATTGCACTGATATTGTGCAATCAGCTGCTGCCACCCCCAAACTGCTCTTCCTGATCTTTTCCTATTACCACATCTCATCACATTCACACATATCCATCACATATCGCATATCCATCACATTATCGCATATATCACACACATATCAAGAAAATTGCATTTCATTCGAAAAGTAAATAAGATACACATATCATATATATCCGATTTCATTCCAAAAGTATATAAAATTTTACATATATCGCATATCCATCACATATATCACGTCGGACCCATTACATATATCTTATACATTCCCATAAAAATCAAATATAAGATATATAGATTTCAAATAATATGTGACGGTGAATTTCTTCAGTCGAATGCATTATATTGCTTCAGTCACGTGAACCGCCTCCTTGATGCGATGGAGCCCTTCAACATTGGCTGAAGTTAGTACACAAGTATTTTCACAAATACTAAACATGAAATGTGAAAAAGAACATACAATGCTGTGCTGAGAGGATTTTGGCAACGTGATTTCTTATGACCAAGCTGATGACAGTTGGTGCATCTATTCTGCCTGCTTCCCTCACGTGGACGATCCATTTCTCCACGAATCCGTGTCGATCTTGGCCGACCGGGTTGTCTTCTTTTTTCTGGAGGAATTAAACTGGGACCATCCCACTCCTTCCAGTACCTTTCATCAGGTATGGGGTGAAATTCTGGGATATATGACAGTTGATATTTACTCGCACTATACCATGGTGAACAAAATGGCCAATATGATATATTGGCACCATATTCCTGTCTTGACGTTGCAACGATAACATGGACACATGGCATATGCTGAAGCGTAGGAATCTTGCATGTATATGTGCATCGGTCGCCTTCTATCGTCACGGTATATGCTTGTGCATCTGTATCCATTACCTGCCACTCAAACTCACCAAATCTTGTGATGTAGCAACACCAGGCTGCTTGCACACGTGCACCAATAATGTTATCAGTTTTTGGGGTGAAAGTGGTCGTCCAACGAAGTCCATTAAGCCGCCGATGATAGAAATACTTGTTTAACCTATAAAAGGCTCTTGCAATCAACGATTGTATCGAAAGCGCTCTAGCTCCTTTAAGAACCCCATTGAAGCTCTCCGAACAATTGGTTGTCATTATACAATAGCGTCTACTGCCATCTTTATGTTTTACCCACCTCTTTGTGTCTGCCCCCAAGTTTGTAGTAATTCAATCATCAGCTGCACTAGACTCTTTTCTAATCTTTGCACAAAAAAAATTATATGTCATTAAATCTGATGCATGCCAGCTTCCCATAAGTGATTTTCCAATGTAGATGTTCGGTATCCTTTTGCCGTGTAATTTGCAATAATATGTCACAGACATTACCTATGGTGTCAAGAACCGGGCAATCCCTTTCGTAGTGCTCTCGAAATACCTTTCGTTCTATCGGAGATGAAGGTAATCGTTCGGTTTCTACGGGCACTCGGTATCAACTCATAGATGCAGCAGAAAAACCACTTCCAATTTTCAACATTTTTAGCTGATACTACTGCAAATGCTAACGGAAATATGCCCCCATTTGCATCCACGCCTGTAGCCACCAGTGAGCACCCTGCATATTTCCCATACAAATGTGTGCCATCAATACTTAGGACTGGCCTGCAGTGTTTGAACGCTTCAATTGATGTTCCAAAGGACCAAAACACTCCTGTAAACTGTGCCACTCTTGGCCCGATAGTTTCATATGTAATCTTATACACTACTCCAGGATTGCTTTACTTGATGGCTTCTAAGTACTGTGGGAGCCTCTTGTATGACTCCTCCCAATCCCCAAATATCCTCGCTAAAGTTTTCGATCTACCCATCCATGCTTTGTGATATGATATTCTGATGTGTAACATGGCATGAATGGCATCTTGTAATTCTACAGGTGTCATATCAAGATTTGTCTTCACCTGGGGCATAATTTTGTAACTTATGAAAGATGATGTGGCTTGACTCTTATCAGTATTTAGAGTGGGATTGTTGTAGGTGTGTTCATCACCTACTTTCGTTATCTTGAACCTCCCAGCTGTTCTTTTTTCCACCGCTGCATAAATCCTCCAAGGACAATTCCTACTCCCCTCATCTTGAGTATGTGGATTCACTTCATGATTCAAGCCACATATCACGGAATAGCAAGTTTTGTTTGTCTTGATTGGTCTAAATGAGACATTGTGCTTGATGCTCCATTCCGTTATTGCTTTTATCAAGTCGGTCTTTGCATCATACATATCACCGATGTTGAAAACTCCGGTACTGCTCGGAAGCCTTGGCTCTAACATATGCCTTTCTTGGGTATTCCTCATAATTGTAGCGTTTACCTATTGTTCCTCATCCTCTCCATCTGGCAACGGCTCTTCGAACTGCACATTTGTATTGTCTGTAACGGATTGATGTATCCGGTTTGTATCATCTGCATTTAGATCGGCAGTAACCTGATGCTATCATCCCTCACATTAGGATGTTCATCATTATCCGTGACATCACTTTCGTCATCCACCTGTCTCGCTATAGACGTCGATGCTCCAATATATATGGGTCTGTAAATATCTTCAGGAAGCACATTTGCTTGCTTGGGCATGGTCTTTGGTACAGATGGACCTTGCATATAAGTGGAGTAAGTTGCATTTGCATGACCTCCTTGTCCCGCAACATTCCAACTGTAAATGTCATATGAATAATTGAAATGTTTAGCATATCAAATTTACTTCATACAAATATAACATAACCGTATTTATTACTTCAAAAAATTCTATACTTATGTATCCTCTTGTTGGTTATACGAACACCTTTCTCCCACCATATTCTCTATAGGCTGGTACACTGGATTTGGAGAATATGACATAAAGTCAACCGAATCATTACCAATATCTAGCATACGAGCAAATGTGCCCTGTGGTTCACTCACTCTGGTGTTGATTATTGCTTATATTTCCCCATATATTTCAACTGATCGTTGAACTTCACCCAAGCTAAATAGAATCTCCATGTCACCGTCATCTGATATCTTCACCGTTGTAAACCTTTGATCCGTTATAGGCCATTTGAAAACCAGATTCAATGCAAACTCCTGCCGGTTTATCCATGTGCCTGTGTATATCCGCTCTATTAGCTCAGAATATGTTGACGGTCTTCTCACAGTAATTGGTCTCACAGTACCCCCGACATACTTCGGTTCGTGATTTCATCAATCATTAAATCTCCATCAAAATAGCATGTAACAAATATCCTATCACTTGCCATTACTTTAACCCTACACAAAATTGGCATTCAGTGGTTGTTTTAAAACCATCAAAATTTGAATTATTTCAAGAACACATATCTTATTATGAAGTATTTTTCTCACCTCAAAATCACCTAGGAGAAGCACCAAATCGCCTAGAAGAAGCACCAAATCGTCAAAACCTCCGTGAGATGGTGAGAATTTTACTTGAGAGATGAAGACTTCGCTAAAGGAGGAAAAACGTTGATGTGCGAGGAAGAAATAAAGAAAGGTAAGAAAGAATGGGCAGCAGTTGGGGGCGGTGCCTTAGTTTCATATTGGACGCGGTTTTAAACCGCGGCCAAATTTGGCCGTGGTTTGAAACCGCGTCTAATCTGAGAAGTCGCCCCCACACGCACGCGCGCTGAGCTGGCCAAGACTTGGTCGGCTTTCGTAATAAGTTTTTAAGTTGGTCGCTTTTATTAATATTTTCTAAAAATTAGCTTTATTGCAAAAATCGTCCTTTGAAAGAAGCATGTAGAAAGAGTCAGCTTCGCTTCCTTTGGAAGAGATGGATCTTGCACGTGTATTGCACGTGTAATACTGGTGCAAACACGCACGAGCGCACTTAAAAGACTGAAGGTCTGTATACGCTTAATAAGCTCAAAGCCCTTTCTTTTTTTATCAGTCAGAAATTCGGAAAGTGGGTAAATGCGTTTGGCGACACCCCGGCACCAGGGTTCGAATTCTGGTGGCCACCCACGAAACGGGGGGTGGGTGCCAATCAGATAAGTCCGCTGGCGCTCAATGCCTATGTGACTTGCGTGTGTCACAGGCGGATTTTTTAGCTACTTGACTTCCCTAATCTCGTGTGGCACTTAGCTCACTCACCTCCCTTTAGAATGGTTAAGTCAGCTTAACTCTCACTCTCACTCGCAAGAAAGAACTTAAGAGCATGCGAGAGAAGACTAGAGAACTTGGAGAATGACTTTGTATTGCTTCAACTCTTGGATTGTTACAAATGCCTCCACTTGTCCCTATTTATAGGTGAGGCTCCTTTACAACCAAGGGTGGAGATTAAGGTTCTAAAGACTTCCTTGATCCAATGGCAAGGATAAGTTTCTAGATCCTTCTCCATTATTCATCCGCTTTAAGGAATAAACATGAATATCTAGGAACATGCTAGATAAAATTATTTACACAGCATGCCCATGGGAATATTCTAGAGAATGCCACTGCACATGCCAAATAGGAGACACCTAGGCGATGACGTGGCATCCGTGACATTCTCCACCACATATCCTGTAAGGACATGGCTATGATGAAAACACTAGAAGGTGTGGTTGAATAATGTTTATGCAATTTAAAACGATAGTTATACCAAATTAACCAACAATTAATGTAGAATGTAAATAAACCCTAAATTGAAACAATACTAACACAAGGATGTTTCAAGGGTTCAAATAACTGAACTCAACTCCCGACTTGTTCCAGGTAATCCTACGTCCCTTCCACCCGGATACCACCGGATACTCAAGTTAGAACCCTAACTTGAGGTTTTCTTTAAGCCCACTTGTAACAACCCTACAAGTGAAATCGAAATACACTCGATGTCCTTGACTCCCACAACTTGGGAGCAAGCAAACCACTCTCACAAACCGAGAGTTAATCTAACAACGAAAGATATGAAATATTTAAATATCAACACTTACAATCACATATGCCTTGAAGTAGAACTTGAAGGAGCAAGTGTGTTGTGTGTTGAGGTCTCTTTTGAAAGAGAGAAAAGCACTTTCTCTTGTCACCACCAATTGCATAGAAGATATCACTTTGATTCTAGGTTAGAAGCAAGATAGGAAAAGAGTGAAATTCTAGAGCTTTTGGATTTGAAAGCTTGAGAAGCTTGAATAGTTGAGTAACTTGAGTCTCTTTGTGTAACCCCTCAATGGAACAGTAAGAGCTCTCTTTATAGGTTCTCCAAAACCCCCAAATAGAAGCACCAAAAACCCTTTTAAAATCAGTGGAGAAAAAGCCAACTGATAGAATTTACACAATCGACAGTCGACAGTCGACTGTTGAACAAAACGCAGTCGACTGCTGCACTGTGTCAGAGGGTAGGTGAGAATTTAAACGTTAACTTACCACATGGACAGTCGACTGATGAAGAGAAGACAGACGCCTGTAAAACTAACAGGCGATTGTAAATCCTTCTACAGGCGACTGGCCGCAATATGGGTAAACTGAGAAAATCTCAGAAAGTTTTGGGAAGGCACAACAGGCGACTGATGTGAAACACACAGGTGCATGTGCCATGGGCACGCGACTGTGAAACCAACATCAGTCGACTGTCACAAAAACCTGAAACTTTCCAGAGAGCAGAGTCTATCGAAAAATCATAGACAAGCAACTATTGAAGCATTGACAGTTGACTGTGCCTTGAACAGGCGACTGTCAATACAACATCAGTCGACTGGCACTATAACTTGAAACATTCCAGAGAGCAGATTCTTCAGAGGAATCATAGACATGCGACTGTTGAAGCATTGACAGTTGACTGTGCCTTAGACATGCGACTATCAATACAACATCAGTCGACTGGCCAGATGAAAATGAAAGTGATCTTTGGGCTGAAGATAGACATGCGGCTGTTTAACAAATCAAAGATGACTATAGCTTGGACATGCGCCTGTATTATGTATAGCAGTCGCCTGAAGGAGTTAAAGCTTAGAAAGCCCAAAAATCAATTGATTAAGTATGTGCATAACAGTCGACTGTAGAACAAATCACAGTCGACAGTTTCGAGACAGGCGACTGTAAATCGTTCAGTAGTAGCCTGTTGAAATTACAACATGCACATCCTTGAGAAATGAGAATTGGAGTCTAAGAAATTTGATCTAATGATTTTCTAGGACATATATAAAGATGTGTGCGCGCTCCAACATAGTTCAACTTCTAAGCTATATACTAGAAGAGAATAAAAAGATTACATTATGTAGAAGTCTCTCTTCTATCTAAAGTATGAGCTTCTAAGAGCTTCAATCACCATCTTTAATCATCAAATCCACTTTTCATGCTTTAATTGATCTTTGAGTGACATCCATTGCTAATTAATCTTCATGATATGCTTACGCAATGGATTAGCTACAAATAGGGGATTAGTCACAAGTATTTATGTTTACTCATCATTAATACCAAGTAGGGAGAAGTCCAATACTCAACATATCCCAGCATGCCTTCATCGATTGGCATTCTCCTTGCGGAAGTACTCTATCAAGTCTCCAAATTACCAAAGCGCCTTCGCATGTTCCCAAGTGAAGGGTTTTGATGGACCCTTAGGGCACAATTCTATACCCTTCCTACGTCGGACGGACGATAGAAGCAAAAGAATGTAGTGGAAATAAATAAATCATTAAACTATTTAACGATGGCCCTAAGGCAACAAGACTCTAGGCCGGGATCTATGCTAACTTGGGGTGGATCTGACCACCCCAAGAAAAGACTGCGATAGGGAAACCGAGGTGAGGGTTCATAGCAGATCAAGATCGAGATCTTATGGATCTGGAATATCTCACGCTTCGAAGTCTACTCTGTGCAGGCATCTCAGGTTCGACTGGCACGACGACAATCGCTACGTTCGGTTGGGTCCTAGATTCGATGAATCTAAGCGAATGACTAACGAAACTCAAGAATCTAGTATGGTCAGAGTTGGATGATCAATCGCTAGGGTGACCCTAAGATGATAATACTTAGTCATGGCAAGGGTGTCTAACTAACGAGCGCGAGCATCTAACTCTTCTAATTATCCTAGTATTGGGTTTCCTATCGTGCTGAGACAAGGCATTCGAGTAATTTTGTGTACGAACTATTCTGGATGTTTTGGCTAATGAAAAGTGTTCTCATTGTTCCGAAGTTCGCAGTTGCAAGACCTGCATGGGCCACCAACAAAACCTGTAATGCCCCGCTTCCCAAAAGACACCTGAAGCGAGAGCGTTACACGGTCCGCTTGAACTGGAGCGGTGAAGCTCGAGTTCAATAAGCGTCTGTGATAAAAACACAGATGAGGTCCTTGCAACAGCATTTCAGAACAATCAGAAACACATCCAGAAATAAACCACAACCAGAAATAAGAGTTTGTACACGAAATTAAACAAGCCACAGCTGGGCTAAAAGTAGCAACAAGAAAGTAGAACGTACACGAAAGTAACTACAACGACTGAAAAAGGGAAACTAGGGAAAGCTGTAAGGTGTCGGGGGTCCACTAGTCCTCTGCTGGAAGAGGCACTGCGTCAGATGCGAACTCCTGACTCTCCAACTCTGGCGTCTCGTACTGGTCCTCCTGGTACTCAAGCTCTGAACCTGACATACATCCACAAACATGAATGTATGTCAGCTAGGGGTCTGCAAGAAAAGTTAGCATCCAAAGGCAAAGTATATGACATATATATGAATTTAAGAAGCATTAATAATTAAAGAAAAGTGACTGCATCAATTTAACATTTAACAATTCATAGAAACGGAAACGAACAGTCCTAGCATGCAGTTCTAGACGGTTGCAAGATTAAGGTTAAGATTACTCTGAGTTCAATAGCATTTCGATTTCAAGATGACCAAGTTAGCGTTTCAAGTTTTTCATGTCAAGTGTTAGCATTCTAATCTAGGGTTCACGCCTGTAGGTCGTGATGAGAAGGTCGTTCCTCTCACGGGGGCTTACCGTGATTGACGCTAACCCACCGCGTGCGGGTGGTGCTCTTGAGGAGATTACCTTTCATACGCCTAGTGGCCGCTCAACCCTAACCCCACCCAAAAGTTTGCCGGAACACGAGCCGGCCTAGTCAACTCACACGACATCACGATATCACGATACCGCCTTCGAGGCGCACGATAGTCACGATGTCAAAACTTGTTAAACATGTCCGTATTCGCAGAAGTTTGGTATTATAAACATTATTGCATTTTGGTGACAGTTCTACAAGCGGAAACGGGTCGAACGACCGTTACCGTGAATTTTAAATAATGACGAGTATGTCCTGTTTGTTCAACTTGCTACAGAAATGATTTCTTTCTCTTATTGTTTAAAAATGGGGATATATCGTATGATATACCGTTGGATCCCAAATTTCGTCCTGGTCATTATAGTGTCACTTTCTTACGTCATTTCACGTCAAAATTTCAAGTTATCCAGCAATACATGAAGGCGACGTAAACGTGCCGAAACTTCTAAAAATCATAACAAATCATATACTCGCCTGTTTTTGACGTTCTTGGTGTCATTAGAATCGTCTCGACGAGTACTACACTGTGGAGGGTTTGGTTCACTGTTTTGGCAGAACATAAAATCAAAAATAGCGTTTTTCGTTCAGAACAGATTTACAATAAGCCCCTACGACGTCTAATCAACCGGTTTTATTAGGTTTCTCTACTTTACAGTGTGGGTTAAGAGTTATAGGGGTAGATCTACTGACTTGAAGTGCAGAGAAGGGTTGGGACGCAGTGAAGGGCAGCGGCGACGCGGACGACGGTTGCGTAGCTATATTCGTTGAGATCTGGACGTTGGCACCGAGTTCTGCAGCGAGGAGGAGTTTGCCGGGGGTGTGTGGATCTGTGAGCGTGTCCGAGAGCCTCCCGGCGTCTGCGTGCGCGAGGGGAGAAGCTCGGCCTGGGCTGTTGCCGTTCGGATCTCGGCCTGGGGGTGGTTGCGGCTGAGGGGGATGCTTGGAGAAGAAGCTCGGGCTTGAAGAAGAAGGAGAGGGGGTTGCAGATCTGGGGAGAGGTGGCCGGTGTGTGGGTTGTCACCGTGAGCATGGAGGTGGGAGGCCGTGGAGATGGAGGATGAGGCCGTGGGTTTTTGCAAGAAGAAGAAGGAGGAGGAGGGCTTGGCCGTTTGTGTTGAGACGTGGCGAGGGGCTGACGCGAAGGGGAGGAGGAGTCACCGGTGTTGGGCGCTTCCGCGAGAGGAGGGGAGCTCGGCGTCTGGATCTCGGGAGGAGGCCACTCGTGTGGGGTGGCTGGGCGAGGAGGCCGCAGGCCTATGTGCGTTGGCGTGGGTAGGGGACGCTCGGATCTCACGAGAGCTGGGTTCACGAGCTCTTTCGCGTGGAGAAACAACGAGGACAGGGGGCGGCTGCTAGGTAGCTTGTGGCGTGGAGAAACAGGGAAAGCCTAGGGTTTATTATTGAAGAGTAGGATGCTGTAGCCTTAGGGTTTGTTTTTTTAATAAACAATAGAGTAGGTCATGAGAGGTACAACATGTGAACTTTAGGCTTAGGTTTAGTTGTTTCCCCCTTTTTTGAAATATCATATATTATAATAACTTGGGTGGGGGGTTTGATGGCAGCACATGAATGGCTATTTAGGGATTTAATGTTTCCCATTATTTTGTGATTAAAAGTCGTGTGTGCTCACAGATCGTGTGCGTGAGTAAGCTGATCGGGTGTGTGAGTGTTACAATGGGTTCGGCCAAAGGGTAGGGTTGGGCTAATGTTATATAAGGAAAAGATTTGAGACTCATAAAAATGGGGTTCAAATAAATTGGTTATACTAGAAAATAATAATTCATTAAGATATTTAAATGGGTTATAATAGCTAATCAATCGGTTTAATGGGGTTATAATAGGAAGATTTCGTTTTGAATTCAAAAGTTTGAAATTTTGAAATTCGAATTTTGAAATGGAAGTTTAAAAGAAATACGCTAATAACGAATATTAACAATAATGATGATAATAATAATAATAATAATAATAAATTAACTAAGTGTCACAAAAATAATAATAGTGATAATTAACATGGGAAAAGTTAGCACGTGCACAGGAACAGATACGCCTATCTACGAATACGGACGAAAATTAAACGAGAGAAAAATACAGATAATATTATCGATAAAGAGCGGTCGTTACAGCAAGTGATCGGCTCGGAGGCGGCTCGGGTAGATCGGTTTGAGAGCGCAAGGTGGCTCGGCTACGAGGAGCGAAAGCAGGTAGTGCGGTACATCTTGCCTGACCCAAGGCCAAGATTCCGGGTATGTTAGTAGCTTTTTAGAATAATTTTTAATAATGTCGCAGTAGGCTAGATCTCTCTTGGGGTGGTCAAATCCACCCCAAGTCGGCATAGATCTTGGCAAGGTTCTAGCTCGCCTTAGGGCCTAAGCTAAAATGTTTGGCTTTGTATTTTTTCCGCTGCGATTTTTATCCCTCTGTTGTCCGTCTGACGTAGGAACGGCACAGATCTGAGCCCTAAGAGTCTGCCAAAACCCTTCACTCCTTTCTCCCGAGTTCGTATGTTGGGAGGGTGATGAACACTGCCATGGGTGGAAGTGACCGATGGATGCCACACCTCATATATCTTTTTCAAATGAGGATCTGTAGGGTGTGGAGCAGCCGCATGACGACAACGACGTCATCACGCACAGTCGAAGTAAGGAGATTTCTCATCGACACAGGGATTTCGTGTGACATACTCTTCCCAACCACCCTAAAGAGGACGGGATTGACCTCATCTGAACTAAAAGAATGTCCGGGACTCCTCGTTGGTTTCATGGGACATGCCGCTGTTGGATATTGAGTATTCATCTCGTGGTTATTTTGATGGTGACCAATATATTACGATACTAATGCGTTCATTGAGTTTGTGTGTAGGAAGTGTATCTCAAATATAGGTGATGAAGCATATGATGGAGAAGCTTAATCAAAAAAGGCACACAAGCATGTAGCAAAAAAGGCACACACGCATGAAGCATGGATCCAAGAGATGAAAGCTAAGAGCAAGTGTGGAAAAGCATTCTCAAAGGCGTTGGAGAACAAAAGCTCAAGAAAGCCATGACAAATGACCAAGACATTGAAGAATTGCATCGCAAGGTTCAAATGTCAAGAATTAGAATTTTGGCTTGGCGTAAGATCTAAGAATGTCAAAGCTCTTGATAAACCCCACACACACTTAGGATATCCCAAAAATGATTTTAAAATGTGTTAAAATGTTTTATATTAATATATAATTTTCATCAAATTTTTTCAAAGTATTTTTATGTAGAAAAACTCAAGTATCTAGAAATAGCTAACTATCTCAAGCAGATAGCCGACTACTGTCATACGATTTTTACCCAGAACTCTCGGGTTTCTGAAATAGCCGACTATCAAAATGGATAGCCGACTATCGAAAAAATTATAGCCTGCTCTGAAAAAGGAAAGTCGACTATGTGGGTCAAGTGGCAGTTTTTAAGGAAAACGCAATTTTCGGTTTCTGGCATTACTAGCCGTTGGAGGAGAGATGTTTTAGCTTGTTTTGAGTTATTTGTCTCCTCTATAAATGCTAGAGACCGCAAATATTTTTCCTATGAATTATTAAGCATTTTCTATTATTTTTCATGTAAAAGTCTCAAAGTTTTCTTTTTCAAAAGTTCTCAATTTTTTGCCATAGTTTCTAAAATTTTTGTGCTTATTTTCTCAAATCTTCTGAGCAATTTTATTGGCCTTAATAATTGTTTTAATTGCTGTTTTAAAGCTATATCTTTAAGAGATTTAAACCAAGTTTGATTTTGATCTCGCAAGTTTTTAAAGTTCTATATTTTTGAGATCAATCCACTCATTTAGCAATCACATACATAAGGGCTTCATCGAGTGGCTATAGGAATTTGTAAAAGCTTCAAAGGATGTAAGTAACTCTTACTTGTGGTTTAGTAAGAGGGGTTTTCTCATTGTAGGTTAGGGTTTGTAAATCCTAGTTGGAGGCTAGGTGGTGAGTGAACTCTTGTTGTAGGCAAAGTGTTTGTAAAAGACATCGGTTTGTAAGGCAAGGGAAATCCTCATTGGATGTGAGTTTGTACTATTTACCGTAAATAGTGGATTAAATCCTGAGGGAGTTTGAGGACTGGCCGTACCCAGGTAGTGGGGAACCAGGATACATCGTGGTCTTTACTATTGTCATTTATTTACTTGCATTTACATTTCGCTACCTATCTTCATTATTGTAAGTATTTTGTGTTAATTAGGATTAATATTAGGTAACTCTTTGTTAATCATATGGAGATTTCTAGAGGTAAAGTTTTGTTTACGAAAACACTATTCACCCCCTCTAATGTTCTCTTTTCCATCACATGTCCCAACACTTGGTATCAGATCAAGGTTATAACAAATGGCGTCAACCGATCGTTTTCTCGAAGGCCAATCAAGCATCTGACCACCACTTCTCACCGGATCAGATTACGGAGCTTGGAAGAATCGGGTTCTCATATGAGCTATGGAAGATGGTGGATGAACCTTATGAAGCACCCACTCTTGAGGAAGAAAAGTGGGCCAAGAAGGAGATAGACAAAGTGTCACTAAATGCCAAGGCGATGTCCACTTTATATTGTAGCCTCGACACAACGGAGTACAACCGCATCTCCATGGCTACAACCGCACACCAAATCTGGAAAATCCTCCAGGTAACACATAAAGGAAATTAAAAAGTTAAAACTTCTAAATCTTCTTTATATGCCTCCAGGTATGAACAATTTATGATGCAGAAAGCAGACACAATCTCGGAGATGTTCTTGCGGTTCACAAAGATTATCAGCACCATTGCTGGCCTACGAAAGAAGTACACCCAAGAGGATCACGTGTGCAAGATCTACGATCCCTTCTACCCGAATGGCAATCAAAATCATTGGCCACTGCAGAAGGAACTGACCTCATCAAGCTATCATTGGAGGAGCTCATCGACAACCTAATGGCATACGAGCTGTAAATATAAGAAAGAGCAACAAAAGAAAAGAAGAAGACCCCTGTATTTAAAGCCACATCAGAAATAGAGGAGTCCGATGAAGAAGTCAAGGATGAAATGGGGAAACAAATGGCACTCATCTCCAAAGGATTCAAGAAAATCCTCAAAGCACGCATGTCCCAAAACAGAAACTTTAATTCTACTAACGAACCTATTCGTTATGAATGTATTAGGCCAGGCTACATAAAGAAGGAGTGTCCATTAAAGAAAAACAGAGACAAGAGAATGAAATCTTACAAAGGCAAAAGGCCAACAGAAAATCTTTTGCGGCTTGGGATTGAAGCGAAGAAGAAGAAGATTCTGATAGCTTATCAGCATCCGAAAGTGAAGGAGAAGCAAGTAACAGGAATAAGAAGTCATATATGTGCTTCATGGCACGAGGAGATTCCAAGATAAATTCTAATTGTAACTCTAGTGATAGCGATAGTAGCGATGATGATGACCCTGATTATGAGGAGGAGTTTCATAGACTTTATTGTAAATATGAGGAAATACTTAGAGAGCTTTTAACTCTAAAAAAGAAGCATAAATTTTGTGAAACTAATTCTCCTAATCTTGAGCTAGAAAATATTAGGGAAGAAAACCTAAAATTGATCAGTAAGAATAAAGAGCTAGATGAAAAGAATAGATTGCTTAGCCTAAAATGTAAAGACATAAGAAATATGTTTAAAGACTTAAAAATGAACATGACCGCCATTAAGGCAAAGAACGAGGACTTGGTTAATAATGTAATTAAATTTAATAAGGATAAAGAAAAATTAGATAGCTTGATTAGCTCACAAAGACCATCAACTAGCAACTTGGCTTTGGTTACAATGTGACTACTTAAAATGCTAGGATTTCTCATCGTCAAGCTAGAGTTCCTAAAACTAAAAATGGACATGTCAAAGTTTGGATTCCCAAATTTGGAACCGTCCAAATGAAGGACAATTACATTTCTAGTTTTATGAACAACGTTCATTTTTGTAGAGATTATAGATTTTCTTCTGGAAAACTAAATCCAAATGGGTTTCGTTCCCTATTGGTTGATATCTATATTATTGTTTGACTAATCCCACGGACCCACAAAGAAAGGGTATCAAAATTATTTGTTTGATTTTCAGATACAAAATTTTAAGGAATTAGTAGAGGAACACCAATGAATCTTAAGATATATGCATGAATTAAGGGGAAGACCTAACTTCAATGATGCAAATTTTCAGTGTGCGCCTATGTAAGAATTTTTTTGCAATATAGAATGTCATTATATAAATACTTAGATGAGAATATTGTTTTATCATTAGCACTTAGTATATTTCTCTTGGCATCATACCCATGTTGAAATTAAGTCTTAGAGAGATATGCATGTGGAGAATTTTTTGGGGTTATAATTGATATTAATTCGGTTTTACCTTTTTAATGATGCCAAATGGGGGAGGGAGTGTATGATATGCATATGCAATAGGTTGTCATCATCAAAAAGGGAGAGAATGTTGGCAACATCAAAAAGGGAGAGAATGTTGGATATTGAATCTCTACCGCTGTTTATTTTGATGATGAGCAACATGTTACTGTACTAATGCTTTCATTGACTTTGTGTGTAGGAAGTGTATCTCGAATATAGGTGATGAAGCATATGATGGAGAAGCTTAATAAAAAAACACACATAAGCATGTAGCAAAAAAGGCACACAAGCGTGAAGCATGGATCCACGAGATGAAAGCTAAGAGCAAGTGCAGAAAAGGCGTTGGAGAACAAAAGCTCAAGAAAGCCAAGACAAATGACCAAGACATTGAAGAATTGCATCACAAGGTTCAAATGTCAATAATTTGAATTTTGGCTTGGCATAAGATCTTAAAATGTCAAAGCTCTTTATAAAGGCCACACACACTTAGGATATCTCAAAAATGATTTAAAATGTGTTAAAATGTTTTATATTAATATATAATTTTTACCAAAATTTTCAAAGTATTTTTATGTAGAAAAACTCAAGTATCAGTGTGACGACCCGTATCCATCAGTACGCGTATAATTGTATTCGACATATTTTCATATATTAAACGTATTTTATAATGGTTGGTCAGGATTTTATTATCAAATTGGTTTCAAAATCATTTATTAAAAAAATGTTTTGTAGTATCAACATAGTTAAAGCCTATTTTAATGAGTTCGAGTGCCATCCAATACCCCTAAATAATTTATATAATAATCTATATCTAATTATTACCAATATAGTTGTATCAATTATTTTTCTATGTAAACGTTATCAAAATGATTTTAAACTTCTACCATGAGACTCTATGATCATTTAGTGCCCCCCATTTTAATTTCATAATTTTCTGGAGTCAAATCGACCTAGAACCCGCAAACCCGTGACCCAAACGTTTTGGCCCAAAACTCGTATCTCCGCAGCTCAAAATTCGAAATGGACCTCGTATTCGCGATCCTCGGGATGATATGAACTCCTGGCTATATTTTTGTAATTTTTCGGAGTCGTATGCGAAACGGCGTAATATTACGTCATTGTTACTAATTACAATCAATAATGACGTTTTTTTACTATTACTAATTACCAAATTACTAATTAATTTACCCCAAACCCCACTTAATCAATACCCTAACTACCCATTTAACCCACCGAATGGGTTGGTCAGATCCAACATGCCAACCTATTTCATTTATATTCCATTCATTAATATCATATAATCAATTTATATTAACTTATTAAACTATAACTTTATATTTACTAACCCTATATATTAACACTACCCCTCTCCCTCGTTCCCACGCAAAATATCCCAAACCCAAACCCATGCCCTCTCGCTCTCTCGAACTCCGACAGCCCTCTCCCCTACCCATGCCCTCTCTCCTACCTCCCTCTCTCGTCGTTGCCTCGCCACGCCTCCGTCCATCGGAGCGCCTCGCTCCGCCACCCCACGTCTGCCCCTCCCTCCTCACTCCGACACACCCTCTGCCCGAAGCACCCTCACCAACGAGCCCACAGGCCCCTCTCAAACCCAGCTCCGCTCCCCCTCGAGCTCGCCGGTGCCCCTTGCACCACCCCACCACCGGAAACCGGCCCATCGCCAGCGACCGTTCCCCGTGCCTCTGCCTTTGCCAAGAACTGACGTCCGCCTCTGCCCTGCACTCCCCTGCTTCGAGCTTGCTCTTGCTGATGCCGTCGCTGCTCTCTGCCTGCCACCTTCGCATCCCTCAGCTCGTCGTCGCCATCGCCTCCGATGGCGAAGACCTTGAGCTCCGACTGTACCCTCTTCCGCTCCTCTCCCCGCTCCTCCCCCTGCTTCTCCACCACCCTCTGCCCCCAGTTCCTCCCCGACGTCGCCTCCCGCCGCCTCTCGCCACTTTCCCGACTGCCCTCCCGGCCATGCACCGGCTGCCCTGTCGTAGTCGCCGTCGCGACCCCTTCGATAGCGAGAACCCTTCGCTACATGAGGATCGCGATAAGATGTGAGAAACAGTAGTATACATATTTTTATACGACATATTATATTATAGGTCGTTTCATTTTTAATGATAATAAATTATACAGGCCTCAGAAAATTACACGACCAGCCCAGAAAATCAGAAACGACGAAACGAACTCATTGGCGCTGGTTTCATCGGCAAAAGGAAAGTATATCTCCCACAATGAATTTTCAAAGTCAAAACTTAATAAAGTTAAATTCGCTTTAAAATTCATATCATGAGAATTTCATGTACACTGACGTACGAGAAAAATACATGTTGTAGTACTAGTTAATACGGTCGTTTTGATCCCTTGTTGGAAGAATTCCGACGTATGGTTTTCCCTATAGAAATCTTTGAAAAATATAATGAAAAATCATTTTCTCGTTTTAATTAGTTTTTGGGTCGTATAAATTAAGAAAAATCCACATTAATTATTCTAAGATCTTCAAAGATGTTTAGTAGCCTTAGAAAAATATTTTGAACTTATTCATCCTCAATTGCTTAGTCAAAACCGTTTTCTATGCTCGTTTCTTTAAATTATTGTGCATTTCTATACTTTGTATAATTGCGTAAATAAATTACAAAACTGTGAAATTGGTTGAGATTATTGAATGGAATGATGAGACCTCTTACACATCTAATACGATGCAACTGAACTGAATAAACTGAATGGAAGATGAAACTTCAATATAAATGAATGGAAGATGGAACTTCAATATAAATAGATGGTACACATTCTTTTGACCAGGCACTTGACTTGACCCATGGGATTGAGGTAGTCTATGATCAAAAGTGTTACGTGTTGGATCCTGTGGATGGCAAACAACACTAGAAGGGGGGTTGAATAGTTTTGTATAAAATAAAAATTTTCGTTCTTAATAGATTAGCACAATTCAAAGCCTTCTAATATTGCCTAAGAAACCAAGTAGAGTGATCTACGCTTGGTTCTTAATCAACTTAATCAATCTTCAAAATCAAATCAGAGATAAAAATCTTCTGCCCTATGAACAGTCGTCGACTCCCAGAGGGAAATTAAGCACAACTGAGTAAATGAAATACTTAATGAAGATATATAAAATTGCACAGAAGTATAAGAGAAAAGCAGATACAAAAATTGATCTTTGCAATATATTATAAATGAGTTACAAGAATAATATTCAACAAACAAATAAACAATCACAAAGAGTGCAAACACAAACACAGATTTTTATCCTGCTTCCCCACAACATTGGGTACGTCCAGTCCCCGACCAATCAGGTACAAGATTTCCACTATCTGCCTTAGCAAATACAAGCACCTAACTTCACTTGTTAGGATTTCTAACAACCTAGCCTTAACCAGGATTTCCAACCGCAACACCTAGACTTGTCAGGGTTTCCAACACCCTTACAACAAAGGGCAAACACAAAATAAAATCGATATCCAACTCACCACAATGTTTGGTGGAGATTGGATTTACACTCAAATTCTATAGCCAATAGTAATAGACAACTATGTGTATTAGTGGCGTGATAGAATGAGATTTTAGATCACACAAAGATACGAATGAAGTCTTTCTGATCTAAATCAAAATGTTTTTCAAAATCCTTTTAAATAAAATCAGAGAATAAATAATATGGATTTTGAAAACAAATAGCCAAATAAAAATCGATCTTCAGAAAATAATATCTCAAAGAAATACAAGATCAAGAATGTAAAAACAGATTTGGCTAAAAGAGAATGAGAGCTGAGAATTTGAGAACGTTTAGAACTTTTGCGCAAGAGAATTTTGATTTCAAGAGTTGTTGTTTTTGTCCTCAAATAAATAGTCCTATATTTATAGGTGAAAATGGAGAATTCAAAATTCAAATTCATTTGACTTTTGCCCCGAAAATCATGGGAACAATAAATTAGAGATATGTCAAAAGTCAGGTCAAACGTCGAATTTTGACAGCTGGTAGTCGACTCCCTGGGATTGGTAGTCGACTCCCAGTGTGTTTCAGGAGAAAATAATTCTTAGCTGGTAGTCGACTCCCACTCCTTGGTAGTCGACTCCCAGAGGAGTTTCTTCTGAGACACGACTAGTAAAACATGTAGTTAGCTCCAGGGTTTAATGGAGTTTCACTTTGAAAGTGCAAAGCGACTAGCAAAAGCTCTCAATAAATTTGAAAGTGATTTAAAAGGTATTTAAAATTTTTAGCTTTGAAACCATTTTTGTGTGTGTTGTCTCTACGTTTGGCTTTAACATAACCTTAAGAAGGACACAACTCACACACTGTAGACTAGGACACGTCCTCGAAAGCTTGATCAAGTGATGATGATGTAGATGTGAGCTTCTCTTGTGCTTCTATTCCGTTTGATTTTTGAGCTTCATCATTGATCTAGCAACGTTTGTCCTTGTCTTTGCTAAGTGAGCGTAGATTGTGTTTCTTCAGAGTATGTATTACGCTTTCCATTTGTCGCATAATCTGTACACTTAATAGTAGTGAAGTTAGTACACTAAGCTTCATTTGATGTGCTCATCATCAAAATCACTTGGGGGTGGAATTCAATTTCCATCACTCTCCCCCTTTTTGATGATGACACCCAAATGAAAAACGAAGTAAGTTGACATACTAATATGACAAGAAAATAAACTTACTCCCCTGGATTTGATGCGGTTCTCCCGTTGCATCGAAGCCGTTAGCAAAAAAATACATTTATTTTACATTCTTATACTTTCTCCCCATTGTCATCAACAAAAAAAATTAATGACATATCATTTTAACACATGAATCATCCAAGTTGTAACAAGAATTTGTCAGAAAGGAATTCAATTACTATTCCTGCAAAAAAATGTTAGCATATGATCAATCAATGTTTTAGCAGAATATATCAGATAAGTTCATCGATAAGCATAGTAATATAAGAGTAGCAAGCATCACACCATATTATAGTTATTACAGACCAGAAGCTTTGAAATCATTGTTTATGAGATCACGGATGACCGCCATTCTTCTTTAATTCCTTGATCTCGCCCAGGATCATGCCAAGTGGCTCTTCCGTCATCTTGTTGCTCTTTGCCACGAATTCCTTGAGATCGTCTACTTTCTTGTTGAGGTCTTCAAAACCTCTTTCTTGGTATATCTTCAGCTTTCCAATTTTCTTCAAGAGCATATCTTGAAGTTCAATGATGTAGGCTGGTGTTTCCTCGTCGTCGTCTTCTTCTTCGCTTCCTTTTTCTTCTTCTTCTCCTTCTTGTTCTTCATCAGAATCTAAAATAATGAATTTCTTACCTCTCCTGGAGGATGACGGTCCTCCTTCAGCAGCAAGCTTCTATTCAGGGATGTTCTGATCAAGGTCTCTATAAAGGTTCATTCTCCCGAGAGCATGAACATCAATATGCGTGCCGGATCCAGAATTGTGGTTTCATTATCCAAAGACACATTATAACTAATAAACAGGATGGTGAGGTAATGTCCATGTGTTAGAGTAGATGAGGGTCTGTCTGAAGAAGCTGATGCAAGGATGGAGTCCATAATGACTTTGGCCCAATTGACACGAATATTCCCTAGCATTGCATAGATGCACTTGGCTTGTTTTCAGATAGTACAGAGTGACTACAAGACTTTTGAGTTATATTGTAAGGCAATATATTTGCAAGGATTCTTCCCGGATAGTGAAGATCGCTACAAGGAAGTTTAGTTTGGAAATATTTTCCCGGCAAATACATTCTCTTCAAAATACTTTCATCAGTCATCTCTATATTATCCAGTAACACACCAGTGTACAGGATTCCTAAGGCTTCGCCTAGAGATTTTATGGTTATGACAAGTTTATTGTCAAGTACTTTGGTGACAAATCTACTCTTGGCAAGATCATAGTCCATATTGGCATAAAAAAGATTCACAAGTCTGGGATAGCAGAGATAAATGTTTTCAGCAGAAAATAGGTTTGCCAAGTTTTGAGATTCTAGAATGCTGTCAATGCCATAGTTTTCTTCATGATCAAGTTTCACAAATCTTTCATGGAGAATAGGTTTCTTGGAAATTTTAACAAAGTGTTCATAGGTAGTGCTCTTAAAGAGATAAGGCAAGATGGTTTCTTTTTCAGAGATGGATTCACTTGTGATCTTCCTCTTCTTAGAAACCATTCTCTTGATAGGCATCTAGATAGTGTAAAAATTGTTTACAAAACTAGATATGCAATGATATATAAGAAAAATGAAGTAGAGGTTGATGTGGAGAGATTTTACCTTGAGTAAACTTGAGAGAATGATGAAAACAAATGATGAGAGGAGGTAGATGATCAAGAGAGCTCCAAGTGACAAGGGAAAATTTTCAAGAGGATGAGAGAATGGGGTGGTCGGCTACCTTAGGGTTTTACCAGAGGGGTTAACCAAGAGGTGAAAGGAGATGAAGGATAGGGGCCATTGGATTAAGAGATGAGTGGTTGGGATCAAGTTTGGCTTATTGGTTTTAAGTTTTCCTTTGGATGCAAACCCATTAACTAATGGAAACCCAATAGGAGTTAGAAGAAAAAAACAAAAAAAGCCAAACCTAGAAATCCGCACAGCCGCTGGTACTCGACTCCCTCATGTAGGTGGTCGACTCTCTACTGGTCTGAGTCGTTTCCTTATCCCGAGGGGTTTTGGTCCAAGACTGAGTGTGTTTCTGAACAAAAAGTGTTTTATAAATATAACACAAACATTTGTAATCATATATGAAGAGATTAAAAATTATTTAATCATTTAAACATGTTAAGCATATATTTTTGCAGAGTAAAAAAATTTGATGCTGATCCAGTTATCAAGATTTGGATCTTATTTCTCCTCTTCGTTTCCTTAGAGTACCCGAAAGATAGATGTTTATGGTACTCTTAGCTTTTGAGTCCAGAAGGTTAGTCTCTAGGAAGTTAAACCCAGTATGGTTTAGTTCCTTCATGAAAGATATATTTATAATTTTTGCTTAAATGAACTTGCTGAACAAAGTTTGTAGCGTACATTTTCTTTCTTTGATCGAACAAGTTCTTTGGTATCCAGATGCTCAGAAAATTATTGTTAGAATGATGCATCCTAGTCTGCTTAACCCGTTTCTTGGTATGATGCGAATCATATCCGAGTCCGGTTTTGCTAGATGAGGCATTTTGGTTATCTATTAAACTATCTAGCTTCCCTTTTCGTTTGTTGAAATTTTCAATAATTTTCATCGTAGCGTCATAATTATCTTTGATAGATACGAGAAGATTATTCAAATTTTCAACTTTTTCATTTACGGAAAGAATGTCTTTTTGCAAAGAATCACTCTTTTCTTTGAGAAGACTATTTTTCTTAATGGCTTCTTCTTTTTCTTTAACATCTTTTTTAATATTCCTAAGTGTTCTTTTATGCATTTTGCATAGCTCCTTATACGCTCCCCTATAGTCCATGTCTTCATCATCGCTTGATGATGAATCATTATCACTAGATGAATCATGATGTGAACTTACCTTAGAAGATGTGGAAGCCGTGAAGCACATGTGTGTTGTTTCTCTTCTTTCATCATTGTCGCTACTAAGGATTCATCGGACGAGGAATCATCGCTCTGGTCGAAAGCTACATAAGCTTCCTTCTTTGGTCGTCGGAATTTGTTTCTTCCATTGTTTCTCTTTTCATTGCTATCTCGGTTCTTCCCAAGATATCTGGAATCACGATTGTTTCTTTCCAACAGACAGTCTCTTTTGACGTGCCCTGGTTTATTGCAACCAAAACAAATAACACTGTTAGTAGGTCTAAAAGAGCGTTCACCATACTTACTTGTGATGAACTCTTTAAAGTTCTCTGAGATGAAGGCAACATGGTCTTCTTTGTCCGTGTAGTCGGAATCTTCTTCTTGAGCTTTAAAAGAGCGATTCTTCTTCTTTGGTTTTTCTTCGATCTTTAAATTATTGTGCATTTCTATACTTCGTATAATTGCGTAAATAAATCACAAAACTGTGAAATTGGTTGAGATTATTGAATGGACTGATGATACCTCTTACGCATCTAATACGATGCAACTGAACTGAATAAACTGAATGGAAGGTGGAACTTTAATATTAATGAATGGAGGATGGAACTTCAATAAAAGTGAATGGAAGATGGAACTTCAATAAAAGTGAATGGAAGATGGAACTTCAATATAAATAGATGGTACATGTTCTTTTGACCAGGCACTTGACTTGACCCGTGGGATTGGGGTAGTCTATGATCACAAGTGTTACGTGTTGGATCCTGTGGATGGCAAACAACACTAAAGGGGGGTTGAATAGTGTTGTATAAAATAAACTTTTTCGTTCTTAATAGATTAGCACAATTCAAAGACTTCTAATATTGCCTAAGAAACCAAGTAGAGTGATCTACGCTTGGTTCTTAATCAACTTAATCAATCTTCAAAATCAAATCAGAGATAAAAATCTTCTGGTAGTCGACTCCCTATGAACAGTAGTCGACTCCCAGAGGGAAATTAAGCACATCTGAGTAAATGAAATACTTAATGAATATATATAAAATTGCACAGAAGTATAAGAGAAAAGCAGATACAAAAATTGATCTTTGCAATATATTATAAATGAGTTACAAGAATAATATTCAACAAACAAATAAACAATCACAGAGAGTGCAAACACAAACACAAAGATTTTTATCCTGGTTCCCCACAACATTGGGTACGTCCAGTCCCCGACCAATCCGATACGTGATTTTCACTTCTACCTTAGCAAATACAAGCACCTAACTTCACTTGTTAGAATTTCCAACAACCTAGACTTAACCAGGATTTCCAACCGCAACACCTAGACTTGTCTAGGGTTTCCAACACCCTTACAGCAAATGGTAAACACAAAATAAAATCGATATCCAACTCACCAAAATGTTTGGTAGAGATTGGATTTACACCCAAATTCTATAGCCAATAGTAATAGACAATTATGTGAATTTGTGGCTTGATAGAATGAGATTTTAGATCACACAAAGATACTAATGAAGTCTTTGTGATCTAAATCAAAATGTTTTTCAAAATCCTTTTAAATAAAATCAGAGAATAAATAATATGGATTTTGAAAACAAATATCCAAATAAAAATCGATCTTCAGAAAATAATATCTCAAAGAAATACAAGATCAAGAATGTAAAAACAGATTTGGCTAAGAGAGAATGAGAGCTGAGAATTTGAGAACGTTTTAGAACTTTTGCGCAAGAGAATTTTGATTTCAAGAGTTGTTTTTTCTCAAATTAATAGTCCTCTATTTATATGTGAAAATGGAGAATTCAAAATTCAAATTCATTTGACTTTTGCCCCGAAAATCATGGGAACAATAAATTAGAGATATGTCAAAAGTCAGGTCAAACGTCGAATTTTGATAGCTGGTAGTCGACTCCCTGGGATTGGTAGTCGACTCCCAGTGTGTTTCAGGAGAAAATAATTCTCAGCTGGTAGTCGACTCCTACTCCTTGGTAGTCGACTCCCAGAGGAGTTTCTTCTAAGACACGGCTAGTAAAATATGTAGTTAGTGTTGGATATTGGACTCCCCGGATTTGGTTTTGGATGATGAACAAACATAAATATATCGTGAACTAACAATCTGTGAGCGCAGTTATGGAGACCGTCGCCAAATTCATATGAATATCTATTACGACGTCTCGAGACTTCTCAAAGCACGTGATCGTATGCCTAAAGCTTCGTTAAAGCTTATGGACCATTTTAGAAGTCATAAAGATTCGATTGAAGCTATTGCAGACGGTATCGTCAAGTTTTATTTATAGTCTTTAAGCTTCTTTCGTAGAATGTTAAGCCTTGAGTAGGTCTTACGGTTTAAATCTTCATAACGCTCATATCTTAGATCTAGGATCTTAGTTGAAGTCCATACAATCTTTCCCGAAGCTTCGCGCTTCGATTCGCGACTTCTTGTGCATGTTAGTTGGTTCAAGAAGAAGAACTGACCGACTAGATGGTGATCTAGTCGGTCGGCAAAGCTTCTTGGACCGACTAGTTTCTATCAGTCAATTCCAAGCTTTTTACTGTTTACAGTTAGTCGGTCTAAGTTGACTCACCGACCGACTAGTTTGTGAACTAGTCGTTCAGTGATGCTTCTGTGACCGACTAGTTGAGCTCTCCCTATACATGCACATTTGAGCCTGATCTACTGTTTATAATTAGTCGGTCTGTGTTCTTTGATCGACCGACTAGTTGATAAACTAGTCGGTCAAATTTTCTTCTTGGACCGACTAGTTTAGCTTTACTGTACATGCCAATTTTCACCCGACTTACTGTTTATCGTTAGTCGGTCTATGCACATTTGGCGACCGACTAGTTGATGAACTAGTCGGTCAACATTTTTTCTTGGACCGACTAAATCAATTTGTGCTCAGACTTCAGTTTTATCTCTTAGTCGGTCTCAGTTAAGTAACCGACCGACTAGTTGTGAAACTAGTCGGTCAGCTACTCTTCTTGGACCGACTAGTTCCTTTTGTCTGTGCTTCGACCTTTTGGCTGTTCTTCCATTAGTCGGTCTACGTTAAATGACCGACAGACTAGTTGATGAACTAGTCGGTCGGTGGTTGTTCTTTGACCGACTAGTTGGGTTCAGAAAAGAGCCGTTGGAGCATTTAATGACTCGAATTTCTTTCTCTCTCTCCTCTATCCTATATATACTTGATGAGCTGCATTCATTACACTCAAGGCTGATATTATTGCAAGTTTAGAGATCAAGAGAAATCATTCCAAGCTCATTCAAAGCGCTTTCATTCCATTCAATAATCTCTCCTCACTCTTACTTCCAAAGAGAGATTTATTGAGTGTGAAGCCTTCCAAGCCAAGTGCTTGATCCTTGGTCACCAACATCCCCATAGCTCTCCATCGCTGATCTACATCTTGGAGCTAGGGTTTGGTGCCACTTCTTCTTCCTCAAAATCATCTTTGCCCTAATTCGTAAGCATTACTCAAGGCATAGGTATTTTGTCGGTAAGAAGTTCTATTTCATTTACTTTCATATTGTAAGTTTCACTATCGGTTGTGAGAGTGTGGTTGTGATCCCGGGTTGTGGGAGTCACAAATTTCTTTGTGTATGATTTGACTTATGAAGGTTTTTCACCAGTATTTCATAGTGGAAATCTTGAGTTAGGGTTTCTAACTCAAGTATCTGGAGGGGATCCGGGTGTTTGGGACGTAGGATCACCGGGAACAAGTCGGGGAGACTTGGGTGGATCCGAACCCAGTAATATCATTGTTTGCGATTGTTTCTTTGTTGTTTAACATTTACTTTTCTGCATTGTTTGGTAGAGTTTACAAGTAATTAGGAATTAGCCTCTTAATTATTTTAAAGTACTATTCACCCCCCTCTAGTACTTGTGCAGTAGCTTAGCAGGGCATTACATTTGGTATCAGAGCCAAGTCTATAGCTATGTCTGCCAACGACAACAAGACCGTTCGTCCACCTTCTGACTATAGCACCTTTAAGAACCGTGAAGGAGCGTCTTCGGTAATGGAAGGACATTCCTCAACGAGGCCTCCATTCTTCAACGGTACCAACTACGGGTACTGGAAATGCCGGATGGAAACGTTCCTCCGGAGTGCTTCACTATGGAGGACCACGATGAAGGAATACGTCGAGCCCGCCGAAGAAGATTTCGAGAAGTGGACTCCTGCGGAGGTCTCCGCGGAGGTAAGCAATGCCAAGGCAATGAACGCCTTGCAATGCACATTGGAGCCCGAGGACTTCAATAAGATATGCACATGTAAGAGTGCATATCAAATTTGGAACTCCCTCCCCATCTTACATGAAGGGACGAGTAGGGTAAGAGACTCTAAACTCGTTGTAGTTAATAAAGATTACGAGATGTTTCATATGCTACAGGGTGAGAAGATGAAGGAGTATTATGCTCGCTTCGTCGACATCATAAACGAGTTAGAGGCTCTCGGCAAATCCTACACCCAAAAGGAGAAATGTTCGAAGCTTATAGAAGGACTTCCTTCTAGTTGGGAAAAGCGCACCTTCGCCATCGAGGAAGGTAACGATATGAACAAGTATACCGTTGTTCAACTAATGGGTACCTTGATGTCTTATGAGGTACGCAAGGATAGCAAGTTGAAGTTGCAGGAAAAGATGAAGTCTTACCTACAACAAGAAGAGCCAAAGAAGAAAGCTATTGCTTTCAAGGCCGCTCCATCTACTTCCACATCAACCGATGATGAAAACTCGGAAGACGAGTTGGACTTGGAGTCCATGGCACTCATGGCCAAGAAGTTCAATCGGTTCTTTCGGAAAGGTAACTTCAAAAACAAGTCAAAGTTCAATTCTTCTAATGCCTCCTCTTCTTTGTGCTTTAAATGCAACAAGCCAGGACACATGAAAGCGGAGTGTCCTCTAAACAAGCAAAAGGAGAAGTGGAAGGCGCCAAAATATGACAAGTCCAAGAAGTACAAGAAAGGGAACAAAAAGGGGCTTGTCGGGACTTTCACCGACTCCGATGATTCCTTAAGCGGAGAGTCGGACGATGAGCAAGTGGAGCAAGTACACATGTGCTTCATGGCAAGAGAGGAGCATGATCAAGGATCTTCCTCCTCCGATGATAGCGACAACGAAGGCGATGAGGTAACAATGGATGACCTTAGGAATGCTAATTCTCAATTGTGGTCTAAGTATACTAAATTAGTAAATAGGTATAATAAAGTAAAAGATGACTTAGCTAGCATTCAAACCTCGCCTAAAACTATCATCACCAACAACGACACCATTGTTGAAGGGTTGAAGAATGAGATTGTTAATCTCAAGACTCAACTTGAACATGTTAGCATTGAGGATCCGGAAGAACACAAGATTGCGGATTTGACCTCTCAAAACTCAACTTTGAGTATTGAGAATGAAAATCTCAAATCTCGTGTTTATGTGCTCACATCGCAAGTATCCACTTTGGATGGATCTTTGCGTTCTCTCACCGAGAAATATGAGAACACATTAGGCCGAATCAATGAATTCAATAAGGGTAAGGGCCATTTGGATAATATCCTAAATGTCTTACTTCCGGCCAAACACCACATTGGCTTGGGGTATACGATGGGAACTTCATCCAAATCGGCCACTACTTTTCTTAGGCCAACTTCCGGTGACTCACCGAGTGGTAGCAAACACTCTATTGGTAGTTCATCCACCAATGGTGCTTCCACCTCGTCCACACCCTCTTTCGGGAAGAAACCCACTTTGGGTGGACCTCCAAAGAAGGGCCATGCCTACATGTACACCAATACTATGCCACGTAGGAACACATGTCCTACTCCACCGGCTCACACATATGATGATTTCTATGCTACACGTCCACGGGCACGTGCACACCATGTGAGACACCCTCACGCACGTGTTCCTCCACATGCATATGTACACCCACATCATCGTATGAATAATTCTCATAATGCACCATTCCATCATGTTCCTTATGCCTATCCATGTCATGCATCACGTAGAAACCAACAACGCATGCATGCACCCAATAGGATGAGGGCTCCCAAAATATTCACAATTTGGAGCCCAAAGGACACAAGCATGGATGAAAAACAAGTTTACATGAATGCTTATTTTTCGGATGTTGTGCATAGTAGGAATTATGTGGGGAAGTCTAAGTCCAATTGGACTTGGCTTCCAAAGGTCTAATCTTTTGGACCCAATGACCTTAGGTACCATGATATGAAATTTTCTATCTTTAGGTACTCAAGGAAAAGAAAAAGAAAAGGAGCAACAAATTTAAATTTAGCTCCTCGATAGCGGGTGTTCAAAACACAAGACGGGTGACGCTCAATTGCTCTCCGGAGTGGTTCCCATTGCAAATGGAAACCGTGTCGTATTTGGAGGCAACGAGAGCGGAACCATCATAGGTGTTGGTAAAGTGGGTAATCCTTCTAAACCCCTTATATGTGATGTTTACCTTGTTAAAGGATTAAACCACAATCTCATTTCAATAAGTCAACTTTGTGACAAAGGTTACAAAGTTAACTTTGCGAAAGGAATGTGCCATATTTTAAGAAAAGATAATAATGAATTATTGTTTTCCGGCACACGCCATAAGGATATATATATATCCTAGATCTTCCAAGATCACATGAACAATGTCATATTGCCAACACAAGTGAACAACACTTATGGCATCGACGTTTTGGTCATGTGAACTTTGGAACACTTTTTAAGCTTTCCAAGTTAAATTCTATTAGAGGCTTTCCTAAGCTTGTCTTTCAAAAGAAAAGCTTTTGTGACTCGTGTCAACGAGGCAAGCTTCCAAAATATTCATTTAAACCTAAGAAAAGCATTTCGTCTAAGCGGCCACTAGAGCTTTTACATCTAGATTTATTTGGGCCAACTAGAGTTGCTTCATTAGGTAATGCTAGATATGGACTTGTCATCGTTGATGACTTTTCTAGGTTTACTTGGATATTTTCATTATGTAATAAAAATGAAGCTTTTGAAAACTTCACAATTTTTGTTAAGAAAGTACAAAATCTCTTAGGAACCACCATTGTCACTATTCGTAGTGATCATGGAGGTGAATTTGAGAATGAGTCTTTTGAGACATTTTGTGATGAAGTTGTTATTACACACACCTTTTCATTCCCTCGCGCACCTCCTCAAAATGGTGTTGTTGAGAGAAAGAATAGGACGCTAGTGGAATGTGCTCGCACTATGCTTGATGATAGCCAACTTGTAACGACTGGTTTTTGTATGATTGGATTATCAGTGTGTTTTGCTTGTGATGGTGGGTTCTCTCCTTGTGTGGTTTCCATTTCCATAGTTCTCGCTTCCATTCATCTCGTTGAGATTTCCTAGCTTTCGTCTTCATTCCTTTTGATGCGATCTTCTAGCTTCTTCCTTAGAATCATTGAACTCGGAATAAGTCACTCGTGACGAGCTTCATATCGATCATACCTTAGCGATAGGTTGATCCTAGAAACCTTAGAATTCATCCCGGACCTTCGCGCTCCATTTCGAGACTTTTCGTGCACGTTAGTTGGTTCAAGAAGATCAACCGACCGACTAGATTCCAATCTAGTCGGTCAGAAAATCAACTGGAACCGACTAGTTCATTCAATCAATTATTCAGAAGTTACTGTTTATCGTTAGTCGGTCTAAGAACAACCACCGACCGACTAGATATGAAACTAGTCGGTCAGAACTTGTTCTTTAACCGACTAGTTCCTTTGATTAATTTCCCCTAAGTTACTGTTTATCTTTAGTCGGTCTGAGAACATCTTTCGACCGACTAGATTGTAATCTAGTCGGTCAGCCATTGTTCTTCAACCGACTAGTTCATTGATCATCTTCCCAGCCGAGTTACTGTTTACTCTTAGTCGGTCTATGAACACTCACTGACCGACTAGTTCTCAAACTAGTCGGTTGACAAGCCTTCACAGACCGACTAATTCAAAGCTCATTTTTCCTTCAGGAGTTACTGTTTGATCTTAGTCGGTCACAGTTATTCGACCGACCGACTAGTTCCCAAACTAGTCGGTCAGCCATCCCTCTTTGACCGACTAATCAGCCCAGGAAACCCTAGTTTTGCCCTAGCCGCCACACTTTTCTATAAATACGCCCCAAACGTTTTCTTCTTCTTCCTCATCACCCCAAACCCTAATTTCTCCCCCATTGAGCCCCCTTCTTTCCCAAACCATTGATCCTTCATCCCAAGCTCATCCATCATCATCCAAACCCTCATTTCACATATCCTACCTCTCCTCAACCTCAAACCCTCATCAAATCCCCAAAAGCCTCATCCAAACCCATTCCTCCAGATTTTCCCCATTTCCAGATCTGAGCCGGATCGTTCTTCCGTCGCCGTAGTTCTCGGCGTCATTCCTCCGCTTCTTCACGGGTAGTATTCTTCCTTTAATAATCTCATAACCTACACTTGATATTTGTGAAACCCTAATAAAATGGATCATTAGAAATCGTAGGGTTCGATTGTGAATACGGATTAGTTACCATTCTAATGTTGTTTTTCCATGACAGTGATACATTCCAGTAGATAACAATTTGTGTGATGTGCCTTCGTTGATCGTTCTCCTCGGTGCCAGGCAAGTGAAACTTGCTATCTTTTGAATTGGGCCATGTCCTAGGCCATTACCTTGCTTTAGCGTAAAAGAGACTAGACAGTGAAATGATAGCTGCCTAGACGCCTATTTGATCTAGTTTGACAAACTAGATCCGTCACCTCAAATGATCTAGCTTGACAACGAAGCGAGATCCAACCCTGTTAACTTGTTGTTCATGCAAATTAAACTGCCGTGTGTGATTCTTTAACTGTACGCCTTACTACATGCCATGTCATCCATGCATCTTTAACTGTCACGTTTAATTCAATTAACGGTACGCGAATATCTGTTCATGTCATTGCATTTCGCCTGCCATGTCTAAATTCAATTAACGGTACATGAATATCTGCTCATGTCATTGCATGTTGAACACTCATCGTGATTGCGTAGCATCGCTACAATACTTGTATTTCCTGGCTCGTGTTCCAGAAGCAGGCCATGTGTTGGTTGATAGCCAATGCCCGACCTACTAGTTTCCGGCTAGGCACCCACTTTTCGTGGGCATAACCCTATGCCATACGTGTCAATACACTTCCTGGCTTGTGTACCAGAAGCGAGCATTCCGTGTTCGGGGGTAATGCCCTGGCTCGACATCCGTGTTAAGCACATTTCCTGGCTCGTGTTCCAGAAGCGAGCATTCCGTGTTCGGGGGTAATGCCCTGGCTCGACACACGTGGGAGAGGTAGAGATAAACGGTCACTTGAGCTTAGGAGTTGGCCCGATCAGCCACTCTAGCCAACAGGCGGAATCTCTGTGCACGACGTGTTTACTTGACGTGATTTACTTGACTTGTACTTGAGCACAGCCTACGGGCAATAGGGCACTCGTTGAGTGATCCCTTGTACTTGTTACTTGGCATTACATGTCACAACTACCACTTGTACTTGTCCGTGTTTTACTTGTAAAACTTGTTATCCATGACATACTTGCTACTTGCTACTTGTTACTTGCACTTTACCTTACTTGTTGCTTCCATACTATACTTGCCATGCTATGCATCATACTATAACTGCTAGGTTGTTAGTTTACCTTCCTTTCAGTTTCCTTGCGCAAGTCTTTCCAGACTTGCTGACATGTGCCCCTCTCTCTTTTGGGTGTCACATGTTAGACCCAGAGCCAGAGCTTTGTTGCAGGGGATACGGTGTTGCTGATGCTGATGTTTGCTGTGGTGGTGAGTGGACACCAGGGGCCTGTCTTAAAGACCGCTCGTGTTCACTTCTTTGTTTAGGTTTGCTGTTAGTTGTTGGTGCATGGCACCTTTGTATGTATGTTATACCTTGTTGGCCATGTTTGGGCCTTAGACTCTTTTCCTTTTAGCCTGGTGGCTTTTCTGTGATATTGTAATTTGTTTATGGACATTTGGAGATTCAATAAAATGTCGTCTCATTTCCTTATTATTATTGTTGTTTTGTTTCGCTTTGCAAGGACTTGCCATAATAAGTGTTTTTATATGCTTATCAGACTTGGAGCTTCATGGCTTCAAGTTTGAGCGGACCTTCTCACGTCTCGCCTCCACATTTTTGGGAAGCGGGGCGTGACACAACTTGGCCATCAATTTTGGGCGGAAGCGGTACATACCGCTTGCTATGTGTTTAATAGAATACTTTTGAGGCCCGGCACTAAACAAACTTGTTATGAATTGTTGTTTGGTAGGTTGCCTCAAGTTAAACATTTTCGTGTTTTTGGTTCGAAATGTTTTATTAAGAACACGTATGGTAGTTTGGACAAATTCGATCCAAGATCCGATGCGGGGATTTTTGTTGGGTATTCCTCACGTAGCAAAGCCTACCGGATATTCAACAAACGAACCTCAACGATCGAGGAATCACTTCATGTTTCATTTAATGAAGGATTTGTTCCAACGAGAATTACTAATGATGATGACTCTATGTATGTCTTATGTGATTCAATTGGTAATTCTAACTCTATTAATTCTATTGATTCTATTGATACTAACCCGACTAATGAAGTTGTTGAGAATGTTCCTAGTGATCAAGGTATTCCCAAACGGCTTCATACCGTTCGTGACCATCCTCATGAGCAAGTCATTGGAAATATCCATGATAGTGTCAAGACGAGATCGCAAGTGAACTACTTCACTCATTGTGCCTTTGCCTCCTCGATTGAGCCAAAGAATGTTAATGAAGCGTGCGAAGATGGTGCTTGGATCTTAGCCATGGAGGAGGAACTCATTCAATTCGAGAGGAATGAGGTTTGGGAGCTTGTTCCATTGCCATCGAAGAACCACACTGTCATAGGGACAAAGTGGATCTTCAAGAACAAGACCGACGAAAACCAAGTCGTCGTCCAGAACAAAGCTCGGTTAGTTGCTCAAGGCTACCGTCAAGAGGAAGGTATTGACTTCGAAGAATCCTTCGCTCCGGTAGCTAGATTAGAATCAATTAGGTTATTATTGTCTTTTGCATGCCATAAGGATTTTAAATTATTTCAAATGGATGTAAAAAGTGCGTTTTTAAACGGAGATGTTGTTGAGGAAGTTTATGTTTCTCAACCTCCGGGCTTTATTAATGAAAAATTTCCAAATCATGTTTTTAAACTTAAGAAAGCTCTTTACAGTTTGAGACAAGCTCCTCGAGCTTGGTATGACCGTCTAAAGAATTTTCTTTTGGATTTAGGTTTTAAAATGGGAGAAGTTGATTCCACATTATTTGTTAAGTACTCGAATAATGATATAATTTTAGTTCAAATATATGTTGATGATATCATTTTCGGTGCTACTAACTTTGCTCTTTACGAAGAGTTTTCTAATGTGATGAAGGATCAATTTGAGATGAGCCACATGGGTGAGCTCAAATATTTCTTAGGTCTCCAAATTCGCCAAATGGACGATGCAATCTTCATCCACCAATCGAAGTATACGGTGGAGTTGCTTAAGCGATTTGGAATGGAGAATGCCTCCGGGAAAAAGACTCCAATGAGCACGACTACGCATCTTGATAAGGATACGGGCGGTAAAGATGTAGACATTCGTCTATATCGAAGTATGATTGGAAGTTTACTTTATCTTACCGCAAGTAGGCACGATATTATGTTTGCCGTATGTGTATGTGCTCGTTATCAGTCTCAACCTAAGGAGTCTCACTTAGTAGCGGTAAAGCGTATTTTCCGTTATTTAAGTTATACACTTGATTTTGGATTACTTTATCCAAAATCTAGCACGTATGAGTTAATCTCATATAGTGATGCCGATTATGCGGGATGCAAATCCGACAGGAAAAGTACTAGTGGCACTTGCCATTTTATAGGAAATTCCATTGTCTCTTGGTTTTCCAAGAAGCAAAATTCCGTATCACTTTCAACCACCGAGGCGGAATACATTGCAGCCGGTGCCGCATGTGCTCAAGTTCTTTGGATGAGACACACACTTAAAGACTTTGGTATAAACTGTGATACTTGCCATATCATGGTGGACAACCAAAGTGCAATATGTCTTTCCAAGAACCCGGTACACCATTCCCGTTCGAAATACATAGATGTCCGACACCATTTCTTAGATGATCATGTTGCTAAAAAGGACATCATATTAGTGTACGTTGAAACCCAGAAGCAAATCGCTGATATTTTCACGAAACCCCTAAAGGAAGACTCCTTTGTGCGGTTGCGTCGAGAATTGGGGATTATGGGTGAATCCGAGATATAGGATTCATTTTTATTCAATATTCTTGCATGCTATTCTATTCGTTATATTTGCTCATGCTTGAAGTATTGAAATTTTCTGGATTTTTGTTGAATTTTCGGGATTTTCGCTCGATTTGTGCGAAATCGTCAAATTTCAGATTTTCGATGTTTAATGGGGTAGTATAATGATTAATGAGAGCATTTTCATGTTTCATCCAAGTGTGATTAGGAGAGAAATCAAATTTCAAAGATTTTCATTTTTTGAACTCTCTTAGTCGGTCCAAGTTCATTGGCCGACCGACTAGATTCAGTTCTAGTCGGTCAGTGAATGAGCTTAGACCGACTAAATCTTGTCAGAAAATTTGCCTTCAGTTACTGTTTACAACTAGTCGGTTCAAGCTCATTGACCGACCGACTAGATCGTGATCTAGTCGGTCAGTGCTTGAACTGTGACCGACTAGTTGTGCCAGGGACTGATTTGTCTTTTGAGCTCCCGACCGACTTAAACTCGTTTCAATCGACTATCTCTCATTCCAGTCGATCGAAAATACCTCTCTCAGCCAAATTTCCGCCGACCCTTCGACTTCCTCCTTCGTGTCCGTCGATCTCCGGCCTGATTCCGGCCATCTCCTCCGTCGCCGACCGTCGCCCTCTCCTCCTAGGTGACTCTCCTCCCTCTCCTAGCTTCCTAGGGTTAGGATTAGCTTCCTAGGGTTAGGATTAGCTCTCTAGGGTTAGATTTTCAGCGGCTAGGGTTTCATTTCTAGTTATTTCGATTTCTAGGGTTTGTGTCTAGGGTTATCTCGATCTCTTGCGTCGTGTCGTGCCACGCTTATGGCTCGTACACGTATCCCGATCACTCCCTCTGGCCCTTCGCCTATGACTGTCGATTTGCCACCTTCGGACCCCCCACAACCTACGCGAACCCCTCCGAAACGCCGTTCAAAAACCACCCTACCCTCTTCGTCTTCGCCCCCTCTTAAGTGTAAGAGGACGGCGACTTCGAAACCCCGTGCCCGATCTCAGCCCAAGCCCAAGCCAGTGATTTTTCGTGCTCCCACTCCACCCGGTGCTTCGGATTCCGACCCCGAGTATATTCCTGAGCCTGAGACTCATAGGGAACCCACTCCTCCTACCCATCCTGAGTCTAGCTCCCGACCACGTACATCTACCCGTAAGCCTAAGGGAAAGGCTCCGATGCCAGTTGGCGGTGTCGATATTTCGTTGTGTCGCGACGACCCTTTGTGTCTCGCGGCTTACAACCGTATCGAACACTGACCACTGCTTCTGGAGCATTTCGTCCAGTTTAGTGACTTCCTAAGCCTCGCCGATCTTCTTTCGTCCTCCGGTCTTCTCGATTACCTTCGATATGACCCGAAGGTGAACCCTCACCCCTACCCTCGCCTAGTGAAACTATTCTATGCCAACCGCGTCCGGGGTCAGTACGATGCGACCCACTCGATTGAGACGACTGTCTTGGGGACTCATATAGTCCTCACGGCAGAAATCTTAGGAGAGATTTTGGGTATCTCCTCGTCTGGCCTCCTTCCCTCTGATATATCTGTTGATGATATCGCCTCCCTTGATCAGGTCGTGCTTTCTCAGATCTTCCATGAGATTCCCCCCGCCATGATTGGCGTTCCCTCCAAATCCTTCAAGCATATCGCCTGGGTCCTAAATTTGATTCTGAAGTCGTGCTTGCTTCCCAAGTACGGCTCCTCCCCTCTACTGTCCCAGCCTTTCTTGAAGTTTATATATGCTATTTTCATGGGGAGCTCGATTAACTGGGCTCGCATTATACTCGATAAGATGGACTCTTTCGAGTGTATTTGCAAGTCCACGAAGTCGGCTCATATCCCCTTCCCGTGCTTGTTGACTCTGGTATTCCGTCACTTCCGTGTCACATTGCCCCTTGACGATGAGCGTCCACTTGGTCCTCCCCTGAACGCAACGGCCGTCAAGAAGTCTCTTGTGGAGCTCCATCACGTTCAGAGGACGACACCTTCAGCGTCAGCCTCTGCCCCTGCCTCAGCTGCTCCCTCTTCCACTCTTACCGAGCTCGTACGTTCTCTGCGACATTTGGAGTCTCGTTAGGCTCGTTCTGAGGAGATTCTATGCCGTATAGCTCGTCACCTTGATATTGAGATCCCTCTGTCTTTTTCTAACGAGGATGAGTTGGATGAGGAGGATATTGAGGAGCTTGTGCGTGCTTCTACTCATGCCCCCGAGGTCACTTCTGGTGATGCTGCTGCTGCTTCGTCTGCTGGTGCCCCCGAGAGCACACCTGTTGCCACCGCTCCTGCGGTGGATGCTCCGACTGGTGCTCCCGAGGCCACTACTGTTGCTGCTTCTGAGATCGTCTCTTCTGCCGTGCCTGAGACTTCTGTCGTCGCTCCCGTTGACATTCCAGCTGTCCCAGTGACCACCTCCGCTCCTGCAGAGCCTGTTGCTGCTGCAGATCCTGCCGCTTCCTCTTGAGCTTCTTTGAGGACTCTCCGATGCTCCTTGGATGATACATCTAGTGCGAGAGAGTCTGGGTAGGATAGAGTGTGGTTCTGGATGTTTTTTTTGATGTTTTGATGTATTTTGATGTACGTTGGATGGATGTCGATATGTTTTTGTGATACTTCCATATATGCTGTGTTCTGAGAGATATGGTGTTGTATTTTGATCGCCGATCGTTGGATCGCTTATTGGATATCAGTGATGTATATTTTTGATGTACTCTGGTTCATATTTATATATATATACATCGCAGTTGACATTTCATTCTATTGTGCACAATTTATAATTTTTTTATGTCTCTGATGTTTGATTTCGTCGCCCGACGATATTCACTTGGTTAAATAGATTTCACTTTATGAAAACATAGAATTGTTTTCCATGCACTAAATTAACCAAGAATGTTGATATTGGAGTGTATATTCCATAACCCATTCCGTAAAATTGATTTGAGTTTTTGATGATTTCGTTTTACGATTATCGACTATGGTATCATTAACACGCCTTGATTTTATTCGTATTTTTCTTTGGTGTCACTTGAGCCATGGTCGAATTCTACGACTCTCGTGCTTTTTATTTGAAGCCATTGTTGTTGTCGTTGATCTCCTCCCGCTCTTTTTGCTTATGCCAAAGGGGGAGAGATATAATAATAACGATGTGCTAAATGATAATTTAAAGCATTTTTCCAAGAATCTAATTTGATATGTTAGATTCAGGGGGAGTTAAGATATATAAATGGATTTTCAAATCCGATATTTCAATAACCAACATTTGTTATTCGATATTTCAATAATCGATTCTCATTTATATACTTTACTCGTCTGCTTGATGCGTATTATTATTGTTTAATTTGGAATTAACGTGTCATCAATGCAGGGGGAGTAAGTAAATTTCATTTGAATTATTATTGTTGATTATTATTTATGTTGGTTTGTCATCACCAAAAAGGGGGAGAATGTTGGATATTGGACTCCCCGGATTTGGTTTTGGATGATGAACAAACATAAATATATCGTGAACTAACAATCTGTGAGCGCAGTTATGGAGACCATCGCCAAATTCATATGAATATCTATTACGACGTCTCGAGACTTCTCAAAGCACGTGATCGTATGCCTAAAGCTTCGTTGAAGCTTATGGACCATTTTAGAAGTCATGAAGATTCGATTGAAGCTATTGCAGACGGTATCGTCAAGTTTTATTTATAGTCTTTAAGCTTCTTTCGTAGAATGTTAAGCCTTGAGTAGGTCTTACGGTTTAAATCTTCATAACGCTCATATCTTAGCTCTAGGATCTTAGTTGAAGTCCATACAATCTTTCCCGAAGCTTCGCGCTTCGATTCGCGACTTCTTGTGCATGTTAGTTGGTTCAAGAAGAAGAACTGACCGACTAGATGGTGATCTAGTCGGTCGGCAAAGCTTCTTGGACCGACTAGTTTCTATCAGTCAATTCCAAGCTCTTTACTGTTTACAGTTAGTCGGTCTAAGTTGACTCACCGACCGACTAGTTTGTGAACTAGTCGGTCAGTGATACTTCTGTGACCGACTAGTTGAGCTCTCCCTGTACATGCACATTTGAGCCTAAGCTACTGTTTATAATTAGTCGGTCTGTGTTCTTTGATCGACCGACTAGTTGATAAACTAGTCGGTCAAATTTCCTTCTTGGACCGACTAGTTTAGCTTTACTGTACATGCCAATTTTCACCTGACTTACTGTTTACGTTAGTCGGTCTATGCACATTTGGCGACCGACTAGTTGATGAACTAGTCGGTCAACGTTTGTTCTTGGACCGACTAAATCAATTTGTGCTCAGACTTCAGTTTTATCTCTTAGTCGGTCTCAGTTAAGTAACCGACCGACTAGTTGTGAAACTAGTCGGTCAGCTACTCTTCTTGGACCGACTAGTTCCTTTTGTCTGTGCTTCGACCTTTTGGCTGTTCTTCCATTAGTCGGTCTACGTTAAATGACCGACCGACTAGTTGATGAACTAGTCGGTCGGTGGTTGTTCTTTGACCGACTAGTTGGGTTCAGAAAAGAGCCGTTGGATCATTTAATGACTCTGAATTTCTTTCTCTCTCTCCTCTATCCTATATATACTTGATGAGCTGCATTCATTGCACTCAAGGCTGATATTATTGCAAGTTTAGAGATCAAGAGAAATCATTCCAAGCTCATTCAAAGCGCTTTCATTCCATTCAATAATCTCTCCTCACTCTTACTTCCAAAGAGAGATTTATTGAGTGTGAAGCCTTCCAAGCCAAGTGCTTGATCCTTGGTCACCAACATCCTCATAGCTCTCCATCGCTGATCTACATCTTAGAGCTAGGGTTTGGTGCCACTTCTTCTTCCTCAAAATCATCTTTGCCCTAATTCGTAAGCATTACTCAAGGCATAGGTATTTTGTCGATAAGAAGTTCTATTTCATTTACTTTCATATTGTAAGTTTCACTCTCGGTTGTGAGAGTGTGGTTGTGATCCCGGGTTGTGGGAGTCACAAATTTCTTTGTGTATGATTTGACTTGTGAAGGTTTTTCACAAATATTTCATAGTGGAAATCTTGAGTTAGGGTTTCTAACTCAAGTATCCGGAGGGGATCCGGGTGTTTGGGACGTAGGATCACCGGGAACAAGTCGGGGAGACTTGGGTGGATCCGACCCAGTATTATCGGTGTTTGCGATTGTTTCTTTGTTGTCTAACATTTACTTTTCCGCATTTTTTGGTAGAGTTTGCAAGTAATTAGGAATTAGCATCTTAATTATTTTAAAGTACTATTCACCCCCCCTCTAGTACTTGTGCAGTAGCTTAGCAGGGCATTACAGTTAGCTCCAGGGTGTAATGGAGTTTCATTACGAAAGTGCAAATCAACTAGCAAAAGCTCTCAATAACTTTGCAAGTGATTTAAAAAGTATTTAAAGTGTTTTGCTTCGAAATCATTTTTGTGTGTGTGTTGTCTATACGCTTGGCTTTAGCATAACCCTAAGAAGGACACAACTCACACACTGTAGACTAGGACACGTCAAGTGATGATGATGTAGATGTGAACTTCTCTTGAGCTTATGTTCTGTTTGAGCTTTGAGCTTCATCATTGATCTATCTACGTTCGTCCTTGTCTTTGCTAAGTGAGCGTAGATTGTGTTTCTTCAGAGTATGTATTACGCTGTCCATTTGTTGCATGATCTTCACACTTAATAGTAGTGTAGTTAGTACACTAAGCTTCATTTGGTGTGCTCATCATCAAAATCACTTGGGGTGGAATTCAATTTCTATCATTACGGAGTGGCTGGATGCACCCATATCGAATACCTCCAACACATTACAGAGGTTAGAGCTTGAACGTCGTCATATATGTCAATGAGCAGTGTCAAGGATTGGCTCCCGTCATAGGGCGCATGTTGGTCATCTCTCGTACTCTTGAACATGGACTTATCACTAGAATAGACTGGTTATTAAATATTGTTCAAACCTCTTTTTCTATAGGTTGCTGACAACGTTACAGTTTTGATATCAAATGTTAAATTGTTACAGGTTGCTAATAGTATTGCAAATTGCTATCAAATGATTAAATTACTACAGGTTGCAAATTGCTGCAAATGTTTAACTGCTATAATCTCTTTTAAATTAAACTTATTGCTTGTCTTTAAAGTTCAACTTGGTTCAATTTTAAATGCTTAACTTTTGGTTTTGGAGATCATCTTGCCGAGTAAACCTCGTTGACAGACATTTCACTCTGTTGTTTTACGAAATGTCTGTCAGGTATTGATAATGAGTTCACTGAAGACACTTCAGCAGAAGTCGAACATGTGCTCGAATAATACATGGAGTACATACCCGCTGAAGATTAGGCGACCACCTTTGCGACTACACCTTTATATTTAAAATAATGTAATTTGTGTACTTTGTGTTGGCCATGCTAGGCCCAAAATGTTTCTTAATTATTGTACGCTGGATATGTAATAATGTTGTTTGGACTACTTCTTAAATTTGCATGCAAGGACCTACATTTTTTACACAAACGCTTAGTGTGTTTAAGCCAAGGATGAAGAAAGAAAGAAAAGAAAAAAAGTACTCCTCCTTGTTTTAAGCACATCACGGACCCGCTCGCGTCCTCGCTCCCGGTAGAATGGGAAGTATGGCATGACAATTAGGAAATAGCCGGCTATCTGAAACAGATAGCCGACTACTGTCCTAAGATTTTTACTCAGAACTCTCAGGTTTCTGAAATAGCCGACTATCAAAATGGATAGCTGACTATCGAAAAAATCATAGACAGCTATCTGGGTCAAATGGCAGCCTTTAAGGAAAACGTAATTTTCGTTTTCTAGCCGTTACTAGCCGTTGGAGGAGAGATTTTTAGCTCATTTTGAATTATTTTCTCCTCTATAAATGCTAGAGACCTCGATCTTTTTCCTATGAATTATTATGTATTTTCTATTATTTTTCAAGTAAAATTCTCAAATTTCTCTTTTTCAAAAGTTCTCAATTTTTGGCAATAGTTTCTAAAATTGTTGTGCTTATTTTCTCAAATCTTCTGAGCAATTTTATTGGCCTTAATACTTGTTTTAATATCTGTTTTAAAGTTATACCTTTAAGAGATTTAAATCAAGTTTGATTTTGGTCTCCCAAGTTTTTAGAGTTCTATATTTTTGAGATCAATCTACTCCTATAGCAATCACATACATAAGGGCTTCATCGAGTTGCTATATGTATTTGTAAAAGCTTCAAAGGTTGTAAATATATCTTACTTGGGTTTTAGTAAGAAGGATTTCCTCATTGTAGGTGAGGGTTTGTAAATTATAGTTGGATGATAGGTGGTGAGTGAACTCTTGTTGTAGGCAAGGTGTTTGTAAAAGACCTCGGTTTGTGAGGCAAGGGAAAATCCTCATTGGAGGTAAGGTGGTTTGTACTATTTACTGTAAATAGTGGATTAAAGCCCAAGGGAGTTCGGGGACTGGACGTACCCCGGTAGTGTGGAACCAGGATACATCATGGTCTTTGCTATTGTCATTTATTTACTTGCATTTACATTTCGCTGCTTATCTTTATTATTGCAAGTATTTTGTGTTGATTAGGATTAATATTAGGTAACTCTTTGTTAATCCTAGGGAAATTTCTAAAGGTAAAGTTTTTTTTGCAAAAAACACTATTCAACCCCTTATAGTGTTCTCTTTGCCATCACAGGTCCCAATTGCCGCTCCCGTCGCGGGCGTGATCACATTGTCGGTCATCCTTGGGAAATTCTTTCGTTAGGTCACCCAAATGACCAACTTCTTTGTGGTGAAGATCAACTCGGCCTATAATGGAATCATAGGCCGACCACTTCTTAACTTTGAAGAAGTAGTAGTCCCTACCTTCCACCAAATGATCAAGTTTCAGACTTCCCAGGGGGTCGGAAAATTGAAAGTGAATCAGATGCAATCTAGGTCGTGCTACCTTCTATCTATCGGAATCAAAGGATCAGAGCAAACAAGCCCAGTCGACCTCCATCGCAACAAGGGCAACCTAGCGGATCGACGGCCAACCCCGGTCGAGGAGACTGAGTTGATCTGTTACTCTGACGAAGAGGGGAAAACTGTATCTATTGGGTCGAGACTTCCCTCTGACCTAAGCAAACAGTCGATTATGTTCTTACAGACAAATGCAGACGTTTTTGCTTGGTTTCCATATGATATGCCATGTATTGACCGACATGTCATCTCTCATGAGTTGAACATCGATATGACATTCAACCCGGTGAAGCAGAAGAAGATGAACATCATGGGCGACAAAATGAAGGCAGCCATCGAAGAAGTTGACCTGCTTCTGGAGGCTGATTTCATCAGGGAGGTCCACCATCCTGAGTAGTGCTCTAATGTGGTGATGGTGAAGAAGGCAAATGGAAAATGGAGAATGTGTGTGGACTTCACCAGCCTTAATAAGGCATGCACAAAGGATAGTTACCCCTTGCCTTGGATTGACCACCTCGTAGATAATGGCTCCGGGTACGAGCTCCTGAGCTTCATGGATGTCTTCTCTGGCTACAATCAGATCTAGATATCACCTGAGGATGAGGAGAAAACCTCCTTCACTAGAGATCGAGGGATTTTTATATATAAAAAGATGCCCTTCGGATTGAAGAACGTTGGAGCGAGCTACCAGCGAATGGTGAACAAAGTCATTAAAGCCCAGATTGGGAGAAACTTAGAAGTCTATATTGACGACATGCTGGTCAAGTTGAAAGGCCCAACTGACCATATCGTAGACCTCGCAGAGACCTATACAGAGATTCGACGGTACAATCTCTGACTGAATCCTACCAACTGTACATTCAGAGTTCGATCTAGGAAATTCCTCAGCTTCATGCTCACGAACCGAGGAACCGAAGCCAACCCTGATAAAGTGGCAGCGATAATCAGCATAAAAGAGCCGACTATAATCAGGGAGCTCCAAAGATTGTATGGCAGAATCGCAGCCCTTGGGCATTTCCTGTCTAAATCGATGGAGAGATCCCTTCCTTTCTTCAAGGTCTTAAGAAAAGGCTATATCCCTCCACAAAGGTGAAAGAAAGGACATCAAGTGGATGCAGACTGTAAGCGGGCCTTCTCGAAACTAAAGGAGTGTCTTTGCATTCCTCCACTCTTGACGAAGGCTGATGAGGGGGATCAGTTACTCATCGACCTAACAGCTACCTAAGAGGTTGTTAGCTCGGTCTTAATTAAGGAGGAATCTGGACTGCAACAACCGATCTACTATGAAAGTCAGATCCTCCGAGGGGCTGAAGTGAAGTACATCAAAATAGAGAAGTTATCTTTCGCTCTTGCTTTGTCAGTGAGAAGGCTCCGACCTTACTTCTAAGCTCATACCATCCTGGTATTCATGGACACTCCACTCGAACACACTTAAGAGATTGGAGCGGTCATGTAATACCTCGTTTCTGTATATACGTGTATAATGTACGTATTTTTGGACGTATTTGGATGTATGAAATTTATGGGTATATTCATGATTTTTCCATAATTTTTTAATAACCAAATTATTTTTAAATAATATTCAAAACATCATTTGGATTAAATGGATGTGTATTTAGATGGTATACTTGGTATTTGATAGGTAAATGATATTATAGTGGGTATTGCTATTTATTAGAAAATACAAATGCCAAAAATCCCTATTATGACACATTGCTCTTGAGGTGTCATTACCATGTTAAACCCACCTAACCTATGCCATTTGTCAAGCCAAGAAGAGGGAGAGGGAATGATGAGGATGATTAGAGGATTAAAAGAGAAAAATTAAGGAAAAAAGGAACACGAAAAAAAGGGGGAAAACATCATTCTCTCCTCCTTCCCCTTTGAGGCCGAGCCAAGAGGGTTCCCTCCTCCCTTTGCTCCTCCACTCCACCACCCTCTCCTCCACTCCCTCCATCTACTCCATCACCATCTCCTATTCCACCACAAAATTTCCCAACACCAAGGCCAAATTTCTTCACCATCATTCAATTCATTGAAGAAGAAGAGAATGAGCTTGCGAAGAAGAAAAGCTATCAAGGAGAAGAAGGTCCAAAGAATTAAGAAGGACCTTTGAATGTAGGATTTCTAGCATTCTAGATAGGATTTAGTTTTAGGATTTAGTTTAATAGGAGTTCAAATTACTTTAGTTAATTTTAAAATTTTGAAATTGGTGTATGGTAATTAGTACAAGTATTGGTCTAATCTTCTTGCAAAATTTTTGGCTTTTTTGGAAGTTAGTTCTGCAAATTCATCTATGCATAATTTATATTCTAGAAGTCAAAAATCATGCAAAAATACAATTTAGAAAGCTAAACCAGTTAGCTCCAACTTTCGTTTATTAACCATGGTTAAATTCTATTTATATTTTGACTGAGCAGTTAATCTATGCAATAGTATCAGATTCTGCCAGAATCTACACCCTGTTACAAAAAAGAGTAGAACTTCCATTGTAGTGATCCAGCAGTTATGATTTTGGTCAATTTAGAAAGCTAACTACAATATCTATAACTTTCTTGTTTTCTCCTCACTGAGATTATGACTGTAAATTAATTGAAATAACAGATCTTTAAGGCTCAACATTTCAGTCTGAAAGAAAGTTTCTATACCATGTGGGGTTTAGGATGTAACAATTAGTCTAATTTCTTAGAAATTATGATTTTTCATATCTTCTCTCTACCTTGTGGGGTCTATGTCAAAGCCTTCGAATGGGGTATTCGATTTCCCATGCATCCCTTCTTGCGGTACTTCTTGTGTACCCTGAACATCTCCCTCTGCCAATTGATGCCGAACGGTATTGACATGTTGATGGGCTTCATAGTCTCGTGTGTGACAAAGGAAATCGAGCCATCCTTGCGTCTGTTCAACCACTTCTTCTGGATCCCACCCCATAAGACCCCAGGGTGGTATACGATAATGGCTCGTCGGGGGAGGAAGCTGCTGGAATCTCTTCCCACCTCCAACCCTAAGTGGAAGGACGTGTTTGTGTTTGTGGTCTTTTAGGGAGAGGCAAGCTTCTGCACCGGTTGGGATGCCCCTGATTTGGGGCTAGCCGAGGATAAGCCGCTGACCGTCAAGGAGAAGAAAGCCGCCGACACTCTGAAGAATCTGCCAGAGGGCATGAGGTCGGTCGAGTGGCTATGGTCGGATGATGTATTGCGTCGGACCGTGTGGACGAAAGGTTGGTTCGACCGTGCTCCCTAACTGTTCGACCCTCATCACCCGAACTAACTCGTTTGTTGCTCTGGCAGGGATGACCAGTGTGGATTACCAGGTAGATCCTGTACTGAAGGATGCAGTGGAGGCTTCCATCAAAGAGGCAGAGGCGAAAATGTTATCGCCCCGAGTGCAGATTGTATCGAGACCTTCAACCCAGCTGTCAGAAGATCGGCCCATGGCCGTTGAAGGGATCACCCAGGAGGCTCGTCCTCAGCATAAGAACAAGAATAAAGAATCCTCCTTCGAGTTTGAGGTGGTTGCACTGGAGGGAAGCAAGAAACGGCGGAGAATTCTTCTCAACGACTCAGAGCCGTCTGGGTCGAACGCAACCGCGGAGCAGGCCTCTCGATCAGGGAGCGATGCAATCCATGAGGAAAATTCAAGGGAGACTCAGGTTTCACCGAATCTCCGCACGTATCAGGACTCCTGGCCTGGGGGGTCTGTCTCCTTCTATAGAGTTGCCTGAAGACATCCCTGGGGAGTACCGACCGATGTTGTTGGAGGGTCGATCTTCTTAGGCCACGTTCAACTATTTCGAGGAGGAGCTTGTCAGGACGAGATTCATATTGAGACTTGGGGATTCCACCCTTCTTGATTGCGGGGCCACTTCCCGCATCGTCGAGAATGCGACCCTTCCACGGGACAGGGCGGTCGTGGAGAGGGTCGACTACGAGCGGCTTGCGTCGATAGCCTTTCATGCTTGCGTCCAGGTAATTATCAACTGGGCCTCTATCGATGTTAACATCTGCATATGAGCTGACCATCGATCATTGGCGTGTAAGCTCTTGTGGCGACCGTGGCGTTGCGTCGTCGAGCTTCGGTGGTGGCCGACCATAGTGTCACCATGTAGGCCGTCAAGTCGAGGGTTGAGAAGTCTCAGGTTGAGCTAAAAAAGATCAGCCAACTCTCTGAGACGAGGTCGCTATTCGTTCAGAGACTCGAGCACGAGCTAAGTGAGTCTCGTAAGAGGGAGGCTGAGCAAATCGCCATGAGAGAGCGAGTAGAAGATTCTCTACTGGAGGAGAGAGTCGAAGCCGACATCATTGCGGAGAAGGTGATTCGGGATTTGACGGAGGCGTTTCCCGACTTTGACGAGCTATATAAGCAGGGCTATGAGCGATGCCGGTTAGAGATGAAGAATCGATTCCCTGACCTCTCCACGGAGATCGACGAGATCCCGGTGATATTTTCGGATCTCAGTGAGGATGAGTCTAGCCAAGGCGATGAAGAGTCAAGCCGAGGCATGGAGGAGGCATATCCCCTGGGCAAGGCTACTGCCACGGCCAACAACAAAGCAAGAGCAGTTGCTACGGGGGAGCTGGAGCCTACGACCGTGTTGGAGGGAGATCAGTGGTCTGAACGGCCATTGTAAGAAGTGGCATACCTGATGTAAATTTTTGAATGTATGGAAAATTGCCACGTGTATTCTCATTTGCCATTGCATCTTTTTGTTTGATTTTGCTCATGCCCTGTGGTGGTCTCAGTGCCTGATGGTCCCTTTCGATAGGTTAGGCACTACTTCGAGATGATCAAGGGTAAACCATCGAACCACATTTAGGATTTGACCACCATGTTCCATGAAGAAGGAGAGATATACCTGATTCATGGCCTCTTCAACTTACGGCTGACGATTGTTTAGGGGAGTCGTTCAGTAGCGAAGGGGTGGCCCCTTCGACTTACGGCTGATGCTTGTTCGAGAGTCATTCAGTAGCGAAGGGGTAGCCCCTTCGACTTATGGCTGACACTCGTTCGAGAGTCGTTTAGTAGCGAAGGGGTGTCCCCTTCGAATTATGGCTGACGACTATTCGAGAGTCGTTAAGTAGCGAAGGGGTGGCCCCTTCGACTTACGACTGATGCTCTTTCGAGATTCGTTCAGTAGAAAATGGGTGGCCTCTTCGACTTACAGCTGACGCTCTTTCGAGAGTCATTCAGTAGGAAAGGGTGGCCCCTTCGACTTATGGCTGATGCTCATTTGAGAGTCGTTCAGTAGCGAAGGGATGTCCCCTTTGACTTATGGCTGATGCTCATTCAAGAGTCATTCAGTAGCGAAGGGATGTCTCATTCGACTTAAGGCTGACGCTCGTTCGAGAGTCGTTCAGTAGCGAAGTGGTGGCCCCTTTGACTTACGGCTGACTCTCGTTCGAGAGTCGTTCAGTAGCGAAGGGGTGGCCCCTTCGACTTACGGCTGACAACCGTTCGAGATTCGTTCAGTAGCGAAGGGGTGGCCCCTTCGACTTATGGCTGACACTCGTTCGAGAGTCGTTCAGTAGCGAAGGGGTGGCCCCTTTGACTTACGGTTGGCGCTCGTTCGAGAGTCGTTCAGTAGCGAAGGGGTGGCCCATTCGACTTACGGCTGACGACCGTTCGAGAGTCGTTCAGTAATGAATGGGTGGCCCCTTTGACTTACGGCTGACGCTCGTTCGAGAGTTGTTTAGTAGCAAAGGGGTGGCCCCTTTGACTTATGGCTGATGCTCGTTAGATAGTCGTTTAGTAGCGAAGGGGTGGTCCCTTCGACTTACAGCTGACGCTCGTTCGAGATTCGTTTAGAAGCGAAGGGGTGGTCCTTCGACTTACGGTTGAAGCTCGTTTATATTATCGTTAGTTTGGTTTTCCCAACACCTCTTGAGGATAGGGTCCTTTTTCAAGGGGAGTTCTTGATTGGGTAATCTCTACAAACTTTACGAAGGCTCAAAGAGGCGAAGCTTTATTCGATAAAGTAAAACATGTTTTATTAAAAGGAAAATGGGAAAGTCAAACAAGAGTTTTCCGATTGACGTCGGAGCTCTTGTCGTTCATCTTTATTTGCCAGGTGTTTTGGGTGGTCCATCAGTCGACCCCCTTGGTGGCAGGTGATCCCGTCATCTTTCCCTTCTGCTTCGAGGATCCTTCCTTGCTGGGTGGCTTGCTGGCCGGGCCTTTGGGGTGTCCTCGTCTGACAAGGGCGTCGATCTCCTTTTTGAGAGTCCAACAGCCCTTTGTGTCGTGCCCATAGTCGTTGTGGTACTTGCAAAATTTGAGGTCGTCCCTCTTCTCGTATTTTCCTTTCTTTGCAGCCTCTTGTATAGCTCTTCTTTCAGGGCGTAGGCAAGGACTTCTGTCTTAGGGACGACTGGCTTAGCGTAGGTAGGACTCTCCTTGCTTCAAGGGCTTCTCTCCCTAGGCCTCTTGGAGACTCCTGGTGGGGAGGGGGGTTCCCAAGTTTGATCTCTCTTGCCTCATGTCTCCACAGTGGGAGGAGGTTCTCTTTTCATTGGCTTCAGCCGGCTCTTCTGCCTCCTCGAAGGAAGTGAACCGATTTGTTATGTTGAGCATTTCTGCGAGGTATTAGAGGGAAACTGGTGAAGAGCCCTCCTCGGGTGCTTGTTCCTGGCCGCCTGGGTGAGCACCACTATGATGGTCACGTCCGGCCTCTCTTCTACATTGAGCCTCTCGTCGTTGGATCTAGAGACAAAGGCTCGGCTTGACTCGTTCTCGTTCTGTTTGAGCGAGAAGAGGTGGGTCGACCTCTTCTTGGGTCATCGTCTGGCGGCAAATTGCTTGTAGAATATTTCTGCTAGCTCGTCGAATGAGCTGATGCAGCAGCGGGGTAGCTCTTTGTACTAGTTTCCCTCCCTTTTGGTCAGGGTGGCGTTGAAAGCTCTGCAAAGGTATGTCTCATCGGCCCCGTGGAATAGCATGACATTCAAATACTTTTGAATGTGTGACCATGGGTCGCCTCTGCCATCATAAGCAGGTAGAGCCGGTAGCTTGAATTTGGGGGAGAAAAGGAGTGGAGAGGATATTCTCCTTCAGGGGAGTCTTTCGAATAGTGGATTGGACCAGCACGGATCCTCCCACTCCGGTTTGCAAGAAGTTGGCCCTCGGGGATCGATTAAGGATCTCTTCCCCTCTCATGAATCCATCTGCAGGGTTTAGTGGGTTATAACCTGGAGGAGCTCCATATATTACCTGATCCAGGATGTTACGGGTCGCCGCTCGGTAATTGGATTGGGTGGGCTTCTGCTGGAGTACGAAAGCTCGATCTTCGACCCCCGCTCCATTGTATTGGTGGGCCGGGGAAGGGGGGTCGAACCGTCGAGGTTAATCTCTGCCCTTGGGTCCCCCAGACCCCGGAGGTATGTTGAGCCCCTCGTTGGTGTTAGGTACGGATTTGGAGGCGGTGGTGGTTCATTTACGGGGGATGGGCTCACCATGTTCTGGCGTACTAAAGCCACCAATGCACCTTAGCTCCTATCGACATGCATAATGAATTGGTTGAATTCTCTTCGAGTTACCCCGGGCTCATTTACCTCCTCTGTTGGTCGAGGTGGGGGTGTTGTGGAGTCCACGGTGTCCTCCAACAAGACACTGTTTGCTCTTGGCTTCTCCTACGGACCTTCGACCGGTCCGACGTTGCTGGGTCCAGCTATCATAGCTTATGGATTGCTTTGGGATGTCAAGATGGTTAACGTTTCCACGGCAATAGCGTCAAACTGTTAAGGCCAAAATTGATCAGGACAGTTATCAGGCTGACGAAGACTCGTAGCGCTGAGTTGGAGGCTTGTCAGCAGTCGAGGTGGGACCCTTGGTTGGAAGACCCAGGGTCGGATGTTGGTAGTTGGAGGTGATACGACATTCGATCGACCTACGTGCGGCCGTTGGGTCGATCGTTCGAGGTTGAAGGGCCCAACGTCGACCTTCGATGTTGGATGATGATCGTTGATCTGTATCACATGGAGTTGTTAGGGGGGTCGGATCTGGGTTCCGACCCAAATCCCATCCGATGCTTAAGTTAGTAGGGAACTTAAGGAAGAGAGGGAGCTTGGTGTAGCTGAGATCGACCCACGATGGTTCGTCTCTAGAATGACGACACAAGCTCGAATATAAGAATGATAAGAGTGAGAAGATAGAGTTCTATGTATTAGATCTCGTACCTTGAAGATGGAACCCTCATATATATTTATAGACGTTCGGGGTCCCCTTGGATACGTTGGGGAGATAACTGTCGCTCATAATGGCCACGATCCTCCCCCATTAATAGGAGTAAACGTTGCCCATGTCCCCGAGGTTTCCGAGCCCGCCTTTAATCCCACGTTCGTGTGAAGTGGACTCAACGGTCGACTGGCCATTCGGGCTTTGACCGAGTAGATAGCGGGTTTCTTTGGTGGGTCTGGTGGGCCTCGGACATTGGTCGACCGAGTCCACTCGAATGCCAGCCCAATGACTTAACAGTCATGAACTCCTTTCTAGGAGATTTGTTCCTATCAGCCACTATTACCAAGAGAGGGCAAAAAAAGTCTTCAGATCATCCCATTCATTCCCATATATGGCACCAATTATAAAAAAGAATATCATATGGAATGAAAAAAATAAATTTAGTAGAAACCGTGGTACCTTTGCGTGGAAGTTGTTGATCTCTTATTGGCTAATGTCATTGACTATGCACCTTGATCTTTGAACTTTAACATGGAAGAACTTGATCTCTCATTGATCAATGGTTCGGTCCATGGCTACACATATCCTCCTTTTAACTAGGGCACCATTATCAGACATGGGTTATGAGAAGGTCAAGATAGTTATAGACAAAAAACATTCTGATGCTCAAGGCAGATCATCTACACGACGATCAAAATAAGTACATTACATAACTTGAAATTAGCATACATCCTCATCCATATGCATTGTTACGACCTAAAGATCGTGGGAGTCCGGCTCCCATCCAGAGCCACTAATATACCTCACTGACTCACCCCTTTGCGAAGGGACTGCCGGCCCAGAGGTCCGTTGCTACATGGGAAGGGGCGCACCTCGCGGCGCCCCTTTCCCGGCAGAGGCGTGTAACCGCTCTCGCTCGGCCCGCCAGGGGTAGTGCGTTCGGGATATACCCAGATAGCGCAGCCTTGGATGCTGACAGAGGCACACCCGTACCCCTCCCTGCCAGCGGTCCACGATCCGCACCCGAAAAGGCGCGCGGCCAGGCCGAACGACCCACGAACAGGTCGGCCCGGCGGCCCCATGCGAACCTATCAGTGGGGAATAGCACCACAGGACCTTTGATTCATCACACACGACAAACAACCTAGTATACGGACACGACTGACACTAACGCCGCCCGAGCATCTGACAAAGCACCCCCTGGCCGCTGCGCCCCTGACACTTAATGCTTTCGGCCCTGACAACCTGACAAAAGCGCCCCTGGCCGTTGCGCCATCTGAAAAAAGCGAGGCTGACACTCCTGTTCCTGACATCCTCGTCCGAAGCTTCCGCTGACAGCCGGGCCAGCTCAGCACGTCGAGTCAGCGTGCCAGGTCATCTCCACCTAATCGTCTCCCACCAGGTATAAATACTCCCTCACTTCTTACGATGAAGGGGTTGGCAAATTCACTCTCAATCCCATTATTCACACACGAGAGCAAAGGTCGTCCATATCTTTTGTAACGCCCCGCTTCCCAAAAGACACCGGAAACGAGAGCGTTACGCGGTCCGCTTGAACTGGAGCGGCGACGCTCGAGTTCAATAAGCGTATGTGTTTAAAATACAGATGAGGTCCTTGCAACTACCATTCAGAAATAATAGGAAATCACAACCAGCACAGATATAGCCACATCCAGAAATAAAGTTCGTACACAGAGTTTAACAATGCCACAGCTGGGCTAAAAGTAGCAACAAGAGAAGTAACGTACTCGAAAAGTAACTACAGTGACAAAAGGAACTAAGAAAAAAACAGTAAAGGTGTCGGGGTCCACTAGTCCTCTGCTGGGAGAGGCTCTGCGTTAGGTGCGAACTCCTGACTCTCCAACTCCGGCGTTTCGTACTGGTCCTCCTGGTACTCGAGCTCTGAACCTGACATACATCCACAAACATGAATGTATGTCAGCTAGGGGTCTGCAAGAAGGGTTAGCATCCCAAGGCGAAGTATATAACAAGTATATGAAATTTTAGAAGCATTTAATAAAGGAAACAACTGCAGCAATTAACATTTAATATTTCGGAGCAGAAAGAAACAATCCTAGCATGCAGTTCTAGTCGATGGCAAGTTTAAAGTTAAATTCTCAGAGTTTGTCAACATTTCAATATTCACGATGACCAAGTTAGCGTTCAATGACCATGTCAAGACTTCACATCTAATCTAGGGTTCTCGCCTTTAGGTCGTGATGAGAAGGTCGTTCCTCTCACGGGGGCTTACCGTGATTGACACTAACCCACCGCGTCGGGTGGTGCTCTTGAGGAGAGTACCTTTCATACGCCCAGTGGCCGCTCAACCCTAACCCCACCCAAAAGTTTTGCCGGTACACGAGCCAGCCTAGTCGACTCACACGACATCACGATATCACGATACCGCCTTTGAGGCGCACGATTTCACGATGCCCAAACTGTTAAACATGTCAAGACTCACTGAATTTCAATGTTATCAAATTTGTGCTTTATGGTGACAATTCTGGAAAGCGGAAGCGGGTCGAACGACCGGTTCCGTAATTTCCAAAAATGACGATTTCGTCCTTTTCGTTCAATTCGCTACAGAAACGATTTCTTTCTCTAGTTGTTTAAATCGGGGATATACCGTATGATATACCGTTGGATCCCAATTTTTGTCCTAATCATTATGGTGTCACTTTCCTACATTATTTCACGTCACAATTTCAGGTTGTTCTACAATACATGAAGTCGGCGTAAACGTGCCGAAACTTCTAAAATTCATAACAAATTGTATACTAGCCTGTTTTTGGCGTTCTTGGTGTCGTTGGATTCATCTCGACGAGTACTACGCCGTGGAGTGTTTGGTTCGCTGTTTTGGCAGAGCACAAAATCAAAAATAGTGTTTTTCAGTTCAGGTCAGATTCGTACAAGCTCCTACGACGTCTAATCAACGTGTTTTATTAGGTTTCTCTACTTTACGGTGGGGGTTATGAGTTTTAGGGGATAGATCTACCAACCTAAAGTGAAGCGAGGGATCGGGTGACGCCAACGAGCAGTGGCGACGCGTGAAGACTCCGAAACAGCGAGCGTCGAGCGTCGGGGAGCGTTCTCGTCAGATCTGGGGCTGTCAACGTCAGATCTGAGACGAGCAGCGCGTGCACGCGGCCTGGAGGCTTGTTGCGGCCTGTGGGAGTGCTGTCTTGGGAAGCTCGGCCTGCGGGTGTTGTTTTGCGGGAAGGTGATGGCTTGGGAGTCACGGCCTGAGGCTGGGGTGTTGGCCGTGGAAGAAGGAGGGGGAGCTCGGGTTGGTTGTGTGGGGAAGGAGATGAGGCCGTGCATGCGTGCGTGGGGGTGATAGCAGTTTGAGAGGAAGAGGAAGGGGAGGCGAACTCGGCCTGTGCGTGGGTGAGTTTTGAGGAGAAAAAGTAGGGAAGGAGAAGTTGCCGTGAGGGTTGGCGGCTGGAGGTGCAGTAGGTTAGGGTTTTTAGCTTGCTGCCGTGGGAGCTAGGTGACCTAGGAGTTTATATAAAAAGAACTAGGTTATAGATTTCAACATAGGCTATGTAGGGTTTAGGGGTATGTCGGCTGTGAAAAGGCCCTGCGGGTTGGGGTTCTCGTGGCCTAGGTACAGGGTTATTAAAAATAAGCAAAATTGAATGCCTGTGGGTTTTTATAAAAAGTTGTAGGCTTGTTTCTTTTTATAAGGAAATCATTCGAAAAATTTTCCACATCCACTTCCTTTTAAAACGTTTTGCTTATCCCTTTCCATTAAAAATCTGAGTTTGAATATGTACACGGGAGCAAAGGTCGTCCATATCTTTGTTCTCCCACTCATAGCTCGTCACGTCATGGTCGATCACACCCTCCGTCCGACCTGCGTGTCGAGCCCCTGCTTTAAGCCCAAGTCGCTGACTTAGGCATCAGAGAGGCTAAGGGTTGGACCACAACCCGGCCTTTGTGACGAGTTGCTCATTGTGCAGGGTAGCTCACCCCCCTTGGCCGAGATTCGCCTTCGGCTCCCGCAGTCCGATCCTCCTCCACCGCATCCGACGGGATTCGACTCTGTGGTCGGCTCCGGCGGCAAGTTTGGCCTCATCACCCCACTAATCACTTGTCAAAAAGCCTACCTAAATCCTCTTATCAATATAACCACTGTGCCCTTGGTTCCCCCTAATACAAATTCATTGTACGCGAGTTCCACCCCGCAACAATTGGCGCCGTCTGTGGGAACGAAGGGTCACACCCATGTTAGACCCCATGCCGATCGCCCGGAACCCTGACGACGGCAAGGATCCAGTGGGTCAAGAGCCACTCTCTCTACTAATCACTCCGGCGACTGACCCCCTCCAGGGATAGAGGCCGAGACAGTCCAGGCCTCGGCCCGCGCGATCCAGGAAAGCTTCGAGGCCTTTACTAAGGCGATGGGAGGCTGCGCAGCAACAGGAACAGAGGCACCTCCCGGCCCCTCGGAGCCCCCGAACGTGAGACAGAATCTTCACCCTCAGTTCGAGGAGGAGGGGGAGACCAGGGGCTCACCAAGGAGATTGCGGCCCAGCGGAAGCTCTTGGAGGAGGAAATGGAGATCGCACGGCTGTGGAGGCACCGGGAGGCGGCGGCCGTCGTGCAGAGGCGTTTGGACGAAGCGGTCGAGACCGCCTGGCAGGCCTACCTGGACGAAGAGACCGCCCGACACCAGCTCCGCTTCATCATCGCGGAACGCGAAAGGCTTCAGAGGGAAAACGAAGACAACCGGGAGATCCCGGAGTTGTCGGCGGTGGGCCGGCGGCCCCTGAACGGGCGCGGCCTGCCATTGGCCAAATCTCCACCGGGTGGGGGAAGTCTGCCTCGTCAGCGCCACTCCCCCGATCGTCTGAACGAGGAAGCCGTTTGTCGACAACTACGCTTCCTCACCGCCGAGCGCGAAAGGCTCCTGAGGGAGAATCAGGAGCGGAGGGAGGTACGGGAGGATACGGCCGGAGGGCGGTGGTACTGGGAGGACCGTAGCCCGCAACCCATTGAATCCTTTACCTGTGGAAGGAGTCCCCCCCAGGCGACCGCTACGCTATTCCCCAGGGCGAGAAGACCGTCGTCAGCCAAGTCGCGACCGGAGCCAGACTCCAGAATGGCGAAGGGGGTAGGCGCCCGAGCGCTCTGCCTACCCGGAGGAGGCCACACCGTTGGCACGGTGGATCACGTCCGCCACAAGGCCCGTAAGGTTTAAACCCCTGATGGATGCTCGTTGGAGTATGCCTTGCACTTTAACTTCCCGGCGACCAACAATGTCGCGGAGTATGAGGCCACGGTCAACGGGCTGAAGCTCAGTAGGGCGGTGGGGGCGACGAACATGTTGCTCCTCAGCGACTCACGACTCGTCGTTCAACAGATCCAAGGAAGCTTTGAAGCCCGAAAGGAAACAATGAAGCGCTACCTTAAGCGCATCCAGATCGAGCTCCGCAAGTTCAAGAGAGCGGACGTCCGGCACCTGCCCCGCTCCAACAACCTCCGGGCGGATGCCCTGTCCAAGCTGGCCTCCTCCTCCGCGGCCGAGATCGGGAAGGCCATCTACATCGAAAACCTACTGACCCCCACTATTGACGAAGAAGAACTAATGTGTGTGGGTGATTCGGGTTCAATATTACATATTTAACCCCCCCATTTAGCCCTATTTTGTGCTCATGTGATGTTACATTGTTCTCTAATTCATACGTATTTTGTACACAATTATTTATTAGAGAAAATACTCTATTTGAGCACAAAACAGAAATTAACGGAGTATTTCTGCACTTCTTGTATTTTTCCTAGCTTGGTCTAGATCTCACGATTCCAACGACTATTTATTTGTATTTTTCTGAGATCTGTGCTAATTACTGTGTATTTTTGAATACAGAATACTATTTTAAATGGAGAAATACGCAAAGAAATACGAATAAACAGCTAAAATACGCTCTAAGCTGCCACGTGGCATAATCGTAGCCGCCCGCACCTCATCGAGCGGCCGTAATCAAGAGGCGACGCGGCAATGCGTGGACCGCTCGATGACGATCCAATGTGCCTGATGATTCGAAGACGTGGACGTATTTGACCCGTCGGATTGAGATCCAAAGCAGCGCAGCGATACGAACTCATCAGCGGGACATGCGTCATCATCTCTGCGATCTCCCGCTTAATCTGATGGCGCAGCGAACGAGCGACGTGGACGAATCTGCGCCGTCGAAACATGATCCTACGGCCATGAGCTTCCCCGCGAATTGAAAGCGAAGCAGATTTCTTCGCGTGACGTGGCCATCTCTGGGCCATCCGATGGAGATCTAATGGAGGAAATCGAAGGCGAATGCGACTCGAAGTCGCTCAAGGAAGCGGGCGCGCGTAACTGCGCTGGACACGTGGCGGCACGAGGCTTAATCCCGCCCAAGATCGAACGGCTACGGTTTATCCCGCTATTGGATGCGGGTTTGGGCTCGATAATGAAGCGGTTTTCAACCCATTAAGCCTATAAAACCCGCAATGAATCTATTTAAGCGTATTTCTAGGGTTTTTGGCAGAAGGCTGGCGTATTTTGGGCGTATTGGAGGCTCTAGGAGCCGTATTTCTCTTCTGTAAAATTCTGTAAAATTCCAGAGGCTATTCTTAGTATTTCCAGAGAGTTTTGAGGCTTAGCTTGGAGATTTGGTGATAGAATTCTAAACTTCTACTCCGTATTTTGGTGTTTTTCATCGTATTTTGATATTAGATCAATGTATTTTGCTATGAACCTTGATTATTCTTGCATTATGAGTAGCTAAATCTTATTTGTGCATGGTATGGTGTAGTTAGGAGATGTGATTTGTGTTAGTTTGGTTGAATATTCGTTGTGCTTAATCGTTAACGTCGCTAAAGTTGTAGTTTTTGTTATTAAATCCTCTTTTTCATCTTCCAAAAGAAGTGATTGAGTTGATGATCGCCCCAAAAGGGTGAGCTTTGATCTCTCCAAAAGAGAGTGTCATACCGTAGTTGTAAGATTATAATTTTAGCGACGATTTTATTCACATTGTGCTTTAACCCCCAAAAGGGCATCTTCCGATGAATTGCTCCCAAAAGGAGAATTCATTGAGTTATATTGGGTATTTTCCGGTGAATTGCTCTCAAAAAGAGAATTCATTGTATTATATTCGTCAACCAAGTTAATACGAATTATTGATCCTAACGAACCCATACCATGTGCATACTTTTCGTCGATACTTTCATACACGACTTTTCTTTGTTCGTATTGTTCGCACATCACCATCACGCACTTTCACACCATCGCCATCATTATTGAAGTGGTTAGCTTCTTTTCGTTGGGATTCTATTTGATTTGAGTTGTGGTTGCAACAGATTTCCTTCCGAGGATTCGACATCTGGACTCCCAGATTATATTACTTGTACGGACTCTTGCGCTTGAGAGAAGCACCTTTTTGGTCCCACCAAGTTTTTGGCGCCGTTGCCGGGGAGGAATGGTTTGTTACCACGGTTTATTTCATTCAGAGGACCTTCGGTGAGATCTTTCCACTTTACTGTATATAAATTTTTGTTTAATTTTATTGTACATAAACTTTTATTTTTTTAAATGGAGTATATGAATTTCTATTGCACAAACAATCTGTATGATGCAAGGTACGCTAGTGCACACAAACATAGGAAGGAAAAGCTCAAAATCGTTAATTTTAATCAGACTGACTGTGAAACTTTCTTTCAGGCCTGGAGGAGGTTCACAAACATAGTATCGAGCTATCCGCAGCATGGGTACACAAAGAACGAGCTTATGGAGTTCTTCCTCAATGGACTACAACCCCAGTTGCAGGAATTATTGGGAGGCATGACGCCGACAGAGGCGTGTCAATACATGGAGTCTCTGCAAGAAAATGAAGAAACCATGGAAGAGACTTCGAGAGCGATTCAACGTAGCCTTCGTGCCTTGATCAAGGGGAGCAAAGCGTAGACGTACCTTTGCAATCCTTGACAGAGGATGTTTACTTGACTATTCAGACACAGGAGGCCACATCCCATCAATTCCAAGAGAATTTCCTTGCTAGGAGTCGGCAGATTCAAAAATCCTTTGAAAATCTTACTCTGATTGCCACTTGCTTAGAAGAAAATAATTCTTTTGAAATTAAACTTCAAGAATCTAATACGAGTTTATCTTCTATTGCAGGTATATCGAGCGAACTATGTCACGTTGAGGACACGAATAAAAATATCTACATGGCAGAAAGTGTGTGCAAAAGAGAGGACGAGCTAGCAATTTTGGATGAATGAGAGGAGGAGACAGCTAGGGACAAGGGTTTTGAGATTATCGCCAAGGAGTCAGAACCATTCCCTCCTCCAGTTTTGTCTCAAAATCATTTACCCCTCTCCCCAACGAATGAGCATCATAAAGAGAGTAGTGCATATCTTTCAGGGAGTAGTCATCAACTTGCTTTAATTTATTTCAACTATTTTGATGACTACATTTGGAATATTTTTGTTGAAAGGAATCTTAAACTAATTTAGACTGACATAACTCATCTCACGTAGGACATTGGCAAACAAGTTATAGAGATGCTTGGAGTTGTGTTGCGGGGGTCCAATTTAGCTTCTGGAGGAAAAATAATCACAGAGGAGCGCAAGGAGCAAATTGAACAACTTCCTCCATAATTAAAGATTCGGGATCCGCCATTTGATCACGGTGTGTTCTTTCCAGTAGTGTAGATTTTTATATGCTTTCTAGGTTGCTGGCTTGAATAAACTCGTACCCCTTTCGACATTGAGGACAATGTCCATCTTTAGTTGGGAGGTGTGTATGAGACCTTAGGATTTTTTTTGTGAAGAATAAATCACCATATCTCATCATTTTAAAACTCCTTCACTTGCCTCAAATACGGATGATTATGCATTAATTGAGTTCTAAAATTTGTTTATGGCCTGAGTTAATTATTTTTTTCCTTCATGGAATTACCGTTAATATGCTATTCATGAAAATTTTCAATTGCCATGATTAATATCTTGAAATAGTTTGAATTTATTTCATGCATGCTAAAGTGATGAAAAAGCTTAAGTATACACGATCTATTAGAATAGTCTTCAAGTTGAAGAGGAATTTGGCCATTGTTATTAATGTTATGTTCATATTGATGGGTGTTGAGTTGCTTACAAAGAAAAAAGAAAAGAAACGAAGAAAAAAAATGAATGAACAAATGAATGAAGAAAAATGAAGGCATAAGTATGTCACTAATAAATAACTTGGTTGGCTCGAGTAGTACAGTCCGAGGGGTCCTTCTTGGCCTAATGCCCTATGATCGTTTGATTTGGGAGCCATTGACCGGAAACTCACTCATTTGATGGAGCGATCCAAGTTATACATTTTTCTACGAATGTTGCTTGATGCGCGTTACGCAGAACTAATAAAAGAAAAGAAGTGGCGAATAAACTAAGCAACCTCAATGCCCATGACTTGAACGATGTTTGTGAGATGCCAATTCCTTGGAAACAAGAAAACTAGAGTAAAACGACGTGTTATACTTTCGCTTGCGCAAAACGATGCTTGCATGTTATTTATTCAAACTAAATTAGAGAAAATATCATGTGATTGATTTTGTTCATGGATGATGTATATTGATAGTCTAGATCATGTTGGAAAGCGCATTATTGAGCCATGCCATAAGCGATTGATAGAATTTATTGTTTTATTAATCATACGTATTAATCGCTCTTTTTGCTAGAGACTAGCAAATCGCTAGTTGGGGGGTGTGATTCGGGTTCAATATTACATATTTAACCCCCCCATTTAGCCCTATTTTGTGCTCATGTGATGTTACATTGTTCCCTAATTCATACGTATTTTGTACACAATTATTTATTAGAGAAAACACTCTATTTGAGCACAAAACAGCAATTAACGGAGTATTTTTGCACTTCTTGTATTTTTCCTAGCTTGGTCTCGATCTCACGATTCCAACGACTATTTATTTATATTTTTCTGAGATCTGTGCTAATTACTGTGTATTTTTGAATGCAAAATACTATTTTAAATGGAGAAATACGCAAAGAAATACGAATAAACGGCTGAAATACGCTCTAAGCTGCCACGTGGCATAATTGTAGCCGCCCGCACGTCATCGAGCGGCCGTAATCAAGAGGCGACACGGCAATGCGTGGACCGCTCGATGACGATCCAACGCGCCTGATGATTCGAAGACGTGGACGTATTTGACCCGTCGGATTGAGATCCAACGAGCAGAAGCAGCGCAGCGAAACGAACTCATCAGCGGGACACGCAGCATCATCTCCGCGATCTCCCGCTTAATCTGATGGCGCAGCGAACGCGCGACGTGGACGAATCTGCGCCGTCGAAACATGATCCTACGGCCACGAGCTTTCCCGCGAATTGAAAGCGAAGCAGATTTCTTCGCGCGACGTGGCCATCTCTGGGCCATTTGATGGAGATCTAACGGAGGAAATCGAAGGCGAATGCGACTCGAAGTCGCTCGAGGAAGCGGGCGCGCGTAACTCCGCTGGACACGTGGCGGCACGAGGCTTAATCCCGCTCAAGATCGAACGGCTACAGTTTATCCCGCTACTGGATGCGGGTTTGGGCTCGATAATGAAGCGGTTTTCAACCCAGTAAGCCTATAAAACCCGCAATGAATCTATTTAAGCGTATTTCTAGGGGTTTCGGCAGAAGGCTGGCGTATTTTGGGCGTATTGGAGGCTCTAGGAGCCGTATTTCACTTCTGTAAAATTCTGTAAAATTCCAGAGGCTGTTCTTAGTATTTCCAGATAGTTTTGAGGCTTAGCTTGGAGATTTGGTGATAGAATTCTAAACTTCTACTCCGTATTTTGGTGTTTTTCATCATATTTTGATATTAGATCAATGTATTTTGCTATGAACCTTGATTATTCTTGTATTATGAGTAGCTAAATCTTATTTGTGCATGGTATGGTGTAGTTAGGAGATGTGATTTGTGTTAGTTTGGTTGAATATTCGTTGTGCTTAATCGTTAACGTCGCTAAAGTTGTAGTTTTTGTTATTAAATCCTCTTTTTCATCTTCCAAAAGAAGTGATTGAGTTGATGATCGCCCCAAAAGGGTGAGCTTTGATCTCTCCAAAAGAGAGTGTCATACCGTAGTTGTAAGATTATAATTTTAGCGACGATTTTATTCACATTGTGCTTTAACCCCCAAAAGGACATCTTCCGATGAATTGCTTCCAAAAGGAGAATTCATTGAGTTATATTGGGTATTTTCCGGTGAATTGCTCTCAAAAAGAGAATTCATTGTGTTATATTCGTCAACCAAGTTAATACGAATTATTGATCCTAACGAACCCATACCATGTGCATACTTTTCGTCGATACTTTCATACACGACTTTTCTTTGTTCGTATTGTTCGCACATCACCATCACGCACTTTCACACCATCACCATCATTATTGAAGTGGTTAGCTTCTTTTCGTTGGGTTTCTATTTGATTTGAGCTGTGGTTGCAACAGATTTCCTCCCGAGGATTCGACATCTGGACTCCCAGATTATATTACTTGTACGGACTCTTGCGCTTGAGAGAAGCACCTTTTTGGTCCCACCAGTGGGCTCGGTGACGACGTGGATGACCCCCATTGTAAAGTACCTGGAGACAGGGGACCTACCTGAGGAGCGGATGCTGGCTAAGAAGGTGGAGAGGCGGGCCCTGTCATTCGTACTCCTCGACGGAGTGTTATACCGCCGCCGCTGCGCCAACTTCGATGTCCTGCCATATCTAAAGTGCCTGGTCCCGGAACAGGCTGAGCAAGTCATCCGCAAAGTGCACGAAGGCTTCTGCGGGAACCACCATGGCGGTCGCACCATCGCCAACAAAATAATGCGTCAGGGGTATTACTGGTCGACAATGATCCAGGACACGGCTCAGTATGTCAAAAGGTGCGAGGCATGCCAAAAGTTCGGCCGACATACAGCAGCACCTCCAGCTAACTTGGTGCCCATCATGAGCCCGATCCCATTCGCCAAATGGGGACTCGACATCCTTGGGCCTTTCCCAAAAGCCTCCGGGGGAAGAAAATACCGAGTCGTCGTCGTGGACTATTTCGCGAAGTGGGTGGAGGCCGAGCCGTTGGCACGTATCACATGGACGGACATGAAGGGTTTTATCTGGCAGTCCGTTATATGTCGCTTCGGGATACCCCGCTCTATATTCACGGATAATGGAAGACAGTTCGATTGCGAAGGCTTCTGCGACTTCTGTTCGGGCTGGGGGATCAAGCTCCATTTCGCGTCAGTTGCCCACCCGCAGTGCAACGGAATGGTGGAGGCCGCGAAAAAATGCATCTTGAATCCTATGAAGAAAAAGGTGGACGCCGCCCTTAGGGCATGTGTCGACGAGCTGCCGGGAATCCATTGGTCCTACCGCACCACCCACAAGGCCTCGACCGGAGAAAGCCCATTCATGCTGGCATACGGATCGGAGGCGGTCGTTCCCGTGGAAATTGGAGAAGAGACGCCCGGCTAAAACTCTTCGACGGAGATATCAATAGAGAGGGGCTCGGCCTCAGTCTCGAATTGGTGGACGAGATAAGGGACCGAGCCCTGACGAACCTCGTCAGGCACAGCCAGAGGATGGCACGACATTACGACTCCCGAGTGAAGAAACGGACCTTCAGAATCGGTGACCTGGTCCTCAGAGACGCCACCTTCAGACCCGAGACCGCCCGCCGAGGGAAGCTGGCCACCAAATGGGAAGGGCCCTACAAGGTCATCGATATCATCGGACCGGCCACATACATCCTGGCAACCCCAGCTGGAAGCGAGCTAGCCCACCCTTGGAATGCGAAGCACCTGCTAAAGTTCTACCAATAGTTGTGAGTTTTTTCTTTTTTTAATATAAGATCTACATCTGCCCACTTTCCCAAACTTTGTTGTTTCCACATGAATGTTTCAGTCCCAACCCTGCGAACCTCTGGGGTAGGGCCAACCCTCGCCACCCAAACCAGAGAAGGGCACGGGCCGGGCTACGTGCCCGCTCCCCCCTCGAGACCTCTGGGGCAGGGCCAATCCTCTCCACCCAAACCAGAGAAGGGCACGAGCCGGGCTACGCGCTCGCTCCCCCCTCGATACCTCTGGGGCAGGGCCAACCCTCGCCACCCAAACCAGAGAAGGGCACGGGCCGGGCTACGCGCCCGCTCCCCCCTCGAGACCTCTGGGGCAGGGCCAACCCTCGCCACCCAAACCAGAGAAGGGCACGGGCCGGGCTACGCGCCCGCTCCCCCCCTCGAGACCTCTGGGGCAGGGCCAACCCTCGCCACCCAAACCAGAGAAGGGCACGGGCCGGGTTACGCGCCCGCTCCCCCCTCGAGACCTCTGGGGCAGGGCCAACCATCGCCACCCAAACCAGAGAAGGGCACGGGCCGGGCTACGCTATGCGCTCGCTCCCTGGGGCAGGGCCAACCCTCGAGACCTCGAGACCTCTGGGGCAGGGCCAACCCTCGCCACCCAAACCCTCGCCACCCAAACCAGAGAAGGGCACGGGCCGGGTTACGCGCCCGCTCCCCCCTCGAGACATCTGGGGCAGGGCCAACCCTCGCCACCCAAACCAAAGAAGGGCACGGGCCGGGCTACGCGATCGCTCCCCCCCTCGAGACCTCTGGGGCAGGGCCAACCCTCGCCACCCAAATCAGAGAAGGGCACGGGCCGGGCAACGCGCCCACTCCCCCCCTCGAGACCTCTCGAGCAGGGCCAACCCTCGCCACCCAAACCAGAGAAGTTCACAGGCCGGGCTACGCGCCCGCTCCCCCCTCGAGACCTCTGGGGCAGGGCCAACCCTCGCCACCCAAACCAGAAGGCACGGGCCGGGCACGGGCCGGGCTACGCGCGCCGCTCCCCCCTCGAGACAACCCTCTGGGGCAGGGCCAACCCTCGCCACGCCACCCAAACCAGAGAAGGGCACGGGCCGGGCTACGCGCCCGCTCCCCCCCTCGAGACCTCTGGGGTGGGGCAACCCTTGCCACCCAAACTAGAGAAGGGCACGGGCCGGGCTACGCGCCCGCTCCCCCCCTCGAGACCTCTGGGGCAGGGCCAACCCTCGCCACCCAAACCAGAGAAGGGCACGGGCAGGGCTACGCGCCCGCTCCCCCCTCGAGACCTCTGGGGCAGGGCCAACCCTCGCCACCCAAACCAGAGAAGGGTACGGGCCGGGCTACGCGTCCGCTCCCCCTCGAGACCTCTGGGACGGGACCAACCCTTGCCAACCAAACCGGAGAAGGGCACAGGCCGGGCTACGCATCCGCTCCCCCCTCGAGACCTCTGGGGCAGGGCCAACCCTCACCACCCAAATCGGAGAAGGGCACGGGCCGGGCTACGTGCCTGCTCCCCCCTCGAGACCTCTGGAGCAGGGCCAACCCTCGCCACCCAAACCAGAGAAGGGCACGGGCCGGGCTACGCGCGCGCTCCCCCCTCGAGACCTCTGGGGCAGGGCCAACCTCGCCACCCAAACCAGAGAAGGGCACGGGCCAGGCTACGCGCCCGCTCCTCCCTCGAGACCTCTGGGGCAGGGCCAACCCTCGCCACCCAAACCAGAGAAGGGCACGGTCCGGGCTACGCGTTCGCTCCCCCCCGAGACCTCTGGGGCAGGGCCAACCCTCGCCACCCAAACCAGAGAAGGTCACGGGCCGGGCTACGCGCTCGCTCCCCACTTAAGACCTCTGGGGTAGGGCCAACCCTCGCCACCCAAACCGGAGAAGGGCACGGGCCGGGCTACGCGCCCGCTCCCCCCCTCAAGACCTCTGGGGCAGGGCCAACCCTCGCCACCCAAACCGGAGAAGGGCACGGGCCGGGCTACGTGCCCGCTCCCCCCTGGAGACCTCTGGGGCAGGGCCAACCCTCGCCACCCAAACCAGAGACGGGCACGGGCCAAGCTACGCGCTCGCTCCCCCCTCGAGACCTCTGGGGCAGGGCTAACCCTTGCCACCCAAACTAGAGAAGGGCACGGGCCATGCTACATGCTCGCTCCCCCCTCAAGACCTCTGGGGCAGGGCCAACCCTCGCCACCCAAACCAGAGAAGGGCACGGGCCGGGCTACGCGTTCGCTTCTCCCCCTCGAGACCTCTGGGGCAGGGCCAACCCTCGCCACCCAAACCAGAGAAGGGCACGGGCCAGGCTACGCGCTCGCTCCCCCCTTGAGACCTCTGGGGCAGGGCCAACCCTCGCCACCCAAACCAGAGGACGACATGGGCCTAGCCATGTAGCCACACCCCCGCCCTGGTAGACCCGTGATCCATAAAAACTTGAACCTGGGGAGGAGGACAAGGGCACGTAAACCGGGGCAAACCAGGTGTCAGGTCCCGATGAGGCAGCCCCCGATGTGACTCGACGAATCGAAAGGACGCTCGGGAAATGCGCCATCAATAATGATACGCCCCAAAAGAGGCTTGGGCTGACGAGTCGCCACAAGCGCCACCTGGCAAAAGCGGTTTCCAATGGGTGTGATTCCGAGGAGCCCATTAATAAGGCCAGCTCATCGCAGTAATTAGGGGGGAAACCGTCAACAAAATCCCCCTATAAAGGCGCCACTCACCCTCCCGAAAGAGAGAGAGACAAAGATTTGGAAAGTATGAGAAATCGGCCCTGGCACCCTCCACCAACTAGGAAAAGGCCGAGACGCCTCGTCCAAACAAAGGGGAGGCCACCGGCCACCAATGGATCCCGCCTCCCCGATCGACGGTCACTCCCCCGCCACAACCTCCGATAGGCTATTCCTCTTACAAACGGATCGCCAATAGGCTATTCCCCTTACACAAGGGGAACCCCACCTTCTACCCCTCCGTCTGCTCTAAACCAGATGAGACGGGGGACGGTAGGCATCCGCTCCCCGCCAATCCCCGCCGGCGGGAAAGGCAAAAGCCCCTTCGTGCTTGCAGGTCTACACATGCTCGCCGTCGACCTTCTCCTCGAACCCAAACTGCGAGGCGTGGAGGGAGATGACAAAGCAATGGAGGGGAGGGAGGGCTGCCCGGTGGTCAGAAGTTTGCTCGCCCGGACAAAGGCCACAGCAAGACAGCTTCCCTGGTGAATCCATCCAGCCGAAGAGACATTGCAACCCTTCAGCACGGAGGGCGCTCATCGAGATGCCGCGAGAAGAAGATAAAGAGGCCCACCCCGCAGATGGTAGCCCTCCCATCCTGAGGTAGTTCACAGCAGGAGGGAATAGCTCCACAGCCCACTTTCGGACCGGATCGTACTCACCCAACTTGAAACGATCTAAGTCCTCATGTATGAACCAAAGAGGAGTTCCTGTAAATTTAAATGAAAAAGATTATCCCAATCGAATTCACGTTAACTGTCTGAGAATGCTCTAGCTTGAAATGATCCCCCTACCAATTGCCGGGCGAGCTCACGAAACTGGGCCACCCCTCACGGCGGGGAGAGGAGGGGCAGAGTGCTGCACTCCTCCCCCTGGAATAACTCGGGATGCCCAGGTAGTACATACATGCAGTTCGAACCCTCCGATACTAGGAAGGACCGACGCTTCAAAACGAGACCCCTCGCGAACTAAACTCGCCGATACCTGTCAAACAAAGGGGAAGGGGGTGAGCTAAGACCTGTTCTAAAGCCTCCGAACTAAATCCCCTCGAGGCGGAAACCGAGGGGTCAACCGCACTATTGCTAGCCCCTACCCATGCAACGGAGCCCGACGCGCTCCAATGCCCCCCTTTTGCCATCATAACGGTTGCGCCAATCCCAAAAAAGCTTCACACCCAGGTCCTAGAAGAACCCCGCCATCTTCACGGCGGTCGGAGTCGTTAGGCTTCGCCTTCGCGGGGCGGACTGCTACAACAATCCCCCAACTTGCCAAGCTATGATAGGGCGGCATGTCTCATCCCAACCCGAGTCGGTGATCCCCCGTCCCGCCCAAAGCGGACACGTCGACCATCAACATCCCTTTCACCCCAGACCTTGCGCTCTAGGACAAGGGAATGTTGGGGGGCAATAATTGTACCCACGCAAGAAGACAAAATAGGGAACACCTACGATACAACACGACATCGACCGGCTTCCCAGGGGCGACACGCTCACCTCGGCAACGGCTACCCGGTTCGAACCACACAGTGACCAACTACCCGGGGCTGGCTACCCAACCCACATCAAAATTCCCCCGCCCCGTTAGGCCCATGACCCTCAAAAACTCAAACCTGGGAAGGAGGACAAGGGCACGTAAACTGGGGCGGACCGGTCGCAAACCAGGAACCGCGGAACAATGCCTGCCGGATAAAAGCCGGGTCCCGATAAAGCAGCGTCCCGATGCGACTCGACGAAACGAAAGGACGCTCAGGAAACACGCCATTAATAACAACACGCCCCCCGAGAGGCCAGGGCTGATGAACAGCGTCAGGCGCCGCCTGGCAAAAGCGGTTCCCAAAGAGCGTGATTCGACGGAGCCCATTAATGGTGCCAGTCCCTCGCATTAGCTAGGGCGAATCCGTCGGCAGAATCCCTCTATAAATATCCCCCTTCGGAGTTTAGGGGAAAGAAAAAATATATATGAGAACGAATCACATCCCTTTACACCAAGTATGAAAAGGCATCGGGTGACCCATCCAACTACGGAGGAGGCTGATGGCCACTGACGGATCGCACTTCCTCTATCGGTGATCGCTTCCACTCGACGACCATCGATAGGGTACTCCCCTTACAAGCGGATTGTCAATAGGGTATTCCCCTTACACAAGGGGAGCCCCGCCTACCAGCCTTCCTCCTGATCTAAACCAGATGAAGCAACCGGTTCGGAAGACTCGCAGCGGGCCGCCATACTCCAATTAGCATCCGCACCACACCGATCCCCACCGGGTGTGAGGGTGGAAACCCCCGACGGGTCCCCTAACGACCCACCTGTCTGCCCTCGACCTTCCACTCGAGGCCGGCCCGCCGAACACCCCCCGGGAGGGCGACGCCTCCACCTCCACCTCGTCCACCGCCTCCTCCAGGGTTCCCCCTCGATGTACAGGATCCCCGGAGAGGCTGAGCAACCATCCAGCACGACAAAGGCGAGACGGAATACGATGAAGCAAGGGATGGGAAGGAGGTCCGCCCGACAAACGGAGGATCGATCCTCCCGATAGGGGTCACAGCAAGGTTGCATCCCCGATGAATCCAAACGGCGCGTCAGCTCGCCCCCGGATAATCGAGATCAGTATTCCGCCCCCAAACCCCCCCCGTGGATAGAAAGGTAGAAGGAGTGCATCGATCAGCGGAAAAGAAGGAAGGCCGCCCCGCAAACAGGGGCCCTCTCACCCCGATGCAGCGGGCGACAAGTTAAAACAACCTCCTGACCCGACCATGGGTTCGGTCACACCTGCCCTATTGTTGTAAATGTCATCAAGATCTCCTGTAAGGGCCAATGAAAAATATTCCTCGATGCGGACTCCTCACCCTAAGCCCAAGCGCACAATGACTAGGGATTTCACCAAACACGGACGGCTAGAATAAGGCAAAAATAGCACTCACGCAAGTTCGGTAAACAGATCACAACGAGAACCCGGGCCATCTCAATAAAACCAGGTTCTCCAAGGTCCTACCCGGTCGCCACATACAACTGCACGTCGTTAAGTGGCAACGCCCCTCCCCAAACCACCGGGTCATACCTTCTCGCCTTGCCCCCACGCGGGTCGAGATCTCACGATCCCATGACAGCAGGCAGTACTCCGCGGGAGCCACGCCGCCACTCCTGAGCGCGGACCAAAGTCCGAACCACCGGTTCGGAGGGAAGTAGCGTTACGTCATCCGAGCCGAGCCGGGCTCCTGCCTCGTGCTCGAATGCCAGGGGCAATTGTTACGACCTAAAGATCGTGGGAGTCCGGCTCCCGCCCAGAGCCACTAATATACCTCACTGACTCGCCCCTTTGCGAAGGGACTGCCGGCCCGGAGGTCCGTTACTACATGGGAAGGGGCGCACCTCGCGGCGCCCCTTTCCCGGCAGAGGCGTGTAACCACTCTCGCTCAGCCCGCCATGGGCAGTGCGTTCGGGATATACCCGGACAGCGCAGCCTTGGATGCTGACAGAGGCACATCCGTACCCCTCCCTGCCAGCGGTCCACGATCCGCACCCGAAAAGGCGCGCGGCTAGGCCGAACGACCCACTAACAGGTCGGCCCGGCGGCCCCATGCGAACCCAGCCGTGGGGAATAGCACCACAGGACCTTTGATTCATCACACACGACAAAACAACCTAGTATAAGGACGCGACTGACACTAACGCCGCCCGACCATCTGACAAAGTACCCCCCGGCCGCTGCGCCCCCTGACACTTAATGCTTTCGGCCCTGACACCCTGACAAAAGCGCCCCTGGCCGTTGCGCCATCTAACAAAAGCGAGGCTGACACTCCTGTTCCTGACATCCTCGTCCGAAGCTTCCGCTGACAGCCGGGCCAGCTCAGCACGTCGAGTCAGCGTGCCAGGTCAGCCCCACCTAATCGTCTCTCACCAGGTATAAATACCCCCTCACTTCTTACGGTGAAGGGGTTGGCAAATTCATTCTCAATCCCATTATTCACACACGGGAGCAAAGGTCGTCCATATCTTTGTTCTCCCACTCATAGCTCGTCACGTACGGTCGATCACACCCTCCGTCCGACCTGCGTGTCGAGCCCCCGCTTTAAGCCCAAGTCGCTGACTTAGGCATCGGAGAGGCTAAGGGTTGGACCCCAACCCGGCCTTTCTGACGAGTTGCTCATTGTGATGGGTAGCTCGCCCCCCTTGGCCGAGATTCACCTTCGGCTCCCGCAGTCCGATCCTCCTCCACCGCATCCGGCGGGATTCGACTCCGTGGTCGGCTCCGGCGGCAAGTTTGGCCTCATCACCTCACTAATCACTTGTCGAAAAGCCTACCTAAATCCTCTTATCAATATAACCACCGTGCCCTTGATCAATGGTTCGGTCCATGGCTACACATATCCTCCTTTTAACTAGGGCACCATTGTCAGACATGGGTTATGAGAAGGTCAAGATAGCTATAGACCAAAAACATTCTGATGCTCAAGGCAGATCATCTACACGATGATACATTGCATAACTTGAAATTAGCATACATCCTCACCCATATGCATGGTTATACATACACGAGGACCAGAGATAGTTATGGTAGGAGTTCTAATCCTAGTCAAAGATTTTAACCATTTCAATCTCCTTAACCACCTTTACATGATCTATTCCGCATAGAATTATTCCTGTTTTGGGTTAGTTGGTACCATCCTTAATGGGTCAAAGCCTGTTTCGGCCTAAACATGCACGAAGCTTCATGCCATTGGTAACAACCATCTCCTCATAAATTTTACAGAAACCAAGACACAAGGAGTAGATCAGACCAAATGACATTTATTTATCCGCTATTCATAATAGAGAATAATGGCTAACATACGCCATATGAGAGATGCTCTCATATGCCATCTCACATGAAGCAATCAAGTACAAGCCCTACTTGGTTACTTTATGTGAGAGTGCATATGAGAACCTCCCTCATATGATGTATGATAACCATTATTCTATTCATAATATTAGCATAATAAACATTCGAAGAGGGACAACTGTGATTTACCCTAGGAGCGAAAAAAAATCCAATCATAACAAGTGGAAGGAGGTCGGGGCCCATGGGCTGAAAATATGTCGTTTGTGGGTCTGTGACCCGACTAGGGCTGGACGGTATGTGACCCAAGGAGAGTGCTAGAACTTAGCCTAGGTTAATTATTATTTTGTAGGAGTCCAACACGATTAGTTCTAGCACACCACTGAAACAACCCTGTCACACACACCACGCACACACAGGCGCGCCCAGAAACCCCAAACCCTGGCATTGTTAAAACCCTTCATCGTCGGCGCTGCCGTTAGTCTCGCCGACGAACTCTGACGAAATCTATCTTCATCGACGAGAGGTACTATTCTTAGTTTTTCCACTCCAATTCAATGGGGTTTCAATAGTTTTCAGGTTCAATTTATTTCTCTTCTCTGCTGCCGCTGCCGCTGCTGCTGCTTGTTCTTTCAATTTTTTCTATCTTTCTCCTTTGATTTGATTTGAATTGATCCTGTTTTTGTTGTTGATGCTGCTCTCGTCGATGTGAAACTTGTCCCAAATTATCTGTACAGTGAGATGAATTCTCTTCGGTAAAGAATAGGAATCCCTAGCTCGCTCTAAACATCATATATCTGAGGGGTAGCTAATCGAGGTTTCGCTTGCTCCATTGCGAGCGCCTGGACTTTTCAGAAACATCCGCTACATTTGCTTAGCCTAATGGTCTTTTCTATCGAAATTTGAACTGCTTATCTCTCTCTCTTTACCTTACATTACATCTTCATCTAGCCTTTCCATCTTTCATCCTTGCATGCATCACTGTCTGCTGAGCCTGACCATATGAAATGCAATGCAATGCAGGCCTATTTCTGAATTAAGGGATCAGTGAAGTTTGATTAGAATGCAATCGGTGCACGCTAGCTGGGCTGGGAAAACATCTGCTCTAGCCAGATGCTGTGATTCTCGAGACAAGAAGCCACGCAGCAGACGGTCGAAAGAGGAGAGGAAAACAATGGTCGAGTCTTTTATTAAAAAGTAATTGTCCTACACCCATGACATGTTCTTGCTTTTAAACCAAGTTTAGGACTATTTTTTCCCGTATGCCTGGCCAGTTTTATCTCTTGCTAACTAGTGCTCAATTTTCGAAGCAACAGTACTATTTATTATGTGTTTAGGGATCAATTCTGGATTTTCAATCTATCACTATATAAAGCTATTGATTATTCCGGGTTTGTAATCTTTCATCATATCATTAACATTATTTTGATGATATTCAACTTAATGCATGTGCAAAACATTCTTACTTATCATGTAAACGCATGTGTAGAATATATAATGTTTTGAAAAGGTCGTGCTACAGGTATGCATTCTGTTAATTTCGTTTATTATCTGGATAACATTTTTGTGTGTGGTAATTATCTGGATAACATTGATTCTTTATAGTATTTGAACTATTGAATGGTATCGGTAGCTCTTTATTTCATCCATTCTTAGGTGCAAAGCATACTTAAATTTTGAAAAAGCTGCCGTGTAGTACATAAATTGAATGTTTTACTGAATATTCTTTTGTTGCTGCTGAATGAAAAGTTGACTATCTAACTTTGGCCATACAATTGTTTCATACCCTAACAACGACAATTTATGCTTAATATAAAGTTAGTTTGAACTTTTTCTTATGTGTCAAGTATATTATAACCAAAACTTGTTTCCACTGTGGAGAGTGAGAAGGAAGGAGAGTTATTCATGTCACGGTGTATGAGATGCTGATAATTCATAAACGTCACTTAGAACAGTGATTCATGACATGGCAAACATGAACATGCCAGCTTTACCCTAGCTGAATAGGCATTGAATAGGATGCATGTAACCCTGAATGTTGAGAATGATTTTAGAGTAATTAGATGTGCATATCTTGGCAAGGGTGAAATATCTGTCCTTTGGTTTTTGGCATGTAGGGAAACACCTGGTCCATGACTGTGTTATTCACCCGTGTTCATTTCTAACTAACACACACATCACAATCTCCATAACCTGATCAATGATATTGATATGCATGGCACACTAAATGAGGATGATTTTGATGCATTAAAAATAAATCATCCATATGGGGCAATGATGCATGAATAATATCCATCCTTATAATGGATCTTTTCCAGAGAGCAATATTAAAGTCATATCATTTTACTACGTTGTAATCCTATCGGTTCTGGCAGACTTATCCTTAATATGAATGTATGGCAATGCATGGTTTATGTAGTTGTCTTTGAATGTATAAAGTGATATGTTTTAAGTATTGATCAATGTATCATTCAATCTCTCATGAACATGCTTTGTAGTCCTATATGATGGTGATTCCTTGCATAAAATTTGATTACCTGACAACAAATCTTTATTCAGGTACCAAAATTTGAACAATGGAAAGTTCCCATCACTTAACCTAACACACAAGGAAGTAGGTGGATCCTTTTACACTGTACGGGAAATTGTTAGAGAGATCATTCAGGAAAACAGAGTCCTGGTTCCTGGATACTCGACTTCAAAAGCACTAAATCTTGAATATTGCCCTCAAGAACAGGGAACAGAATCTTTGTCCGTCGACATTTCATCCCCATTGTCCATATCAACTATCAATTATACAGTCAATCAGCCACAAGGGGAAAGCCTTTCTTTATATAATCAGTATATGATTGAAAGAGATGAATCTGTCAACCATGAAGGTCTTGAATGTCATTCGAATGTTGCTATTGTCTCTCAAGTTCTGGATGGTGAGAAGTCAGAGAATTTAAGTTACGAGGGACACAACCTCGGCAAGTTATCAGGGGTGACAAATGCAAACTCAGGAATTTGTGACCAAACACATGCTGAAGGTCAAGGTCACAGTTCAGATGTTACTGGAAAGTTTGAGCACACATTTCCCTCATGTGAAGCTGTGTCTGTGGCTCCTTTCCAGTTTGAATCTGTGGTGAATGGTGATGATAATGGTAATAAAACCGATGACATGATTAAGGAAATGAATTCTTCGGAGACAAGTGGTCCTCAGACACTGTCAGACAGATCATCAGAAGCCATTATTTCCTTGGATTCAGTACCTCCGTTTGCTTCTCTTTGTGGCAGAGATGATCCTCCACTAGCATCAGGTAGTGTAAAGACTTGCAATGCAGGCCAGTCTCAGAATAGAATAGATGTGACAGCTTCTCTTAAAGTACCAAAAACTTCTGAATCTGATGAAATGAGGGTAACATTCATGCCATTTGAAAAGGATCCTGCCATAAACAGGTCAGAAACAACAGAAATTCTATCATCCACTGTGGTTGATGACGCTGCAGACCGTAGTAGACAACTATCAGTTGAAAAAGATTTCGACATGAATAGATCAGAAAAGGCAGAAACTCTATCATCCATTGTCGTTGATGAAGTATCAAATGGAAGCTTCAATGGATCGGTATCACACAATTTAGATTCCCGTGCACTGGAAATTACAAGCCCTTTGGTAAGTTCTAACACCATAAACTGCCATATATTTGGTGCCAAGATTTTATCTTCTATGATATGCAGTTCTTCTCTTTTGTACAATTATCCCACAGCACATGACTATAAACAAACGAACTTATCTCCATTGGAAATCTATTTAAGAATATATAATCACTGCATCTCCTTGTGTATGTGGAACTCATTTGGTTAAAATAAGCTTTTAAATGGGAAAACGTAGGAATGGTCACAATACTAGCCCATTCACATGGCAAAACTAGGTGTGCTTCACTTTTATCCTTTTATTGGGCATTTTTTCTTTTTCATTTTTTTGATGCGATGTTGAATTGATTAGCACCTGCCACTGTTTCATTAACATATCTTAAATAAACATGGATAAAGTTGCCACCACCTCTCGTGGCCCTCTCCCCTCGAAAACCCAACCCAACCCAACCCAACCCAAAAGCTTAAAACCTCAAGTACATATTCAAGGCAATTGACCAGACCCAGTGCGTCTCTACGTGGAGGCGTAGTTAGCCTTAAGGGTATTTTACTCGAAATAGGCTTTTACAAGGCACAAGAGCCATAGAAGCTACAATCCTTACAGAACCACGATGGGGATGACTTGGATCCAGAAGATGCAAGGGTTGCGGCTGTAACAGTTGGGACATCGGAAGTCCTCGTTTCGACGAAATCAGACGACGACGAGCGGGTCGGGGCCTGGTAACCCTCCCGAAGGGTCGGCCAGACCCGGCGAACCCCCCAGGGGGGCCGCGAGCCCAACCTGGGGGTGACGGGGCTCTGCCACTGCGACAGAGGCCCCGCGCGGCCACCCGAATGGCCACTGGAGGGCCGCGCCCAGGGGGCGGGGCGGGCGGGACCCCAGGGCCCCCACTTGGCCCCTGGGGGTCCCGATGGTGGCGGATCAGCCCCCATGGGCTGCCGACAGGGGGTGGCCAGCAGCGGGAGACCTTCGGGAGGGCGCAGTGGTTTTTTCGAGGCGAGGACAGGGACCAGCGGGCCATTTCGGTGGTCGAGGAGGACAGCGGCCAGCTGCGACAGCTTTTGGAGGACCCCATGGGCTGGCACCAGACGGTAGACCTTTTTGGCATGAGGACGAATATGCAGATGAGGACTACGATCCCCTCCAGAACCACGGGGATAGGCGTTGGGACCAGGAGAGGCGGGGAGAAGCAGAGTTTCACGCTGATAGGCGGCTGAAGAAGCTGAAGATGCCCGTGTTTAAGGGGAGCGATCCAGATGGGTGGATCTACAGAGCGGAGATGTACTTCCAGACGATGGGTTTTACCGAGGAGGAGGTCCTGAAGGTGGTGGGCATCTATTTTGAGGGAGAGGCCTTGGCGTGGTACCGGTGGAAGGTCGCACGCAGTCCCTTTTCCTCGTGGGCGGATCTGATACGCTACTTGATGGACCGATTCCAGGAGACACCAGGGGGAGACTTTTGCGAGCAGCTCAGGTTACTCAGGTAGGATGGAACGGTGTGGGACTTTGTCAGGAGGTTCGAGCTATTGTCAGGCCGAGTGCCTGGGATCATGAAGGAGGCGCTCATGTGTAACTTCATGGGGGGCTCAAGCCCTCCATTAGAGCTGAGCTGAGGATGCAGAGCCCGGGGGGCTTGGAGGACCCGATTCGCCTCGCGCAGAAGGCGGCGGAGAAACATACGGAGGAGAGGAGGATATGTGAGACCTGGGGGACCCAAAATTCCCGGCCCACGCCAGCAGTGGCAGCGCCGAGGGCACTTGCCGGTGCACCAGAGGTTAGGGGAGAGACTCGCCCCGCTACTCTTGGGTGACGGATGATGGAGGCGGAGGTGAGAGAGAGGCGTGCCAAGAGATTGTGTTTCCGTTGTGATGAGAAGTTCACCCCTGGCCACAGATGTGCGAGCTGCCTGCTACAGATTACCATGGTGCTGGATGAGGAGGAGTGTCGGGATGACAAGAAGGAGCCCAGGGTGGAGCCATTTGAGGAGGAGGAGAAGTCTCACCTAGACTTCGCAGAGGTTTCCCTGAACTCCGTGGTGGGGTTCACACCGAACCACACCATGAAGTTGTCAGGGCGGTTGGGCGATATGGCGGTGACAGTGCTGATAGACAGTGGGGCCACCCACAATTTCATCTCTAGCCGAGTGGTGGAGCGTCATGGGCTGCAGTTGAACACCATGAAGAAGTTTACTGTTTTGCTGGGGACTGGGAAGATGGAGGATAGCAAGGGGCTCTGCAAGGGGTTGTGTCTGACCTTGCAGGGAGTGCAGATTATGGAGGATTTCTTACCACTGGAGTTGGAGAATGTCGATATCATTCTGGGCATGCAGTGGCTGAAGAAGTTGGGGGACGTGCGGGTGAACTGGAAACGTCTCAGGATGGAGTTTGAGGAGGGAGACCGCACGGTGGTACTTACAGGGGACCCCACCCTATGCTTTTCGTTGGTGGCCTTTAAGGCCATTACTCGGGCTTTACAGAGGGAGGGAGAGGGGTACTTAGTGGAGTGCCGTGCAGTTGGAGTTGAGCAGGAGCAGCCGGCCGATGTTCCCGAGGTGGTTGAGCAGATGCTGGAGCGGTTTCAGGAGGTCTTTCAGGACCCACAGGGGCTACTACCAGTGATGGGACATGAGCATTGATCGTCTTGAGAGAGGGAGCAGCACCAGTGAGTGTGCGGCCGTACCGATATCCTCATGTGCAGAAAGACAAGATTGAGAGGATGGTCGGGGAGATGTTGCAGGCGGGAGTGATCCAGCCTAGTGTGAGTCGTTTCTCTTCACCAGTGTTGGTGAAGGACGAGAGTTGGCGGTTCTGCGTCGACTACAGGGCGCTGAACAAGGAGACTGTGGCTGACAGATTTTCCATTCCCATGATCAACGAGCTGCTAGATGAGCTGCATGGCGCAATTGTGTTCTTGAAGATCGACTTGAAGGCGGGTTATCATCAGATCCTGATGAGGCCCGAGGACGTGCCGAAGACGGCGTTCCGCACACATGAGGGGCACTACGAGTTTCTCGTCATGCCTTTTGGCTTGACGAATGCTCCCTCCACCTTCCAGGCCTTGATGAACGAGGTATTTCGGCCGTACTTGAGGAAGTTTGTCTTGGTTTTCTTCGACGACATCTTGGTTTACAACATGACCATGGAGGATCATGTGGGGCATTTGGAGACAGTCTTCTGGGAGTTGAGGGCGCAACGGTTATATGCAAACTGAAAGAAGTGCAGCTTCGCCCAGCTGCAGATAGAGTATCTTGGGCACGTGGTGTCGGTGGAAGGAGTAGCAGCGGACCGGGCGAAGATAGAGGCCATGTTGGACTGGCCAGTGCCTACTTCTTTGAGGGCATTACGGGGTTTTCTTGGGCTGACGGGCTACTATTGGAAGTTCGTGAGGGGGTACAGTACGATTGCACGGCCGTTTACTGACCTTTTGAAGAAGGATGTGTTCGTTTGGAGGGAGGAAGCGACCAATGCCTTTGAGGCCTTGAAGGTGGCCATGACTAGGCCCCGGTGCTGGCGCTGCCTGACTTCAGCATCGCGTTTGTGGTGGAGACAGATGCATCAGGAGTAGGGTTGGGGGCGGTGTTGATGCAGTCGGGGCGGCCCGTAGCCTACTACAGCCACGTGCTCTCTGCCAGAGCCCGGCTGAAGTCGGTGTACGAGAGAGAGAGTTGATGACGATAGTGTTAGCAGTGCAGAAGTGACGACTGTACCTACTTGGGAGAGAGTTCGTGGTCAGGACAGACCAGAGGAGCCTCAAGTACCTAATTGAGCAGAGGTTGGTGACTGAGGAGCACCAACGTTGGCTTTCGAAGCTGGTAGGGTACCGGTATGTCATTGAGTACAGGCCCGGATTGGAGAATAAGGCGGCTGACGCCTTGTCTCGACGAGAGGAGGGAGTGCACCTGAGGGCGGTCTCGTTACCGATGTGGCTAGACGGGGAGCCCATGTTACAGGATGCAGAGACTGACGCAGAGCTGAGACAGATCAGGGAGCGACTACAGGGTGACGGGAAGGCGTCGAAGGGGTACTCTTTGGAGGGACGCAGGCTGTTGTATCAGGGACGGTTGGTCTTACCACGGAGGTCGGCCTTCATACCAGTGCTGTTTCAGGAGTTCCACAGTTCAGGGATTGGGGGGCACTCTGGGGTGCAGCAGACTTACATGCGGATGGTCCAAGAGGTTTACTGGCCAGGGATGAAGAAGGCGATCGCCCTCTTAGTGGCGGCTTGTGATGTCTGCCAGCGTCACAAGTACATGATCATGGCACCTGCAGGGTTTCTGCAGCCTTTGGCTCTGCCTGAGCGGATGTGGGAGGATGTGACGATGGATTTCATCGATGGATTACCCAGGCCGGAGGGGTACTCGGTGATTTTTGTAGTGGTGGACAGGCTGAGTAAGTACGCACATTTCATACCGCTGAAACACCCGTACACGGAAGTTTCGGTGGCCACAACGTTTACTCGAGAGGTGATATGGTTGCATGTGATCCCTGGTTCTATAGTGTCTGACCGGGATCAGGTGTTCTTGAGCGGGTTTTGGCGGGAGTTGTTCCGGGTACAGGGAACAGTGTTGAAGAGGTGTACCGCCTATCACCCCCAGACAGACGGGCAGACAGAGGTGGTTAATCGCAGTATAGAGACGTATCTGCGATGTTTTGCATCGGAGACACCGCAACAGTGGTACCGCTGGTTGGCCTGGACGGAATATTGGTACAATACTTCGTACCATTCAGCAGCAGGGACGACCCCTTTCAGGGTGTTGTATGGAAGAGACCCGCCAGAGCTGATTCGATTCGGAAGCAGACGGACACCAGTCTCGTTGGTGGAGGGTTACAAGGAGGAGAGGGATGGGATGCTAGAGGAGTTGAAGAAGCACCTGATACGGACTCAGTAGGTGATGAAGGCGAAGGCAGATGGACATCAATGGGATGTGAGCTTTCAGGAGGGCGATATGGTATATCTCAGGCTGCGGCCATACATACAGAGATCAGTAGCGAGGAGGAGGAATGAGAAGCTATCTGCCAGATTCTTTGGTCCCTTTGAGATTGAGGCCAAGATTGGCCAAGTGGCCTACAGGCTGAGGTTACCCACGACGGCTACGATCCATCCATTTTTTCATGTTTCATAGCTTCGCCGCGCTATTGAAGAGCAGACGGTGTCATCCACACTTCCACCGACATTGACAGAGAACATGGAGGTGATGATGGAGCCGTTGGACGTCAGGGAGGTGCGTCAGGGCCCGGGGCGTAGGCAGGATGTATTGATACATTGGGCGGGATTGCCGGACTGCGATGTCACGTGGGACGCATTCGACGTTGTTCGGGAGTAGTTTTCGGACTTCCACCTTGAGGACAAGGTGGCTCTTCTACGGGGGTATTGATGCGGACCATGCCGCATCTTCGGCCGGCACACGCTCCGAGGAGGCCGCACCACGTGCAGTGGACGGGGAGGGACCACCCATGATCACTTACGTGCGCAGGAGGAGACGTGGATGCGTTAGTTAGTATTATTAGCCTTAGGGGTATTTTGGTCGTTTTAGGCCAAATTAGTAAATCCCCTCATTCTCTTTATTAGGGCTAGCCGCCATTGTATTTGCTTATGCTTAGATTGCTGAGAAACTCTTGAGCATCCTTAGTGAAGGATCTTTTGACTTTTGTTCCGTTCAATCAAAAGCTCGGAGAGCAAGTCTCCTCTCGAAAGAGGCTTTTATCATTTGTTTTTTATTGTTCTCTCAATCTAAAACCCTAAAAATATTCCTCTCTTTTAATTTTTCCACCTCTATATTGATTTGCTTGATTGATCCAAGCGGATCGTATTAGTCTCACTCTCACTGGCTTTATGTAACTTATAATTTGTCAATTCATACTAACTATTTCCTATCCTATCAGGCATGCATGCACGCACAACACTCTAACGCGCGCACGCATGCGCACACGCAGTACACCCCCTCTAAAAAGAAAACGAAACGGACATAGAGAGAGAAAATATATCAGACTTCTAGTGACATGGACTAGTGATAGTACATTTAATTTAAATGCGATAGACTATATTTTAAAGGTTATAAAATTATTCTATGTAAAATAATAATAATATGTGCCTGAGCAATCATTTTCTTTTGATATCCTTAATTAAGAAAGTGGAGGATATATAAACATATCCATACATCATGGTACAACCATATCATTTATGCATTAAATTTTTGGTCTTTGATATGTGTATATTTGTTATAAACTTTAAGTGTCACATATCCACCAACTATCCAAATATGTGGTATGTCCCCCATATGCGTGTTTCCATAACTAAATGTCCTTCCTCCCCACTCCCCCTCCTAACCAGTGTCCTTCATTGTTCAGATCAGGGATTAAGGTTTCGGCCGAAACCTCCGGGTTTCGGCCGTTTCGGATCGGTCCCGGAGGGGACCGGTCCGAAACCACACACCATGTTTCGGTATCGGCCGAAACCGCCCGGTTTCGGCCGGGGTACCCGGCCGATACCGGCCGAAACCGGGCAGTTTCGGCCGATACCGGCGAGCAACAACAAAAAAACTGGAAAAAAATTGAAGAAGAAGAATAATAAGAAGAAGAAAATCCAAAAAAAACAAAGAAGAAAACAAAAATGAAGAAGAAGAAGAAGAGGGGATTCAAAAAAAAGAAGAAGAAAGAAAAAAGAGAGGGCTTACCTGGTAGCCGCCGCCTCCCTCTTGCCGCCTCCCTCCCTCTTCACTCCATCTTGCTGCAGATAGGTCACACCGATTGGATTGGGGTGTGAGGGCTCTTAATATTTTAAAAAGATGTCAATGGCAAACTTGAAAATAAAAGAAATAGGTTAGAATAAAATGGATACAATGTAGCATATAGAAATTTTGGAGAATTACTATGCAAACAGACCAAACTTATTTACAAATTTGCCATTCAATTCTTTTGATGCAGAATTGCTATGCAAACAGACCCAACTTATTTACAAATATGCCATTCAATTCTTTTAATGCAGAATTGCTATGTGAACAAACCCAGCTTATTAACAAAATTTGCCATTCAATTCTTTACCTGCAACATATTTAGCAAAATACCCTTACAACTACTTCCTATGCATCAATATATATACACATATATAGAAAAAATTGTAATATATTTTTATATATTTTGCAAAATGTGTAACTTATAAAAAAGTATTTGATTGTAAATAAGTTGTATGTGCGCAGAGTAAAACGGTGGTGCGCAAAGCAACTCTCCACTTCTTTCCAATATTTAAAATATAAATATACATATAAATATTTACAAATACATATAAGTAATACAAAAGTGACAAGTATTTGATAGTATATAATTAATACTTTAATTTTGGGACGATACCGAAACTTGCTTCCGAAACCACCGAAACGGACGATACCGATACCGAAACCTAAATTTTGGAAGGAGCGATACCGATACCGAAACCGAGACCTAAAACCTTGGTTCAGATAACACTATATTGGGCTTTATTTCCCTCAACAAAATTATTAAATTTTCTAGTCCAATTTCATTCTGAGGTTCATCTCTCCCAGTTCTTCACAGTGTTACAAGGTAACTCGGAACAATAGTCTATAAATAAATGATATAGGAAGTCTCAACAATGATGCGCCCTAGCTTTGTGTATCAAGTATCAATAACTAAATAAATGAAGAGAACTGATAAAATACTTCATTGTTTCAATTCACTAGCAGTTATTTTGGCACAGATTTCAAGATCAAACCAGCAAGTTAAGCCTAGAGATAATAACCAGCAACAAATATCGCAGTTTAGTAATTCTTGTGCCAAATCAATTGATAATATGCGTGAAAGGTCTAATAATTCTCAAGCTTCCTCTGGTTTTCTTTTCTTGATCATTTTTCATGCAATTGTTTGTTTCCTTGATTAGTCTTTATATTTGCACTTCAAATTTACCAATTTCATATGTTGGAACTTGGAGGTAGAAATAGATGAGTTGAATACTTCATTTTTTGTGCAGGTACATACCTTGCTTCAGCCTAATGATTCCAAGAATGTTATAGCCAACTTTAAAAGTGCTCCTGGTGAACTGGTTCAGCCTAGATATAGTGAGAAAACTTTCTACGAAGTAGAGCATCACCATGAGCATGCTCTCGGCAATGCTGAAAGTGCTAGAAGTTATGGCAGGTAAACTTCGTCGAGTCATTACAAGTTTATAACTCTATAAAATGAATTATCACTAAGAAACTTTAAAACTGGTTAGTTCTAGGTGATTCAAACTTGATTATTGACAAGCCTAACTAACAAGATGCCCACAAAGAATTAATGGTGTGATAATTAGTTGGTGATTAGGAGTAAGCAGAATATTTCATGAAAAAAGTTGCAACCTGGGCCAGGTGATTCATCAGTTAATCATCTATGCTTGATGCATGTTTTTCTACGGGATAACATTTGATTGTTGGATAAATTGTCTATAGGTTGAAATGACAAAAAGTTGTTTAACATTATGATTTTGCCATAGTACTTCTGTGCTATTTACTTTTGTAATCCCATAAAATCATTTGCATTGCACAGAACTGAGGTATGACAAAAGGACGTATATTGGAAAAACCTGTTAATTGCAGACAAGTAAAATAAATTGCAAACAAGCCCTCTGATTTCTTTTTCTGCAAGAACCGGTGTGCTCCAAGAAGTTTCTTAGTTTTTCTTTATGTCTAAATATTATTTTAACGTGAATTTCTTTACAAAGTCACATTCTTATTGTTAATGCCATACGTATTCTATAAGACAATCCTTATATTATTTGGTTACTGATATACTGTAAATGTTCTAATTTTGTTTTTATGAGTTGTTTAGGTACTTATCTGCCATATAAAATTCGTGTTGTGTGCAACAGTGGATAGCAACATAGAAAACATTTGCTTTCTCGGATTAACAACCCCATCTGCTAGCTGCAATTTATGTTAAAGCTTACCAAATAACACTGATGGAATGTCATCATACGTTGGTTTCCTTGGTTCCCATTCTGGAAGTAATATCAGCAGATTTTCTCTTTTTCTATTATAGAGTTAATTGTGTTTCGGTGTAGAATGTTAACAGTAGTTTTACCTAGTTGAGATCTGCGTGAGAATAGCGGCTTTAATTTTGAGTCATCGTGAAAATTGGAACTGAACGTAGTATGCTCTGTTTTATAGACCAATTTCATATATGGAACCTCACAAATTTGATCATGTATGGATGGGTGCTTTGTTTGTTGCAGTGTGACTAAGAATGAGGTCAGAAAGGAGTCCGAAGCACCAGAAGCTAACCCAGTTTGGAAGGCAATTAAGTCGTTGCTTAATTCTGTTGTCAAGTTTTGGATGGAGTAGTCTCAAGCCATGACATCGTCGGGGGAACTGGTCGAGCACAATGATTAGCTCTACTTAACTTGACAATGGCACATGTCATAGGCCATCTTTGAGCTTCCCATGCCACTTAAGTCTCCCATTTCCTCCATTTTATTTGTACCGATCCTTCAAATTAAACCAGATTACAAAAAGACATCATATGAGTTGTCTGCCTAATGTTTTCAGGCTATAAGTTCATTACTGCGTATTACAAGTGTATGGGTGCCAAGAGAGATACCTTCTTTAGTTGATGTTTGGCAGATTGGCCAACATTCCTTATGGGCAAAGCTCCATGGTTGAGCAACATAATCTGATTATGACAGCCTGAGACTATGTTCTTTGCCTTTTTTGGTACATTAAGTAGCCGATATGGCTGATTGCTGCCCATGGAGACGCCAATTCGTTTGATTTAGGACGCTTTCAATAGTGTGGTGGTCGATGAGGGTTGTCACATTCCGATACTCCTGACATTTTCACTTTGCTAGTTGAATTACTGCATCTGATTTATCCCACACATAAATTGATCAACATAAAATTACAGTTTGCCTGAATTCTGTGGTAACTGACTATTGTTAGTTCGTTGACCAAAACGCACTCAGAATTGTGGCAGTTGGTAGATGTTGGCACCAATTGGTGTGTCATGAAGATTTTGAATACAAGTTGGCCGAATTAAACGGCATGTTTGGGGGTGTTCATGGTGATTTTGGTGCTCTTGCATGTATTATTCTCATTTCCATCATGAGACTGGCCACACTGCAGCAAAGATCTATAAGAATAATTAAGCAGTGGGTTAAACTAAATGACTTTTCCGATGCTTTCTTTTTTGTTTGAAGTATGATGCTGGTCCATGCTTATATTTTTGTGCTATGTTTCATTTATTGAGTAGTGTTCCACCAAAGATAAATGCTGCAATTAGACACACATTGATGCCGCTAGTACATGGCCGAAATTGCTACGACAACACCCTCAGTTTTCTTTCAAGAGCAATTAGAGGCGACATCCAGTTACGCTATGCTATGCTGTGAATCGCTCTCGAAAAACAATAGAACGTATTATATGTACGTCTGTCGTGAAGTTGAATCTAAATCCTCAGCAGAAGAATTCTAACTTCAGGCCATCCATTGTTGAACTTACCGCCATCTCCATTGTGGGTGAAGTCTGGATCAATCATGTGAAGAGCTTTGGATCTCACGATGACGACCACAACCACCAGCTGTTGCTATTGACTCGCTATGGGTGATCCTGTTGGATTTGGAGGTGCAGCAGCAGCATCGGCAGGTGGAGGTGGGGGCGGCAGCAGCAGCGGAGTGGCGGCCGCAGGCATAACACCGCTCCCATGGATACTGTCTGACGGGTCTCAGTACATGATGAAACAAGGCTGGTGCTGTGCGGGCGGTAACCAAGCTTATGCGGTATACCCATTGCAGCACGTAGTCCACACTCGCTCATCCCATAAAGGCTAAAGCTGATTTCTTAAGCTTCCACAACTAGTCTTGGTGATAGTAACATGATTATTCCGGTAATATTCCGGCAGAATTCTTGCCATCCCTGAAGCCATCTCTTTGACTAGATGACAAGTGGGCATCGCTAGTTCTAGTAATAGAATTGGCTCTAATCGCGGTGTTTCTCGTACTGCGAAGCTGACCCTAGGCTTATTCTGACCGGAGAAGGTCCATGTCAGCAATTTTTTTGGCTGCGGCTGCTGGTGGTGGAACGATGGCTGTTGTTGATCGGTGAAACGTCGAGCCAGTGGCGCCAAGCAGGAATAAGCCAAGATGGGAGGGCATGGATTAACGAGTGGCATATTGAGTCAACGGCAGACAGCGGATTGAGCAACTCGCAGGTTGTGGTTGCTGCAGCCGCTGCATGAGAACCCCAGTTTTGGCCGACAAGGAGAAGATCATATGCATCATCTTCATAGGAGGAGGAGGAGGAGGAGGAGGAGGAGAAACGTGGTTGTTGTAATTGGAGGAATTAGTTGAAGAGTGGAATGTTACACCTGCAGCAGCACTGACTTTTGTGAAATCGGCACACTCTTTGCGCATGCTGCTATTGTGCCTGAGGATGTCACGGTTGTGCGACGACCCTGCTGGAGGAGTGGGGATGTCAAATTGAGAAGAAAAAAATGATTAGTATTTCTTGATGCCCGTTTACTAGAGAAAGCGTCATATCTATAATACAGAACACATTATTGAGCAAAAGAATCCAAGAGCCACTACACTACAATCAATGAGTTACACAATAACCCAATGGTCAACTGCAACTGTAACGACCTGTTTTCGTAGTGCACCTTAATCCGTAACAAACCGATTTCGAATTAGTTTGAATTGATGAAATAATTTTTTTTTGTATTTTTCCATAGCTCAAAATCTAAAACGAACTTCATTTTTATGATCCTCGTGACGATACGATCACGTGGTATTGTTTTCGTAATTTTTGGACACTTTTCCAGTGGCAAAATCATAATTTCGTAATAATACTAATTACCATTGACTTTTACGTTTAACTTTAATCTTATTACATTAACCCCTACTCATTAATCCAACCCCAGCCCTTTAACCGCCTCCAAAATTTGGTGAGATCCGATATTATCGGATATCAACCCCCCAAGTAGAAGAGAAACCAGCGAAGATTTACATTCCTCTTCATGTGTTTAAATACAATGTATCAAGGGTATAATAGTACTTTACAAGAGGATATGAATCTAGCTTTATTGGTAGGTGCTGAATGCATATTTCTATGAGATGCGGTGCATTGTATCGGGACGCCTTCTGATATGAATGGCATTGATTGGTTGGAGATCTCCGAGGGATATGGTTGTGACCTTGCATATTTCTACGAGATGCGGTGCATTGTATCGGAACGTCTTCAGATAGGAATGTCATTGATTGCTTGGAGATCTTCAAGGGATATGGTTGACTTGGTCTCATTTCCTTATACGCCCCCGCAAACTGAGAGGCCGAAATGACGAACAGTTTGTCTCGCAATAGCTCGAAGCGATCCGCAGTGAGACTCTTAGTGAAGATGTCAGCCGGGTTGTCCTCGGTAGAGATGTGTTGAACACGAATGTTGTCTGACGTGACTTGTTCACGGATGAAGTGGTAGTCGACTGTGAAGTGTTTTGTTCGGGAATGAAAGACCGGATTGGAAGAGAGTGAGATAGCCGACTTGTTGTCACACCAAATTAGCGGCTTGTCTTGGAGAGGAATCTGAAGGTCAGAAAGGAGAAGTTGTAGCCAGATGATCTCTTTAGCCGTGAGAGAGAGAGAACGGTACTCCGATTCTATCGAGCTGTGTGTAATCGAAGGTTGTTTTTTTGCACTCCAAGTCAAAGGGTTCTTTCCGAGGAAGACACAGAATCCATTGATGGAGCGACGATCTACGGGATCTCCTGCCCAATCAGCGTCGGAGAAGGCGATGAGTGACAGAGGACTCGGACGAAGAAGAATGCCGTGGGTTGGAGTGTGTTGAAGATACCGAAGAATCCGCCTAGCAGCTGTGAGATGTGAGTCACGTGGAGCATGGAGAAACTGACATACTTGATTGACGGCGAATGCAATATCAGGTCGGGTCAGTGTGAGGTATTAAAGAGCACCGACTAGACTGCGGTAGTACGATCCATCGAGCAGTAAAGGATCTGAGGTATTTGGATTCCGTTTTGAGGAGACTGGAGTTCTGCTCGGCTTGCAACCGGAGAGACCGGCTTTCTGAAGGAGCTCTTTTGTATATTTGGTCTGATGGACGAAGCAGCCTTGTGAGCTTCGTTGAATTTCCAGTCCCAGGAAGTATGATAGATCGCCGAGATCTTTCAGTGAGAACTCACTGGCAAGCTTGCCAATGAATTGATGTACGAAGTTTGCCAAAGAGCCCGTGATTAGGATGTCGTCGATATACAACATGATCACGGTTGTTTGGTCGCCAGAGTGTTTGACAAAGAGAGATGAGTCGGCAATGCTCGGGTGGAATCCGTGAAGGCGGAGAAACTGGGAGAAGCAAGCATACCATTGTCGAGGTGCCTGTTTGAGGTCATATAATGCTTTCCGTAGCTTGCAGACATGTTGTGGGAAAGAGGGATCTATGAATCCCATAGGTTGCGTCATATAAAGATTTTCATCGATGTTTCCATGTAGAAAAGCATTGGAGACATCGAGTTGTCTGATGGGCCAGTCGAAGTGTAGAGCCAGGGTGATCAGGAGGTGGATAGAACCGTGCTTGGCGACTGGGCTGAAGGTCTCGGCGTAGTCAATCCCTTCCTTCTGATGAAAGCATTTGGCCACGAGCCGAGCTTTATAGCGGGCAACAGAGCCATCCGTGTGACGCTTAATCTTGTAGACCCACTTGCATCCGATGATGTTTACTGAGGGAGGAGGAGAGACAAGTTCCCAAGTCTCTTGACGGGTTAAAGCGGCATACTCGTCCTGCATGGCTGCGACCCATTGGGGATGTTTGGACGCCTCCTTGTAGGATATCAGTTCTTCTGAGGTGATTTGGGCATGTAGGTTTAATGGTTGACGAGGTTTGAAGGTGCCGACCATGGAACGGGTGGTCATGGGATGAGTCGACAGTGGTGAAGTATCCGATGTGGGTTGAGTAAGTGGAGAAGTGGAGGTTGGAGGTAACGTGGAAGTTAAGTGGGGATGGTAAGAGGTCGAGTGAGTGACCGGATTATGGTGTGCCGAGATATGTTGTAGAATGATTGTAGGCAATGATGGGTCAGGCAAGGTTTGTGTTGGTGAATTAGCTGGATCGGTCATACTTTGGGTTGAGCGAGCTATGGAGCGGCTTGGAGAGGTCGGTAGGTCGTGTTGATGGGTCGGATGGTCGATAGGTTGGTAGATCAGGGGATCGGTGGGTGTTGGTTGGAGGGATGCAGGTGGATGGGTAGGAATAATGGTTGGTGGGATAGAGTTGATCAGTGTAGGCTGTGGTGTTGGACGAGTCTGAGTAGAGAAAGGGAAGATGTTCTCCTCAAACCTGACATGTGGAGTTAGGTACAGCCTTTTGGTAGACATCTCCATGCATTTATACGCCTTCATGTGGTCAGCATAACCAAGAAAGACGCATGGTTGCGGCCTTGGTTCAAGCTTATGTTGTACATAAGGGCGGAGGCAGGGATAGCACATGCAACTAAAGGTGCGCATCCACTTGTAGTCTGGAACCTGATGATAGAGAATCTCGTGAGGAGATTTGTTTCGTTGCATTGCAGATGGTAGTCTGTTGATCAGATATATAGCCGTCTTCGCTGCATCTGGCCAATATTGCTGAGGCATAGAAGCTGTTAGTAGCAAAGCAAGTGTAGTTTCAATTACATGTCGGTGTTTTCTTTCGGCCACACCATTTTGCTCGGGTGTGTAGGGTGCCGAGGTCTGATGTATGATCCCAAGTTGGTGAAATAGGGAGATAAATTGATTGTTACAAAATTCCCCCCACCATCAGATCGAAAAATTTTAATTTTCGTGTTAAACTGCCTTTCAACCATTTTTTGAAAGGTTTGGAAGGCAGCAAACACGTCGGATTTATGATATATAGGGTAGAGCCAAACATAGCGAGAGTAGTCATCAATAAAACTGACGTAATACCTATAGCCTTTATTAGATTGAACTGGGGCAGGGCCCCATACATCAGAATGAACTAAAGCTAAGGGAGAATCTGCTCTCGATTTTGACAAAGGAAAAGGTAATTTATGACTCTTACTCATTGAGCATTGAGGACATGGTGGCTGAGTAGACAGCTTGAGAGATAACTTGGAAGCGACTTGGAGACAACAGGAGGAGCAGGATGACCAAGACGGGTGTGCCAAAGAGTGCCCGAGGTGCTTGATGCAGAAAGAGAGATGGGATTGTGATGGATCGGGTAGAGTCCATTCCTACTCGGGCCTTTAAGAAGAGTTTTTCCTGTGGTGGCATCCTGTACAACAAAACCAGCGGATGAGAATTGGATAACGCAGTTATTATCTCGAGTGAATTTATAGACTGAGAGCAGATTTTTAGAGAATTATGGAGCATGTAAAATGTCAGGAAGACGTATAGTGGAGTTTAGAGAAGGGATAGAAGAATAGCCAATGTTGACCACTGTGGCGGTATCACCTGTGCCAACAGTAATGTGTTTGTTACCTGAGTATGGTGTCATTGTCTCAAGTTGTGAAGTGGTAGACGAGATGTGATCCGTGGCGCCTGTGTCGAGGATCCATTCACCGTCTGTAGAGCGACCTTGATGGACTGCATGAGCCTCAGGTTTATGAACATGCTCACCGATCCAAAAGCAATAGAGGGTGTGATGATTCGCTTCCAGCACACTTGGCAATGGATAGGTCGGCCAGTCGAGTGGTCGATAGGCACACGTCGTCTCTGCCGTCCAACCTGAGTAGTCGGTGTAGGAGGTTCGGGTCGTTGTGGACTACCTCGGGGCTGTATGTTGCTGGTGCAGCCACCGCGAGAGAAAGGGAAAGAGCCGCGGCCTCCGTTGAATCGCCCATATGTGGTGCGGCCACGGTTGTCCCATCGTCCGTAGTTAGAGATGAGTGCAGAGGAGTCGGTTGAGGGAGAAGGAACAGAGGACATGGTAGTAGTTGGTGTGCTAGAGGTCGAGAGACGTCGTAGCTGCATGCTGGCCTCCTCGGCAAGGAGACTGCTCCATATCTCCTCAACTGTGTAAGGCTTTCCACAATTTCGTGCCATTACATAGAAGGAGTCGTAAGTAGGAGGAAGACCATGAAGGATCTGGCGGACCATTTGTCGCGTGGTGACAGTATCAGGACCATCGATTTGTAGCTGGTCATATATCGCTTTTGCCCGATCTAAGTAAGCGGCCATAGGCTCCTCGACCATGATGAGGTTGGTGAGTTTGTCTTAAAGTAGCTCAATATGCCCTTCAGAAAGAAAGGCATATCGGGTTTCCAACTTTGTCCACAGTAGATGTGAAGAGGTGACACCAAGGGCGACGCCAAGAGCAGAAGGAGATAGAGTCGCCTGAATACTCATGTAGAGGTGTTGATCGGTGATCAACCATTTATGAAAGTCGGGATTGGGAATTGGTGGCAGAGGAGTGGTGGTGGTGGATTTTGGATCGGAAATTGTGGGAGATGGAGATGATGTAGATCCATCGACGTACCCGAGGAAGCCGTGCGCGTTGAGAACGCCGACGACCTGAGAACGCCAAAGTATGTAGTTTGTGGAGTCTAGTCGGGTGGTGATTAGGGTGGGGAATTTGGAGATGAGAAATTTGAGATGAGAAATTTGAGGTTAGGTGAAATCGGCTCCATGGAGAGGATGTTGTGTATACATACAAGATCTAATTACCGTTAGGCGAGAGGCTCTGATACGACGATGAAATTTAGAGAAAAGGGATAAACGACTGGAGAAATGTAGAAGAGAAACCAGCGAAGATTTACATTCCTCTTCATGTGTTTAAATACAATGTATCAAGGGTATAATAGTACTTTACAAGAGGATATGAATCTAGCTTTATTGGTAGGTGCTGAATGCATATTTCTATGAGATGCGGTGCATTGTATCGGGATGCCTTCTGATATGAATGGCATTGATTGGTTGGAGATCTCCGAGGGATATGGTTGACCTTGCATATTTCTACGAGATGCAGTGCATTGTATCAGAACGTCTTCAGATAGGAATGTCATTGATTGCTTGGAGATCTTCAAGGGATATGGTTGACTTGGTCTCATTTCCTTATAATTACCATTGACTTTTACGTTTAACTTTAATCTTATTACATTAACCCCTACTCATTAACCTAACCCCACCCCTTTAACCGCCTCCAAAATTTGGTGAGATCCGATATTATCAGATATCAACCCCCCAAGTTAACTACATGCATCCCCCTCTCCTTCGTTGGCAGACAACCCTCCAACCCCCAAAATTTTTATTAATATACTCCATTCTATAAATTCAATCCATCCTCAACCTCTTGATTCTAACCAAGCAAACCCCCCTCATTTTCCATTCGTTCTTCACACAACAAACAAGCACATCCACTCCTTCGTTCCACTCAGCCCAAACCCATGATATCCCCGCAAACTTCTCCCCCTCATTATCAGCAGCATCATTATCTTCTTCAACCCAAACCCATAACCAAAAGAAGGAACTCACGCACACCCTCTCCCTCTCATCTCCACAGCGACTAGGCTCCCCCACCACTACCAGCTCGCAACAGCAACGTCCTCCTCTCGTCGCTGCAGCTCGATGTCACCACCACCCTCGTCGAGCCCCCCGCACTGTCTGTCGCGCCGCCACCAGATCCGCGTGCTCCGCGCCCAGATCTGTCACCCTCCCATATGGCAACCGCCCGTCGCCCTGTGCGCCCCCTGCCTGAGAGCCCCCTCTGCCCAGCTATGCCCGCGCGCCCTCCTCCTGTCGTGCCCCCACCTGGCCACCGCCGCCGCACTATTGATCCACGCGCTTCGTGACTAGATCCGCCGCCCTCACACCTGGCCACCGCCCGCTGCCCTGCGCCCCCCGCCTAACAGCCCCCTCCGTCCAGCTCCGCCCGTGCGCCCTCCTCCTGCCGCACCCCCACCTGGCCGCCGCGGCCGCACTGCGGATCCGCGCGCAGCCGCCCGAATTCGCGCCGCCACCGCTTGCTAAGCCCGCGCCGCCCTCCTCCTGAAGAACCCCCCTTGCCCCCAGTGATCTCTTTCCCCTGCAAGAAAAAAAGAGAGAAAGAAGGAAGAGGAAGAGCCAGTGGGGTGAGAAGAGAGGGAGGGTTATTAAAGGATAAGTATAATATAAAGGTATATTAGTATGTTAGTATAAAATATAGTATATAATACTAGTATATACGTATTATAATACGAGAGAATTGGGTTTAAATTCACAATAAATAATCTAATAATCAGAAAAATACCCAGTGAGCACCAGAAAATCCAGCGTGTCGAGTAGAACATGTAGACGCTGAAATCAACCCAATCTGAGACCTACATTTTTAAATATGATTTTTCAAAGATATACGTCATTAATTCTATTTTTCTTTTAAAATTCGTATCATCAAATACTACATGTATTTCTCAAATATAAAAATACAATCGTATTCTACTAATCAAGACGGACGTTTTGACAGGTCATATGAAATATTTTGATGGGTACATTTCTTTAAATAAATCTTCAAACATTTGCGATATCTATTTTTTAATTTAGAAAATTAGTTTTAAATTCATTTTAAATCTATAAAATTGATTTTAAGCTTTCAAAAATTATAAAAAATGTCTATAAGCTTCAGAAAAATATTTTTTGCCTAGATAAAATTATTTTCCTCATGTATAGCCTATCTAAAAATTATTAGTATGTAAGCTATTATTAAATACGAACAAGTTAAGAAAAATCGATAGAAACACTGTAACTCTTAACCAATGATTTCTTATGTTTACAGGTACTATTTTTCGCACACGGGCACCCATGGAGGCTCTAGCTCTAGCCTCGGCTTGCTACGACGGCATCGAAACTGTAAGTCACTCTATTTCTAACTTTAGAAATTTAGATAGTATACTCGTATGAACTGAAGACATCATGTATAGCCTCAGAACGACTATTAACTTGAACCAATGATTAAAGACCTGATTAACTAGAGAACTAATCAACTGAAGAACGACTTTGACTTGAGAATACGACATTGCAAACTTTCAACTTTGATAGTTGTAGCACACAATCATCTACTTGGGTAAACTGTGTACTAATGGAAATACCACATGCTCGAAGCATGGAATCCTCTTTGTTGGACTTGTCTTTATCCTAAATCCCCAACTTTCTGATTTTCAATAAGAAAGTAAATCAGCGGTCCTGGTTTAACTATCATAGTAAATGACCAGGAAACTACTTTACCATTTGTAAACATAATCGATGTAGTGGAACTTGATAATCGGCGTTCTTATTATTGATTTACCATGTCGGCTGGTTTCGCTTGGACCCAAGTACTGGATCACCCTGTTTGTGGGAATAGTGACATACTTGGCTAACTTTGACTAAGCCCGCTTGTATTGATCAATGCTAGAACTCCAATAATCAGCAGTTTACCAACATCGATTTTTAGTACTGTTAAAAGAGTAATTTCAACCTATTCATCACTATGATAATTCCTGTCTTGTTTACCCTCGTTTACCATGTTCTGATGCTTCTCACTTGAAAACTATGCATGGACTTGGATACACTTGTTGCAAGATTGCTTACGTTTAAATAGTCGCATCATTTGTTGCATGACATCTATATATGACTCATGAATTATCAAATAGAATATCTTGCGGTACATCTTGTGGAATATCTTGTGGTACATCTTATGGAATATCTTGTGGAACATCTCGTAATAAACAGATATTTGATACACATCACAAACACTTGGGGTTTTGGGGTAACTTATAATGGCGAGTGTCCGGGAGCGACTAGTTCAGGCTGTGTTGCCACCGACTGGGTTCTAGCAACCCATTCAAAGTTCGTCGGTGACAAATTCATAGACTTGATCACAGATTCTTGAACATTATTGCATGCTTGGCCCAATTTTGGTTTAACCTGGATATGCGTACCTGTGGTATGAGATGGACGCTTGGTTGCTCACTTACACCGCATTATAAGTCACGATCTCGGCTAGGCACACTTATACTCCTCTTAACTTGTTCATCTCAATTATGTTTCATTATTACTATCACCATGGTTGCTCTTATTTGTTACTTTTTGTACTTGCATAGTCACCTTTTACTTTACTTATCGTACTTGCATGCATGTCTGCTTTTACCTTACTTGTTACACTTGTAGGAAGATGTATGCCATTGAGGCATTTATCCTATGATAATCATCTAGTTCTAATAATTATTTGGTATTAATTATCCTAAGTATGAATTCGAAGAATCATATACTTGTATAATTTCCTTAGACTTATAGTCAGGTCATTACGTATCCAGATGTAGATATTGATTATGAGAAGTTAATGATCGATTAGAAACTTAAGTCTTAAATGGTTCATGGTCATAGATGTGTCGAGAATAGGATATCAGCACATCGGTTAGACCGTTGTGTCTTTGTCTTACCTTAGGGTAATGATGATATCATAATCATTCGACTTGGCGAAGTTGGAGATGAGACACATGTGCTCATTAGAGAATGATTTCACTGAACGACCAATTTAGAGTTATTAAATGGTTAAGCTTTAACTAAACTGTCAATAATAACTCTAGAGTGATGATAGGAAAGCTGGTTCTTAAGACCTGGAGTCATCAGCACGAAACTGTGAATGGATATTGTCACTTAGATCTATGATCTAGCTTCGAGGCTCGCCCTGCTGAAAGATCTTAAGTTGGGTGACACCTCACGAGGGAAGTAGATAACTAAGATGGGATTCGTCTCTTTTGTTAAAGGGAAGTTAGTGTCACTAGATCAGTACGGTTTTTGTGTTAATCCTTGGTCGGGGTACGTTGTAGGATGATGTCACAGTCGCTTTTCGATCGTGTGTTTTCGTGCAGTTCCTTCCTGTTCGTACGCGTATTTTTGTGACCTCCTCTTGTATCTCGAACGTGCGAAGTTATATGTCGTTGTGACCCTCTGAGAGAGTACTTATTTGTGGAATTTTTTGTGAACGTCATTTCACGGCTCATTCTTCCACAAAACAGCTTTGTTTGAAGGGGTGTCGTAACTTTAGACTTCAATGTTTGACCTTTTTATTTTTAGTTCCGTTTTCCGTGAACCTAGCACGTGACCGATCATCGTAGTCTCGATCTTCTCATCGACACGGTTGTCCCGATATTTTTCTTATATTTATCGAACACCGTTAGACCGACCTTTCACCCTAATCATCTTTAACTTATAATTAGCCCTAGCTAATCCCTTATTCAAATCTTAATTAAATCTAATCAAATCAAAACCTATAGGAATACTACGTATCACATGTTATCTTCCTAGTCTATTTGCACCCTAAATCTACCCTCCCCCTCACACCCTCTCTCTAATCACCCCTAATTATACCCCCTTTTCTACCCCATATAGCAAACCCCCTCTTATTGAAACACACTCACGCATCTAGCCTAGGGTTTTTGTTCTCCCCATCCGCCATCATCAAATAAACCCACGACACCTCCCCTCAGGCCGTCCCCTTCCTCTCCGGCGACCCCTCGTCGCTCCGGCCATCTCCTCCGACCACACTCTCCCCTATATACCGCCGGCAATTGCTCCTCCATGCCACACAACCGCGCGAACCCCCCTCTCCCTTGAAACAAAAGACAGCCGCACCTTCCCCCTAAAGCTCACGACACCACCACCCATCTCCTGATTCGGAGTGAATATTGCGTATTTAACCCCCTAATTAGTCCTATTTTGTGCCTATATAATACTTAATTGCTCTCTAATATGTGTGTATTTTGCACACCATTATTTATTAGAGAAATCACATTATTTGTGCACAAAACACGAATTCTATTGAGTATTTCTGCATTTTTATATTTTTCTTAGCATCGTCTCGATCTCACGATTCCAACGACTATTTATTTGTATTTTTCTGAGATCTGTGCTAATTTCTATGAATTTTTGAATGCAGAATACAATTTAAATGGAGAAATACGTAATTAAATACGAAAATACGCTCAACAGCCAATCAAAAGCATCCACGTGGTGGCAATCCATCGCTTCCCACCTTCATCCTACGGCCGCAGCAAAACGCAGATGTGATTAAATATCGACCGTTCGATCTTGATCGAACGGTCGACATCTGGCTTCATCACGCGCGGAGAAATGCGGAAGATCGTGGCCGTTGGATCTAGATCCAATGGCCCTCACTCGAGTTGAACGGAGCAGCGGACGAGATTTGAAGTGGCGACGTGGCTTCTTCTAGGTCGTTCGATGAGGATCCAACGGCATCGGAGTGATCCGATTCGAATTCGAATGCGCGGAGAAATGCGGGCGACGTGGCTCTCGCGGGGCCGTTCGATACGCATCGAAAGGTCGAGATTGGTCCCGATCTGTGTCGGCGACGCGGCCTCTTCGCAAGCCATAGGATTAAGATCGAACGGCTGTCAGATGAGCGGATGCGGGCGCCGAAGCAATCGGAGTTGGGGGCACGATTCTCAAAGCACACGCGGCGCTCCTTGGACCGATCCCGCATGGATCGGACGGTTGAGGTTTTCGCCGACGAGATGAAGCGGGTTGGATGCGGTTTTGGAGTGGGTTTCGACCCGCGAAGCACATTAAACCCGCAAGCCTATTATATAAGCGTATTTTAGGGGTTTTGTGCGTATTCTGGCGTATTTTGGGACTTTTGGAGCGGCTACTGTGCGTATTTCTCCAGGAGAAAATTTTGAAAAATCCCAGAGGCTATTCTTCTACTTTCCAGGGAGTTTTGGGTTCTAAAGTGGAGATTTGGTGATAAATTCTTGAACTTATACCCCGTATTTGGTGTATTTCATCGTATTTGGCTATTAAAACGATGTATTTGGCTATGAAATCTGATTTTCCTTGCACCATGCGTGGCTAATCTCCTTGTGCTATGGTTGTGATGTAGTTAGGAGTATGTAGTTGCTAAATCTCATGGCTTTAGCCCTATTATCATGTCAAAATTGCTAGTTATGTTGATTTCTACAACGTATTTGATGGGTATTTGCTTATTGTCGATATTGTTGATGTGCCCTATGGCTAGGCCCTGATAAGGCTAGCTAATTTGTGTTCTCTAATCTGAACTTATCGTTGCGATTATTGCTTAATGAGATCAACATTGCTAGTAATACGTTTAAGGCTATTTTGACTAGTTTTCATCGATTCATCTTCCGACGCCTTCACGCCTTGACCGGATGAAGCGTTGAGTTATATGAAAGACATGACATTTCAGCGATTATTAACTCCTAATGAAATCACAACCGTAGCACATCCACTTCATATGTGTTGGTGTTGACGTAGTTAGGGTGTCGTGATTATTGATTTCTATATCTTTTCGCCCTATTTGCACGTGATTAATTCTTTGGCACGCTTTTATATACTTGAACGCCATACTTTCTGACGTTCTCGTGCCCTGACCGGACGAAACGTTGAGTTATAGAAAAGGTATTGATAATCATTGATTGCACACACCCTAACGAAATCAAACCCAACACATACTCCCCATATTTGTACCCCTACCGAAGTCACCGTAAATACCGTAGGATTTTCTTTTGCTATTTGAAACTCTTGATCCTATATCTTTGTGTTTGATAAGTGGTAGGTTATCATCGTATTATTACTCTTTACAGATTGACGTTCGTAGTTTTGCAGGTCAGTTGTCCCGTGGATTCGATACCTGGACTCACCAGGATATTACTTGCACGATCTCCTGCGCTTGGGAGTAGTTCTCACATCATTTAAGATGAGGCATCTCCCTAGCTCCGTTGATCCTCCACCACCGACCAACCTTCAGGCAACCCCCTTCATTGCCTCGGCCATCCACGACAACCCTCCTTGCCACACCTCCATCCAAAAACTACCGCATCTCCCCTTTAGATCCGGCCCCTCCTCCATCTAAACCGCTTGCCGGCCTCCTCTTGCTAAAAACTGCCGTTCACCCTCTCCTCGACAACCCACGACCAGCCACCCATCTCCACAAACTGTCGCATCTCCCCATGAACAGCCGCAAGCTCCCCATTCACCCCACAAAATAGCCCCTCTCCCCTTAGCCGCTGCCGTTGCCACGCCCCCTTAGGCCGACGACTCCTCCTGCGGCCATCTTCGCTGCAAGAGCACGTCGTGCCTTGCTCGCTGCCGGAATCCAACCCCCTGATGTCGCTACCCGACGTCAGTGTAGCTCTCGCATTGTGTTGAGGTATATCTCGATCCGTAGGAACCCACAACCACCTATTTAACAAGATTAAAAATCGTAATGTCCTTGCTTGATTAAATAACTAATTGAGATTAATAATATGGGATTGTAGGATTGGTGATTGTGGTTTGAGCACATAGGAGACTCTGGACTCTTTGATCGTGTGATTTGCGGCACGATATTTCAGGCAAGTGAAACTTGCTCAGTTGATTGTTAGGCCATGTTTAGGCCATTCTGTGATTTTTGTGTAAAAGAGACTAGGCGGTGAAATGATAGTCGCCTAGACATCATGCTTGATCTAGCTTGACAATGAAGCTAGATCCGACACCCATACTTGATCTAGCTTGACAATGAAGCTAGATCCGACACCCTTGCCATATCATTTCATGCATATCACATGTCACGTTTACTTTTGATACAACTGTATGCATTCAATAACTGTTGTTATACTACCATATTGCATATCACATGTCATTTCATGCATTGAATGTCTTGTCATGAATGTGTAGCACACGCTACAATGAAATGTAAGCTGCGGCGAGTAGGATTTTGACTCCTATATCTTGTAATTAGGCTAGGTCAATCCTATGCCATTGAAATGTAAGCTGCAGCGAGTAGGATTCTGACTCCTACATCATAAATGAGACCAGTCTTAGTTTCAGCAGGAGGTTTCCTCTTAATTGCTGTTTACTTTCTAGTGTTGCTGTTAGGTTGTTCGGTGCATATCCCTTATCTCTGTTTTAGTTTCGGCAATGCTTGGGGCCTTTCTTTTTAGACTCATGTTCACATTTATGACGTTATCTGTGGATGTTTGGAATAATGAAATTGGATGTTGTTTGAATGTTGGTTAATTATTGACTGCTTTCAAATTATTATTATTATTGTTATTTCATTGCAATGCAAGAATCTGCGAATGGATGAAGACACAGACGCTTATCAGACTGAAGCTTCACAGCTTCAAGTCTGAGCAGACATCTTCACGTCTCGCCTTCCATACTTGGAAAGCGGGGCGTGACAGGTTTTTATGGTGGCCATGCAGGTAGTTGCACCTGCGAAATATCGAAACAACGATAATAATAAAACATCCATTGAAACATTCGAAACATTCGAGTCATAAAATCTGAGTCTAATGTGAACGTCTTCCTTGTTGAGTATTGGACTCCCCGTATTTGGTTTTGGATGATGAGCAAACATAAATAAATTATGAACTAACAGTTTGTGAGCGCAGTTATGGAGATCGTCGCCAAATTCACGAGAACACTCAAAGCGACATCTCAAGACTTCTCAAAGCTCGTATTCAATGCCTAAAGCTTCGTTGAAGCTTTTGGACCATTTTGGAAGTCATGAAGATTTGATCGAAGCTCTCGAAGACCGTTCCTTAAGGTTTTATTTATAGTCTTTTAGCTTCGATCTATAGAATGTTAAGCCTTGAGTAATTCTTACATTTCTATCTTCATATCGCTCCTATCTTAGCTCTAGGATCTTAGTAGAAGTCCATTCTTTCTTTCTCGAAGCATCGCGCTTCGATTCGGACTTCTTGTGCATGTTAGTTGGTTCAAGAAGAAGAACTGACCGACTCGATGGTGATCTAGTCGGTCGGCAAAGCTTCTTGGACCGACTAGTTTCAGTTAATCTTTTCTTGCTCAGTACTGTTTACAGTTAGTCGGTCTACGTTGACTCACCGACCGACTAGTTTGTGAACTAGTCGGTCAGTGATGTTCTTTGACCGACTAGTTGAGCTTTACTGTACATGCTAATTTTCTCATGAGCTACTGTTTATCGTTAGTCGGTCTAAGAACGTTTGGTGACCGACTAGTTGATAATCTAGTCAGTCAACATTTGTTCTTGGACCGACTAAATCAATTTGTATTCAGACTATTTGTTTTTGACTCTTAGTCGGTCTAAGTTCACTGACCGACCGACTAGTTGTGAAACTAGTCGGTCAGAAAGTCTTCTTGGACCGACTAGATTTCTAGGTCTGAATTTCAATCTGTTCACTGTTCATCACTTAGTCGGTTCATGTTGTTTCATCGACCGACTAGTTGATGAACTAGTCGGTCAGTGGTTGTTCTTTGACCGACTAGTTGCTTCAGTTTTCTAACCGTTGGGATTTGACCTAACTCGTTTTTATGGGACCCTATAAATACGAAGCTTGGTCATTTCTCTCTAGGTTAGAGCTGCCATTAAGAGATTCATTGAGATTGAAAGAGTTAGAGATTCTCACTCATTTCTAAAGCTCTCTCCCTCACAAGAAATCCATTCTCTCACATTCTAGATCTAGAATCCATATTGAGAGAAGTTTGTTCTTGGTGAGCATTTCAAGCTCTAGCTTGATTCAAGTCTCCAAATCACTCCTAGGCACCCATTGCTGCTCATTTCAGTGGTGCTAGGTCTTGGTGACTTCATCTTCCTCAAATCCCTCCTTGCACCTATTTGGTAAGAAAACTCAAGGTATAGGATTTGTGGTAAGATTGTTTATTTCATTATAAATTCATTTATATTGCTTATTGGTTCTCTCGGTTGTGAGAGAAGGTTGTGATCCCGGGTTGTGGGATTCACTATTGCCATTGCATGTATGATTTGATCTTGTGAAGGTTTTTCACAAGATATTCATAGTGGAAATCTTGGGTTAGGGTTTCTAACCTAAGTATCCGGAGGGGATCTGGGTGGTTGGGACGTAGGATCACCGGGAACAAGTCGGGGAGACTTGGGTGGATCCGAACCCAGTAATATCAATTGTTTGCATTGTTAATTTTGTTGTTGTCATCAATTTAAGCTTCCGCAAATTGATTTGGTAGTTGTTTGCACGATAATTAGGAATTATACTCCTTGTTATTTTTAAAGTACTATTCACCCCCCTTAGTACTTGTGCAGTAGGTTGTAGGGCATTACATTTGGTATCAGAGCCAGATACTTAGCTATGTCTGCCAACGACAACAAGACCGTTCGTCTACCTGCGGATTATGGATCCTTCAGGAACCGTGAAGGAGCGTCTTCGGTCATGGAAGGACATTCCTCGACAAGGCCTCCATTCTTCAACGGCGTCAATTACGGATATTGGAAATGAAGGATGGAAACGTTCCTCCGGAGCGCCTCATTGTGGAGAATTACCATGTCGGAGTACAATGTGCCTACCGAAGAAGATTTCGACAAGTGGACTACCGCGGAGGTCGCCGCGGAGATTGCAAATGCCAAAGCAATGAATGCTTTACAATGTGCATTGGAACCCGAAGATTTTAATAAGATATGCACATGTAAGAGTGCATATCAAATTTGGAATTCGCTCCTCATTTTGCATGAAGGAACGAGTCGGGTAAGAGATTCTAAACTCGTAGTAGTCAATATAGATTACGAATTGTTTCATATGGAACAGGGAGAAAAGATGAAGGAGTATTATGCTCGCTTCGTCGACATAATGAACGAGTTGGAAGCTCTCGGTAAAACCTACACCCAAAAGGAGAAGTGTTCGAAGCTTATCGAAGGACTTCCTTCTTCTTGGGAGAAACGTACCTTCGCCATCGAGGAAGGTAATGACATGAATAAGTATACCGTTGTTCAATTAATGGGTACTTTGATGTCATACGAGGTACGCAAAGATAGCAAGGTAAAGTTACAAGAAAAGATGAAGTCCTATTTGAACCAAGACATGCCTAAGAAAAAGGCGATTGCGTTCAAGGCGGCTCCATCCACCTCTACCGATGATGATGAGGACTCGGAAGAAGAAATGGACATGGAATCCATTGCACTCATGGCAAAGAAGTTCAATCGCTTCTTCCGAAAGGGTAACTTCAAACAAAAATCTAAATTTACTTCTACTAACGCCTCTACACCTTTGTGCTTTAAATGCAATAAGCCAGGACACATCAAAGCGGAGTGTCCTCTAAACAAGCAAAAGGAGAAGTGGAAGGCGCCGAAGTTCGACAAGTCCAAGAAGTACAAGAAGGGGTACAAAAAGGGACTTGTCGGAACAACATTCACCGACTCCGAGGATTCCTCAAGCGGAGAGTCGGACGATGAGAAAGTGGAGCAAGCGCACATGTGCTTCATGGCAAGAGAGGGGCATGATCAAGGATCTTCCTCTTCCGATGATAGCGACAACGAAGGCGATGAGGTAACAATGGATGACCTTAGGAATGCTAATTCTCAATTGTGGTCTAAGTATACTAAATTAGTAAATAGGTATACTAAAGTAAAAGATGATTTAGCTAGCATCCAAACCTCGCCTAAAACTATCATCACCAACAACGACACCGTTGTTGAAGAGTTGAAGAATGATATTGTTAATCTCAAGACTCAACTTGAACATGTTAGCATTGAGGATCCGGAAGAACATAAGATAGCGGATTTGACTTCTCAAAACTCGACGTTGAGTATTGAGAATGAGAATCTTAAATCTCGTGTTTATGTGCTCACATCGCACGTATCCACTTTGGATACTTCTTTGTGTTCTCTCACCGAGAAATATGAGAACACATTAGGCCGAATCAATGAATTCAATAAGGGTAAGGGCCATTTGGATAATATCCTAAAAGACTTACTTCCGGCCAAACACCACATTGGCTTGGGGTATACGATGGGAAATTCATCCAAGTCGGTCACTACTTTTGTTAGGCCAACTTCCGGTGCTTCGACGAGTGTTAGCAAACACTCTATTGGTAGTTCATCTACCAATGGTGCTTCCACCTCGTCCACACCCTCTTTCGGAAAGAAACCCACTTTGGGTGGACCTCCAAAGAAGGGGCATGCCTACATGTACACCAATACCATGCCACGTAGGAACACACGTCCTACTCCACCGGCTCACACATATGATGATTTCTATGCTACACGTTCACGGGCACGTGCACACCATGTGAGACACCCTCACGCACGTGTTCCCTCACATGCATATGTTCACCCACAACATCATATGAATAATTATCCATATGCACCATTTCATCATGTTCCTTATGCCTATCCACGACATGCATCACGTAGAAATCAACAACACATGCATGCTCCCAATAGGATGAAGGCTCCCAAAATATTCTCAATTTGGAGCCCAAAGGACACTTCCATGAATGAAAAACAAGTTTACATGAATGCTTATTTTTCGGATGTTGTGCATAGTAGAAATTATGTGGGGAAGTCTAAGTCCAATTGGACTTGGCTTCCAAAGGTCTAACCTTTGAGGACCCAATGACCTTGGGTACCATATAATGATATGATTATCTTTAGGTACTCAAGAAAAATAAGCGGAGCAACAAAGTTAAATTTGGCTCCAAGGATGGGTGGATACTCGATAGCGGGTGTTCAAAACACATGACGGGCGATGCTCAATTGCTTTCCGGAGTGGTGCCCATTGCTAATGTGAACCGGGTAGTCTTTAGAGGCAACGAGAGCGGAACCATCGTCGGTGTTGGTAAAGTGGGTAACCCATCTAAACCCTTAATTAGTGATGTTTATCTAGTTAATGGTTTAAATCATAATCTTATTTCAATAAGCCAACTTTGTGACAAAGGTTACAAAGTTAGCATTGCGAAAGGATTGTGTCATATTTTGAATGATAATAATGATTTATTATTTTCCGGCACACGCCATAAAGATATTTATATTTTGGATCTTCCTAAGTCATATGAACAATGTCTCGTTGCCAACACAAGTGAACAACACTTATGGCATCGACGCTTTGGACATGTGAACTTTGGAACACTTTATAAGCTTTCAAAATTAAATTCCATTAAAGGTTTTTTGAAGCTTGTTTTTGAAAATAAAAGTTTTTGTGATTCTTGTCAACGTGGCAAGCTTCCTAAATCTTCATTCAAACCTAAGAAAAGCATTTCTACTAAACGGCCACTAGAGCTATTACATCTAGATTTATTTGGGCCAACTAGAGTTGCTTCCTTAGGAAATGCAAGATATGGACTTGTCATCGTAGATGATTATTCGAGATTTACATGGGTATTTTTCTTGTGTAATAAAAATGAAGCTTTTGAAAACTTCACAACATTTGTGAAGAAAGTACAAAATCTTATAGGAACCACCATTGTCACTATTCGTAGTGATCATGGGGGTGAATTTGAGAATGAGTCTTTCTCAAATTTTTGTGATGATCTTTGAATTACTCATACGTTTTCTTTTCCTCGCGCACCTCCTCAAAATGGTGTTGTTGAGAGGAAGAATAGAACGCTTGTGGAGTGTCCTCGCACTATGCTCGAAGATAGCCATCTTGGTCATCAATTTTGGGCGGAAGCGGTACACACCGCTTGTTATGTGTTTAATAGAATACTTTTGAGGCCCGACACCAAACAAACTTGTTATGAATTGTTGTTTGGTAGATTGTCTCAAGTTAAACATTTTCGTGTTTTCGGTGCAAAATGTTTTATTAAAAACACTTATGAAAATTTGGACAAGTTTGATCCGAGATCGGATGAGGGGATATTTGTTGGGTATTCCTCACGTAGCAAAGCCTACCAGATATACAACAAAAGATCCTCTACGATCGAGGAATCATTACATGTCTCTTTTAATGAGAATTTCATTCCTTCTAGAATTTCAAATGATGATGATTCTATGGATGTTTTATGTGATTCGTTTGATAATTCTAAGTCTAATGATTCAATTGATTCTATTGATACTAACCCGACTTATGAGGTTGTTGAGAATGTTCCTAGTGATCAGGGAATTCCCAAACGGCTTCATACGGTTCGTGACCATCCCCATGAGCAAGTTATTGGCAATATTCATGATAGAGTCAAGACGAGATCGCAAGCCCACCACTTCGCCAATTGTGCCTTTGCCTCATCGATAGAGCCAAAGAATATAGTTGAAGCGTGCGAAGATAGTGCTTGGATCCTTGCCATGCAGGAGGAACTCATTCAATTCGAGAGGAATGAGGTATGGGAGCTTGTTCCTTTGCCATCGAAGAACCACACCGTCATAGGGACAAAGTGGATCTTCAAGAACAAAACCGACGAAAACCAAGTCGTCGTCCGGAACAAAGCTCGGTTAGTAGCTCAAGGCTATCGACAAGAGGAAGGTATCGATTTCGAAGAATCCTTCGCTCCGGTAGCTAGATTAGAATCAATTAGATTACTTTTGTCTTTTCATGCCATAAAAATTTTAAATTATTTCAAATGGATGTTAAAAGTGCATTTTTAAACGGAGATGTCATTGAGGAAGTTTGCGTTTCTCAACCTCCGGGCTTCATAAATGAATAATTTCCAAATCATGTTTTTAAACTAAAGAAAGCTCTTTATGGTTTGAGACAAGCTCCTCGAGCTTGGTATGATCGCCTAAAGAATTTTCTTTTGGATTTGAATTTTAAAATGGGCGAAGCCGATTCTACACTTTTTGTTAAGCATGCGAATAATGATATTTTATTAGTTCAAATTTATGTTGATGATATCATTTTCGGTGCTACTAACTTCGCTCTTTGCGAAGAGTTTTCTAATGTGATGAAGGAACAATTTGAGATGAGCCACATGGGCGAACTCAAATATTTCTTAGGTCTCCAAATTCGCCAATTGAACGATGCAATCTTCATCCACCAAACGAAATACACGGTGGAGTTGCTAAAGCGATTTGGAATGGAGAATGCCTCCGGGAAAAAGACTCCTATGAGCACTACAACACATCTTGATAAAGATACGGGCGGAAAAGATGTAGACATTCGTCTATATCGAGGTATGATAGGTAGTTTACTTTATCTTACCGCTAGTAGGCCCGATATTATGTTTGCCGTTTGTATTTGTGATCGTTATCAGTCTCAACCTAAGGATTCTCACTTAATAGCGGTAAAACGTATTTTTCGCTATTTAAGTTACACTTTAGAATTTGGATTACTTTATCCGAAATCTAGCACATATGAGTTAGTCTCATATAGTGACGCTGATTATGCGGGATGCAAATCCGACAGGAAGAGTACTAGTGGCACTTGCCATTTTATAGGAAATTCCCTTGTCTCTTGGTTTTCCAAGAAGCAAAATTCGGTATCACTTTCAACCACCGAGGCGGAATACATTGCCGCCGGTGCCGCTTGTGCCCAGGTTCTTTGGATGAGACACACACTAGAGGATTTTGGTATTCATTGTGATACTAGCCCTATCATGGTGGATAACCAAAGTGCTATTTGTCTTTCAAAGAATCCGGTGCACCATTCCCGATCTAAACACATAGATGTCCGACACCACTTTTTAGATGATCATGTTGCTAAAAAGGACATCATTTTAGTGTACGTTGAAACCCAAAAGCAAATCGCCGATATTTTCACGAAACCCCTAAAGGAGGACTCCTTTGTGCGGTTGCGTCGAGAATTGGGGATTATGGGTGAATCCGAGATATAGGATTCATGTTTCATTCAATAATCTTGCATGCTATTATATTTCGCAATATTTCGTTCATGCTAGACTTATTGGATTTTTCGGGATTTTATGTGATATTTTGAATTTTTGCTCGAATTCTTATTTGAATGTCGTATTTGAGATTTCGATGATTAATGGGGTAGTTTAGATGATTTTTGAGAGGATTAAGATGTTTCTTCCAAGTGTATTTAGGAGAGAACTTATTTGTCAATTTTTGGACTCTTCTAGTCAGTCTCAGTTCATCAACCAACCGACTAGATTTTCATCTAGTCGGTCAGCTAATGAACTCAGACCGACTAGCTCATTCTCTAAATTTTTGAACTCCTTTAGTCGGTTTCAGTTCAATCACCAACCGACTAGATTCGTATCTAGTCGGTTAGTAAAAGAACTCAGACCGACTAACTCAAGCTATTTAAGTTTTCTTTCCAGCTTCACTCCTTTAGTCGGTTAAAGTTCACTTATCCACCGACTAGATTGATTTCTAGTCGGTCAGTGTTTGAACGTAGACCGACTAATTTTCGTTCAGAAATTTTCGTTTTGCCTCTGTTTCGACTTAGTTGGTTCAAGCTCATTTACCGACCGACTAGATCGTAATCTAGTCGGTCAGTGCTTGAACTGTGACCGACTAAGTGCTCAGGGGCAGTCACGTCTTTTCGCGATTTCGACCGACTTATACTCAATCTATTCGACTTATCTCTCATTTAGTCGGTTGTTTTTCTCATCCAGCTCGAAATCCCCAAAACCCAGCTCGAGTCCCTTCGTATTCCCGTCGATCTCCGGCCACTTTTCCGGCCAACTCCGCCGCCAATCGCCGTCGATCACTCCTCCTAAGTATATCTCTTCCACCTAGGTCTCGTTTTCAGCTCTAGGGCTTGTTCTAGATCTCGATTTCCTTCTAGGGTTTGTCATTGCTTAAGTTCTTTTCGAATTCTTCAGCTGTTAGGGTTTCGTTGCTTACGGTTGTATCGATTGCTTGATCTCGTTGTGCCACGATCATGGCAAAGACGAGGATTCCTATCACTTCCTCTGGGGCATCCCCCATGACCATAGAGGCCGCGACCGCATCGACCCCACCTAAGCGTATGGCCAAGACCACTCGTCCCCCCTCTTCGTCTTCAACACCGTTGAAGAGGAAGAGGACTTCCAAGCCCAAACCTACAGGCCAAACTTCCAAGCCCAAAGCCAAACCCAAAAAGTTCCGTGCACCTACCCCTTCCGGTGAGCGTTCAGGTAGTGACTCTGAGGATGATTCCGAGGAAGAGTACACTCCTGAGCATCCCGAGAAGGCACCTACTCCACCACCTACTCCACCTCCTCCTAAGACCCGTAAGGCTAAGGGTAAAGCCCCAATGCCAGTAGGCGGCGTAGATATATCGTTGTGTCGCGACGACCCTCAGTGTCTAGCGGCTTACAACCGTATAGAGCACTGCCCACTGCTGTTGGAGCATTACGTTTAGTTTTCTGACTTTCTTGGCCTTGCGGATCTTTTATCATATAGTGGACTTTTGGACTATCTTAGATATGACCCTAAGGTGAACCCACGTCCCTATCCTCGCCTGGTCAAGCTTTTCTACGCTAACCGTACCCGGGTTCAGTACGATGAGACCCACTCCATCGAGACTTCTGTTTTGGGGACTCCGATAGTCCTCACGGCAGAGATCTTGGGGGAGTTGATAGGATGCTCATCGTGTGGCCTCCTCCAGTCTGACATTTCTGTAGATGATATCTCCACACTCGATCAGCCGACCCTCGCTGATATCTTTCAGGTTATCCCCCTGCATTCATAGGTGTTCCCTCCAAATCATTCAAGCCGAATGCTTGGATGATTAATCTTATCTTCAAATCATGTCTTTTGCCCAAGTATGGATCTTCCTCACTTCCATCGCAGCCCTTCTTGAAGCTGATTTACGCTCTTTTTATGGGTAGCGAGATTAATTGGGCTCGCATTATACTCGACAAGATGGACTCTTTCGAGTGTATTCGCAAGACCACTAAATCTACGCACATCCTATATCCTTCTCTTCTGACTTTGGTCTTCCGTCACTTTGGTGTTACTTTGCCTCCGGATGATGAGCGTCCCCTTGGTCCACCCCTGAACGCGACGGCTGTAAAGAAATCTCTTGCGGCACTTCGTCACGTCCATCGGTCGACTCCTTCTGCTTCCCAGGACACACCTTCAGCTGTTGCTTCTCGACCTCCCACCACTCTTGAGAGTCTTGCTCGTGACGTTCGTCGTCTCGAGTCTCGGTATGCTCGTTCCGAGGAGATTCTGTGCCGTATTGCTCGTACCATTGGTGTTGAGGTTCCTCCTCCTGTTTCTGAGGATGAGGAGATGGATGACGAGGATATTGAAGAGCTTGTCACCTCTTTAGCTCGTGGCGCTGTTGCCACTGCTGCTGCTGCTACTTCCACTGCTGGAGCTGCCACTTCTTCCGGTGCTCCAGAGTCTTCTGCTCCAGTGGTTCAGACTCCTGTTGATGCTGCTGCTGCTCCTACTGACGTCACTGCTTCTGTTGAGCCTGCTGACATTCCTGTTGTTACTTCTACCGTTGAGCCTGTCGTCGATGTTTCCACTCCTGCCCCGACGATCCCTTCAGTTGACACACCACTCCTCGCAGCAGAGCCTGAGTCCACTCCCTCGACTGGACCCACGGAGACTGCTGATCCTGCCACTTCCTCCTGAGCGTCAGTTTGGAGGACTCTCCGGTGACCATTGGATGATACATCTTCTTGAGAGTGTTTTGGGTTAGGATAGAGTTGGGTGGTGTTTTGATATTTTTGATGTATTTTGGATTTTGGATGTCGGTGTTCTTGATGTTCTTTCTTTTTGTTGGATGTTGATGATGATATGTCGATGATGTTGTTGTATCTTTTTGTTGGTGATATAGATGTGGCACTTTGTTTGATGTATTCGATGTATTTTTGCATGTACTCAGGATATTCTTATATATATACATCGATGTTCTCCTTTTACTTCATTGTGCACATTTAATATTCATTCAATGTCTATGATATTCGATTTCGTCGCTCGACGATTATAAACTTGGTTAAATAGAATTTATTTCTATGATTTCATAGAATTGTTTTCCATGCGCTAATTAAACCAAGAATATTGAGTATTGAAGAGTACGTTTCTTTATTCAATAAGTGAATTTGAATTTGGTATTTTGATGATTTTAATTTTCGTTTTTCGAAAATGGACAATTTGGCACACTTTGATTTGTTTTCATCTCTTTTCCCTTGGTGTCAATTTGGTCCATCGTCATATTCTACGACTCCCGATGTTGGATTTTCCTTATCCTAGTTGTTGTCGTTGTATGCCCCCCATTTTTGGGATAATGCCAAAGGGGGAGAGATAATGATAATGAATAGGGCAAATGAAAATATAACTCAATTTCCAAGAATCTAATTTTATATGTTAGATTCAGGGGGAGTTAAGATATATATAAGGATTTTTCTAATCCGATATTTCAAAAATCGATTCTCATTTTATATCTCACTCGTCTGCTTGATGCGATTTATATTTATTCAATTTGGAATTAACGTGTCATCAATGCAGGGGGAGTAAGTATTTTACATTTGAATCATTATCTTTGATTATTATTTATGTTGGTTTGTCATCACCAAAAAGGGGGAGAATGTTGAGTATTGGACTCCCCGTATTTGGTTTTGGATGATGAGCAAACATAAATAAATTATGAACTAACAGTTTGTGAGCGCAGTTATGGAGATCGTCGCCAAACTCACGAGAACACTCAAAGCGACATCTCAAGACTTCTCAACGCTCGTATTCAATGCCTAAAGCTTCGTTGAAGCTTTTGGACCATTTTGGAAGTCATGAAGATTTGATCGAAGCTCTCGAAGACCGTTCCTTAAGGTTTTATTTATAGTCTTTTAGCTTCGATCTATAGAATGTTAAGCCTTGAGTAATTCTTACATTTCTATCTTCATATCGCTCCTATCTTAGCTCTAGGATCTTAGTAGAAGTCCATTCTATCTTTCTCGAAGCATCGCGCTTCGATTCGGACTTCTTGTGCATGTTAGTTGGTTCAAGAAGAAGAACTGACCGACTAGATAGTGATCTAGTCGGTCGGCAAAGCTTCTTGGACCGACTAGTTTCAGTTAATCTTTTCTTGCTCAGTACTGTTTACAGTTAGTCGGTCTACGTTGACTCACCGACCGACTAGTTTGTGAACTAGTCGGTCAGTGATGCTTCTTTGACCGACTAGTTGAGCTTTACTGTACATGCTAATTTTCTCATGAGCTACTGTTTATCGTTAGTCAGTCTAAGAACGTTTGGTGACCGACTAGTTGATAATCTAGTCGGTCAACATTTGTTCTTGGACCGACTAAATCAATTTGTATTCAGACTATTTGTTTTTGACTCTTAGTCGGTCTAAGTTCACTGACGGACCGACTAGTTGTGAAACTAGTCGGTCAGAAAGTCTTCTTGGACCGACTAGATTTCTAGGTCTGAATTTCAATCTGTTCACTGTTCATCACTTAGTCGGTTCATGTTGTTTCATCGACCGACTAGTTGATGAACTAGTCGGTCAGTGGTTGTTCTTTGACCGACTAGTTGCTTCAGTTTTCTAACCGTTGGGATTTCACCTAACTCGTTTTTATGGGACCCTATAAATACGAAGCTTGGTCATTTCTCTCTAGGTTAGAGCTGCCATTAAGAGATTCATTGAGATTGAAAGAGTTAGAGATTCTCACTCATTTCTAAAGCTCTCTCCCTCACAAGAAATCCATTCTCTCACATTCTAGATCTAGAATCCATCTTGAGAGAAGTTTGTTCTTGGTGAGCCTTTCAAGCTCTAGCTTGATTCAAGTCTCCAAATCACTCCTAGGCACCCATTGCTGCTCATTTCAGTGGTGCTAGGTCTTGGTGACTTCATCTTCCTCAAATCCCTCCTTGCACCTATTTGGTAAGAAAACTCAAGGTATAGGATTTGTGGTAAGATTGTTTATTTCATTATAAACTCATTTATATTGCTTATTGGTTCTCTCGGTTGTGAGAGAAGGTTGTGATCCCGGGTTGTGGGATTCACTATTGCCATTGCATGTATGATTTGATCTTGTGAAGGTTTTTCACAAGATATTCATAGTGGAAATCTTGGGTTAGGGTTTCTAACCTAAGTATCCGGAGGGGATCCGGGTGGTTGGGACGTAGGATCACCGGGAACAAGTCGGGGAGACTTGGGTGGATCCGAACCCAGTAATATCAATTGTTTGCATTATTAATTTTGTTGTTGTCATCAATTTAAGCTTCCGCAAATTGATTTGGTAGTTGTTTGCACGATAATTAGGAATTATACTCCTTGTTATTTTTAAAGTACTATTCACCCCCCTCTAGTACTTGTGCAGTAGCTTGTAGGGCATTACATTCCTTGTCCTAGATGGTAGGAAGACTTAGATAGATGTCCAGGTTTGATAGTCGTGCATCTTTCATTAAAATTTAGTCGTACTCGTCTTAGAATACCTTAGTAGCCTCTCACCCTGCCCTGACCGTATTAGATTTTTAGAGTTTTTCCTTTAGTCGTTCGCTTGGGTCCTCCAAATTTCGGGCCTAACAGAACGTAATCTTGATCCTCTAAGGTCCCTTTTCCTGAGATCTCTATTACACTCTAGTTCATTAGAAAGTCTTAGTGCTGAGTTTCTCCTAATCTTTAGTCGGCCCGGTAATTAAAACCCCTGAATTCTATCATTTTCCTAATCATTATACTTTTGAACTAATGGCCATTGAATCCCATCGTGGCAGAATCACTAAGTTATTTTCCTGTAGTATTTACGTTTTGAATATTGATTTAATTCCTTACTTTCGATTCATGTGAATCCTTCATGTCATTCATCATCAATCGTTGAATCTTCTCCATTACCAGCCTGATCCTTCGAAAAGTATTTTCAATATTATTTATTTTGAATGTCTCTCTCAGTTTAAATTCTTCGAAAACATTTAGCATGAGCTTAGATTTCCTACCCTCCAGCTGGCTTAAATTCATTCTTTGAATTTCGAAATTTTTTCGTCGAAATCATTAAATTACTACCTAATAATATTTCCTAACCTATATCTTTCATACTCATGCGAATATCTTACTTTCTTCATATAATGACTTTTTATAATCCAATATACCATTTCTTCTCCTACTATATATATATACTACTCAAACTTATTTCAAACAACTTATTTTACCGACCTCTAAATATTTTCCTATGCGAAAGAGAACTCCAACTTTTCAAGTATATCCGTTTTTATATTCTTCGTCTTTTCCTACTCCAAAGTTCTTAGTACAAATCTAGTTCCAATTTCAGAACAGTCACTTCATCTCTATACTAATTATTTTTCATCTAATTCATATTCGTATTTTAACTTGTATCATCTACACAATATTCTCCTGTATTTTATAAGGATATTATTATATCTTTCTTTTCCTTACTTAAATATTCACAAATATATCTCTGTTTTACCTAACCAAGCTATCTCCTTATACTCGCCTTATCTGAACCCGTTCATCCCGATCTTGTTTCGTTATGCTATTTGATTTCGGTTTCCTTACTATTGCTTAATCATCATACTAGTGCTTGCCATTGCCTATGTCAACCTTAGTTTAGTATGGTAGGCCTATTAGTATTATTGTGATGTCGTCGTGGTGCATGTATATAGGTAGAGTGTGTGTGGACCCGTGTGTGTGAACCCTGCGTACCACTCATGTATGAGTGTGCTACCCTTAGTGTATTAATGATTGTCTCTTGTGTTATATATGCATACTCAGTGTTATTCATGATATATATGAAGTTGTATGAATGATAGTATTTATAAATATATGTGTGGATAGCTATACCACTTTAGGGATGTCTGTGTATATTAGAATTAGTGTTGGAATATCTACTAGTGGTGTATGTAGTTTGAAGGTATTTGTAAATACTTGAAATAGTATACCAGTAAAGTCATGTGCATGTTAGGTGTTATGATAATAGGTGTACTTATAATTAAGTGTGCGGGCCTATTATATGATCTATATGTTAGCACATATGAGCGTGTGCTCGTACGTAGATATGTATGTGACTATACGATGTATGCATGTAAAGGATAGTGTATTATGATTGTATACGTGTACTGATATTTGTAATATTATTATAGTATGTAAAGTGATTGCAATATGGGGTGTTGCTTGACTAAATATAAAGTATGATTGATATTATTATGTGTATATGATAGCATGTGTTTTTACCTGTTTAGTGTGACGAGTAATATGATTACGTTGGTATATATATATAAAAGAGTGGTGTGTTGGTATATGTATAAATATCGTGTTATGTATATGAAGTATTCTGCTTCTTGTATGGGTTTTTGAGTCTCACTCATGCTTGAGTGGGTATACTATAAGTATATTGTTATATATGTCTGTGTTTTGCATATAGTGCTATGAATATAGTAATGGATGATGTATGTATAGTGATAGGTTTGGTTGTGCATGGTTACGTTACGCACATGATTGTGGGTGGCTATACCATTATATAGATATATGTGTTGGTTTTGTAGTATAGTTCTTTACGAAGGTTTTACATGTTTGAATGTATATGTTCAAGCCAAACTAGGTGTGTAGAATGTGCTGAGTATATAATGGTATGAGTGGCATGTATGAATAGTATATTAGCGTGCGTGGGCGTGCACCATATACGGGTAAGTATGTGCTTAACTATAGGTGTTTACGACTATGGTATGTGTGTTGTGTCTTGAATATAGTTATAGGATTGTATATGATGTGTGTATATGATGAAGTCTCTGCGTGTACTTGAATAACTATATATTTGTGTATTTGTAATAGGGGTGAATGTATATTAGATATAGAAAATATGATTTAATATTGTATGGTGTGATTACATGTGTTGATATGTTTGGTGTTGAATGTACACTAGGAGACATAAGGAAGTAGTATATCCATGTTTGTTTTGTACATAGATAGTTATCTATATGTGAAGTACTACGATTGTATTTGCTAGTGTGAGATTATTTTTATGTAGGTATGTGTACCATGGTTATGTGTTAAGTGAGCGATAATTATATAAGGGATGTACGTGACTATATGAATGATTGAAGAACGTGTATGAATTTGACTGTCTATGATAGGTATAAGTATAGAATGTGCATATATATACATGTTTGTAGTATTAATGTTTGACTACCTAGTGCATATATAAGAACTTATAGTAACTATACATGGTTTGAATTATAGTGTGATATGATTGTGGTAGTTACTAGAATGGCTAGATATATTTTTAGTTAGAAAGTCCAAGGACGACTTTGCTTTAAGGTGGGTAGGATGTCATGGTCACTTTTCGATCGTGTGTTTTCGTGCGCGTACCTTCTTGTTTGTACGCGTATTTTTATGACCTCATCTTGTATCCCGAACGCGCAAAGTTATATGTCGTTGTGACCCTCTGAGAGAGTACTTATTTGTGGAATTTTTCGTGAACGTCATTTCACGGCTCATTCTTCCACAAAACATCTTTGTTTAAAGGGGTGTCGTAACTTTAGACTTCAACGTTTGACCTTTTTAGTTTTAGTTCCGTTTTCCGTAAACCTAGCACGTGACCAATCATCGTACTCTCAATCCTCTCGTCGACACGGTCGTCCCGATATTTTTCTTATATTTATCGGACACCTTTAGACCGACCTTTCACCCTAATCATCTTTAACTTATAATTAGCCAGAGCTAATCCCTAATTCAAATCTTAATTAAATCTAATCTAATCAAAACCTATAGGAATATTATGTATCACATGTTATTTTCCTAGTCTATTTGCACCCTAAATCTACCATCCCCCTCTCACTCCATCTCTCCAATCACCCCTAATTATACCCCCTTTTCTACCCCATATAGAAAAACCCCCTCTTATTGAAACACACTCACGCATCTAGCCTAGGGTTTTTGTTCTCCCCGCCGCCATCATCAAATAAACCCACGACACCTCCCCTCAGGCTGTCCCCTTCCTCTCCGGCGACCCCTCGTCGCACCGGCCATCTCCTCCGACCACACTCTCCCCTATATACCATCGGCAATTGCTCATCCATGCCGCACAACCGCACGAACCCCCCTCTCCCTTGAAATAAAAGACAGCCGCACCTTCCCCCTAAAGCTCACGGCACCACCACCTATCTCCCTAGCTTCGTTCATCCTCCACCATCGGCCAACCTTCAGGCGACCCCCTTCATCCCCTCGGACATCCACGGTAGCCCTCCTTACCGCCCCTCCATCCAAAAACTACCACATCTCCCCTTTAGATTCGGCCCCTCCTTTACCTAAACCGCTTGTCGGCCTCCTCTTGCTAAAAACTGCCGTTCACCCTCTCATCGACAACCCACGACCGGCCACCCATTTCCACAAACTGTCGCATCTCCCCATGAACAACCACAAGCTCCCCATTCACCTTACAAAACAGCCCCCTCTCCCCTTAGCTGCTGCCGTTGCCGTTACCGTGCCACCTTAGGCCGACGACTCCTCCCGGGGCCATCTTCATCGCATGCGCACGTCGTACCTTGCTCTCTACCGGAATCCAACCACTGACGTCGCTACCCGACATCAGTGTAGCTCTCGCATCGTGTTAAGGTATATCCCGATCCGTAGGAACCCACACCCAACTGTTTAACAAGATTAAAAATCGTAATGTCCTTGCTTGATTAAATAACTAATTGAGATTAATAATATGGGACTGTAGAATTGGTGATTATGGTTTGAGCACATAGGAGACTCTAGACTCTTTGATTGTGTGATTTTCGACACGATATTTCAGGCAAGTGAAACTTGCTCAGTTGATTGTTAGGCCATGTTTAGGCCATTCTGTGATTTTTGTGTAAAAGAGACTAGGCGGTGAAATGACAGTCGCCTAGACACCATACTTGATCTAGCTTGACAACGAAGCTAGATCCGACACCCATACTTGATCTAGCTTGACAACGAAGCTAGATCCGACACCCTTGCCATATCATTTCATGCATATCACATGTCACGTTTACTTTTGATATACGCATTCAATAACTGTTGTTATACTACCATATTGCATATCACATGTCATTTCATGCATTGAATGTCTTGTCATGAATGTGTAGCACACACTACAATGAAATGTAAGCTGCGGCGAGTAGAATTTTGACTCCTATATCTTGTAATGAGGCTAGGTCAACCCTATGCCATTGAAATGTAAGCTGCGGCGAGTAGGATTCTGACTCCTACATCATGAATGAGGCTAGGTGCACCCCTATGCCATAAACACTTTCTAGCTCGTGATCCAGAAGATGAGCGCCAGTTCATACACACGTGGAGGGGTAGGGTTAAACGGTCACTCAGCGTAGAAGTGTGCCCGTACAACAACTTCAGCTGAAAGGCATAAACCCTGTGCACATCGTGAATGCATGTTTTTTTTGTGAAAATCCTGAAATCGTGAATATTGTTTTGTAGCTTTTTCTACGACGTGTCATGCATCATAAAATATCATGTTCATTTTAACTGCTGCATTCATGAAATAATCTGCCATGTCATCATTACTAAACTGCTAGTTGCATTCACCTTATAATTGCTATACTTTATGTTTTCTTGCACAAAAGTCTCCCGTTTTCCCTTTTGGAGATTTTTGCTACATGTGCCCTTTTCTCTTTAGGTGTCACATGTCAGGCTTTGAGTCTGAGGTAGTTACTGAAGACTACCAGGTTACTGACATCATGCTTGAGGCTTTTAGCTGACGTCCAGTTTGAGGGCACCGGAGACCAGTCTTAGTCGCAGCAAGAGGTTTCCTTTTAGTTGCTGTTTACTTCCTAGTGTTGCTGTTAGGTTGTTCTGTGCGTAGCACCTTATCTCTGTTTTAGTTTCGGCCATGCTTAGGGCCTTTCTTTTTAGACTCATGTTCTCATTTATGACGTTATCTGTGGATGTTTGGAATAATGAATTGGATGTTGTTTGAATGTTGGTTAATTATTGAATCCTTTCAAATTATTATTATTGTTGTTGTTTCATTGCAATGCAAGAATCTGTAAATGGATGAACACACCGACGTTTATCAGACTGAAGCTTCACAGCTTCAAATCTGAGCGAACCTCTTCATATCTCGCCTTCCATACTTGGGTAGTAGGGCGTGACAGATGTACAACATGAACACAACAAAGGCCGATGTATACTGACCAATGCTGGCTAGTGGGGTCGACGGTAAACCATACCATAGGTTATGCAGAGACACAGTCTTGACGAAGGGACTAACACTACGATATTCATCACTGACACAGTCAGAGTGATCCTGATGACACGTTCGTCAATTGGTCGATCACGTAAGTATGATTCTGAAACAGGGACTTCGCATGCTGCTCGTGGTTACCGTCGTCTAGGGGTTTCGAGCTCCAACCTGTAGTAGGGTCAGGCCGTAGGGTCTCACACCGAGTAGTATCCATGTCTTAGTAATAGGAAGAACGTTAGAGGAATTCATTCGATGAAATGGAATATTTAAGTCCACAAGTTTATTGTGGGTTCAAGTTTTGATAGGGGACAAACTTTGCATGTGATGTAAACTAGATTAAATGTTTCGAAAATTGTTTACGACAATATTTAATGGAATAAAAGCGTTGGAAAGATAACCTAGATGATGGGATCGTCCCAAATCGTAGGTTCAAACCGCGTCGAAAACGGAGCTCAAACAAGCCCAGAAACGCAAAAACAGTCAAAGGCAAGAGTGGGTTAGACCCACTTGGGCAAGCGGGTCCACTCGCAAGAGTAACAGGCGCGACCTGCTGAACCAGCATGCACGGCCCGCTGTGTTCAGCGGGCTAAACCCAGCGGGTCGTGCGCCCGCTCCGGACACGCCCAATGTGGGGCGCCAATTGCCCTTGGCGGGTGCGCCCACAACTTAAGTTGACTTAGGGTTTTTTGAAACCCTTGTGACAGTTACGAACTATGATTTTGGCCCAACTTTGGAAAATTGTTTGAGGGGTCAAACGAAGTCAGAATTCGTCGCCGTTTGTTCCAACGCATTCACCATTTGAAGCTCTTCGAAATGATAGCTTATATAGTGCCTGAAGTTCAATGGAGATGTGGATTTAATTCGTTGAATTTAGGCCTTTGAGAAAGGCATACTAACTTCATTAACCAAATTAAATCCCTCTTCATTTAACTTTGTCCTACATTGCTCGTGACGAAAAAGGAGGAGCCAACTCCCTATATAAATAAGGGTGCACTCCCTTCGTTGTAGAGTACACCAAATGAACGACTCAAGAAGCTCATAACTTTTGAGCACGCTCGATCGTGAACTTAAATATTACTCTCCTCTTTTTCTTCCTATCCTCCCGTCGGGACCTAACAAGACTACGAAGAGGTTTGGATCGGATCCAGACGTGTTTGCCGCGGGTCTGCTCAAGTGAAACTTTATTCAGCAAGTGATCGGCTCGGAGGCAACTCGAGTAGATCGGTTCGAGGGCGCAAGGCAGCTCGGCTACGAGGAGCGAAAGAAGGTGGTGCGGCACATCTTGCTTGTCCCAAGGCCAAGATTCCGGGTATGTTAGTTAGTAGCTTTTTAGAATAATTTATTATAATGTCGCAGTTGGCTAGATCCCTCTTGGGGTGGTCAGATCTACCCCAAGTTGCCATAGATCTTGGTGAGGTTCTGGCTCTCCTTAGGGTTCGCTAAAATGTTTAGCATGTTTATGTTTTTCCGCTGTGCATGTTTTCACCTCTGTTGTCCGTCCGACGTAGGACGAGCACAGATCTGAGCCCTGAGGGTCAACACTTACATGATCATCTTTAACTGTTTACCATAGCATGTTCCGTACTTTGTACTACTTTATTTCTATTGCTAGAATTGTTGTGACTTACCTACGGTTCCATTTCATGGCACCGTCAGATGCCGTACAAGTAGAAGAAGAGGTTCCTAAGCAGGAGGAGCCAGAGTTCGTCTCAGGGGATACAGCTTTAGAGTTCATGTCGTGACATATTTTAATTTGTACTTCTTTCATGTATCTTTGTTGGAATATATTGTACAGTATGGATTGTAATATATGGATATTATTTGGGTATTTTTATACATCTTTCATTGTAAGCTATTTTGTTTTTACTGGTTAACTGCCGACCTGCGAATGTAATCAAATAAGTAATGGCCCCCAGAGTGGGTCTTTATAAGTTTGGTGGCCCATGCAAGTCTGCGCTAACTACCTCGTGAACAATATAGAAAGATCAGGATGTACGGTATGAAATACTCAAATTGAACTCTCGAGTACAGAACGTCTCGAGTTTTCACCTGTATGGAACCTACAAACGGAGCGTCATTATTAACCATCTTCCTTGATCTTCATTACCTTCTTTGAAACTCTTGAACCCTAGTTCCATCCTTTAGATATAGCATTATACTCCTTTTTGTTAGTGACCTCATTCGTCGACAATTCGAGTGATCATCCATAGATCGAACCATCTACTGATCACTTCATCATCATCACCTTTCCTTTGGCTGGTGATGGCCTTTCGATCGTCCTATTTATTCTTAGAATACTTCCTGGTCGTGTTCGGTTCACATAAACTCTGGTTGCATCCTTTTGTAAGGAGTGTAGTGTTTGAAATTTTTGGCAATCCGAAGTTCGAGTTTGAAAACGAAATCAGATCAAAGGACGCTAAGAAGCTGGCCAAGCATTTGAGAATGGTGTTAGAGAATTTAAGACACGCTAAACCGAGACGTGCAAGCGTAAGCAGCTACTTATTCTTCATCTTTCTTGAACTTGTATTCTTTTTCTATCCATTTCTTTCACCTTGTACCTGATTTTCTATTGGTTGGATCCGTTTACCTCACTCACCGTTCCCCACCTCTTTATTACCTTTTGTCCACATCCTCTACTCGAGCCCCATCCCAGCCTACTCTACCCTACCTTATCGATGACTTCGGCGCCCCATTTAATCCCCCCATCTCTTCCCTCACCAAACCCATCCCGTGGCTTCCCTGCGCCACGATGACACCCACCCATTTACCCTCTCTTCCTCCGCTAGCCCAACCCATCTCACTGCAAGCTCCTCTGGCTTCACCCAGAGCCCCGCTGCTGCCCATCGCCGCCAAGTAACCACAGCCACTGCACGACATGGATCGACAACCGTCGATGGCCCTCCGACGATATGCTTTGGGATTTTGGAGATTTTTGGCCTTGGCAATGACCCTCGTCGCCACCCTCGCTACCGCTTTGTGGATGAGATCTTGGAATATTACGATTCTTGGACTTCTTTTGGGCTCCTTACCTTGGGTCTTGCCAATGTTGGGTCCGTTTGGGCTTCTTCTTGCGTCTACTCCTTCAGGTTTGCTGGAAAGTGAGTTTTTGGCTATTTACTTGTTGGATGATGTTGGGTGTTGCGAACGTCAAGTATTGGTCTACGGAAGGAGTGATGGCGACAATTATTGGTATGATATTGGCCTTGGGCGTTGAAGTTGGATGCATGCCTTGCGCTTGGCTTTGGATGAGAGTTTGGGTGTTGGATAGTTGTTGGGCATTATGGAGATTGATGACATTGGTGCTTGGTTGGTGATGTAAAAGCACGAATGCACGTGGATTCGTCGTTACATGCTATATTATGAACGACATCCTTGGCTCGGCTCCGTTGGTCACAATTAGCACGAGTAGAAACTTTAACTTTATGATCTCCCTTTTTATGTGGTTTATCTAGCTTGCTACTAACTTATCATCTCAAGTTTCAAGTTTGAACATGCGTTGTCATCATAATAGCCCTCATTTTCATATGATGCCATTGTCTTATATTAACTTTGGCTACTTGAGAATTCACCAATTTGGAGTAACTATTATGATCATACTGGTCTTGGGACTAGCTACGGAAGATATGGTGATATTAATAGTATATGTTTATAAATAATATCTCTTGTTTTCTTGATGTTATAATATCTGTCACGCCCCGCTTCCCAAAAACATGGAGGCGAAGCGTGAGAAGGTCCGCACGGACTTGAAGTTGCAAAGCCGCAAGTCCGATAAGCGTCAAATAAAACGAAGTAGCAGGTCCCTGTAATGTGACTCAGAACAACAATAACAATAATAGGAAAAGAGAGACAATAATATAACATTATTCCAACTCATAGTCGAACAAAAAGTCCAACAACAAGAAATGCCACCAGGCAACAAAAGAGTCAAAAGCAAAAGGCCTAGCATGGCCAACAGAATCTAACAAAACGGTGCTACTCACCGACAACCACAGCTAACAAAAGAAGAGTACGGAAGATCTCTAAGATTGGTCACCGGTGTCCTCGTACTCCACGTCACCAACAGGTTCGGGCACGAACTCCACGAACTCGTCACTCTCCGCAACTGTATCTGGCTCAGCAACTAACATGCGTCACCCAAAGAGAAGGGGCACATGTCAGCAAGTCTAAAAAGACTTGTGCAAGGAAACTATAAAAGTAAAGCAACCTAACAGTTCTAAAGTAAAGTATGACATGGATATAAAATGACAAATGACATGGCATGGCAAGTAAACAAGTAAAAGACAAGTACTGGAATTGTAATCACGTTGTGCACAGAGATTCCGCCCTTTGGCTAGAGTGGCTGTACGGGCCAACTCTTACACTCAAGTGACAGTTTATCCCTACCCCTCCACGTGTGTCGAGCCAGGGCATTACCCCGGAACACGGAATGCTCGCTTCTGGATCACGAGCCAGGAAGTGTTTTAACACGGATGGCGTAGGGTTATGCCCGCATAACGGGTGCCTAGCCGGTAACACGGAAACATGGATTGTACAAGTAGTGTAGCGTGTGCTACGATGCAAGTTTAACTAGGATGACATGTACAACGCAATGCATGGCAGTTAACAATTCAAATGCGTACAGTTAAGGAATTTAAACATGGCAGATATCAATGCATAACTGATAGGGCAAGGTGTCGGATCTAGCTTCGTTGTCAAGCTAGATCACAAAGTTGCGCCTAGATCGCTATCATTTCACGATCTAGTCTCTTTCACGCTAGTACAAGGAATTGGCCTAAAAACATGGCCTAAAGAAGTATTGGCAAGTTTCACTTGCCTGTTTCTGGTGAGGTCGGTTGTCGTGGGTTCGTCTTGTCGAGCGTTACGCTATGGAACGACTGGTTCTCTGTTTTGATTAAATACATGTTTGAATCAGATTCGTCCCAAAATAATTAAATAGTAATTCATTCTCATTATTAGGTTCTCTACCCTAGGTGTTCAAATCATATTATCAACTAACGTTACTGTTTATGCACTAATATTCTAGGACAATCTACTAACACATTTACTAACGCAGCTTCTATTAATGACTACACACCTTATTATAATAGGTTACCCTACTGATTCTTATTAATCTAACATTTTGCATGTCCGGTACAGGAGGATGACTACATGTGATAATGACTTGACCCTTTTTTTAATTGCTTTAGCACATCAAAGTTAGGCCTAGAGTTGCATGCCGACCCAATGCTTCTCTGATCATAAATATATGCATGTTTGTTATTGGGGAAATGATGCATGAAATAATGCTATATAAATGGGTACTTGATTGTTTCCATAGATCTGTTGAGAATGTGAACAGAGAATAAATCTTTTGGGCTTACATAATGCAACTCGATAACCTTAAGTTTTGGGCATACCCATTTATAATATTATGAATAATATTGTCCTTTAATTCTATTTACATACTGCGCAAACTATAGGATTTATTTAACCTACCAATTAAGAAGCTGATCCTTCACAGTTATTAGCTAAACCGTGGCACTTGTAACATACTAACATTTACAAAGGTACAGTTATTACTTAAAGATTACAAAACTTACTGATTACAAAACTTACTGCTAAGTTTAAGAGCAAGTAAAAATCAACTTACGTGTATGGCACGAGTGTGTGTGCTGACGCGGTGGAATGACGACGACTCGTCGGGGTGAGCACGGCACGGCACTGGGGGTCTGTGGCGAGAGGAGGAAGGGACGGCGTCGCGACGGGGCGTTCGGTTCCCGGACGTCAGGGAGGGTTCGTCGAGGATGCCACGAAGAGCGGCGTTGGGTGACGACTTCGAAGGAGCGTGCCGTGAGGTGGTTGAAGGCGAGGTTGCGTGTTGGTCGGGAGGTCGAACGGCGATATAGGCCTGGGTGAGGTGCGTGCAGTGAACGGGACCCGTGGGACGTCGGAGGATGGCGGTGTCTGCGGCGAGATCGCTGGGCGAGGGAAGGCCGGGTTCGGCTTCGAACGAAGTCAACTGCGGGTGCTCAGAGGTCGGAAAAAGGTTCGGTGGTAGGCGTGGAGTATGGAGATGGCAGTGCTGGAAGTCGGTGGCCTGTGTGACGTAGGGGGAGGTCGGAGACTTCGAGAGGTGGCGCCGATAGGTCACAAGCTTGGGTTCTCTTGTTTGGCTTTGCATGAGTTTTAAAAAAAAGTAGGCTACTGTTATTTTTGTATGGAGGATAGAAATGGGAGTGGGGCTCTGACGTGGGAGAGATTTGAGGCGACGTGGGATAAGGGGAAGATAATGGAAGAGATACTGTATGATTTTATTAGTTAAGTTTTGTTTTGAATGAAAGTGATTAAGTTAATAAAATTTGTTTTAAAAGTTGGTTACCAAATTTAATCGTTAACAAGTTTGATGCTTGGTTTGAATTGCTGGTAGTAAAAGATTTGATTCTCCCTCTTTTTTTCCTCCTTTAAAGACACATGCAGCACTTAACAATTAAAGTTAAGGTTTAAGGATAAATAATTTTTTTTAAATTTGTTTTTAAGGAAAGATAATGGAGCCCTTTGTTTTAAAAATGATTTCGAAATTTCTCTTTCTTTTTTTATAAACGTTTAGATACCCTTAATTAAAATTTTAGGTAAGAGATAATAATAATGATAATAATTGGTTATTAGAGATTTGTGCCCCGACGTCCAAAAATTACAAGGAAAATACCGGGGTGATCGCGTCTCCGAAAGGACCGTGAATACGGAGTCCGGTCGCGCGTTCGAGCTACGAAAAGCAATAATAAAAATCAGATACACAAAACGCACACGAAACACAGGTACGTGCTAAACTACATACGGTCAGAATGCGGCCGTTACATTCTACCCACCTTAGAATAAAGTCCGTCCTCGGACTTTCTAATTACGAAGGACATATCTACTAGCCTTCTAGTAACTACCCCAATCGCACCACATTATAATTCAAACCAAGTATAGTCACTACAAGTGCTTATATGTGCTAAATAGTCAACAATAATACTACAAACATGTATATATATACACCCCCCATACTTATACCTATCATAGACAATCAAATTCATACATGTACTTCAATCATTCATATAGTCACGTACATCCTTATATAGCTATTACTCGCTTATCACATATCCACGATACACATACTTACATATAAATAGTTCACACCAGCAAATACAAACGGAGTACTTTACGTATAGATAACTACCTACGCACCAAGTAATCATGAATATACTATTCCCTTAATATCTCCTAGTAGGCATCCAATACCAACACATCAACACATGTAATCACACCATACCTTATTAAATCAAGTTTTATATACCTAATATACATTCACCACTACTATAATTTCACATATATGTAGTTATTCAAATGCACGCAATTATTTCACCATATATTCATATCTCATACAGTCCTATAACTATATTCAAGACACACCACACATACCATAGTCACAATTACCTAAAACTAAGTACATTCTTATCCGTGCATAGTGCACACCCACACACGCTAACATACCATTCATAAATACCACTCATACCACTATATACTTAACACAACAACTCACCTAGTTTAGCTAACGGACATACATCAAACAAACTTGTAAGTCCTTAGTATATAAATAAACCGCAAAACCAACACCTATAACTGTAATATGATATATCCGCCCACAATCATGCGCGTAACACAACCAGACAAAAACAATCCTATCACTATACAAACATCATCCATCACTATATTCATGGTACTATGCGCAAACCACAGACATATGTAACAATATACTTAGAGTATACCCACTCAAGCTTGAGTGAGACTCAAAACTCATATCAGAATACTCTATACACATAGCACGGTATCTATACCTATATCAATACCACTCAATACGTATATCTACCAACGTAACCACACACGTATCCTAGCATCAATCACACTTAATATTTAGTCAGGTCACACCCACCTAATTCAATCACTTTTCACCCTATAATAATATTACAAATATCAGCACACGTATAATTATAATACGCTCTCTAATACATGCATTCATCGTATAGTCGCATACATGCAATATATATTCACTCCAAAGCCATCTACCTATAATTAGTATACCAACACATCTACTTATCCATACATAGTTTAAAGCATTCCATAATGTGTATACATATGGTATACACGCACACGCACAACATCCCATCAAGGCGAGCAATATTAACCAAACCATAATCCTATTATCATCCGTATATCACCCATATACATATGCAGCAAATACATAACTACTTACGTCTAAGCACAATACATATCTACGTACGAGTACACACTCGCACGTACTAACATATAGGTCATATAATAGGCCTACCCACTTAACTATAAGTACACCTATTATCATTACACTTAAAATACACATGACTTACTAGTATACTATGTCAAACATTTACCACATACTCTACTAGCAGATATTCCAACACCAAATCTAATATACTTAGACGTACCTAAAGTGGTATAGCTATCCACACACTTATATATAAACACTATCATTCATACAACTTCATATACTTCATGAATAACACTGAGTATGTATATCTCACACAAGAGGCAAACATTAATATACTACAGGGAGTACACTCATACGTGAGTGATACGCCGGGGCTCACACACACGGGTCCACACACTCTACTTATACATGCACCACAATGACATCGCAATAAAATCAATGGGCTCACTACTATACTAAGGTTGACACAGGCAACGACAAGCACTAGCATCTAAACAATAGAAAGAAAACCGAAACCAAAAGTGTAACGAAACAAGATCGGAAAGGACGAGTTCGGATAAGGTGAGGATAATGAGATAATTGGTTGGATGGGAAAAAATATTGCTCTAAGTAATTAAATAGATGAAAGAAGAATATGAGTAAAATACGATATCGTTTATATCCATCCTCATAAAAATACGTAGAAATAGTGAGCATACGGTAAAATTTTAAAACACCGAAAAGTGTTAGAGGAAAGAATAAAGAACAATGTGGGTAGTGATCGGTTTGCAAATGAAAATAGATTTATACAAAGATATTTTTTTTTGTTGAAGTATGAGTAAGATGAATATAGAACTTCTACACTAAAAATAAATTGAAGTCCTATTTAGCTTAGAAAAATATCCTAAAGTATGTACGGTAAATGGTTAAAAATACATTTTCGTAGTTTGGAAAAAGATGATATATTAAATTATTAGAATAGTAATAAGGTTTTAAAACTAAAATACGAAAGGTATATGTTAGAAAATGGTTACGAGCTAGTAATTAAAATACGACCAAGGGGACTTCAAAATTTAAGAATGAATTTTAACTTAACCAAAAAGCAAGGAATTTAAATATATAAAAGAAGAGGCTTTCAAAGAAGTTAAACTGAGCTAAGAATTTAATAAAGAATTTGTCGAAAATACCTTCAGAGAAATCAGAATTTGCGATGGAGAAGATTCAAAATTTTACGATAATCGCCATGAGGCGATCACGTGATCCGAGGGCAAGGAGAATGATCGCACGATGAATACGCCTAGGATATGATTCATGAAAAGCTGTGATGGGATCCTACGGTTGATAACACGGAAGTGCAATGATCAGGAAAATGATAGAATCAGGGGTTCTAATAATCGGGTTGACTAAAGGTCAGAAGAAACTTAACACTAAAACTCTCTAATAGACTAGACTGTAATAGAGGTCTCGGGGTGGGGTCCTAAGAGTAACAAGATTACGTCCTGCTGGGCCCGAAATCGATGGACTCAACGAACGGCTAAAGGAAAAGCCCTAGAAGTCTAATATGGTCAAGGCTGTTTGAGAGACTACTAATGCAACCTATGACGAGTACAACTAAATCTTGGCAAGGGCGCCTGACTATCAAACCTGGACATCTACCTAAGTCTTCCAACCATCTATTGACATAGGAAAATGAAACAAATCAGACTCTTTGCCTATGACACGGTGTTGAATTTTTGTTTATTGGACTTTCTATAATTCTTATTGTTATTCTGATTAAGTCACAGTTATAGAAAAACGGACCTGCATCGGCCACCAACAAAACCTGTCACGCCCCGCTTCCCAAAAACATGGAGGCGAAGCGTGAGAAGGTCCGCACGGACTTGAAGCTGCAAAGCCGCAAGTCCGATAAGCGTCAAATAAAACGAAGTAGCAGGTCCCTGTAATGTGACTCAGAACAAAAATAACAATAATAGGAAAAGAGAGACAATAATATAACATTATTCCAACTCATAGTCGAACAAAAAGTCCAACAACAAGAAATGCCACCAGGCAACAAAAGAGTCAAAAGCAAAAGGCCTAGCATGGCCAACAGAATCTAACAAAACGGTGCTACTCACCGACAACCACAGCTAACAAAAGAAGAGTACGGAAGATCTCTAAGATTGGTCACCGGTGTCCTCGTACTCCACGTCACCAACAGGTTCGGGCACGAACTCCACGAACTCGTCACTCTCCGCAACTGTATCTGGCTCAGCAACTAACATGCGTCACCCAAAGAGAAGGGGCACATGTCAGCAAGTCTAAAAAGACTTGTGCAAGGAAACTATAAAAGTAAAGCAACCTAACAGTTCTAAAGTAAAGTATGACATGGATATAAAATGACAAATGACATGGCATGGCAAGTAAACAAGTAAAAGACAAGTACTGGAATTGTAATCACGTTGTGCACAGAGATTCCGCCCTTTGGCTAGAGTGGCTGTACGGGCCAACTCTTACACTCAAGTGACAGTTTATCCCTACCCCTCCACGTGTGTCGAGCCAGGGCATTACCCCGGAACACGGAATGCTCGCTTCTGGATCACGAGCCAGGAAGTGTTTTAACACGGATGGCGTAGGGTTATGCCCGCATAACGGGTGCCTAGCCGGTAACACGGAAACATGGATTGTACAAGTAGTGTAGCGTGTGCTACGATGCAAGTTTAACTAGGATGACATGTACAACGCAATGCATGGCAGTTAACAATTCAAATGCGTACAGTTAAGGAATTTAAACATGGCAGATATCAATGCATAACTGATAGGGCAAGGTGTCGGATCTAGCTTCGTTGTCAAGCTAGATCACAAAGTTGCGCCTAGATCGCTATCATTTCACGATCTAGTCTCTTTCACGCTAGTACAAGGAATTGGCCTAAAAACATGGCCTAAAGAAGTATTGGCAAGTTTCACTTGCCTGTTTCTGGTGAGGTCGGTTGTCGTGGGTTCGTCTTGTCGAGCGTTACGCTATGGAACGACTGGTTCTCTGTTTTGATTAAATACATGTTTGAATCAGATTCGTCCCAAAATAATTAAATAGTAATTCATTCTCATTATTAGGTTCTCTACCCTAGGTGTTCAAATCATATTATCAACTAACGTTACTGTTTATGCACTAATATTCTAGGATAATCTACTAACACATTTACTAACGCAGCTTCTATTAATGACTACACACCTTATTATAATAGGTTACCCTACTGATTCTTATTAATCTAACATTTTGCATGTCCGATACAGGAGGATGACTACATGTGATAATGACTTGACCCCTTTTTTTAATTGCTTTAGCACATCAAAGTTAGGCCTAGAGTTACATGCCGACCCAATGCTTCTCTGATCATAAATATATGCATGTTTGTTATTGGGGAAATGATGCATGAAATAATGCTATATAAATGGGTACTTGATTGTTTCCATAGATCTGTTGAGAATGTGAACAGAGAATAAATCTTTTGGGCTTACATAATGCAACTCGATAACCTTAAGTTTTGGGCATACCCATTTATAATATTATGAATAATATTGTCCTTTAATTCTATTTACATACTGCGCAAACTATAGGATTTATTTAACCTACCAATTAAGAAGCTGATCCTTCACAGTTATTAGCTAAACCGTGGCACTTGTAACATACTAACATTTACAAAGGTACAGTTATTACTTAAAGATTACAAAACTTACTGATTACAAAACTTACTGCTAAGTTTAAGAGCAAGTAAAAATCAACTTACGTGTATGGCACGAGTGTGTGTGCTGACGCGGTGGAATGACGACGACTCGTCGGGGTGAGCACGGCACGGCACTGGGGGTCTGTGGCGAGAGGAGGAAGGGACGGCGTCGCGACGGGGCGTTCGGTTCCCGGACGTCAGGGAGGGTTCGTCGAGGATGCCACGAAGAGCGGCGTTGGGTGACGACTTCGAAGGAGCGTGCCGTGAGGTGGTTGAAGGCGAGGTTGCGTGTTGGTCGGGAGGTCGAACGGCGATATAGGCCTGGGTGAGGTGCGTGCAGTGAACGGGACCCGTGGGACGTCGGAGGATGGCGGTGTCTGCGGCGAGATCGCTGGGCGAGGGAAGGCCGGGTTCGGCTTCGAACGAAGTCAACTGCGGGTGCTCAGAGGTCGGAAAAAGGTTCGGTGGTAGGCGTGGAGTATGGAGATGGCAGTGCTGGAAGTCGGTGGCCTGTGGGACGTAGGGGGAGGTCGGAGACTTCGAGAGGTGGCGCCGATAGGTCACAAAGCTTGGGTTCTCTTGTTTGGCTTTGCATGAGTTTTAAAAAAAAGTAGGCTACTGTTATTTTTGTATGGAGGATAGAAATGGGAGTGGGGCTCTGACGTGGGAGAGATTTGAGGCGACGTGGGATAAGGGGAAGATAATGGAAGAGATACTGTAGGATTTTATTAGTTAAGTTTTGTTTTGAATGAAAGTGATTAAGTTAATAAAATTTGTTTTAAAAGTTGGTTACCAAATTTAATCGTTAACAAGTTTGATGCTTGGTTTGAATTGCTGGTAGTAAAAGATTTGATTCTCCCTCTTTTTTTCCTCCTTTAAAGACACATGCAGCACTTAACAATTAAAGTTAAGGTTTAAGGATAAATAATTTTTTTTAAGTTTGTTTTTAAGGAAAGATAATGGAGCCCTCTGTTTTAAAAATGATTTCGAAATTTCTCTTTCTTTTTTTATAAACGTTTAGATACCCTTAATTAAAATTTTAGGTAAGAGATAATAATAATGATAATAATAGGTTATTAGAGATTTGTGCCCCGACGTCCAAAAATTACAAGGAAAATACCGGGGTGATCGCGCCTCCGAAAGGACCGTGAATACGGAGTCCGGTCGCGCGTTCGAGCTACGAAAAGCAATAATAAAAATCAGATACACAAAACGCACACGAAACACAGGTACGCGCTAAACTACATACGGTCAGAATGCGGCCGTTACAATATCACATTATATTTCATGCTATTACCAACTTAGTTTATTAGATCGTTATCATTCATCCTTCCTTCCCTTTGATCATTTAATTGCTTAGACAATGATCGGTCTTCTAAATTCCGAGGACGGAATTTTAATAAGGAGGGTAGAATGTAACGACCTGCTTTCGTAGTGCACCTTAATTCGTAACAAAGCCATTTCGAATGAGTTCGAATTGATGAAACAATTATTATGTATTTTTCCATATCTCAAAATCTAAAACGAACTTCATTTTCATGATCCTCATGACGATACGATCACATGGTATTGTTTTCGTAATTTTTGGTCACGTTTTCCAGTGGCAAAATCGTAATTTCGTAATAATGCTAAATACCATTAACTTATACGTTTAACTTTAATATTATTAAATTAACCCATACTTCATTAACCCAATCCCACCCCTTTAACCGCCTCCAAAATTTGGTGAGATCCGATATTATCGGATCTCAACCCCCGAAGTTAACTACATGCATCCCCATCTCCTTCGTTAGCAGACAACCCTTCAATCCCCAAAATTTTTATTAATATACTCCATTCTATATATTCAATCCATTCTTAACCTCTTCATTCTAACCAATCAAACCCCCCTCATTTTCCCTTCATTCTTCACACAGCAAACAAACACATCCCCTCCTTCGTTCCACTCAGCCCAAACCCATGCTATCACCGCACATTTCTCCTCCTCCATCATCAGTTTCATCATCATCTTCTTCAACCCAAACCCACAACTAAAAGAAGGAGCTCACGAACACCCTCTTCCTCTCATCTCCACGATGACTAGGCTCCCCCACTACCACCAGCTCGCCACCACAGCCTCCTCCTCTCATCGCTACAGCTCGATGTCGCCACCACCCTCATCAAGAACCCCGCCCTGTCTGCTACGTCGCCACCAGATCCGTACACTCCGTGCTCAGATCCACGCGCGTCGCTCTCAGATCCACCGCCTTCCCACCTGGCAGCCGCCTGCTGCCCTGCGCGCGCCCCCCTCCTGAGAAACCCCTCCACCCAGCTTTACCCGCACGCCCTCCTCCTACCACGCCCCTGCATGGCCATCGCAGCCACACTATTGATCTGGGGCCCCGCGACCAGATCCACCGCCCTCCGACCTGGCCGCCGCCTGCTGCCCTGTGCACGCCCCCAGCCTAAGAGCCCCGCTCCGCCCAGCTCCGCCAGCGCGCCCTCCTCCTGCCGCGCCCCAACCTGGCCGCCACCGCCGTACTGCTAATCCGCACACAGCCGCCCGAATCCATGCTGTCGCTGCCCTCGATCAGCCAGCCAATGCCGCCTACTGAGCCCGCGTCGCCCTCGGCCTGAAGAACCCCCCATGGCCCCTTGATCTCTTTCCTCTGTAAGAAAAAAAAGAAAGAAAGAGGGAAGAGGAAGAGCCAGGGAGAGCGTGAGAAGAGAGGGAGGGTTATTAAAGGATAAGTATAATTAATGATATATTAGTATGTTAGTATAAAATATAGTATATAATACTAGTATATACATATTATAATACGAGAGAATTAGGTTTAAATTCATAATAAATAATCTAATGATAAAACAATACCCAGTGAGCCCCAGAAAATCCAGCGTGTCGAGTAGAATTCGTTGACGCTGAAATCACCCTAATATGAGACCTACATTTTAAAATATGATTTTCCAAAGATATACCGCATTAATTCTATTTTTCTTTTAAAATTCATATCATCAAATACTACATGTATTTATCAAATATAAAAATACGGCCGTATTCTACTAATCAAGACGGACGTTTTGATAGGTCATATGAAATATTTTAATGGGTACATTTCTTTAAATAAATCTTCAAACATTTGCCATATCTATTTTCTAATTTAGAAAATTAGTTTTAAATTCATTTAAAATCTATAAAATCGATTTTAAGCTTTCAAAAATTATAAGAAATGCTATGAGCTTCAGAAAAATATTTTCTTCCCAGATAAAATTATTTTCCTCATGTCTAGTCTATCTAAAAATTATTAGTATGTTTTTCGACGGGTTTTAAGTTATTATTAAAATATGAACATGTTAAGAAAAATCGATAGAAACAGTATAACTCTTAACCGGTGATTTCTTATGTTTACAGGTACCATTTTTTGCGCACGGGCACCCTTGGAGGCTATATTTCTAGCATCGGCTTGCTACGACGATATCGAAACTATAAGCCACTCTATTTCTAACTTTAGAAATTTAGATAGTGTACTCGTATGAACTGAGGACATCATATATAGCCTCAGAACGACTAATAACTTGAACCATTGATTAGAGACCTGATTAATTAGAGAACTAATCAACTGAAGAAAGACTTTGACTTGAGAATACGACATTGCCAACTTTCAACTTTGATAGTTGTGGTATGCAACCATCTACTTGGGTAAACTGTGTACTAATGGAAATACCACATGCTCGAAGCATGGAATCCTCTTTGTTGGACTTGTCTTTATCCTAAATCCCTAACTTTCTGATTTTCAATTAGAAAGTAAATCAACGGTCCTGGTTTAACTATCATAGTAAATGACCAGGAAACTACTCTACCATTTGTTAACATAATCAATGTAGTTGAACTTGATAATTGGTGGTCTTATTATTGATTTACCAAGTCGACTAGTTTCGCTTGGACCCAAGTTCTGAATCACCCTGCTTGTGGAAATAGTGACATACATGGCTAACTTTGACTAAGCCCGCTTGTATTGATTAATGCTAGAACTCCAATAATCAGCAGTTCGCCAACATCGATTTTAAATACCGTTAAAAGAGTTATTTCAACCTTTCATCCCCATGATAATTCCTGTCATGTTTACCCTCGTTTACCATGTTCTGATGCTTCTCACTTGAAAAATATGCATGGCCTTGGATACACTTTTTGCATGATTTCTCACGTTTAAATAGTCGCATCATTTGTTACATGACATCTATATATGACTCATGAATTATCGAATAGAATATCTTGCGGTACATCTTGTGGAATATCCTGTGGTACATCTTGTGGAATATCTTGTGGACCATCCTGTAATAAACAGATACTTGATACACATCACAAACACTTGGGGTTTTGGGGTAACTTATTATAGCGAGTGTGCGAGAGCGACCAGTTCAGGCTTTGTTGTCATCGACTGGGTTCTAGCAACCCATCCAAAGTTCGTCGGTGACAAATTCATAGACTTGATCATAGATTCTTGAAAAGTATTGCATGCTTGGCACAGTTTTGGTTTAACTTCGGTACGCGCACCTGTGGTATGAGACGGACTCTTGGTTGCTCACTGTACACCGCATTATAAGTCACGATCTAGTCTAGGCACACTTATACTCCTCTTAACATGTTCATCTCAATTATGTTTCATTATTACTATCACTATGGTTGCTCTTGTTTGTTACTTATTGTAATTACATAGTCACCTTTTACGTCACTTATCGTACTTGCATGCATGTCTGTTTTTACCTTACTTGTTGCACTTACATGATCATCTTTAACTGTTTACCATAACATGTTTCGTACTTTATACTACTTTATTTCTATTGCTAGAATTGTTGTGACTTACCTACGGTTCCATCTTTGTGGCACCGTCAGATGACTACAGGTAGAAGAAGAGGTTCCTGAGCAGGAGAAGCCAGAGTTCGTCTCAGGGGCTGCAGCTTTAGAGTTCATGTCGTGATGCATTGTCATTTGTACTTCTTTCATGTATCTTTGTTGGAACATATTGTACAATATGGATTGTAATATATGAACATTGTTTGGGTATTTATGTACATCTCTGCATCGTAAGCTATTTTGTTTTCACTGGTTAACTGCAGACCTGCGAATGTAATCAAATAAGTAATGGCCCCCTGAGAGTGGGTCGTTAGAAGAACCAAAGAGATATTTGACTATTTCCTAGATATACTCATAATTATCTTAAAACCGCTCTAAAACTCAAGGTGTTTGGAGTGGAATGGCAATGACTCAGAAGAAGATTCAGGAGATGGTGGCATCAGATGGCCGCAGAGTGTAAGATGCAAGGGTTAGAGAACGCAGAGGGCAAATGCCAAAAGGGGCCGAGGCCAAAGGGGGCCGACGGGTGTCGCATGGGACAGACGCTGAAGGGGGCCAAAGGGGTTGTAGGATCCTATATATAGTAGAATAAATACTAGGGGGTGTGTGAGATTAGTGTTTTAAAATGCAATGCACAAATTAAAATTAATCCCTCAAGTTTAGCCTAAGTTGCTTGATAGTGTTACCTACTCAAGAACATGATCAACACAAATGGATGCTTGTAATAAGATAGAGTTAGTAGCACAACAGAATTAAGCACCAAAATTATGCAAGCGAGTGGAAAGTAGAAACAATCACAACACTAGATTTTATCCTGGTTCACACACCGTGGGCTACAGGTGGGCTCCGGAAAGGTGCTCTCTCTCAAGCGCAAGAGTCCGTACAAGTAGTAAAATCTGGGAGTCCAGATGTCGAATCCACGGGAAGAAATCTGTTGCAACCACAATTCAAATCAAATAGAAATCCTACGAAAAGAAACTAACCACTTCAAAAATGATGGCGATGGTGTGAAAGTGCGTGATGGTGATGTGCGGACAATACGAACAAAGAAAAGTGTATGAAAATATCTATAAAAAGTATGCACATGGTATGGGTTCGTTAGGATCAATGATTCGTATTAATTTGGTTGACAAGTATAACGCAATGAATTCTCCTTTTGGGAGCAATTCACCGGAAAATACCCAATATAACGCAATGAATTCTCCTTTTGGGAGCAATTCATCGGAAGATGCCCTTTTTGGGGGTTAAATCACAATATTCAATAAGATCGTCGCTAAAGTTATAATACGATATGAAACTCTCTTTTGGAGAGATCAAAACTATGATATGAAACTCCCTTTTGGGGAGATCGAAACTCACCCTTTTGGGGCGATCATCGACTCAATCACTTCTTTTGGAAGCTGAAAAAGACGATTTACGACCAAAGATTACAACTTTAATGACGTTTAACGGTTTAGCACAAGGAATACAACCAAACTAAAACAAATCACATCCCCTAACTACTCCACACCATGCACAAATAAGTTTTAGCTACTCATAATGCAAGAATAAACAAGTTTCATAGCCAAATACTTCAAGTTCATAGCAAAATACAATAGAAAACACCAAAATACGGAGTAGAAGTTAAGAAATATATCACCAAATCTCCAAGTTAGGCCTCAAAACTCTCTGAAAATAATAAGAACATGCTCTGGAATTTTACAGAATTTTACAGAGGGGAAATACGGCTCCTAGGGCCTCCAATACGCCCAAAATACGCCCCAATCTGCTTGTCTACGCCCAAAAACCCTAGAATACGCTTATATAATAGGCATTGCGGGTTTGGGGGCTTAACGGGTTGAAACCCGCATTAAAATCAAACCAAAACCCGCTTATAACCACCGCAGCAAACCACAGCCGTCGGATCTCGAGCGGGATGCGACTTCCTTTCGACACGTGTACAAGCTTAACGGGTCTGCGCCCGCTTCGCTTTCGAATCCGAACCAAACTCGGAGTTCTCCTGACCGTAGGATGATGATCGGACGGCCCACACATAGCCACGTCGCCCGCCAAATCTCACTGCCGCTTCGTTCTCTTCGGGCATGATCGCCTCCGTCCGATCTCAGCTCAACGGCGTGGATGAAGCCACGTCGCCCGCCTCTTCGAAATCTCCGAGCGCCCTTCGTCTTAAATCATGGCCGTGGGATCGTGGATCAACGGTGAATAGATAGCTACGTCGCCTGATTCGAAACGCTGCGTTCGAATTCGATTTTGAAATCGAAGCGACCGTTGGATCTTAATCCAACGGTCATAATTGATGAGATGAATCCGTTGCAGATGCCGTTGGATCGAGATCCAACGGCGGAGGAATTTTCCATGCGGCGATAATTGTTATCCGTTCGATTGGGTGGGGAGCGACGAGATCACGCCACGTGTCGGCTTCTGATTGGCTGTCGACCGTATATTTGTATTTCTTCTGTATTTCTTCAATTAAATGGTATTCTGCATTCAAAAATTCACAGTAATTAGCACAGGTCTCAGAAAAATACAAATAAATAGTCGTTGGAATCGTGAGATCGAGACCAAGCTAGGAAAAATATAAAAAGTGCAGAAATACTTCGTTAAATGCTGTTTTGTGCTCAAATAGTGTGTTTTCTCTAATAAATAAATGTGTAGAAAATACGTATGAATTAGAGACCAATGTAGCATCGCATGAGCACAAAGTAGGGCTAAATGGGGGGTTAAATATGTAATATTGAACCCGAATCACACCCCCAACTAGCGATTTGCTAGTCTCTAGCAAAAAGAGCGATAAATACGGATGGTTAATAGGTTCTTATGAATTGCTCATGGCATGACTCAATAATACGCATTCCAACATGATCTTGACCATCAATATACACATCCATGAACAAAATCAATCACATGATATTTTCTCTAATTTAGTATGAATAAATAACATGCAAGCATCGTTTTGCGCAAGCGAAAGTATAACACGTCGTTTTGTTCTAGTTTTCTTGTTTCCAAGGAATTGGCCTATCAAAACAATCGTTCAAGACATGGGTATTGAAGTTGCTTAGTATATTCACCATTTCTTTTCTTTTATTCGTTCCGCGTAACGCGCATCAAGCAACATTCGCAGAAAAATGTATAACTTGGATCGCTCCATCAAATGAGTGATTTTCCTGTCAATGGTATCCAAATCAGACGATAATAGGGCATTAGGCCAAAAAGGACCCCTCGGACTGTACTACTCGAGCCAACCAAGTTATGTATTAGTGACATACTTGTTCATTCATTTTTCTTCATTCTTTTTTCATTCATTTTTCTTTTCTTTTCTTTTCTTTTCTTTCTTCCTTTTGTAAGCAACTCAACACCCATATTTTCGAACATAAACATTAGTATCAATGGCCAAATTCCTCTTCAACTTGAAGACTTTTCTTAATAAATCGTGTATACTTAAGCTTTTTCATCACATTAGCATGCATGAAATAAATTCAAACTATTTCGAGATATTAATCAAGGCAAATGAAAATTTTCATGAATAGCATATTAACGGTAATTCCATGGAGGAAAAATAATTAACTCAAGCCACAAACGATTTTAGAGCTCAATTAATGCGTAATCATCCGTATTTGAGGCATGTGAAGGAGTTTTAAATGATGAGATTTGGTGATTTATTCTTCTCAAAAAAAAATCCTAAGGTCTCATACACACCCCCCAACTAAAGATGGACATTGTCCTCAATGTCGAAAGGGGTACGAGTTTATTCAAGCCAGCAACCTAGAAAGCATATAAAAGTCTACACTACTGGAAAGAACACACCGTGATCAAATGGCAGATCCCGAATCTTTAATTGTGGATGAAGTTGTTCAATTTGCTCCTTACGCTCCTCGGCGATTATTCTTCCTCCAAAAACTAATTTGGACCCCAGCAACACAACTCCAAGCATCTCTATAAGCTGTTTGCCAATGTCCCGCGAGAGATGAATTATGTCAGTCCAAATTAATTTAAGATTCCTTTCAGCAAAAGTATTCCAAATGTAGTCATCAAAATAGTTGAAATAAATTAAAGCAAGTTGACGACTACTCCCTGAAAGATATGCACTACTCTCGGTATGATGCTCGATTGTTGTGGAGAGGGGTAAATGATTTTGGGACAAAACTGGAGGAGGGCATGGTTCTGAATCCATGGCGATAATCTCAAAACCCTTGTCCCTAGTTGTCTCCTCCTCTCGTTCATCCAAAATTGCTAGCTCGTCCTCTCTTTTGCACACACTTTCTGCCATGTGTATATTTATATTCGTGTCCTCAACGTGACATGGCTCGCTCGATGTACCTGCAATAGAAGATGAACTCGTATTAGATTCTTTAAATTGAGTTTCAAAAGCATTACCTTCTTCTAAGCAAGTGGCAATCAGATTAAGATTTTCAAAGGATTTCTGAATCTGCCGACTCCGAGCAAGGAAATTCTCTTGGAATTGATGGGATGTAGCCTTCTGTGTCTGAATAATCAGGTAAACTTCCTCTTTCAAGGATTGCAAAGGTACGTCTACGCTTTGCTCTTCTTGATCAAGGCACGAAGGCTCCGTTGAATCGCTCTCTGAAGTCTCTTCCATGGTTTCTTCATTTTCTTGCAGAGACTCCATGTATTCCCACGCCTCTGTCGGCGTCATGACTCCCAATAATTCCTGCAGCTGTGGTCGTAGTACCCATGTTGCGGATAGCTCGATATAGTGTCTGTGAACCTCCTCCAGGCCTGAAAGAAAGTTTCACAGTCAGTTTGATTAAAATTAACAATTTTGAGCTTCTCCATTCTATGTTTGTGTGCATTAGCATACCTTGCATCATACAGGTTGTTCGTGCAATAGAAATTCATATAATCCATTTTTAAAAATTAAAATAAAATAAAAAAAGTTTATGTACAGTAAAGTGGAAAGATCTTACCGAAGGTCCTCTAAATGAAATAAACCGTAGTCACAAACCATTCCTCACCGGCAGCGGCGCCAAAAACTTGGTGGGCTCTGAAAATGTGCTCTCTCTCAAGCGCAAGAGTCCATACAAGTAGTAAAATCTGGGAGTCCAGATGTCGAATCCACGGGAATAAATCTGTTGCAACCACAATTCAAATCAAATAGAAATCCTACGAAAAGAAACTAACCACTTCAACAATGATGGCGATGGTGTGAAAGTGCGTGATGGTGATGTGCGGACAATACGAACAAAGAAAAGTGTATGAAAATATCTATAAAAAGTATGCACATGGTATGGGTTCGTTAGGATCAATGATTCGTATTAATTTGGTTGACAAGTATAACGCAATGAATTCTCCTTTTGGGAGCAATTCACCGGAAAATACCCAATATAACGCAATGAATTCTCCTTTTGGGAGCAATTCATCGGAAGATGCCCTTTTTGGGGGTTAAATCACAATATTCAATAAGATCGTCGCTAAAGTTATAATACGATATGAAACTCTCTTTTGGAGAGATCAAAACTATGATATGAAACTCCCTTTTGGGGAGATCGAAACTCACCCTTTTGGGGCGATCATCGACTCAATCACTTCTTTTGGAAGCTGAAAAAGACGATTTACGACCAAAGATTACAACTTTAACGACGTTTAACGGTTTAGCACAAGGAATACAACCAAACTAAAACAAATCACATCCCCTAACTACTCCACACCATGCACAAATAAGTTTTAGCTACTCATAATGCAAGAATAAACAAGTTTCATAGCCAAATACTTCAAGTTCATAGCAAAATACAATAGAAAACACCAAAATACGGAGTAGAAGTTAAGAAATATATCACCAAATCTCCAAGTTAGGCCTCAAAACTCTCTGAAAATAATAAGAACAGCCTCTGGAATTTTACAGAATTTTACAGAGGGGAAATACGGCTCCTAGGGCCTCCAATACGCCCAAAATACGCCCCAATCTGCTTGTCTATGCCCAAAAACCCTAGAATACGCTTATATAATAGGCATTGCGGGTTTGGGGGCTTAACAGGTCGAAACCCGCATTATAATCGAACCAAAACCCGCTTCGCAGCAAACCACAGCCGTCGGATCTCGAGCGGGATGCGACTTCCTTTCGACACGTGTACAAGCTTATCGGGTCTGCGCCCGCTTCGCTTTCGAATCCGAACCAAACTCGGAGTTTTCCCGACCGTAGGATGATGATCGGACGGCCCACACATAGCCACGTCGCCCGCCAAATCTCACTGCCGCTTCGTTCGCTTCGGGCATGATTGCCTCCGTCCGATCTCAGCTCAACGACGTGGATGAAGCCACGTCGCCCGCCTCTTCGAAATCTCCGAGCGCCCTTCGTCTTAAATCATGGCCGTGGGATCGTGGATCAACGGTGAATAGATAGCCACGTCGCCTGATTCGAAACGCTACGTTCGAATTCGATTTTGAAATCGAAGCGACCGTTGGATCTTAATCCAACGGTCATAATTGATGAGATGAATCCGTTGCAGATGCCGTTGGATCGAGATCCAACGGCGGAGGAATTTTCCATGCGGCGATTATTGTTATCCGTTCGATTGGGCGGGAGCGATGAGATCACGCCACGTGTCGGCTTCTGATTGGCTGTCGACCGTATATTTGTATTTCTTCTGTATTTCTTCAATTAAATGGTATTCTGCATTCAAAAATTCACAGTAATTAGCACAGGTCTCAGAAAAATACAAATAAATAGTTGGTGGAATCGTGAGATTGAGACCAAGCTAGGAAAAATATAAAAAGTGCAGAAATACTTTGTTAAATGCTGTTTTGTGCTCAAATAGTATGTTTTCTCTAATAAATAAATGTGTAGAAAATACGTATGAATTAGAGACCAATGTAGCATCACATGAGCACAAAGTAGGGCTAAATGGGGGGTTAAATATGTAATATTGAACCCGAATCAGCTACTTCAGTCCCCAACCTCTTGTTGGGATTTCCACTAATCAACTCTCTTCAACAAGCGAACAAATGCCTCTAATGTGGACTTCCTATATACTTGCCTAGTTTTACTTACTAGGGCTTCCAATACAACAATTTAACCCCTCTCTGCCCCCAATGAGGACATCCTATACAATTGCCTAGTTTTACTTACTAGGGCTTCCAATACAACAATTTAACCTCTCTCCAAGAGGACCTCCAAGAGGCTCTTGCCAATGCAACAAATACAACAAGTGAATCAACTCACCAATACATTTACTATCACTTTCTTAGTGGGTTTACAAACCTCCTGATGAATGATGGTGGTGCTCACAATTTCCTATAGCCAAAAAGATTGGAGCTTGAAGTAAAGTTTGGCTATAGAAAATTTTCTTTTTTGATTCTTGAGAAAATTGAAGTAAAATCACAAGAGAATCAAAGAAAGAACTTTGATTTGTTTCTCTAAAAATTAAAGATCAAAACAATGAGAAATCAAATCAATTTGATCCAAGAAATCAGTGCTTAAAAGGGTTTAAATCTGAAAATGAACTTGGCTTTAGAAATTAAGAGAGGGAGAGAGCTTGGAAAATGCTTTTAATGCTAATAAAAGACTTTAAAATATACTCATTCATTAACCTAATAACTCCAGCCATCTCCCCATATTTATAGCCCATTTTTCTGTTGAAAAATAATCCCAGAAATGCCCTTTAAACGGCAAGAAAAACAAAATCCCGTAAAATCTGGATGTTTGTCTGTAAGCTCAAAATAGTTGACCACCGTTCAGCTGGTAGTCGACTCCCCATTGTACTACGGTCGACTCCCAGTGAACTGCGGTCGACTCCTTTGGGGTCTAGTGAGCACAGCTTCTCACAGATTCAAAATAGTCGACTATTATAAAAAAATAGTCAACTCTCATACTAATACATGCGTTTTTAGCCATAAAACTTTATGAAATTATTCCAAAATAATTTTAAAACATTTCTAAATCATTTAATATGTTTGAAGAAATATAGTGTGTGTGGCTCCAATCCTAAGGCCTACCAAAGATCTAAGAGCATGAACAATAAATACATCAAAATACCCAAATTTTGGCTTCTTGATGCTTTGCATGTCTTCATCCTCATGTCTTAGCTCCAACATAGCTCCTTATCCTTGGTTTGAGCTTTCACACATCTCTTTAAAGCTTTTGACTTGAATTTCTTTCTTTGACTGGATTTTTGGCTTTTATTGACTTTTGCTGACTTTTGACATAAAGCTTCATTTTCCTTGACTTTGTAATTCCTACACACTTAATGAAAGAGATTAGTACTAACCATTTGTTGATCATCATCAAAACATCATTAGGGGTCCTCATTATCCAACATGGGTGTCGCAAGGGATAGAGGCCGTATGGCACCGAAGGGGTGCCGCAGGGGTGAGGCTGCTGGGGGCCAAGGAGGTTTGAGAAAGATTGAAAGAGAAACAGTTACATGAAGCACATAGAAAATCCTGCAATGGAGTTTGGGTATTTTGAAACAAAGTTTGACTGCAAGATAGAAGGAGAGAGGGCGAGCACAGAGCGGAGCAAGCCGATGAGCGTGGGGTCTCAGGTTTATGTTCATGGAAACCGGATCTGCAAGGGAATCGAACTGGAAAAGGCCACTGCTCCAAGATCAACAGTAGGGGGTTTTTATTGGCTTCTGTTTGGAGAATAATTTAATGAGGGTTAGTGAGAGCAGAGAGACGAGTCAAGCGAGGAACACAGAAACAGATCATGTGGCTATTCGGGCAAAGATCAAGCCAAATCTGAAAGATGAGAGCTTTGGCCGTCGAATGAGAAGAAGTTTTGGAAGAAGAGATGGGTAGAAGTTGTTATTGCAGCCTGAATTTGAGAGTTAGATGTGATGTGATGTGATGTTTGCAAGATTTAAAGATTTGGAGATGAGTTGCCCCCCACCACACACACACACACACACACACACACACACACACACACACACAGAGAGAGAGAGGGGGAGTGAGAGTTGTAGTGGAAGGGTGGAGTCTAGATCAAAATGGCTATTGTTAAGGCCAAAAATGGAGATAACAGTATTGAGGCTGATGTGGACTCTTCTGTCAAGGTGGAGCCTTGTCAGCAGGTTGAATGGGACCCTGTTTAGTAGAACCGGGGTCGTTGGCAATGGAAAAGAGTATGCGATGCTCGTTCGGCACTCCAAGTAGATCGAGACTCAAACGATCGTTAATGGAGATATGACCTTTTTGTTGAATCACTCCACGAGCTTCCTGTACCACAAAGGAACATTAGGGGGTTTGGATCTAGGTTTCGACCCAAATCCCCTCTAATGCTTACGTTAGAATCGGAATTTAAGAGAGAGCTTGGAGCTGTCGAGATCAATCCATAGAGGTTCGTCTCGAGTCAGACATCGCAAGCTATTTTGGGGAAGAAATATCAAGTGGAATGCAGAATGTCAGAGTACTAAGTTTCGTACCTCCTTTTGTTCTGTTCATCTCCAGTGTATTTATAGACCTCCAAGGTCTCTTCAGTGACGTTGGAAGGATAACGGCCACCAATTATGGTGCCACAATTCTCCACCTTAATAAGGTAATCGTCGACCACGACCCCGCTATTTATGAGCTTACCTTCAATCCCACGTTCGATGGGTGGTAGTGCAACGGGCGAAAGGCATGTGTGCGTTGACTGAGTCAGCTTCGGGCTTCTTTCATGGGCTTTGCGGGCTTTTATCATGCACTGAACAAATCCCTCGAGAGCCGGCCCAAGGGTGCAACAATGGCCCATGTCGCTCGATCTTAGACAGCTCGTCTGTTGGGGTCAAGTGACGTTACATCTTATTAATGGGGCACGGTAGTCGAGGAACAAGTACTCGAGTTTTAGGTGCCAAAATGCCTTCTTTTCTAATTTACACGATGCGTCGGTTCGAAATTCGAGATAGTAGAATGCCAGGATTACCAACACGTGTCCCAACACGATGAGATCGTCTTGTCTAAATAAGACAGTTCTAGACGGGGATCAAAATCATCGTCTTTGGCATCATTGACCCCGATTTCCTTGTTTGTGATGGCTTCTTCATCTGCTCATACCTCTGTGTAACGACCCGCTTTCAGGGGGCCCGTTACTTATTTGATATTTGCGCAGGTCCTGCAGTTAACCAGTGAAACCAAAATAGCCACGATGCAGAGATGTACAAAAATACCCAAATAGTGTCCAATTATTACAATCCATACTATACAAATGTTCCAACAATGATACATGAAAGAAAGAAAGTATATAGCGAAAATAAAACTAAAAGCTGCGGTCTCAGGGTCGAACTCTAGCGCGATCAACTCAAGAGCATCTACTTCCATATGTACGTTGTCTGCGGTGCCACAGAGATGAAACCGTAAGTAAGTCACAACAATTCTAAATAAGGAAAAGGAGTACTGTACAAATATGTCAAAGGAAACTACATACAAGCAGACCAGAGTGAAAGTAAAGTGCAGTGTCTGTACAAGTGTAGAAAGTAAAGTGCAGTGTCTGTACAAGTGTAGAAAGTAAGGTGCATGTACCGTAAAGAGGTGACCGTGCAAGCTAACACTAGAACTACGTGACTCAAGTAGGAGGGTACAATATGAGACAGTTGAGTTCATTTTTTGCCCGGGTGCGTTTACCCAGACGAATGACGATAACCTAGTCAGCTAGACAGGATGCTGGCAAGCAGCATATATATTTGCCAAAACACAGGCAGCTAGACAGGATGCCGAAACCCAGGCAGCTAGACATGTAGATGAACTCTAGTCACTCTGACACTCTCACAAACTGTGACTTACCCCAAAACCCCGGTGATGTGTCAAGTTCAAGCTCTTTACCGAAAAGTTCCACAAGATGTTACACATGTTACTAGTCAACCAAGACAATTGGTTGACTTTCTCATTGAACACCAGAAAGTAGAAATCACGTTCCAAAGTAGACTATGTCAAAGCACAGTGGGTACAAGTCCAACATTAGAAGTGTCACTTCCGTGCTTCGAGCACGTGATAGTGTGGTTTAGCACACAATTTACCCAAATTGGTAGTTGTGTGCTACAACCACCAAAGTTGAAAGTTGGCAAAGTAATCTTTGGTTGATTACTTTCCTATTAGGTTAGGTCTCTAGTTCGGTACAAGTCAATAGCCGTTCTCAGGCTATAAGTGATGTTTTACGAGTTCATACGAGTACATTAGACTAGTTTTCTAAACTTAGAATCCCGTCGTGACTTACAAGATTCGAGGTTGTCGTAGCAGGCCGAGAATGGATCTAAGACTTCCTCTGAAGTTGGTGCACAAGAGTTTGTAACTGCAACACAAAAATATTTAGTTAGAGATCACGAATTTTCTATCTAAATATAGATCGTTTTGATTTTCAAAACCGGTTGAAACAGTGTCGGAAATCGTTCAAAATTTTTATATAAGCTGAAAATAAAAATTATAATTTTACTGCAAAAGAAAAATATTTTCAGAAGCTCCTGCTATTTTTTATAATTTTCAAAAGCTCAAAAATAACTTTAAAAACTCAAATTACTTAAGTGACGTATAACTTCCGTAATTTATTCCGGAAGCAATACTAGTCGGAAATGTTCAAGTGAGCAGTCAAAACGATCGTCTCGAAGATTAATATAACATATATTTTTATCATGTATCAGTGTACGTGAAAATAAGGAGTTACAGATTTTAGAAAGAATTTTACGTATTTAAGTTTTAGGGTAAAAAATGATACTGAAAAACTAAGCATCTGATCAAGATGAGACCAATACCATTGGGTCCAGAATATTATTTTCGATTTTCTGAAGCTGGCCTCACATTTTTCTGGTCCATATATATCAAGTTATGGATTTAAAACCATTATTACCCATTTAATAGTTAATAAAAATACATAAATACGAAACACTCTTCGTATTTACGAGTATGCCATCGAGAAAACTCACGCACCCACCGTTTACGCTCTTCGTCGGGGGGCTTCGCCGATGGCACGGCAACGGGGGCGGGGGCGGACGGCGGAGGAGGCGGCGTCCGATGGCGGGGGTGCTGGCGTCGCTGCGGCAGTGCGGGATCACCGGCGACAGGTGACGTGGAAGTGGGTCACGGCGGAGGAGGGGTGGGGCTCATCGTTTGCGGGCTTGTCGGCAGAGGAGGCTTCGGTGGCGGAGGCGTCAGGTGGTGCTCGGGGGGTGTCTCGACGCCGTCGGAGGAGACGTGGGTGGCTCTGCGGGGCGGCGGAGTCGGGTGAGCGAGGGGTGGAGGGCGAGCGGCTCCGATGGTGCTGGTCGGGGGTGGAGCGGTAGCTGCGAAGTGTCGGGGGGCGGGGCGACGGTCGTCGGAGAGAGGGCAGTGTCGGCGGTCGAGTGCCGACGGGGGGGGGGGGGGGGGGGGGGAGTGCGCGAGTGAGAGAGGGAGATGGAGATCGAGGGTGAAAGAGCGGGAGTTTGTTTGTTTTTTTTGAATGAGAGGCTGAGTTTCTTGCGTCCGTGGGTTAGGGAGAGAATGAAACAAAAAGAGAGGGGAGAGCTTGTGATACTGTGTTGAGGTTTATAAGAGCCTGGGGGTTTACGAATGGAAGAGAAGAGAGATACTGTGAGTTGGGTTTGTGGGTGGACTTGGGGAAAGCGTGAGTTTGAGGGGATAGAGTAGAGTGGTCTTTGTGTTCTGCAAGAGGGAAGGAAAATATTTATAGGCTTTAGAAATAGGATAGTTTGGGGGATTCCACGGTCAGCTGAGAGAGATAGAGAGTTAGATGGGGATGTTGATAGCTGAGTGTCTGAGAGTCCGGGGTTAGCTATGGGTTAGGTTAAATAATTAGGGTTAAGTAAAAGTTAAAACGTAATTAGTAAGTAATTAGTAAAAATACTTAGAAACACAAAATTACAATTTTGCCCTTACTAGTAAACGTGTCCGAAAAATTACGAAAACATACCCACGAGATCGTATCGTCGCGATGATCGTTAATACGAAATCTATTTCGGGGTTTGAGCTACGTGGATACTAGTTTTAGGCCAAAACATTTAGAAAGCGGGTACGCGGGTTCTCCATTGATTTGACTACAGAAAATTACGAAATCAATGTGGGGGCCCTAAATGATCATAGAATGACACCGTAGAAGTTTGAAACGGTTTGATAATGTTTGTATAGAAAATTAATACATTCAGTCAAAACAGTAATATCTGAAAATGAATTTTTATCAGATTATTTCAAGGTATTTGATGAAACCCGAACTTACCAGTATACTTCATAGCTAGTCTGATACTTTAAAATATTTTTATAATAAATTTTTGAAATCGTAAAAGTCCTGACGAACCATCATAAAATAGTTTAAAAGATTTAAAATAGGTTAAATACGTAAATAGTTGTGTTGTTGAAAACATGCCGTTACATCCTACCCTCCTTAAAATAATTCCGTCCTCGGAATTTAAAAATCTTTTTGAAACAAATAATTGATGTTATGAAGAAGCTCAAGCAAATAAATGATAGAAAAGATTGTAATCTAGTAAGTCATGTTGTAAATAACATGAAATCTGATATTATAGCATCAAGAAAACAAGAGATGTTATATATGAATTCATACTATTGACATCACCATAGCTTCCGTAACTATTCCTGAGACCAGTATCATCATAATAATTATCTTGACTTTCCAAGTAGCCAAAAGTAAATATGGCTTTACATGAAATGATAGTTATTATGATAATATCTGTTCGAACTTGGAACTTGAGGTGATAAGCCAGTAGCAAGATATAAAAACATAATTTTTTTTTCAACTTATACTAATGATGACTATTGGATCATAACCAAGTAAGTCATCACTATAGCATACAAAAATGTAATGACTAATCCATATGGGTTCGTGCTGTTATACTGTAACCAGCCGAACACAAAAGACGTCAACTCCCATGCTACCCAACTACAAAGCAATATCCAGATCGACACCAAAAGGCAAATATAAGGCCAACTTTCAAGGACCAAAATTATCGATACCACTTCTTCCAGCAATCTCCATAACAGCCAACAAGAAGCCAGCATCAAGACTATCTCCCAAATCTAACCACAAGACTGACATCCAACTTCAACACCTAAGGCCAATAGCAAGCCAATACCTATCCCCAATGATACTCCTTGCCAACTCCATTGGTTGACATCCACAGTCATCACCATCAACCCTAAACAATTCAACGACCAATAACTCATGGTCTAACAAACATGAAGGAGTGGACCCAAGAAGGAAACGAAGCGGGACACCTTAGGGGCAAGGCCCAGGATAAGAAGCTCGAAAGAACACCAAGAACAGTGACTTCCCAAGATCTCAACCACACATTAACAACAAGGGTGGCGGCGAGGGTTGTCACTAAGCCCAACAACCCCCAAGGTCGTCGGTGGGCCATCGATGGCTGTCGATCCATGGCGGTGAGGGGTGCAACTGCTCGACGTGGTGGGGGCCGCCAAGATGGGGTGGAGCTGGCGGAGCTTTGGGTGAGGCCAGAGGAACTCGAAGCGAGATGGGTTGGCCTCGATGGAAGAGAGGCGAGGTGGAGGAGAGGGTGATGCCGGGGTGAAGGGGAAGCCACAGGATGGTTTGGTGAGGAAAGAGAGGAGGGGTTTTTAAAAGGGGGGGGAAGGTTTGAACAGGGGGCGCTGAAAGTAGATGATAGGGCAGGGTAGGGTAGGCTAGGTTAGGCGAGATTGGGGCTCGAGGCGAGGATGAGGACAAAAAGAAATAAAGAGGGGTAAGACGGTAGGTGGAAAAGAGGTTTAACTCATGGAGAATCAGACACAAGATGAAAGTAGGGGTTAGAATAGAAATACGATCTCAAGAAGACGTAACAGCCTACACTTTTTGGCTCATCTCAAACTCTCTAGTATCATCCTCAAATACTTCTAAGCGTTCTTCGATTTACTTCTGTTTGTCGAACTTGAACTTCTGGTGATAAAAAATCGAATGCTACCCTCCTTAAAATAGACGTAGTTAGAGTTCAGGCGAACTAAACACGATTAAGAAGAATTATAAGAATTAGTAGAATGATCAGAAGGCCATCATTAGCTAAAGAACAGGGTGATTGATGGCGTTACATAATCATGATTCGCGTTCTTGCGATCCAGCAGACACGGCCAGGAAGTGACTAAGCCAGGATCACTTACCCCCAGTCTAGCTAAGGCGATCCAACAAACTTAGCCAAGCACATTGATCGGATCATGGTCTATTGAAGGAAGCTTATCATTTATATGCATGCCATCATCAACTGAAGGAAAGGTGATGAAGTGGGTAGATAGTTCAACCTATGAAAAATCACTATAACTGCTAGCAAAAGAGGTTACTAGGGAGGGTATGACCAAGAATGAAACATGAGTTTCTAAGCAAGGGTTAAGAGTTCAAAGGAAGTGATGAGGATCAGGGAAAACCTAATGAAGATGGTAATAATGACGTTTCACCCGTATATCCAATACAGGTGAACACTCGAGACATCCCGTACTCGAGGTTAATTTGAATATTTTATATTGTACATCCTGATCTTGCTATATTATTCATGAGGTAGTTAGCGCGGACCTGCGTAGGCCACCAAACTTGTAACGACCTGCTTTCAGGGGGCCCGTTACTTATTTGATATTTGTGCAGGTCCTGCAGTTAACCAGTGAAACCAAAATAGCCACGATGCAGAGATGTACAAAAATACCCAAATAGTGTCCAATTATTACAATCCATACTGTACAAATGTTTCAACAGATATATGAAAGAAAGAAAGTACATAGCAAAAATAAAACTGAAAGCTGCGGTCTCAGGGTCGAACTCTGGTGCTATCAACTCAAGAGCATCTACCTCCATATGTACGTCGTCTGCGGTGCCACAGAGATGGAACCGTAGGTAAATCGCAACAATTCTAAATAAGAAAAAGGAGTACTGTATAAGTATGACAAATTTAACTACATACAAGCAGACCAGAGTGAAAGTAGGTGTCTGTACAAGTGTAGAAAGTAAAGTGCAATGTCTGTACAAGTGTAGAAAGTAAAGTGCAGTGTCTGTACAAGTGTAGAAAGTAAAGTGCATGTACCGTAAAGAGGTGACCGTGCAAGCTAACACTAGAACTACATGACTCAAGTAGGAGGATACAATATGTGACCGTTGAGTTTATCTCTTGCCCGGGTGCGCTTACCCAGACGAATGCCGAAAACCCAGGCAGCTAGACAGGATGCTGGCAAGCAGTATATATGTTTGCCGAAACACAGGCAGCTAGACAGGATGCCGAAACCCAGACAGCTAGACATGTAGATGAACTCTAGTCACTCCCGCACTCTCACAAACTGTGACTTACCCCAAAACCCCGGTGATGTGTCAAGTACAAGCTCTTTACCGAAAAGTTCCACAAGATGTTCCACATGTTAATAGTCAACCAAGATAACTGGTTGACTTTCTCATTGAAAACTAGAAAGTAGGAATCATGTTCCAAAGTAGACTGTGTCAAAGCACACTGGGTACAAGTCCAACATTAGAAGTGTCACTTCCGTGCTTCGAGCACGTGATAGTGTGGTTTAGCACACAATTTACCCAAGTTGGTAGTTGTGTGCTACAACCACCAAAGTTGAAAGTTGGCAAAGTAATCTTTGGTTGATTACTTTCCTGTTAGGTTAGGTCTCTAGTTCGGTACAAGTCAATAGCCGTTCTCAGGCTATAAGTGATGTTCTACGAGTTCATACGAGTACACTAGACTGGGTTTCTAAACTTAGAATCTCGTCGTGACTTACAAGATTCGAGGTCGTCTTAGCAGGCCAGGATTGGATCTAAGTCTTCCTCTGAAGTTGGTGCACAAGAGTTTGTACCTGCAACACAAAAATATTTAGTTAGAGATCACGACTTTTCTATCTAAATATAGATCGTTTTGATTTTCAAAACCGGTTGAAACGGTGTCAGAAATCGTTCAAAATTTTTATATAAGCTGAAAATAAAAATTATAATTTTACTGCAAAAGAAAAATATTTTCAGAAGCTCCTGCTATGTTTTATAATTTTCAAAAGCTCAAAAATAACTTTAAAAACTCAAATTACTTAAGTGACGTATAACTTCCGTAATTCATTCCGGAAGCAATACTAGTCGGAAATGTTCAAGTGAGCAGTCAAAACGATCGTCTCGAAGATTAATATAACATATATTTTTATCATGTATCAGTGTACGTGAAAATAAGGAGTTACAGATTTTAGAAAGAATTTTACGTATTTAAGTTTTAGGGTAAAAAATGATACTGAAAAACTAAGCATCTGATCAAGATGAGACCAATACCATTGGGTCCAGAATATTATTTTCGATTTTCTGAAGCTGGCCTCACATTTTTCTGGTCCATATATATCAAGTTATGGATTAAAAACCATTATTACCCATTTAATAGTTAATAAAAATACATAAATACGAAACACTCTTCGTATTTACGAGTATGCCATCGAGAAAACTCACGCATCCACCGTTTACGCTCTTTGCCAGGGGGTCTTCGTCGATGGCACAAAAGCGGGGGTGGGGGGCGGATAGCGGTGGAGGCGACGTCCGATGGCGGGGGTGCTGGTGACGCTGCGACAGTGCGGGATCGCCGGCGACATGCGACGTGGAAGTGGGTCATGGCGGAGGAGGGGTGGGGCTCACCATTTGCGGGCTTGTCGGCAGAGGAGGCTTCGGTGGCGGAGGCGTCAAGCGGTGCTCGGGGGGTGTCTCGACGCCGTCGAAGGTGATGTGGGTGGCTCTGCGGGGTGGCGGCATCATGTGAGCGAGGGGCGGATGGCGAGCAGCTTCGGTGGTGTTGGTCGGGAGTGGAGCGGCTACTGCGAAGCGTCGGGAGGCAGGGCGACGGTTGCCGGAGAGAGGGCGGCGACGGCGGTCGAGTGTCGAAGGGGGGAGTGCGCGAGTGAGAGAGGGAGAGTGAGATAGAGGGTGAAGGTGCGGGAGTTTGTTTGTTTTTTTGAATGAGAGGCTGAGTTGCCTGCGTCCATGGGTTATGGAGAGAACTAAACAAAAAGAGAGGGGAGAGCTTGTGATACTGTGTTGAGGTTTATAAGAGCATAGGGTTTTACGAATGGAAGAGAAGAGAGATATTGTGAGTTGGGTTTGTAGGTGGACTTGGGGAAAGCGTGAGTTTAAGGGGATAGAGTAGAGTGGTCTGTGTAACGGCTGGTTTTTGTATGATGAAATTTTATTTATATATATATATTTTTGTTCTCTTCTTTCTTCTTCTTTTCCGTATCTCTTTCCCACTATCTGGAGCTGAACTTGCTTCATGACGCTCTTATCTTAGAGCCAGACTCATCTTAGAAGCCCCTAGAACCCATCCCGAAGCTTCACGCTTCATTTGGAGACTTTGTGTGCATTTTAGTCGGTTCAAGAAGAAGAACCGACCGACTAGATGCCAATCTAGTCGGTCTGAAACTCTTCATGGACCGACTAGTTTCCCTTTTGATTTTTCCACTGAGTTACTGTTTACACTTAGTCGGTCTAAGTTCATCCACCGACCGACTAGTTGTGAAACTAGTCGGTCAACACTTCTTCACAGACCGACTAAGATAGAGATCATTCATACAGTCGAGTTACTGTTTACCATTAGTCGGTCAAAGAACGAATACCGACCGAGTAGTTAACGAACTAGTCGGTTAGGCTTCCTTCTCAGACCGACTAATTTTCAAAACTTCTTGTCGACCATCTTCACTCATTAGTCGGTCAATGAACACTGGCTGACCGACTAGGTTGCAAACTAGTCGGTCGACGAGCCTTCACAGACCGACTAAATCAGTCAACCCTGTACTGACACTGTTCTCTGTTTGCTTTTAGTCGGTCTCAGTTAGACGATCGACCGACTAGTTCTCAAACTAGTCGGTCGATCGCCCTTCACCGACCGACTAATTGACCCCGAAACCCTAGATTTTGACCTAGCCGCCGTTTGTTTTTCTTATTTAAACGCGCGGCCTTTCTTCTTTTCTCCTCATTGTTTTTAGCCGTCTTCTTCCCCAATCACTCTCCTTCCTTTCCCTAAGTCTTTCCTCCTCCCGTGCGCCCTCCACCTTCGCGAGATCAATCCGATCTCCTTCCTTCTTCTCCTCCATTCTCATTTTCTCTTCCCTTTTCCTGTTTTCCCTTCCCTTCTTTTCTCCTTTCTTCTTCCCCCACAGCCGGCCACCCTCATCTCCCCCTCAGATCTGAAACCCACGGCCAAGCCCCGGCTGCCATCTCGTTCCCTTTCCGAGATCCATATCCTTTTAGCCACTTTCTCTCTTCGCGTGGCGTCCCAACCTCAGATCTAGCGACGACGACCCCGGGAGACGTCGAGATCTCCGCCACCACCTACGGAGGCCGACGACACCACCAACGATCAACGTTCCTCGCTGCGCTACCCGCGGCCTAGGAATTTCCGGATGACGCAAAGCTTCCGTCTTTTTCCAAATCTGACACCGGATCTCCGCTCGAACGTCAAATCAGGTTGGTTCCCTAAACTCGTAGAAACCCACACTATAGATAATCAAAACCCTAATTAAAATCAGCAACTAAATCAATTAAATTTACTTTCCGTTGATCCTTAAAACGTTGTGCAACCGTAGATAAATCGATGAATGAACTTTATGCATGTGCACCTAGGATAGATCGTCGATTAGGTTAAATGCATTAAAAATGTGATTTTTGATGAATAGGATAGTCCCGATAACCTAGACACAACCCTAATAGGAATTATTGAATCGCGTTCTGACACCGTCGCCGTGTCACGATTTTCAGACGTTCTTTCGCCGACGAGACGTTTGGACGAGACGTTCCAGGAAGACGACGTACTCGCCACCGCAGGCAAGTGTACCACTTGCGTTCTCAGCCATGTTTAGGCCTTAGTCTTACTAGAATTGATATTTTGGAACAATGAGAACCAGACGTGAAACGATAGCGTCCGGAACGCCCTTGATGGCTCAGACTTGACAACGAAGTCTGAGTCCAACAACAATAATTTTGACATCATAGGATTGACATGCGTGTGTGTGAGTTGTGGACACCCTAGTACAACCCCTCCTGTTTTGTCGTGTCATGTCCCTTCCGTCTTGCCATGTCCCGTTCCGTCTTGCACAGCCCGATGGGCAATAGGGCACTCGCCAAGCCAGAGCGAGTGATCCCTTGTACTGATTCATAGCCCGCTGGGTAATAGGGCACCTGTCAAGCTAGAGCAGGTGATCCCTTGTACTGATACATAGCTCAGAGAGCAATAGGGCACTTGTCAAGCTAGAGCAAGTGATCCCTTGTCCTGTCACGATTCTTGGGGTTTTGGGGTAGGGTTGAGCGTGCACGCGGCAAGAGGGTCTGATCCCCCTCGAACCGTAAAGGCGTGAACCCTTTTCGTGTCTTGTCTTGTCCTGTCTGGATCTCCATGTTCCGTCTTGTCTTGACACCTGTAGGCTAGTCCCGTAGTCGGTAGCACTCACTACGACTACTACTTGTCGTGTTTACTTTCCTGCTGCGTGTACTTTCGTTTGTTCGTCTGTTATAACCTCATCATGTTAATCAACCAGTAAACGTTGTTAAATAATTGGTGCACTTGCAGTTTGTTCTAACCCCTTCTTGTAGACCTTACCTGACGTACAGTTCCTTCTTTTGGTGCTGTACGTCAGTGATTGAGCCAGAGTACGTAGAGGAGACTGACTTGCCAGTTGACGTGGAGCTAGAGAGTGTTGATCCTGAGTATGACCCTGAGGAGGACCAGAGCTAGAGACTTCTCGTTGCAGTTTCCAGAGATATTCATTCCTTATAGTTGGGTGCATAGCTCTTTTTGTTTCCTTGTTTAGGTCGGGTGCTTGCACCGTTAGATTTTTCTTTCTGCAGTTGTAGCCTTTCGGGCGTTGAGACCTTGTACTTTGGATATGTTGGAAAAAAATGCGATGTCTTTCTTTCATATACTTTTATTGTTCTGTACTAACATGCAGGGACCTGTACCTTCGTCTTGGTACCACACAGATGCTTATTGGGTCAGGGCTCCTTAGCTCTGGCCTAAGCGGGCCTTAGTCACGCTTCGCCTCCGCTGTTTTAGGAAGCGGGGCGTGACAGGTTTTAGTGGTGGCCGATGCAGGTCACGTCCCAATCTTTCTGCAAGTACAGAACAGTAAGAGTAAGGACATTCATTTTGATATTCAAACATTGTACAAGTCTAACCTGTGTTTTCGTTCCTGAACACAGGATGGCTGGGCGACGCATTACTCGATCCTCGAATTCGAGTGATGACGGTCCGGAGGACCCGGGTGCAGAGTTCCGCCAGTTCCTTGGCGTGATGCGAGGGATGCTTGATGTACAACATCAGCTGGTGCAGTAGTCTCACCGTGCTACCCAGGCCCCACCTGTTGCACCACCTCCACCTCCGCCTGCTCCGCGAGCTGCTCCAGGAGTGAAGCAGTTCAACGAGCTTCAGCCGAAGACCTTCTCTGGGAAGGAAGGACCTCTGGGTGTCGATGAGTGGATCCAGAGCACTGAGGAGAAGTTGATAGCTGCCAAGATTCTGGATGATACTCGGGTGGAGATTGCGAAGATGCAGCTGACTTCGATTGCCCGAAACTGGTGGCGTATTGAGGAGAGGCGCCTGCAGAAGCCAGTGGAGTGGAAGAATTTTCTCCACATGTTCAAGGAGAAGTACTTCACTAAGGCAGCTAGGAGAGAGCTGATGGGCAGATTCGTGGACCTGAAGCAGGGGGACATAACGATCGATGAGTATGAGGCTGAGTTTGAGATGCTGACCCGTTTTCCCCGCATATGGTGAAGAAGGAGGAGAACCGAGCTGAGCGGTTCCGTCAGGGACTTCATCCGAAGGTCCAGGCTTCCATGTCCTCTGCTAATTTCTCGACTATGAGGGAAGTGTTAGATGCTACGAAGAATCATGAGACGATTTCGCACCTGCCTGACACTCCAGCGGACAGAGGGAAGCGCCCTATGGAGCAGTACCGGCCACCTGCCAGGCCAGCGATGAGGCCAGTCCAGACTGTGCCATTTAAGAGACCTGGAGCAGCATTGCAGCATCAGAGCAAGGGTCCGTGCCATTTCTGCGGCAAGCCCGGACATGTTTAGACCAACTGTCGGAGGAAGATGGGTCTGTGCCTACTTTGTGGAGATGCTTCGCATGCTGCAAAGGATTGTCCTAGGGCCCGTAATGCTGTTGTTGGAGCGCCCGCCCCAGTCCAGAGAGGACCTGCTGTTCGTGGACCACCCTTGGTGTCACAGAGGTAGATGTTCCAGCAAGCAGTGCAGCCTCAGAGGCCGACCTATACCATGACAGCTGTTGAGACTAAGGAGCTGGATGGAATTATTACAGGTAACTCTTTGACCTAGTCTTTTCATTTCATAGTTAGACCTTTATTGCTAGTTTTGTTAGTGTTGCTTGTTTGTTTGATTACTAGAGTAGTGTTTTGACCTTAGACCCTTTGTTTCCTAGGCACCATTCTAGTGTCCTCTCACCCTGCTTTGGCTTTGTTTGACTCCGGTGCATCTATGTGCATCATATCCCGGAGGTTTATAACAAAGCACTCCATTCCTACCCACACACTTCCTAAGTGTTGGGACATCACTACAGGGAACGGAGTGGTGACTGTGAACATGGGATGTCGATCGATTCCTCTAGTGGTCAGTGGACATGAGTTATATGCATGTTTCATCATCCACGATCTGCCGCATTTCGATGTCGTCCTTGGCATCGATTGGCTGGGAGATTTCCACGCTTCGATCGATTGTCACAGCAAGAGAGTGGTATTCCGGATTCCAGGCCATCCGGAGTTCGAGTTCCGCAGCAGAGATGAGTCGCTTAGGCCCATCAGATTTCGGGCCAAGCCGGAGGTGCCAGTGCTAGCAGCGTTGCAGATGGAGTTAGACCGACCAGCGGTTGTCCGAGACTTCGACGACGTCTTCCCGGAGGATATCTCGGGTCTGCCACCCGACAGGGCTTTGGAGTTCGGCATCGATCTGATGCCGGGTGCGCAACCGATATCGAAGGCGCCGTATAGGATGGCTCCCGCGGAGCTTGAGGAACTGCAGAAGCAACTAGATGAGCTGTTGCAGAAGGGTTTCATCCACCCTAGTGTGTCACCGTGGGGTGCACCAGTGTTGCTTGTGAAGAAGAAGGATGGGTCCCGAAGGATGTGCGTGGACTATCGAGGATTGAATGCTGTCACCGTGAAGAACAAGTATCCACTGCCGCACATCGATGACATTTTTGATCAGCTGGGAGGTTCGAGAGTTTTCTCGAAGTTGGATTTGAGGAGCGGATACCATCAGTTGAAGGTGAAGAAGGATGACATTCCGAAGACAGCTTTCCAGACGAAGTACGGGCACTATGAGTTCGTGGTTATGCCTTTCGGCGTGACCAATGCTCCAGCTGTGTTCATGAACCTTATGAACTTGATTTTCTACGACTTCTTGGATAAGTTTTTTGTGATTTTCATCGACGACATTCTTATTTATTCGAAGTCTGAGGAGGAGCACATCTGTCATCTGAGGACAGTGCTAGAGACGCTGAGGCGACACAAGCTGTATGCCAAGTATAGCAAGTGCGAGTTCTGGCTGGACAGAGTCGCATTCCTGGGACACGTAGTGTCCGGTGATGGTATATCAGTAGATCCGGAGAAGGTCAGAGCAGTTCAAGATTGGCCGACTCCGCAGTCAGCGTCAGACATCAGGAGCTTTCTTGGTTTAGCAGGTTATTATCGGCGGTTCATCAAGGATTTCTCGAAGGTTGCAGAGCCGATGACGAAGCTGATGAGGAAGGACGTGGAGTTTCAGTGGTCTGATGCTTGTGAGGAGGCTTTCAGTATCTTGAAGGCGAGGTTGACCACAGCACCAGTTTTGGCAGTACCGAATCGAAGCGGAGGCTTTGAAGTATATTGTGATACATCAGGAAAGGGCCTAGGATGCGTTCTGCATCAGCATGGCCATGTGGTCGCGTATGCTTCTCGTCAGCTGAGGACGCACGAGAAGAATTACCTGACGCACGATCTGGAGTTGGCAGCGGTGATCTTTGCATTGAAGATCTGGAGGCACTTCTTGCTAAGTGAGAGCGTGAAGATTTTCACCGATCACAAGAGTTTGAAGTACATATTCACGCAGAAGGAGCTCAACATGCGACAGAGGCGATGGTTAGAGCTCATGGCTGACTATGAGATAGATTTGCAGTATCATCCGGGGAAGGTGAACGTAGTGCCGGATGCTTTGAGTAGAATTTCCACTGTTATGATGCATACTGCTGACTGGAGGATTCAACAGGAGCTGAGAGAGATGGATTTGGAGGTCGTCCTACCTGGTGTAGTTCATTCTTTCATGAATTTGCAGATTCAGTCCACGATTGTGGATCAGATCAAGGCAGCATATGCAGGAGATCCGAAGTTACAGAGGATCAGGAGGCAGGTTGAAGCTGGGCTGCGAGCAGAGTTCGTGATTCATGAGGATGGTTCGCTGCGGTATGGCAGCAGACTCTGCGTACCTGCAGGTGATGTACGGGAGGAGCTTTTGAGCGAGGCTCTTAGCTCGCCATATTCTATACATCCTGGTGGTACCAAGATGTATAATGACCTTCGACTGAATTACTGGTGGATTGGCATGAAGAGGAGTGTGGCACGGAGTGTTGCCAAGTGTTTGATATGCCAACAAGTGAAGGCCGAGCACCATCGTACTGCTGGGTTGCTGCAACCACTTCCTATTCCAGAGTGGAAGTGGCAACATATTACGATGGATTTCGTGACTGGTTTACCTCGGACCCCGAAACAGAACGACACAGTATGGGTGATCGTAGACCGATTGACCAAGTCTGCGCATTTTATTCCTTTCCGAGTGGGCCAGTCTACAGAAGCCTTGGCGAGGAAGTATCTAGAGGAGATTGTACGCTTACACGGAGTCCCCGTGAGCATCGTGTCTCACAGAGACTCGAGGTTCACATCTCAGTTCTGGAGAAGTCTGCAGGAGAATTTGGGTACGAGTCTGAGTTTCAGCACGGCGTACCACCCGCAGACCGATGGTCAGTTCGAGCAGACTATTCAGATTCTGGAGGATATGCTGCGAGCTTGCACGCTCGATTTGAAGGGATCCTGGGAGGACCATCTCCATTTGGTGGAGTTTTCTTATAATAACAGCTACCAGGAGAGCATTGGCATGGCACCGTTTGCTGCCTTATATGTGAGGAAATGTCGATCTCCACTGAGCTGGGATGACATTGGAGATCGGGAGCTGTTGGGTCCGGAGATGATAGTGGAAGCTGTGGATGTCATGAGAGACATCAGGGAGAAGCTCAGAGTTGCACAAGATCGCTTCAAGCATTGGGCGGATGCCAAGAGGGGACCTTTGGAGTTTCAGCCTGGAGATCACGTCTTCTTGAAGATTTCTCCGAACCGCGGAGTTATTCGCTTCGGGAAGAAGGGGAAGCTGAGCCCGAGATATATTGGACCCTTTGATGTGCTGGAACGTGTGGGAGCAGTGGCCTACCACCTTGCTCTGCCACCATCTTTGGTGGGAGTCACGACGTATTCCACGTATCTCAGTTACGTCGGTACGTCAGTGATCCATCGCACACGGTGGATTTCTCAGAAATCACGGCCCATCTGGACCTGACTTATGACCAGCAGCCTGTGCAATTTTAGACCGTCGACAGAAGCAGTTGAGGAATAAGGTAGTCGACCTGGTAAGAGTGATGTGGCATCACGGATCACCTGGAGAGTCCACTTGGGAGAGAGAGGATGAGATGAGAGAGCGTTACCCTCACATATTCTGATAGAAATTCCGAGGGCGGAATTTTCTTAATGTGGGTAGGATGTAACGGCTGGTTTTTGTATGATGAAATTATATATATATATATATATTTGTTCTCTTCTTTCTTCTTCTTTTTCGTATCTCTTTCCCAATTTCTGGAGCCGAGCGTGCTTCATGACGCTCTTATCTTAGAGCCATACTCATCTTAGAAGCCCCTAGAACCCATCCCGAAGATTCGCGCTTCATTTGGAGACTTTGTGTGCATTTTAGTCGATTCAAGAAGAAGAACCGACCGACTAGATGCCAATCTAGTCGGTCAGAAACTCTTCATGGACCGACTAGTTTCCCTTTTGATTTTTCCACTGAGTTACTGTTTACACTTAGTCGGTCTAAGTTCATCCACCGATCGACTAGTTGTGAAACTAGTCGGTCAACACTTCTTCACAGACCGACTAAGATAGAGATCATTCATACAGTCGAGTTACTGTTTACCATTAGTCGGTCAAAGAACGAATACCGACCGAGTAGTTGACGAACTAGTCGGTTAGGCTTCCTTCTCAGACCGACTAATTTTCAAAACTTCTTGTCGACCATCTTCACTCATTAGTCGGTCAATGAACACTGGCTGACCGACTAGGTTGCAAACTAGTCGGTCGACGAGCCTTCACAGACCGACTAAATCGGTCAACCCTGTACCGACACTGTTCTCTGTTTGCTTTTAGTCGGTCTCAGTTAGACGACCGACCGACTAGTTCTCAAACTAGTCGGTCGACCGCCCTTCACCGACCGACTAATTGACCCCGAAACCCTAGATTTTGACCTAGCCGCCGTTTGTTTTTCTTATTTAAACGCACGGCCTTTCTTCTTTTCTCCTCATTGTTTTTAGCCGTCTTCTTCCCCAATCCATCTCCTTCCTTTCCCTAAGTCTTTCCTCCTCCCGTGTGCCCTCCACCTTCGCGAGATCAATCCGATCTCCTTCCTTCTTCTCCTCCATTCTCATTTTCTCTTCCCTTCTCCTGTTTTCCCTTCCCTTCTTTTCTCCTTTCTTCTTTCCCCACAGCCGGCCACCCTCATCTCCCCCTCAGATCTGAAACCCACAGCCAAGCCCCGGCCGCCATCTCGTTCCCTTTCCGAGATCCATCTCCTTTTAGCCACTTTCTCTCTTCGCGTGGCGTCCCAACCTCAGATCTAGCGACGATGACCCCTGGAGACACCGAGATCTCCGCCACCACCTACGGAGGCCGACGACACCACCAACGATCAACGTTCCTCGCTGCGCTACCCGCGGCCTAGGAATTTCCGGACGACGCAAAGCTTCCGCCTTTTTCCAAATCTGACGTCGGATCTCCGCTCGAACGTCAAATCATGTTGGTTCCCTAAACTCGTAGAAACCCACACTATATATAATCAAAATCCTAATTAAAATCAGCAACTAAATCAATTAAATTTACTTTCTGTTGATCCTTAAAATGTTGTGCAATCGTAGATAAATCGACGAATGAACTTTATGCATGTGCATATAGGATAGATCGTCGATTAGGTTAAATGCATTAAAAATGTGATTTTTGATGAATAGGATAGTCCCGATAACCTAGACACAACCCTAATAGGAATTATTGAATCGCGTTCTGACACCGTCGCCGTGTCACGATTTTCAGACGTTCTTTCGCCGACGAGACGTTCCAGGAAGACGACGCACTCGCCACCGCAGGCAAGTGTACCACTTGCATTCTCGGCCATGTTTAGGCCTTAGTCTTGCTAGAATTGATATTTTGGAACAATGAGAATCGGACGTGAAACGATAGCGTCCGGAACGCCCTTGATGGCTCAGACTTGACAACGAAGTCTGAGTCCAACAACAATAATTTTGACATCATAGGATTGACATGTGTGTGTGAGTTGTGGACACCCTAGTACAACCCCTCCTGTTTTGTCATGTCATGTCCCTTCCGTCTTGCCATGTCCCGTTCTGTCTTGCACAGCCCGATGGGCAATAGGGCACTCACCAAGCCAGAGCGAGTGATCCCTTGTACTGATTCACAACCCGCTGGGCAATAGGGCACCTGTCAAGCTAGAGCAGGTGATCCCTTGTACTGATACACAGCTCAGAGAGCAATAGGGCACTTGTCAAGCTAGAGCAAGTGATCCCTTGTCCTGTCACGATTCTTGGGGTTTTGGGGTAGGGTTGAGCGTGCACGCGGCAAGAGGGTCTGATCCCCCTCGAACCGTAAAGGCGTGAACCCTTTTCGTGTCTTGTCTTGTCCTGTCTGGATCTCCATGTTCCGTCTTGTCTTGACACCTGTAGGCTAGTCCCGTAGTCGGTAGCACTCACTACGACTACTACTTGTCGTGTTTACTTTCCTGCTGCGTGTACTTTCGTTTGTTCGTCTGTTATAACCTCAGCATGTTAATCAACCAGTAAAATGTTGTTAAATAATTGGTGCACTTGCAGTTTGGTCTAACCCCTTCTTGTAGACCTTACCTGACATACAGTTCCTTCTTTTGGTGCTGTACGTCAGTGATTGAGCCAGAGTACGTAGAGGAGACTGACTTGCCAGTTGACGTGGAGCCAGAGAGTGTTGATCCTGAGTACGACCCTGAGGAGGACCAGAGCTAGAGACTTCTCGTTGCAGTTTCCAGAGATATTCATTCCTTATAGTTGGGTGCATAGCACTTTTTGTTTCCTTGTTTAGGTCGGGTGCTTGCACCGTTAGATTTTCCTTTCTGCAGTTGTAGCCCTTCGGGCGTTGAGACCTTGTACTTTGGATATGTTGGAAAAAAATGCGATGTCTTTCTTTCATATACTTTTATTGTTCTGTACTAACATGCAGGGACCTGTACCTTCGTCTTGGTACCACACAGACGCTTATTGGGTCAGGGCTCCTTAGCTCTGGCCTAAGCGGGCCTTAGTCACGCTTCGACTCCGCTGTTTTGGGAAGCGGGGCGTGACAGTCTGTGTGTTCTGCAAGAGGGACGGGAAATATTTATAGGCTTTAGAAATAGGGTAGTTGGGGGGATTCCACGGTTAGCTGAGAGAGAGAGAGAGAGAGATGGGGATGTGGGTAGCTAAGTGTCTGAGAGTTCGGGTTAGCTACGGGTTAGGTTAAATAATTAGGGTTAAGTAAAAGTTAAAACATAATTAGTAAGTAATTAGTAAAAATACTTCGAAACACGAAATTACAATTTTGGCCCTACTAGTAAACGTGTCCGAAAAATTACGAAAACATACACACGGGATCGTATCGTCGTGAGAATCGCGAATACAAAATCTGTTTCGGGGGTTAAGCTATACTAGTTTTAGGCCAAAATATTTAGAAAGCGGGTACGCGGGTTCTCTATTGATTTGACTATATAAAATTACGAAATCAATGTGGGGAGCCCTAAATGATCATAGAATGATACCGTAGAAGTTTGAAAACGTTTTGCTAATGTTTGTATAGAAAATTTATTCATTCCGTTAAAACAGTAATATCTGAAAATGAATTTTTATCAGATTATTTCAAGGTATTTGATGAAACCCGAACTTACTAGTATACTTCATAACTAGTCTGGTACTTCAAAATATTTTTATAAGAAATTTTTGAAATCGTAAAACTCCTAACGAACCATCATAAAATAGTTTAAAAGATTAAAAATAGGTTAAATACATAAATAGTTGTGTTGTTGAAAACTGGCCGTTATACTTTGGAAGGGGTTCAGCCTCCATTGTTCAGAAGGATAAGGAGGAAGTCGTCATGCCCAGTCTGATTGCCAACCTAGTCTCTAAAGTGTGCGTGGATCAAATTCCCGAGTTCGAGGAGAAATATGTCCGATGCGATTATCAGATTCAGTTTCCCGATAGGGATGAAAGGGTTCATCGCCCTAGCGATCGAGTGGTTGGAGTTTACGTCAAGGCTTTTCATCCGGGACTTCTATTTCCCATGTATTCATTTATGTTCTATTTGCTGAGTACATTGAACCTTTTCCTTTGCCAATTGATGCCGAACACCTTTGGGTTCTGGTCAGCTTCATCGCATTGTGCGTGATGAACGGGGTTGAACTGATAATGGAGTTGTTCAATTAGTTTTTCATAATTCCTCCCCTCAAGACCTCGGGGTTGTATATGGTAACCGCTCGTCGAGGTAGGAAATTATTTGATGATCTCCCCACCTCGAATCTGAAATGGAAAGATAAATTCTTATTCGTGGTATTTCAAGGCGAGGCGAGTTTCTGCACTCGATGGGGGATGCTTGATTTGGGCACGACAGAAGAAAAGCCTCTATTCGATGAGGAGGAGAAAATTTCCAATTCATTATTGAAGCTACCATATGAGACTAGGAGGACAAAATGGTTGTTGATTGACCCAGTGCTGTGTAGCATCGTATGTACGAAAGGTCGATCCGACCATGTCCATCACCGATTTAATCTTCGTTTTATTGAATTTCATTTTTTTCTTGCAGGCATGGTCGGTCTGGAATACTAGGTGGACCCAGAGTTGAGAGAAGCGGTCGAGGCTTCCATCAGAGAAGCTGAGGAGAATGTGTCATGTCTCCAAATACATCTTTCGAAGGGAGGGATGATAGGGATCTCTAAGGCTTTACCCATGGCCATTCATAAGGCCTCCCAGCCGGCTCGTCCTTAGCAGAGGAAAAAGAAGAAACCTTCCACCGAATTTGAGGTGGTTGGAGTGGAGAGAGTGAAGAGATGAAGGCGGCAATTTCACGTTAGCGACTCAGAGTTGTCTGGGTCAAATGATGTCGAGGGCCAATCTGCTTCTTTGGATGCAAATTAGTCGCGTGAAGATGTCCAACCCCATGAACAAGAACCGGGGCCTCCTTTAGAGAGAGATTCAAGAGAGACCCCTCCTCTTTCAGAGCCCATTCTGCATCAAGATTCATGTCTTTGGGGGGTCTGTTTCCTCCGGTGTCTCTGATCGAGGATATTCCTGAAGAATTTAGATCACTTTTTTTTGAAAAGTTGATCACTCAGGCCCCGTTTGATTGTTATGTGGAGGAGCTCATTCAGTCGGAGTTTCCAATCAGGAATGATGAATCGGTGCTTTTGGATTGCGGGACCGACTCACAAATTGCCGAGAATGCAACCCTTTCCCGGGACAAGGTCGTTCTGGAGAGGGTCGATTACGAGAGGCTGTCCTCAATTTCCGTTCATGCAAACGTTCATGTAACTATTGTGCTTGTCCAATTATGGATGTAACAAGCATAAGTATTGACAACTTTTGTTTGTCTGTAGGCTCTCATGGCTAGTGCTGCGTTGCGCCGACGCGCAACGGTGTGGACAATCATGAAGTCACACTGGCGGTGGTCAGAATGATCGTTGAGAAGGCCCAGGTGAAGCTAGATAGATTGAAGCTTCTTAATAAATTGAGACAATCACAGGTGCTCTAGCTTAAACATGAGTTAGGTGAGTCTTGTAAGAGGGAGGCTGATCAAATTTCCTTGAGGGAGCAAGCGGAGAAGATGCTGCTAGAGGAAAGGGCCGAGTGGGAGGTTAAAGAGAATGAACTCCTCGACTGACTTGTTAACAGCTTTTGGGGAGTCGACGCGAGGGCAATCACGGAGAATGTAGCCCAAGAATGTATGGACAATTTTCCCGATTTCGATGAGTTGCATACACAAGGGTACGGGCGGTGTCGATCGGAGGTAAAAGATCGATTCCCCGATTTTGCCACTGAGATTGACCAAATTCCTTTGTTTTTCTCGATCATTGATGGCGATGATCAGGGCCAAGCCATTGAGGGGGCTATTCCCGTTGAAAAAGCTGTCATAGCGACGACTGAGGCCGCAAATGTTGGTGCTCCAAGGGATCAGGAGCATGCTGATTCGATCGAAGGAGACCAAAGGCATACCGATCCGGTTCAGGGATCTTCAAGAGTTTCTTACCCCCACAAAATCTTTGAATGTATAGGAGGCATGTATTGTAGGGTATATATTGTAGAAAAAGCAACAAATTTGTAATACCAGATATTGTCAAAAGTTGACACATACCTCTTTATTTGCCTCAAATCGATAATTGTTTTAAGGAGCATATATGTGCGACAGTGTCGCCATTCGACCCCTTTCAACGAGTTAAGAACCTGCTCAAGGTGGTAGGGGTTGAATCGTTGAACCACCCTCCTTAGGTCTCGCTATGAATGAGATCGTTCGGTAGTAAGGGGCGTGGTCCCTTCGTCTTACGGCCGACGACACAATAGGATCTTTCAGTTGCGAATGGATGGCCCTTTCGTCTTACGGCTAACGACACGGTATGGTCGTTCAGTTGTAAGGCGGTGGCCCCTTCGTCTTATGGCTGACGATATGGTAGGGTTGTTCAGTTGCGAGGGGATGGCCCCCTCGTCTTATGGCTGACGACACGGTAGGGTCACTCTGTTGCCAGGGAGTGGCCCCTTCGTCTTACGACTAACGACACTGTATGGTCGTTCAGTTGTGAAGGGGTGGCCCATTTAACCATGTCATTTAGTTGCAAAGGGGTGGCCCCTTCGTCTTACGGCTGATGACACGGTAGGGTCGTTCAGTTACGAGCGGGTGGCCCCTTTGTCTTACGGCTGACGACACGATAGGGTCATTCAGTTGTGAGGGGGTGGCACCTTTGTCTTACGGCTGACGACACGGTGGGGTCGTTTAGGTGCGAGGGATGGCCCCTTCGTCTTACAGCTGACGACATGGTAGGGATGGCGGAGGTCAGAATGACCGTTGAGAAGGCCCAGGTGAAGCTAGATAGATTGAAGATTCTTAATAAATTGAGACAATCACAGGTGCTCTAGCTTAAACATGAGTTAGGTGAGTCTTGTAAGAGGGAGGCTGATCAAATTTCCTTGAGGGAGCAAGCGGAGAAGATGCTGCTAGAGGAAAGGGCCGAGTGGGAGGTTAAAGAGAATGAACTCCTCGACTGACTTGTTAACAGCTTTTGGGGAGTCGACGTGAGGGCAATCACGGAGAATGTAGCCCAAGAATGTATGGACAATTTTCCCGATTTCGATGAGTTGCATACACAAGGGTACGGGCGGTGTCGATCGGAGGTAAAAGATCGATTCCTCGATTTTGCCACTGAGATTGACCAAATTCCTTTGTTTTTCTCGATCATTGATGGCGATGATCAGGGCCAAGCCATTGAGGGGGCTATTCCTTTTGAAAAAGCTGTCATAGCGACGACTGAGGCCGCAAATGTTGGTGCTCCAAGGGATCAGGAGCATGCTGATTCGATCGAAGGAGACCAAAGGCATACCGATCCGGTTCAGGGATCTTAAAGAGTTTCTTACCCCCACAAAATTTTTGAATGTATATGAGGCATGTATTGTAGGGTATATATTGTAGAAAAAGCAACAAATTTGTAATACCAGATATTGTCAAAAGTTGACACATACCTCTTTATTTGCCTCAAATCGATAATTGTTTTAAGGAGCATATATGTGCGATAGTGTCGCCATTCGACCCCTTTCAACGAGTTAAGAACCTGCTCAAGGTGGTAGGGGTTGAATCGTTGAACCACCCTCCTTAGGCCTCGCTATGAATGAGATCGTTCGGTAGTAAGGGGCGTGGTCCCTTCGTCTTACGGCCGACGACACAATAGGATCTTTCAGTTGCGAATGGATGGCCCTTTCATCTTACGGCTAACGACACGGTATGGTCGTTCAGTTGTAAGGCGGTGGCCCCTTCGTCTTATGGCTGACGATATGGTAGGGTTGTTCAGTTGCGAGGGGATGGCCCCCTCGTCTTATGGCTGACGACACGGTAGGGTCACTCTGTTGCGAGGGAGTGGCCCCTTCGTCTTACGACTAACGACACTGTATGGTCGTTCAGTTGTGAAGGGGTGGCCCATTTTACCATGTCATTTAGTTGCAAAGGGGTGGCCCCTTCGTCTTACGGCTGATGACACGGTAGGGTCGTTCAGTTACGAGCGGGTGGCCCCTTTGTCTTACGGCTGACGACACGATAGGGTCATTCAGTTGTGAGGGGGTGGCACCTTTGTCTTACGGCTGACGACACGGTGGGGTCATTCAGGTGCGAGGGATGGCCCCTTCGTCTTACAGCTGACGACATGGTAGGGTCGTTCAGTTGAGTGGGGTGGCCCCTTTGTCGTATGGCTGACAACACGGTAGGGTCGCTAAGTTGCAAGGAGGTGGCCCATTTGTCTTACGGCTGACAACACAATAGGGTCGTTCATTTGTGGGGGCGGCCCCTTCGTCTTACGGCTGATGACACGGTATGGTCGTTCAGTTACAAGGGGGTGGCCCCTTCATCTTACAGCTAACGACACGATATGGTTGTTCAGTTGCGAGAGGGTGCCTCATTCGTCATACGGCTGATGACCAGGTAGGGTCTTTCAGTCGCGAGGGAGTAGCCCCTTCGTCTTATGGTTGAAGACATGGTAGGGTCATTCAGTTACGAGGGGGTGCCCCCTTCATCTTATGACCGACGACATGGCTGATGACACGGTAGGGTTGTTTCGTTGTGAGGGGGGTGGCCCCTTCTGTTGGATATGGATGACGTTTGTACACCCTTGTAGGGGATGTACGAGGGAATACAGACCTCGAACATCGCGTACACGAAGTCGTGTGCAAAAGGAATCTGTTCCCTTGCGGAGAGGATCTCTAGATTAGTGGGAAAGTCGCATTATATGTGCATATGTGCATGCGACATATGGCTAATAAAGGGGGAATATCTTAAGCTTATGTTGTACCATGCATATGGTACAACTTAAGCTTATAATGTGCCATGTATGATGGTACGCTTTAGTTAAATTGTTCCAAAGGAACAATTACTCCTAAAATAACTACCTTGGGGGCTATAAATAAGACCCAAGGCTTAGCCATTTCCTTACACTTTTGCATGGCATTCTTGCCTTGCATTTCATTCTAGCGAAGCTCTGCCGAAATCCTTCCTCTCTCTTTATCCAAGTTCTTAATCTAAAAGTAGAGATTTAGATTGTGGATTTAGTAGCCTTACTCAGTTCGTGAGAAGACTCGATCCGTCGTGGCGAATCCAAAGGCGAAGTTCCGAGACTACCGTGCCGCATACGCAAGCATAAGTCTCTACTTCATTTATCGATCCTAACGCTGTTTTGACAGGATCCTACATTGGTATCAGAGCCATACGGATTCGCCCCGGTCAAACCGCCGTCCCGTCGAACCGATGAACGAGGCGTTGTCTTTTTCACGAATGGGTATCCTACCATTACGGATATGGTAGGAACGCTTCGTGATGGAGAGAACGCAGCGGTTGTTCTTTTCACGTTAGGGTCTCCTACCATTACAGATATGGTAGGAACTCTCCGTGACGGGAAGAACCGACCGTTCATATCGTCAAGCTTGCTCTCTTCATGGATGCTGAGTCTCCATTCATAGGGAATGTGAACTCTCTTCATGTGGAGCGCATAGTTTACGAACTTTAAAGTGTGTTATTTTTCATTTTTGGCACACGGCCATTAGAGAATAACTACTTTCTCGACGAACGGGTGCTTCATCGACGAACGGGTGCTTCACCGGAGAAAAAGATGGTGGTTATTCCCATCGGGGAAGATGACTTTTGGTGCATGAAATCTATGGCCATATGGGCAATGGAGGCAATGCATTCCCCCTCCCCATGCGGAGGGGCTTGGCTACGGCCAATAACCACCACGGCCACCGCTCCGGCGTGGATGTGCGGCAACCCCATATAAGGGGGTGGCCGGCCATGGCCCATACCCATATAAGGGGGTGGCCGGCCATGGCCTATGGGCCATGGCCGGCCAAGGCCAAATGGCCATGGCCCGGCAATGGCCGGCCATGGCCATGGCCGGACCTGGCCGAGGCCAGGCCTGGGCCAAGGGGCCTTGGCCGGCCTCGGCCAAGGCCAGGGGCCAGCCTGGCCGGCCCTGGCAGTGGCCAGGGCCGGTGCCCTGGCCACTGCCAGGGCCTGGCCGGCCCTGGCAGAGGCCGGGGCCAGCGCCCTGGCCACTGCCGGGGCCTGGCCGGCCCTGGTAGAGGCCAGGGCCTGCCTGGCTGGCCCTGGCAGAAGCCAGGGCCAATGCCCTGGCCTCGGCCAGGGCCTGGCCGGCCTTGGCCGGTCTCGGCCAGGGCAGAGGCCCTGGCCGGCCCTTGGCCAGCCTCGGCCAGGGCAGAGGCCCTGGCCGGGAGAAGTTTCAGACCATTACTATTGGTCGACCAATTTGGGTGATTTGGTCGACCAATTCGGCAAAAGGCCTTGGTCGAACATGAACGTGCCGACTAGCCCATACGGGGCCTAACGACAGTCGTCTGCTCTTATTTTATAAAGTTTTTTTTCTTGGGCTCTACTCCTTGAAGATTAGCCATAGTGCTCTACTTCATGCGAGATTAGCCATGTCATTGTGCTCTACTCTACGGATATTAGCCAATGTACTTATGACATTGTGCTCTACTCTACGGAGATTAGCCAATGTATTTCAATTTTTTTGAAAAAGATGTTTTCAAATAGGTTATGTCCCGTCCTTAATCGGGATAGCGCAATTTAGAATTCCAAGTCCTACCACGATCCGGCCATGGTTATCTAACCCATGGGTGTGTAGAACAGGTCTCGTGGCTTGGCAATTGTTGCGCTAAAATTCTTTGCGCAAACTCTCACCTATTCCATTTTGAAAGATATGTTTTTCAAAAGTATTTTTCCGCTGCTGGTACCATACGGGTATCATTTCTGATTTCTTTTTACATGAGATAAGTAAGAGGGATACTTTGAAAGTTACTTCTAGATGGTAGTTGGGAACGTAGTGAACTTCTCGATTCTAGAGTAACATTTCAGCGCATCCAAGGAACTTATCAAGTGTTTAAAGAAACGAAACTTTATGCATAGAATTTTGATCGTGTTTTTCATTTTCTTTGCAGTTTTTTGATTCGAATATGTCTACCGCTTCTAAGAACATTGTCACCGAGCTTAACAAAGGTGAGAAGCTAAACGGCGACAATTATAACTTTGGTCAATAAAAATCCAATATGTTTTGGAGGAGCAAGATGTGCTTGAAACACTCCAAAACGTAATGGAAGAACCTGAGTTGGGCAATACGGCCCAACACAAGAGGGACCGAGAAGCTTATGAGACTTGGACTCGAAAGAACAAAATAGCACGTATTACGTTATTGTCCGCAATGGACAATGACATAATGCGTCTATTTCGGGAATTCGACCTAGCCAAAGACATTTGGTCTAGGCTAGAAATAAAGTTTGGTGGAACTTCGGTCACCAAACTCCGCTCCTTAAATATTCAATTTGATTCGTACAAAATGCGGCGAGATCAATCTATGAAAAAGCATCTCCGCCACATGGCGAATCTCATAGCTGAATTGAAGGATGCGGGTCTTACGCTGTCTGACGAACAGCAGATCCAAGCAGTCATTCGTTCACTCCCAGATAGCTGGGATAACATGAAAATGCACCTCACTCATAATGAGTGCATTAAAACTTTAAGCGATGTATCCAAACACCTCGAACTCGAGGAAGAGCGGATTCAAGCCGCAAAACCTAGTGCCGAAGTGCACATGGCCGCTAGTTCCTCACATGAAGGAAAGAAGCGGAAGAATAAATGCTTAAGGTTTATGAACGAACGAAAGCAAGAACCGGAAACCACAAAGAAGACTAAAGAACAAAAAGTGGCAAAAGAAAGTGCACTCAAAGAAGAAAAACTTGAAGAAGATCAAGTGCTTTAAGTGCAACAAGTACGGTCACTTCGCCCGTACGTGTACGGATGGAAGTGATAAGGTAACTTGTAGGGCTAGTTACATATGTGTTTCTAGTTCCATGTTTCTTGCTGAATCTAACTATTTTTGGTTGATTGATTCAGGGGCCACAGACCACGTAGCGAAGGACAGAAGGTTCTTCGTAGAGTATCGAAGGATAACTCAAGGAACAAAGTGGATATACGTCGGCAACAACACTCGTGTTGAAGTCAAGGGCGTCGGAACATGCAAGCTAGTTCTCGACAACGGCCGGACTCTATTATTGCACGACGTCCTCTTTGCTCCAGATATTCAAAGGAATATCGTATCCGTGGACATGTTAATGTCTTTAGGTTATGAATGGAGGTTCTATGAACAAAATGTTGACCTTGTTTGTAATAGTTCTTTAGTTGGGTCGGGTAATGTTTGTAATGGATTGATTGTTTTAAACACTATGTATGATGATTCTTCTTCTATTAATGAAAGTTTCCATTTGACAAATGCTTCTAATTCTAAATCTGAGATCATTTGTTGGCATGCAAGACTTGGTCACATTGGACCAACTAGAATGGATAGACTTGCCAAAAGTGGCTTGCTATCTAATGTTTCAAAAGTTGAAATGTCAACTTGCGAACATTGTCTTGTAGGGAAAACTTGTCGCAAGCCGTTTGGAACTGGCACAAGGGCCGAAGTTCCATTACAGCTTATCCATTCGGACATTTGCGGTCCAATGAATGTTAAGACAAGACGCGGGAAGTACTATTTCATCACCTTCATTGATGACTTCACCTGTTTCGGTCACATTTATTTGATTTCCCACAAACATGAAGCTTTATCTTGCTTCAAAAACTATATGAGTTTAGTGGAAAATCAACTAGATCGCAAGATAAAGGTCTTGCGAACCGATCGGGGTGGAGAATATCAATCAACGAGTTTTAAGGAACTCTGTGATGAAAAAGGCATAGTTCATCAAATAACTATGCCTTATACTCCGCAACAAAACGGTGTTGCGGAAAGAAGAAATAGGACATTGATGGAAATGGTCCAATCAATGATGTCTCAGGCAAATTTGCCCATCACCTTTTGGGGTGATGCATTATTGACGACATCATTCATCTTAAACCGTGTACCCTCGAAGTCGGTAAGTTCTACTCCCTATGAGTTATGGAACAATAGAACTCCAGACTTAAGCATTCTAAAACCTTGGGGTTGTGCCTCTTACGCACATTTATCCTCTCACAAATATGGCAAACTTGGGCCACGTGGGAGGAAGTGTATCTTCATCCGATACGCTGAAAACTCCAAAGGATATGTTTTCGTCGGTCAAGAGGACAATGGGGGTCTAATAGAATTCGAATCGAAAAATGTTGTCTTCTTGGAAAACGAGTTTCCAAGACAGGGTGAGATAAGTCAAGACTTATCCTTGTTTGAGACTTGGGATCAAGAAGGATCGGAACGTTCGAGTGGGAGAATTCTTGGTGAAGAGGAAAATGACCCTCATACTTCACCTATGGATGATACGAACGATACCAATCCTATTCCGAGTGGGAGTGATGTTATTCCAAGTGGGAGTGATGTCATTCCAAGTGGGAGTGATCAAACTCAAGCAAGACGTAGTAATCGAACGAGGCTAACACCTCTGAGATTTGAGGATGAATTTCCTCAAACATTCATGACATTACTACAAGATGATTACGAACCTGCAAATTTCAAACAGGCCGTCACATGCCCTGCTAAAGATAAATGGATAGCGGCGATGGAAGAAGAACTTCAATCCATGAAAACAAACCAAGTCTGGGACTTGGTTGATTTACCTAAGGGACGTAGAGCCATTGGGAACAAGTGGGTTCTCAAAATCAATCATAAGGCTGATGGCTCCATCGAGAAATATAAAGCTCGCCTTGTTGCGAAAGGTTTCACGCAACAGGAAGGAATAGACTACGAAGAGACTTTCTCTCCTGTCGTGCGTTTTACCTCCATTCGCTTAATTCTGGCAATGGTGGCTTGTTTGGACCTCGAGTTACATCAGATGGATGTAAAGACTGCTTTTCTTAACGGAGAACTAGATGAGGAGATCTACATGGAACAACCAAACGGGTTCGTACAAGAAGAAAACAAACATAAGGTTTGTAAACTTCGTAAATCCATATATGGTCTTAAACAATCCTCAAGGCAGTGGTATATGCGCTTTCAAGAAGTTGTTTTGTTGTATGGTTTCTCCATGCTCGACGAAGACAACTGCGATACATTAAGAGGATTAAGAACAAGTATGTAATTATGTCTCTTTATGTAGATGACATACTTATAGCCGGAAATGATAAGCGTCTTATCATGGATATCAAAGCTTGGCTTTCATCCGTCTTTGAAATGAAAGACATGGGTGAAGCTGCATATATCCTTGGGGTTAAGATCTCAAGGAATCATTCCAAGAAACTTCTTTCTCTCTCTCAAGAGACATATATAAAGAAAGTTTTAGATCGGTTTAATATGCAGGACTGCAAGCCAATTGATACTCCAATAAGCAAAGGCGAGGGTCTATGTTTGGAAATGTGTCCCAAAGATCCAAAAGAAAAGAAAGCTATGGAAAAGGTTCCATACTCCAGTGCTGTCGGGAGTCTAATGTACGCCATGATGTGTACCAGACCGGACATTTGCTATGCTGTTGGTATGGTAAGCCGTTACCAATCCAACCCAGGATAGGCACACTGGAAAGCGGTGAAGAGGATATTAAGGTACCTCAAAGGGACTGCGGACTATGCGTTGTGCTATCAAGGCAATACCTTGAAACTCGAAGGCTATACCGATGCTGATTGGGCAGGTGATCTCGACGAGCAAAGATCTACCTCAGGCTTTGTTTTCTTGCTCGGGAATGGTGCAATATCCTGGAGCAGCAAGAAGCAAACCTGCATCGCCCTATCAACCATGGAAGCCGAATTTGTAGCATTCAGCATGGCGGTCCAAGAAGCTGTTTGGATTAGGAAATTCTTAGACAGGCTGACGGATGCCACTGACTCGAGCACTGTTCCTATATACAGTGATAGTCAAGCTTCGATTGCCTATGTCAAAGATCCTAAATTTCATTGTAAGACCAAACACATTGATATTCGATTCAAGTTTGCGAAGGACTATGACAAACGAAAGGAAGTAGACATAGGATACATATCCACGCATAAGATGATAGCGGATCCCCTTACTAAGGCGATCCCCAGAGATGTGTTCTTCAAACACTTATCATCTATGGGAATGCGTAGGTGCTGAGCTGTATCATGTAATATTTCCCATGTCTATAGAAGATCAAAGTTTAATAAAAAGAAGAAGTTTTTTTATTAAATTGCATACAAGTTTCTTACAAATGATTTTATATACATTTGTGTTTAAGTCTCAGCTATTTTATTGTGTGTATGTCGGACAGATTAAGGTTGGCTCTCTCACATGAGCAACCGCCTTATCTTATCAGATGGATAAGATAGAGATGAGACTAGTTTAAAGTCAAAATCATTAGACAAATGATTTAGAGTCGTGACTTAAACAAGATAGTCGAATGAAAGATCTGCATCATATGGATGCTTACAAAAGATCTGAGATCTGTATCACAAGGATATTTAAAAGCGATCTCATAGGATTTTTTAAATCCTATCTGTCTTATGCAGGATGAGAGTCCGGGAATATTTCATGGGTAGTAAGGGGACTCAAAAGATAGGCACTGTGGTGTCTGATCTTTCATCCGTACAACATCATTAAGACATACTCTCCTTGGGAAAGGAGTGATGTTGTAATACGTGTTCATACCACGTATGCATTTCGACCACTGAGTTAGTAGCAATAGTGTTTGCTATTATGTGAGACTCAAAGGCCATATGGGTCTTAACTCTTACCCTCAAGGACTCCAATTGGTTCCTTTAGATTTGACGAGATGATCGCTATCTTAGCGTGTTGCTAATGGGCTATGATAATTCGGCTCGGCGGGGCACGTTAGAAAAGCGAATCAAGTCAAGATCAGAAGGTTCGCAAGAAGAGGAAGATTGATTTCATATTCACATTTGGACTTTAATGATTCAAAGCTGGCCAGCCAATTGTGATCCAGATGGGATTCAATTGTTGAATATAAAGTATAAGAAATGTGAAGAAATAATCTAGGGTAAAGCATGCGTTGAACTACTCAACTTTGCACCTTCGAGGTCGTTGTGTATCTCTAACAAGTGCACAACAACAGACTCTACGCGCATGACGGTCGCACGGTCTATTTCTCGGTATGATAGATGAAAGAACTAAGAGAAAGACGTTCTCTTACAATCCCCTCAAGTGTGAGTGGGAGATGTTGGATATGGATGACGTTTGTACACCCTTGTAGGGGATGTACGAGGGAATACGGACCTCAAACGTCGCGTACACGAAGTCGTGTGCAAAGGGAATCTGTTCCCTTGCGGAGAGGATCTCTAGATTAGTGGGAAAGTCGCATTATATGTGCATATGTGCATGCGACATATGGCTAATAAAGGGGGAATATCTTAAGCTTATGTTGTACCATGCATATGGTACAACTTAAGCTTATAATGTGCCATGTATGATGGTACGCTTTAGTTAAATTGTTCCAAAGGAACAATTACTCCTAAAATAACTACCTTGGGGGCTATAAATAAGACCCAAGGCTTAGCCATTTCCTTACACTTTTGCATGGCATTCTTGCCTTGCATTTCATTCTAGCGAAGCTCTGCCGAAATCCTTCCTCTCTCTTCATCCAAGTTCTTAATCTAAAAGTAGAGATTTAGATTGTGGATTTAGTAGCCTTACTCCGTTCGTGAGAAGACTCGATCCGTCGTGGCGAATCCGAAGGTGAAGTTCCGAGACTACCGTGCCGCATACGCAAGCGTAAGTCTCTACTTCATTTATCGATCCTAACGCTGTTTTGACAGGATCCTACACCTTCGTCTTACGGCTGACGACACGATAGGGTCGTTCCGTTGTGAGAGGGTGGCCCCTTCGTCTTACGGCTGATGACACAGTAGGGTCATTCAGTTGCGAGGGGGTGGCACCTTTGTCATACGGTTGATGACACAGTAGGATCCAAGTCTGCTTTCATTGAGACAATTTGAATTGAAATAAGAACGATCCATCTAAATTCCTACTAAGGATTGTATCCTCATGAGTATTACGCTCCTTAGGTTTTAGCTGAGCATTTAGATGGAGTGATTCTCACATAATTCATGAGTTCTATGTTCGAGAAAGACATTTTCGAAGGAAAGAACAAACTTTATTAATGCAAAATAAATGCTTTGACATAGAAGGAAAAAAAGTACATGCATTTTGATCTTGCACGGGACTGTTTTTGCCTGGCTCTTATTTAATTCTTATCTAGAAGCTTGTTAATCGACCACTTTGGTGACAGATGACCCGGTTATTGGCCCTTTGCCTTTTTGCTTTGAGGTCCCTTCTTTGTTTGGCTGGTCATCTTTGGGCTTCTTGGGATGACTACGCTTGATAAGGACGTCGATTTCCTTCTTCAGTGTCCAACAATCGCCGGTGTCGTGTCCGTAGTCAATGTAATACTTACAGAATTTGAGATCATCCCTTTTCTCATACATGTTTTTATTAACAGGTTCATTGGTGAGCTCTTATTACGGAGCGTACGCTAGGACTTCTGCCTTGGGAGCATTTGCTCTGGCATGGGTAGGGTGTTCCTTGTTCCAAGGGCTCCTTTCACTCCGTCGCTTATCCCGTAGCTCTTGACGAGGGGTTCCTTGGGGTTGCTTCTCTCGCTTTGCTTCTCCATGACGAGTAGGCAGGTCGTTCTCTACGGATTCAAGTGCCTCTTCCGAGACTATGAACCGATCGGTCGTGTTAAACAGATCCACGAGGTTATTCGGTGGAAATTGGTGGAGGGCCCTCAGCAGGTGTTTGTTTCGGTCTGCTTAGATAAAAGCCCAATGACAATCACGTCTGGGGTATCTTACACCTCTATCCTTGCGTCGTTGAATCACCGGATGAGGGATCAGATAGACTCTTTATCTTTCTGCTTTAAAAGAAGAGATACGAAGACTTTCTTTTAGGTCATCGCCCTGCAACAGATTGCCTGTAAAAAAGGTTAGACAACTCGTCAAATGACCCGACGCAGTCATCGGGTAACCCATTGTACCATCAGTCTGTCGCTTTGGTTAGCATGGTGTGGAAAGATCAGGAAAGGGATGGTTCGTCACCTCCGTGAAGTAGCCTCACGTTTTGGAATCTGCGGATGTGCTCTCATGGGTCTCCCTTGTGACGCACCTGAAACCTACACCTAGGTTCCACCTGGCGGTGTCACGATCGCCAGGCATGGTATGGCCCCTAGGCTTCAATTTCGGGCTCAATCCACAAGCGGAAGGTGTCGAGTTATAGTATAAATGATATCGAATCCCACAGGGACGGTGATAGTATCAATGGATTCTCAGTTTATTTCTAAGTCTCGAAGTGAGATAGCTATTGGAGTGAAAGATTTGGTTTGGGTGTTGTTGTTATAATACTAATAAAAGGGACTAGGGCGTTAGGGATCACCACTAGGATTGTTGGGGTCGACGTTGGAATAGGATCCTTGCATTACATTAGGGCTAGGGCATTAATCCCCCAATTCGTAACACTCTCGTGGGTTAGAATTACGGGGTATTTCGGCTGCTCTCGTTGACGCAATGGCGGTAGCCATCAACGTTAGCGGTATAGTTCATCGATGGATCCCCTCAAGGCACGAGCCGGGCATGGTCACGAGCCTTGGTTGGATCCACCGATTTCCCTATTCGTATCCCTAGATACCCCTTAAGCACATCAATTCCACAGACCGTGGGCATGATCTCAGTACGGGTTATCTATGGATTCGATAGGATCGACCAAAATACTCCCATAAGTCCCCAATTCAATGTAGGAATCCAGATCTACATCTTCCCCCTAGGATCCTAGGGCTAACTCATCAACCCTAGAAAGATCTACTCACACATAGCGATTGTAACTGATAAAAACATCATTCTTAGAGACGAAAACATTATAGCAATCAAAAGAATAGGGATAAAAGACTTACATCGAGAAATTGATAGAAATTGCAGTTTATAGATCCAGAAAAATTCCAAGATTCCAGGCACAAGAAAAATCAAGAACAGAAGTAATAATCTCCAAAAGCTCGATCCCAAATTCCTTACAAGAATTAATCTAAGAACTTCTCCAAAAAATTGCTCAGCTCCCTCCTCAAAACTATTACAAAAAATCAGAATTGAATCTCCCCAGCCGTCATGCATAGCTCCCAGCTTCAGTGCCCAAAAATCGTGCAATCGACGGCTTCAGCAAACTTTCCAAAAATAGCCATGGCATTGCTGACCGAGTAGGTGACTCGGTCGAGCAATGCGCTGCTCGTTCGGTCGCTCAGACCGAGCAGATGAGCTGCTCGATCGAGCACTATAGGGAATCGAGAGAATTCAAAATTTCCCTCTGCCTACCCGGACCGAGTAAGCTCTACTCGGTCCGAGCATGGGTCGACTTGGTCAGCTACTCGGGTCGCGTCGCTGGACTGCCAGCTGTGGAATTTGAGGCTGCTCGACCGAGCAGTATGCTGCTCAGTCTGAGCCAGCACGTATCAGTTCCTCTTCTCAAATTGAAGCTGCTCGGTTGAGTAGCTGAACTGCTCGGACCGAGCAGTCTGGGAAACTATCTCCAGGGGCTGCTGGGGTGTCTCTCTCTCTTCTCCTCCAATGGCTTTGAAAGTGTGGCAAACTCCTCCAGAGCCCCGCCAATGAGCTCACGAGCATATCGGATGTGTCCATACACAAGTGGGGTCCTAAATCGCTCCAAAATCCCTGAAAACTCATAAAACACTACGAAACTCGAATATATCGTTAGAAATGCAATATTGTAGTAAAATGTGGGATTTGGATGCGAAAAATGGCATGAGATGCAATGAAATGATGATATGAAAATAGTAGAAAATATGGACACATCAAAATCCCCCAAGCTTACCTCTTACTCGTCCTCGAGGAAGACGAATAATTGGTACGCCGGGAGGAAAACAAAAAGAAATAAGAAAAATGAAAATAGAAAGAGAGGAAAAGTCAAAAGAGAAGTGAGAGGAGAGTGCTAAGGATGATCGGTCAGATCTCAGGCCTAAATAGTATATCACGATGCTCTGAATGATAAACATACATGATATTGGCAATTTCTAGTTTTACAAATCATATGACTAGCATGCAATGCAGGAAAAGGATAGGGATCTACTGAAATAACGCCATCAAATCATATCAATCTCATGCAATCCCTAGAGTATAGTATAAAGAAGTTGGTAACGCCCTTTTCAATCATAGATACACAAGGAGCATAAAGAAATCACACAACATGCAATAGAGAATAGGAAAAAATCATGCCATTCAGATATTCATTTCGATCCATGAAAAATCTCCAAAAACTAAAGCAATTCGTAAAGTTCAGGTGTTATTAAATCTCCCCGTCATGCACCGTCTGCACTCTAATGTCATGCTCACTCATGTGATCAGTTGGTTTACCCCCCAAGCTTAGCTTGAGGCGTCACATCTAAGAATATGATATGAATTTTTTCTTTTTCTTCCCAGAATAAATGATAGCTTCTAATGAAATGATATAAAATAGTATTTATTCATTTTCTTTCTTTTTCACATATGAATATATACACACATATTTTTTTCTTTTTCTTTTCTTTTCTTTTCTTTTTTTTTCTTTTCTTCTTTTTTTTCACTTAGAAGCTATACTCTTTCCTTTTTTGGGTTTGGAAAGTGAGATGCGGTAAAAATAGCTGTGGGGGTGCAGCCAACTGATATGTAGAGATATAAATAGATATGTGGAGAAGGAAAATAGTAAGACTCTCAGTTCACTCATAAGAGGGTGCACAACGGTTTGATAAAATAAAACCCTAACAAAACTCATAGAAATATGGATATTTTCATTTCTCTAAATGAATACTGAAAAGGCATGCAGTAAATAGTATCATAGCAACAGGCATGCAATCAGAAGTGAACAAGATAAAAAACAGATACTCCAAGTGTTCTAGTGATGCGTGAACCTAGGTGCATTACCCAACATAGATCATACTAGATACTAATTCATGCATTCGATTTTCAATTCATTTTAAGCATTAAATCAGATAAATTGGAAATAGAAATGCACGCATATAGATAGTAAAACTGAAATTTACCATAATAGCATGTCAATAGAAGTGAGCATCACAAAAGACTAATAAGAATACGAGAGATATCATCATGCGGAACATCCCTAGCAAATAAAGAGAGAAAGGCGAAGAAAAGAGGAAAATAAAGAAAAAGAAATGCATGCATGGTGAAAATTAGAAAATATGATGTAAAATGAGAAAAAAGTGTTGAGTATTGGACTCTCCACCTTGATTTTGATGATGATCAAACACAAATAATTGTGCCTAACTCTTGTGATTGCAGTTAGCTAAAAAGTCACCAATTAGATTCAAGAAGATCAAAAGTGACTACACGTGTTGATTCAAGTAGAGGACTTGGTAGATCAACATAGGTGAAGCATTGGCTTGAAGAACTCAATGGCTACTTCAAACCTCAAGCCAATGGCATCAATAAATGAATGGAGATTCAATCCAAAGAGAAGATAGGAATGGATGAGTCAAAAGCTTCGAAGACTATGACATTCAAGTCATTCAACTAAAAGACTCGAGACCATGAAGATTTATGGAGATCGTCGCCAAAGTACTTTTGTTCATCTCAAGCGACGTCCCAAGACTTCCTCAGAACGCATAATCGTTGTGCCTGGAGCTTCGTTGAAGCTCAAGGAGTTATTCATGAAGTCTAGGGATTTGGATTCTCCATGTTGAAGCTTCGAAGACGGTTTGTCGTGTTTACTTTTATGTCTTCTAGCTTCGGTTTAGTAGAATGTTAAGCCTTGAGTAGTACTTGCCTAGAAATCTTCATAACTATCATATCTTATCTCTAGGATTGCCTTAGAAGCCCTTAGAAACCTTCCCGAAGCTTATCGCCTCATTTCTCGGCTTCTTATGCATCTTAGTTGGTTCAAGTAGAAGAACCAACCGACTAGATGACGATCTAATCGGTTGGAAATCCTTCTTGAACCGACTAACCATACTTGTTAATTCAGCCTTTGTACTGTTGACCAATTAGTTGGTTCAAGAAGGATGGTTAATGCATTAAAAGTCAATCTAGTCGGTTGATGATCCTTCTTAGACCGACTAGTTTCAAATCTAGTCGGTCTAAGAAGGTTCACTGACCGACTAGTTGTCAATCTAGTCGGTTGATGATCCTTCTTAGACCGACTAGTGCTTACCCATGTTTTCACCATCTTCTCTGTCAACCATCTAGTCGGTCCAAGAAGGTTCTCTGACCGACTAGTTGTCAATCTAGTCGATTTATGATCCTTCTTAGACCGATTAAGCAGCTTCAGAATAGAGCCGTTGGGGCATTTAATGCCACGAATTTTGTGACCGTTTTCTCTCTTCCCTATAAAAGTTTGAGTGCTTCTAACCAGGGATCCAAGGCTGAAATTAAAGACATTTTCACATCTTTGAAGAGAGCCATTCAACTCCTATTCCAAGCTCTCTCATCTCACAAGAATCCCTCCCTTACTCTTTGAGCCCAATTCCTCAAGAGAGATTCTCATTCCTTGTGAGCTTCTCAAGCTAAGAGCTTGAATCCAAGTCACCAACTCCTCCCTGCCATCTATTGCTGCTCATCTTGGTAGAGCTAGGGTTTGGTGATCTCATCTTCCTCAAAATCCATTCTTGCCCTAAATTGGTAAGTATTTCTCAAGGCATAGGATTTTGTGGTAAGAAGTTTTATATTCCATTCTTTATACTTCTTATTTGTTGTATACTTACGGTGGTGAGAGGATTGGCTTGATCCCAAGTTGTGGGAGTCAAGATTTCGTTTTACTCTCGGTTTGTGAGAGTGTGCTTAGTCCCAGGTTGTGGGATTAAGGACTTTGCGTGTTCCCGGGTTGTGGGATACACGGACATCGATTGTAGGTCGATTGCACTTGTTGGAGGTTTTCCACAAGTGGGCTAAAGGAAATCTCTAGCGGTTTGCTAAAGTATCCGGAGAGGATCCGGGTGTTGCTGGAGTAGGGTACCGGTAACAAGTCGGGGAGACTTGGGTGGCACCGAACCAGGATACATTGCATGTTAGCTTTGCATTCTTGCTTGGGTTGTTGTTCATTTCTTAAATTCCGCATTTGTTGGTTAAGTAGGGTTTTATTTGGCGTAAATTCCTTATAATTCTATAAAACACTATTCACCCCCTCTAGTGTTTGTTCCTCATAGCACAGGGTCACTACAATTGGTATCAAAGCAAGGTTATAGCTATGGCAACCAACAACAATATCACACGAAGTCTTATTCCACCATATCTCATTGGACCCAACTATCAAAGTTGGTGTGTGAAGATGAAGGCCTATATTCAATCCATCGATGAGGATTATTGGAAGCTTGTGGAAAAGCCCCTTCGTGCACCTACCACTTCCGAACATGAATGGATAAATAAGCAAAAAGAATTGGTGAAGAAACATCAAGAGGTAATGGATATCTTGCTTGAGTATTTATCTCATAACATTCTTATGCGTGTGTCCAAGGCAACAACGGCATATCAAATATGGCACATGCTAGCGGAGCAAGAAGAGTCCACCTCGGAGTGTTCTTCCTCCAATGATGAAATGGATTCATTCATGGGCTTGATGGCACGAGAAGACGACTCTAGTGACGAATCAAGCAATTCAAGTGAAAGCGATAGCGATGATGAAGAGGTAATAACAGATGATATTAAAATTAAACTTAAGCAATTATTTGATAAATATCAAAAGCTTATGCATAAATATTGTGATGCTAAGAATAAGATTGCTAGTCTCTCTAACACATCTTCATGTAGCATCTCTAACAATGACACCATTGTTGAGACACTCGCTATTGAGAAAGCAAGTTTGCTTACTCAAAATAGCATGTTGAGAAATGAGGTGGAGTCCCTCAAATCTCAACTTGATCGTGTTTCTATTGTGGATAGTAACGATCTTGAGATTGAAAACCTTCAATCTCAAAACACTTGCTTGGGCATTGAGAATGAGGATCTCAAATCCCAAGTGCACGAGCTCACCACACATGCATCCACCTTGGATGCTACTATTTCTTCAATTTCAAAGAAATATGAGCTCATGTCCTCCATTGTTGAGAGATTCAACAAGGGAAAGGACAATTTGGATGATTTGCTAAAGAATCAACTACCGTCAAACCATCGTGTTGGCATTGGTTATTCTAAGGCAAGTGCATCCAATGCATGCACATCCTATAGTGAAGTAACTAAAGATTTTGTGAGGCCATCCTCCGGTGCATCCACGAGTGGTGTCTATAACAACTTGGGTAATCTACTACTAAGGAAACCACCACTCCTATTCATCCCTCCTTTGGAAAGAAACCCACTTTGGGTGGACCTCCAAAGAAGGGTCATGCTTTCATGTACACCAATACTATGCCACGTAAGAACACACCTCCTACCCCACATGTTCACACGAATGATGGTTTTTATGTTCCACACCCACGAGCACGTGCAAACACTCATTTGAGACACTCTCATGCACGTACTCATGCTCATGCACCTTCACATGCTTATGATCACACATCACATCCACATGTGCATGATTATTCTCATGATCATTCTTATGCATACACACCTCATATTCATCCACGTATGTATGCAACACCACACCATGGATCATATGCCCATCATCATGCTTTTGCACAACACAATGTTCCTCATGCTCTTGCTAGATCTCATGCTCCTAGGCCACATGCACCATGTAGAAATCAACCTTTTGTGCATGCAACCATTAGGAAGAGGATTCCCAAATCATACACTATTTGGGGTCCTAAGAACACTAGCACTCATGCTAAGGATATGTATGTGCAATCTTATATTCATAATATTATTTTGAATGATGATTATGTTGGGAAATCACGGTCCTCTTGGACTTGGTTTCCGAAGGGTTAGTTTTCGTTGACCCTTCATTTGCTTGGTACCATAAGTTTATTTTCATTTTATGGGTACCAAGGCATTTGTGTTTAGAATTGGTTTATTCTTTTGTTTGGATTTTGGTCTTAGATGCTCATGTTTGTTAGAAACTTAACTTCATATTGAATTTGATTTTTATTGCATGTTTATTAGTAAATCATTGTGTTTGTGATTTTCTTGTCTAAAATATTTAATATTTTCATGCAACACATGCGTTGGCTCATATTCATGTTTGATTATATGCAACATAAACATTGTGTACGATTACATTAGGATATGTGTTACAATTATTTGAATTTAGTATTTTAAATTTGTTGCCTAACCCATATGATCCAAAAAGGTTTTTGGATACCAAAATTATGTTTTCTAGGTTCAATCCACATTGGGATACCAACCCTACCAACTCCTTGATTTGCAAAGATTTTCATTCAAATGGAGTTGTTGGTGCTTAAGTGATGCACCAAAGTAGGGGGAGCTTAATGTTGTAAGTATATTCTTACATTTGGTTTCCATGTGTGCTGGATGCATGTAGATGTCACTTTGTGTTTGAGACTATCTCATGCATATTCTATGTTTGCATATTGTGTGCCTCGTATGTCATTCATGTCTATGTGTTTCACGTGTGTCAAATTCTTGACCAATGTGCATTGTGTATTCATAATCCTTACTCATATGTTTATTCGAGGATTATTTATAACATGTGGCTTAAATATTTTCATGTTAGAACTAATGCTCACGGGACACGCTTATATTTATGTTCCACTTCACAAGCGTGCATCCCAACTTCCTACTCATGCCTCTACAACCTCTTAAGAATCACAAATCACTATCTTTTGGATTCCTAAGATTGTTTCTAGGCATGGTATGAACACACATATAGAATCGTATATTAGGAATGACATATTCTCATGCGACTATATATATGAAAATCTATTTGATTTCCACCTTGCTAACTCACTCATATTGCACTTCATTGCTTGGGTACCTTGCTTGTATGATTACTTTTTGTACCCATATATATATATATATGTGAGTTCGTCATCTACTCCCAAGTTTGCATAGTTTGTATGATTTTGAGGGAGTATGACATGTTTGATTGCTATAGGGCATTACATTTGGTATCGGATTAGTTGAGTTCGCCCACTACCCCCACAACATTATTATATGCCATTACATTTCTCTCATATTATGTTGTGCATATAGATTTGTTGATTTCTCTAACCCTTGGTGATCTCCTATCTTGTTGATATGCCAAAGGGAAAGAGAAACTTGGTCTTGAAAATTAATACTTTATGCTTTTTATGCACACTCTTTGTGGTATTACTTTTCATGCCTTCCTTCAATATGTGTTGTGCCGTGAATGTTTATTTTGTGCACATATGCATATTGAACGAGGAATCTTTCTTGCACACACTATTGTATTAGATGTGTGTATTCATATTGATGATTGCTCGTATAATGTATTGTGATTAAATCATATGCATAGGAATTATTAGTCTATGTGTTCCTAAATTTCTAGTGGTTGAGAATTGTTAATTCCTGATTTGCATGATTTTCATGATTATCTTAACTCATTCCAATGCATGTCATGCATTTCTATTGATGAGTGTTATTTACAATTGGTAAATGATTGGTTATTGGACTACTTGATTTTGTTCATTAACCTATTGGATCCAAAAAGTTTTTGGATACCACCAATTGTTGAATTGTCAGATTGTTGTGCAAGATGCCTACCCTACACACTCCTTGGTTTACAAATGATCGATCAATTCAAAGGAAAGGATGGTGTATTGGACATGCACACATATAGGGAGAGCTAAATGGTTGTAAGTATGTGTTTTGTACAATTGGTATTTTAATATATTGGTTGTGACTACCATGTTTATAATTGGTATTTTAATATATTCGATTTGTGTAATATAGCATACTTCTTCATTAGCTCATTCTTGTCACACCCTCATGAAGATTGTTTGTTTATGTGACTACCTTGTTCATGTATGTCATATATGTCTTATTACGACTTATGTACCATGGTAGCTATAACATTCATATAATGAATTGTTTAGTTGTTTATTGATGTTCATATCTTTGGAACATGTTGTCATTACACATCGCTTTCCTCACTTGCATGCTTCTTAGTGAAGATTGTTATATATTATGGATATGATAACTGATGTGTATGACATGCTTGCTTGTTTATTAGATTGTATTAAGCATATTAGGATTGTATGACATGGCATGCTATACTTCATCAAGTTATACATAATTCATGCCATGTATAAGATTAATGATTTAGGATCTTATGCATATTTGTTCATTGTATCACCACACATCTCATACTTTTCTTATAGTTTGTATGATTATCTTCATAAGACGTATTGATATGATTTGGGGTGATCAATGTATATTACTTGTCATTTTAATTACTTCATGACTGATGTTTAGCTATAATTTTATTCAAGAGATCTTTCATGTCTATAGCTAAATCTTTCATGTATGATATTTTCACAAGTGACATAACATTCATTCATATTAGTTAGTGATCTTCAAGCTATATTTCTCACTATGTCATCTCTCATCTCACGCTCCTATTTTATGCTATTTTGATGAGATGTTAGAGATATCTTGTGCTTTACACGATCATATAAGCTTTATATTGTGTTTGATGATATGTATATTCTATCATAGATATTCTTCCATGAATATATATTGATGCACTATGACTTCTTTGATGCTACCTCCGATTATATTGTGCTTACACAAGTCTTTTTATTCTATTTGTACAATTGGTATGCATGCTTGCGATGTTCTTGATAACTTTACTCGTTTATGACCTACCTTGTGACTTTGATCGTAGACTATCTGCATGCCTTTGCTCAAAAGATATTTTGTCACATTATGCCTCATGTTGAATCCTTTGTGATAATTGAGCTAGGATGAAATCATGTCTCTATTTGTTCACTTGGTTTCCTTCTCAAGTAATATCATGATTTTGACAGTATTTTCCTGCTTGCCATACTCTGTTATATTACAATTGGTATCATCTCTACATATCATATTTACATTTGGTATCATATTTACAATTGTTAGACTATTTATATTGGATATCATCTTTACATGATCTTGTTTGATGCTAGTTTTGAGCGTATGATATAGTGCTTATCTTCCTTATGCTCATGGCATTCCATGCTTATCTTTGACTCATTATGTGAGTATCTATTCAGGAATGCATGCTAGCACTATGGTTCTTCTGAACATTGTGTCAATTAGTATCCTAGTGTACTAGAATTGTGTATGCCATATGTTTTATGAAGTTACTATCTCTATTTTGGCATAACACTTTTGCATGATATAGATATTTGTGTATGCCCACATCGCACACTTCACTTAGATTTGGTATGCTTACTTTTGGAGATGCTTTGTGGAGTTTTGCTGTGATACTTTTGGAGATGATTAGGTATGCCTACAATTAGTATCACATGCCATTATACTTAATTTGTGATAATGTTATAAATTATGCTTAATGTATCTTCCAAGTATACAATTGGTATCACAGGACAGTCTACCACATTATACTTGATGTTATAAATTTTGTGATAATTGAGTTTGTTTGGATACTTAACATTATTTAATCACTTGTTTTTCTTTCACAAGTGATGTCATGATTTTTGCATTATAACTTTTCTAACACTGCTCACATTACTCTTTACAGTTAGTATCTATTGTAATCCTTTATCACATATGCTTATTGCTTATCTTTCTGTGATAATTAAGGGTGATTGAGTTGTTGTTGGATATGTGCTCTCGCATTTGATATCTAGTTTTCAATTGGCAACTTTACATTAAAGAACTTTACAATTGATATACCTTTATGTTTTCCACTCTATTGTTGCATTTGTTGTTTCTATAACCCATATCTTTTTTTGTTGATGACAAAGGGGGAGAGAAATAAACAAGATGTGCTTATTAAATGTTGAGTGTTAAACAATTACTTGAATCATATAGAGTTTAAGTATGATCGTTCATGTATATGATTCAGGGGGAGCATTGGTGATTACCTTAGTTTATATTGATTACATTATACATGTTGGTAATCATGCTCATGTTTATGATGTGTATCACCTATATGATTTGTATTGTGTATGCATATTATTTCTGGTCATTCATGCGATATATACACAACCTCATGTGATACACACACTATTAACTACTGAATGATGCTATTGATTATTGATATTAACTTGATTGGCATCATTGCAGGGGGAGTAAGTATATTTAATGCATAATTATTTGTTTTGTTTATATTTGGTTTGTCATCATCAAAAAGGGGGAGAATGTTGAGTATTGGACTCTCCACCTTGATTTTGATGATGATCAATCACAAATCATTGTGACTAACTCTTGTGATTGCAGTTAGCTAAAAAGTCACCAATTAGATTCAAGAAGATCAAAAGTGACTACACGTGTTGATTCAAGTAGAGGACTTGGTAGATCAACACAGGTGAAGCATTGGCTTGAAGAAATCAACGGCTACTTCAAACCTCAAGCCAATGGCATCAATAAATGAATGGAGATTCAATCCAAAGAGAAGATATGAATGGATGAGTCAAAAGATTCGAAGACTATGACATTCAAATCATTCAACTAAAAGACTCAAGACCATGAAGATTTATGGAGATCGTCGCCAAAGTACTTTTGTTCATCTCAAGCGACGTCCCAAGACTTCCTCAGAACGCGTGATCGTTGTGCCTGGAGCTTCGTTGAAGCTCAAGGAGTTATTCATGGAGTCTAGGGATTCGGATTCTCCATGTTGAAGCTTCAAAGATGGTTTGTCGTGTTTACTTTTATGTCTTCTAGCTTCAGTTTAGTAGAATGTTAAGCCTTGAGTAGTACTTGCCTAGAAATCTTCATAACTATCATATCTTATCTCTAGGATTGCCTTAGAAGCCCTTAGAAACCTTCCCGAAGCTTATCGCCTCATTTCTCGGCTTCTTATGCATCTTAGTTGGTTCAAGTAGATGAACCAACCGACTAGATGACGATCTAATCGGTTGAAAATCCTTCTTGAACCGACTAGCCATACTTGTTAATTCAGCCTTTGTATTGTTGACCAGTTAGTTGGTTCAAGAAGGATGGTTAATGCATTAAAAGTCAATCTAGTCGGTCGATGATCCTTCTTAGACCGACTAGTTTCAAATCTAGTCGGTCCAAGAAGGGTCACTGACCGACTAGTTGTCAATCTAGTCGGTTGATGATCCTTCTTAGACCGACTAGTGCTTACCCATGTTTTCACCATCTTCTCTGTCAACCATCTAGTCGGTCCAAGAAGGTTCTCTAACCGACTAGTTGTCAATCTAGTCGGTTGATGATCCTTCTTAGACCGATTAAGCAGCTTCAGAATAGAGCCGTTGGGGCATTTAATGCCACGAATTTTGTGACCGTTTTCTCTCTTCCCTATAAAAGTTTGAGTGCTTCTAACCAGGGATCCAAGGCTGAAATTAGAGACAATTTCACATCTTTGAAGAGAGCCATTCAACTCCTATTCCAAGCTCTCTCATCTCACAAGAATCCCTCCCTTACTCTTTGAGCCCAATTCCTCAAGAGAGATTCTCATTCCTTGTGAGCTTCTCAAGCTAAGAGCTTGAATCCAAGTCACCAACTCCTCCCTAGCCATCTATTGCTGCTCATCTTGGTGGAGCTAGGGTTTGGTGATATCATCTTCCTTAAAATCCATTCTTGTCCTAAATTGGTAAGTATTTCTCAAGGCATAGGATTTTGTGGTAAGAAGTTTTATATTTCATTCTTTATACTTCATATTTGTTGTATACTCACGGTGGTGAGAGGATTGGCTTGATCCCAAGTTGTGGGAGTCAAGATTTCGTTTTACTCTCGGTTTGTGAGAGTGTGCTTAGTCCCAGGTTGTGGGATTAAGGACTTTGCGTGTTCCCGGGTTGTGGGATACACGGACATCGATTGTAGGTCGATTGCACTTGTTGGAGGTTTTCTACAAGTGGGCTAAAGGAAATCTCTAGCGGTTTGCTAGAGTATCCGGAGAGGATCCGGGTGTTGCTGGAGTAGGGCACCGGTAACAAGTCGGGGAGACTTGGGTGGCACCGAACCGGGATACATTGCATATTAGCTTTGCATTCTTGCTTGGGTTGTTGTTCATTTCTTAAATTTCGCATTTGTTGGTTAAGTAGGGTTTTATTTGGCGTAAATTTCTTATAATTTTATAAAACACTATTCACCCCCCTCTAGTGTTTGTTCCTCATAGCACATGGTCACTACAAAAAGGAAACGACGTGAAAAAGCGGTGGAAAAGCGAAATAAAAAATGAAATAAGGGGGGCAAAATGTAAAAGAAAAATAAAAATAAAGCGGTAGCGCTCATCCCCCAAGCTAAACCTAGCAGTGTCCTCACTGCTAAGAAAACGCTCGTGAGCGGGAGATGATGCTAAATGGGTGAGGTGGGTGGGGGAATATAATAAAAACTGTGCAAAAAGGAGAAATGAAAAATAAAAACATGGAATGATGCAGTGCTGAATGAAATATGATGCATGGGTGGATCCTCCCCCAAGCTATGTGAGTATAGGGCCCCAAAGAGACAGATGTGCACAAAATAAATAGGGGAGGCAAAAGCGGGTAAGGACAACATCAAGCAGAGGCACCACCCTCTGGGAGTGGTGATGGGTCCCTCTGTTGTGGACCAGGAGTAGTGGGTGGAGGATCTGGCTGGAAGTCATGAGGTGGGCTGGTGGTGAGTTCAACAGTGGCAGTGGAGGGCTCAGCAGGAAGTAAAACCAGGGCAGACATGGGTTCTAATATGACAGCCGGCTCAAAAGTGGTAGAAACAGGCACTGTAGAAGCATCAGAAAGTGAAGCATGTAGTGGTGCAGAGGGGGTCATAGTGTCTGGCCTGGGTGGCAGAGGGTGTGCAAGGATAACAAGAGGATGGCCATGGTATCGAAGCAGATCCATAATAGAAGTCAGGTCCGACTCGACTCTAGATCGGTGTGTCGCCGTCGAGTGTACGAAGTCATCGAAATCCCGACGTAAGCGGGAAGTCAACTCCTCTAACGCGATCAGGCGAGCGTCAGAAGAAAGTGAGTCAGGCGGAGGGCGAGGAATGAGTCTGTGAGTCACTACTCTAGTGAATCGGTCCCGTGCAGCTGAGGCACGGTACCGAGCGTGGAAGGTAGGAGAGGGTGAGCTCGATGGTAAATCCTCGGTGGCAGAAGAAAGAGTGTCACGCCCCATTCCCCAGAATACCCGGCACTTAAAATTTTTTTTTCAAGTATCCTGAAGAGTGAGGGTGATGAGAGGAAAAGAAAGAGGAAGATTAACTGAATAAGCAGACCACTGCGCACATGCTGGGATAGTACAAGAGAAGCTCCACAATAATAATAAAATAACCTCATGAATAATAAAGAACACCAACAACATAACATATAAATAACAACTTCCATTTATATACATAATCCAGGTGCACCAATACATATGCACACGAATTTTTCACCTCCCAAACCAACCATATCACACCATAAATATTGCTCACACCAAGTGCTACCCCTGAACCCAACTTCAAGTCACCACCAACCATGATAACCCTGCTACCTGAAATATAGAGGATCACATCAATGTGTGCCCAGTAGGAACCAACTTGGGTTTGGAACTCCGTTTTAGGGTTATCAGATCACAAGGGAAGCAAGAGAAGTAGAGCATGAATCTAAGTGATATAATGAAAATTAAATAGATAATCAAAGGAATCATACCTGCGGTCCATGTCGAGTTACTGCAAGAAAAGGGGTTAGCACAAATAACAACAATAATAATAGTAACAATAATAATAACATGAGGGCTCAAGCAACCAATATCAAATATGATAAGTGCAAGTGCCTGAGGCATGACCCAAGCCATAAATTACGGGCAAAGGGGAGGGGAAGTGCTGCCAGCAGTAGAAGTAACACACAAACCTTATTTTATTATTTCATAATTGAGTTAATTGGAACTTGGGTAAACTGTGTGATACCAGGACCTGGACTTCACCCCAAATTTGGGGTGAATATAGCACACGGCGCAGTGGACACGGGCACTGTATAACACCGGGCCTCTCACCTCCCCCGTCCTTGGCAGGAGTGAGGCTATCCACATATAACCCAACCTCCGTATGACCCCTCCACTCCTGGTAAAGGCAGTGGGTGTAAAAATGTAACTCCACACATCACATAATGATCTCCCAACTTCACAGTCCAGGCCTCATATCCACAATTTACTCAAACCCCACCTAAACCCCGGGCTTTGCTAACTCACCTTCATTAGAGAGGACTGAGAATTATTCAATTTCATTGGTTAACATCTTAAGTGACACGTTAGAAGTCTTGATGGCATGGGTATGCACATATCACTTCAACTGTCCATCATCAAACAAAGGGTCATGCACTCATGTGACATGCCCTCTATCTCCACACATCATCCACTCACAAATATAACGTTCCCATGCCATTCAAGCCTCTAATTTCACCAATCATCACCGTGGCACAAAGCAAACACAAATATGTGCACGTTACTCAAATTATTGGATTTTGCATTCATTGAGGCATTTCATCGAACACCTGGCGGGCGTCATTTATATCAAAGCAACTCAATCACATTTACATGTGCCGAGGGCACGAACATTCATTTTACCATACAACAATATTAAGCAAAAATAATGAAAGCCAATTAACCACATTTAATGAATAAGAATAGCACTTAAGGTATTCAGCTTGCTGAAATTGCAAGAACATCCATAAAGATCAACATAATACATCCATTTCTCTTGGGAATTTAACACAACTTTATAAATGAAAGTTGAAGATATAACAGTTATGAATCTACAGATAACATTTCATGCAAAAATATGAACTATACAATTTATGGTGATTTAATTAGTGAAGTGTGTCAATTCTGTTTTTCAGACAGATTTTAGGGTCTGTGTTCAACACCAATTTTGGGCATGTTCTAGCCAGAATTTCGACATAAGATCAGTTTGGTAAACTTTGAGAAAAACTTATTAGCTTTCCAAAAAGACCAAAATCATAAAATTCCAAGATGTGTACAGCTCTGTAGGACAAATTTACTAAACTGTGTCAACACTGAAAATCAAACAGACATGTTGTGAAGATGGATTTATTTCTCCCAATTCCTGAATTGAAACTATATCAAAATTTATATGATTTTGAGGTAGAACTTCATGATATACATGTTCATAATTTTTTCAAAACATGATTCGAGCTACAGTCACTGTAATGGAAGCTACAACAGACATCAAGAATTCTGAAATTCAAAAGGAGATGACTTTGGTAGGAACTTCAAAGAGAGTTGTGAAATTGGTAATAACATGTAAAAATAGACTATCTTCATCACATATTAGATAAAACATGCTATAAAAATAAATTAACAAAAATTAAATTGATTGGAATTCCAACTCCAAGAGATTCCTACCTCAAAAGTTTCATTTTCCTCTTCTCCTTCTCTTCTTTCTTCTCCATCATCATCATCTTCTTTTTTTTAGAACAACATGGATGGGTATGAGGGGGAGCACGAAAATTAGGGGTGGGAGTTGTGTGGGAGGAGAGGAGATAAGGATAAGGGAAGAAGAGGAAAGAAAAGAAAAGAAAAGAGGAGATTTTTCTTAAGGAGTTTCTACACACTCCTTTTCTTAAAGGTTAAGCCATGTCATGGCTTCTTGAATAAACCATGAAGATTTTGAAATGACCTAAATACCCTCTTAAATTTCCATAATTTACAAGTGTGCCATTACTTTACGTACACACCATTTAAGTATGTACGCACAACAAATTTAGGCCAAAAGACCGTTTTGCTCCTAGCCTTTCTAAAAATTTACGGGAGTTCCATTGACCCCCTAACCCCTTTCACACTTCCATGGCTCTCCCTACACACATCCATGCTCATCTGTGGACGCATACATGCTTTACACACACACGTCTAGCATATTCCTGTTGTTTTGCACCGATGACGTCTTTCACGCTTCTCTACTTTCACACTTCACATTCACTTCCCTTAACCACGTATTACGACCCAATCCCCCTCTCACTACGTCACATACATCGATATCTTCGTTTATCTCATGCCTACATACGCACCGTAGATAGAAATACCACACATATTCAGTAGAATACACGTATACTTCAAAACATGGCATGCCATCCTACCCACCTTAAAATAAAGTTCGTCCTCGGACTTCCTAGGGTGTGATCCTTGCCGAGGTCAGCTAGGTATGATGATCTTACTACCCAGGAAGTACAAATAAGAATACATATCTACACCATACTTATGTACTTTATATGCTTCACTATCGTCCATACACATCAGTATCGCGCACATGCAATAGATACGTCCTATTACTCGTCTAATAGCACATCCATATCACTATATGAATCATCACATATGCACACGCATGTGTTCTTCATATAAACATCTTGGTACACATATTCACACATTTACATATACATCACACACCATAAATAAGTCTCTATACGTTTTATTACACGTATTTAGATCACTGCTCATATCTATATATATAGGACATCACACCACATCCATATCACGATACATAAGGTTTTCATACATGGCATGCTTTCACATACATCATAATACATTCGAGTATAAACGATTTATATTCTATCTCTTTATATATTTACATATACGTCTACATTCATGCACAAACACCCAGCGATACACATTAATCTACACACCATTGCTTGATAAACAGGGTCACTATCACGGTGTCACACCGTACGTACCCCGGATTCCTATAGTCCCAATATTTAGTCACATGGGCTTACTCACATTCACAGGCACATAAATACCTATATACAAACAATATTTACTCACATCCATACATACATTCACGTGCACGTACTAACACATACATGATCAAGTCACGTAAGATTCACAATCATAACTATAAATGAATATACATATAACCTCATATCCATAGCACTGCACCTACTGCCTCACACAGATATGTACATATACCACACACGATACACACAAAAGTGCACAACGAAATACGTTCCACTCAGTACGCAATATATGTATATACATAACTACCTTTACACATCCTACGCACATACGGCCAAAATAGTCAAATAACTATAAATATCCATTCACACTCCACACACGCACGTATACATATAAATGTGCAACCAATTACACACAGTCCAACCCACACATATCAACAGTTCCATTCAGTTACATTTATCAAATATATTACACATATACATACTCCTTATCTATCACATTTACATTCACATTGCATATGTATATATATACACACACAGGCTTTGGTACATACCCATATACACATGCATACAAACAAGAATACCTTTATCCAAGGCACACCGAGATACACCTGGATAAACAACCCTATAGGATAAATCGGCAGATAAACAAACAAAATAGTACAAGTATTCATGTATATTCATTCATCCAAAATATACATCATTACATATACTCCCATGCACATCACATACACATATACACATCACATATATAATGGAAGTTTATACAACTATGATACATATTCACGTATACACATCAACCAATACACCACATGAACACTCTATTTAACCTAATTCATATTCACTTACTTATTATGTATATATACAGACCAATTTATCATTATAATGGTAGGTATGTACACATACATACATATATATACTTATTGGGGTCTATGCGACCAGGCACATACATTCCCATGTATGGGCACACACCCGTGTACACATGTTATACATACCCTGCTATCACATACTCATACAAGCAAGTTATCCAAGGGTACCAATATATCGTCGGTAACCATCCATACCATTATATACAGAGCATACATTATATCCACACTTTTACTAACATACTTCATACAACAAATAAGTATATTTCAATATTCATACACATTCAGTAGATAGTCACACTCCATGTACATACACATTCACATACATACATATCAAATTAGAGATCATTCACCTACATAGACATATAACCACTCATAAGACATACACCAATACACAGTCAATAACTCATACACACAGTCATACCATACTCTCTACAATACACCTACATACGTATAAGTATCTCATACACCCATACATAATCCTCCTCAAGCCACTATATACGGAAGGACACATACATTACGTATACATCCAAATAGTCCAATAGATGCCATTCTACCGGTAAGCGTATACACTCATATGTACACATACCATAACTCTACCTAACCGTGCAAACACATAGCCATCCACTTACACATGCACTGTATTACCTCAATCTTTACATTCATCGCATTCTACATATGTTACACGTTACACTTCTATCCATATCCCCTATTAGCACAGGATATAACTAAGGGCCTCAACTTAGGTGGACGGGTCTAAATTATCCATACCTACCTTAGGATACATCTACTCCAAACACTCTGGAGTATTACTCCTACTACCAGTGCATTCAGCACTTATCTATACCGATACATACATGCTATATATGTGGCCAAGACACAACACCTACCTTCACGCAATAATATAACCCACAACCATATACCTAAGTAAAACAATATACCAATTTCTATTGGAACATAAGCAGCACACACATATATTCTCAGTCATTTAAACTTTTTAATACCCTAGGAATTCTTACCCTAGTAATGCAAACTAGTGATATATATGCACTAACTTCCCACAGATATATCTACATCACCTATCCATACAAGCACACATATATTCACACACCCGCACTTTTCCACATATATCTACAGGACCATATAAACACTCATCACTCTATCTGCTCAGGGATAGATATACACATCTTAGTACTTTCTCACACATGGAAACAACCGTAATGTAATAAATAGGAAGACGCTTACATGCACTCACATCATATATGTACATCTCCTCACTCACACCCCTACAGGGTATATGTCCACACTAACTTATATGTATTCCCCAATATACATTCACGTATAACTTGTATATATCACCTATGGCTCAGAGTCACATAAGTATACCACTCACCTGCCTCCTTATCTGCATCACGTATTTCTATAGAAACGTAATATACGTATGCTCGAGTATTCGCACACCTAGCATATACGTCCACACCTATCTATATACCACTACAAACATCCAAGATACATGTAACGTTCAGGTCATTCAAATATACGGGTATACCATAACATACGCATTTCAAATCTCTAAGCACAACAAATGCACTTATATCCACGGGTTTACCCAACTACATATACACGTGTATATTAACAAAATACATCCTTAGTCTACTCCACTGTAGGCCTTGATTTCCTAAGTTAGGGGTTTAAGGGTGGATTACTTAAGGCTCTAAGGTCACTACCCACCTTAGGGCTAATATATCCCAATCAGAAACTGAAGCACTACTTGTACTATCCTTACGCACATCGCAGTGCGGTGACCTGCATGGGCCACAAAAAACTGTCACGCCCCATTCCCCAGAATACCCGACACTTAAAATTTTTCTTTCAAGTATCCTAAAGAGTGAGGATGATGAGAGGAAAAGAAAGAGGAAGAGTAACTGAATAAGCAGGCCACTGCGCACATGCTGGGATAGTACAAGAGAAGCTCCACAATAATAATAAAATAACCTCATGAATAATAAAGAACACCAACAACATAACATATAAATAACAACTTCCATTTATATACATAATCCAGGTACACCAATACATATGCACAAGCATTTTCCACCTCCCAAACCAACCATATCACACCACAAATATTGCTCACACCAAGTGCTACCCTTGAACCCAACTTCAAGTCACCACCAACCATGATAACCCTGCTACCTGAAAAATATAGAGGAGCACATCAATGTGTGCCCAGTAGGAACCAACTTGGGTTTGGAACTCCGTTTTAGGGTTATCAGATCACAAGGCAAGCAAGAGAAGTAGAGCATGAATCTAAGTGATATAATGAAAATTAAATAGATAATCAAAGGAATCATACCTGCGGTCCATGTCGAGTTACTGCAAGAAAAGGGGTTAGCACAAATAATAATAATAATAGTAACAATAATAATAACATGTGGGCTCAAGCAACCAATATCAAATACGATAAGTGCAAGTGCCTGAGGCATGACCCAAGCCACAAATTACGGGTAAATTGGAGGGGAAGTGCTGCCAGCAGTAGAAGTAACACACAAACCTTATTTTATTATTTCATAATTGAGTTAATTTGAACTTGGGTAAACTGTGTGATACCAGGACCTGGACTTCATCCCAAATTTGGGGTGAATATAGCACACGGCGCAGTGGACACGTGCACTGTACAACACCGGGCCTCTCACCTCCCCTATCCCTGGCAGGAGTGAGGCTATCCACATATAACCCAACCTCCGTATGACCCCTCCACTCCCGGTAAAGGCGAGTGGGTGTAAAAATGTAACTCCACACATCACATAATGATCTCCCAACTTCACAGTCCAGGCCTCATATCCACAATTTACTCAAACCCCACCTAAAACCCGGGCTTTGCTAACTCACCCTCATTAGAGAGGACTGAGAATTATTCAATTTCATTGGTTAACATCCTAAGTGACACGTTAGAGGTCTTGATGGCATGGGTATGCACATATCACTTCAACTGTCCATCATCAAACATAGGGTCATGCACTCACGTGACATGCCCTCTATCTCCACACATCATCCACTCACAAATATAACGTTCCCATGCCATTCAAGCCTCTAATTTCACCAATCATCACCGTGGCACAAAACAAACACTTTGCCTTCATTGAGGCATTTCATCGAACACCTGGCGGGCGTCATTTATATCAAAGCAACTCAATCACATTTACATGTGCCGAGGGCATGAACATTCATTTTACCATACAACAATATTAAGCAAAAATAATGAAAGCCAATTAACCACATTTAATGAATAAGAATAGCACTTATGGTATTCAGCTTGCTGAAATTGCAAGAACATCCATAAAGATCAACATAATACATCCATTTCTCTTGGGAATTTAACACAACTTTATAAATGAAAGTTTAAGATATAACAGTTATGAATCTACAGATAACATTTCATGCAAAAATATGAACTATACGATTTATGGTGATTTAATTAGTGAAGTGTGTCAATTCTGTTTTTCAGACAGATTTTAGGGTCTGGGTTCAACACCAATTTTGGGCATGTTCTAGCCAGAATTTCGACATAAGAGCAGTTTGATGAACTTTGAGAAAAACTTATTAGCTTTCCAAAAAGACCAAAATCATAAAATTCCAAGATGTGTACAGCTCTGTAGGACAAATTTACTAAACTGTGTCAACACTGAAAATCAAACAGACATGTTGTGAAGATGGATTTATTTCTCCCAATTCCTGAATTGAAACTATATCAAAATTTATATGATTTTGAGGTAGAACTTCATGATCTACATGGTCATATTTTTTGCGAAACATGATTCGAGCTACAGTAACTGTAATGGAAGCTACAACAGACATCAAGAATTCTGAAATTCAAAAGGAGATGACTTTGCTAGGAATTTCAAAGAGAGAGTTGTGAAATTGAGCAATAACATGTAAAAATTGACTATCTTCATCACATATTAGATAAAACATGCTATAAAAATAAATTAACAAAAATTAAATTGTTTGGAATTCCAACTCCAAGAGATTCCTACCTCAAAAGTTTCATTTTCCTCTTCTCTTTCTCTTCTTTCTTCTCCATCTTCTTCTTCTTCTTCTTCTTCTTCTTCTTCTTTTTTTTGGAACAACATGGATGGGTATGAGGGGGAGCATGAAAATTAGGGATGGGAGTTGAGTGGGAAGAGAGGAGATAAGGATAAGGGAAGAAGAGGAAAGAAAAGAAAAGAAAAGAGGAGATTTTTCTTAAGGAGTTTCTACCCACTCCTTTTCTTAAAGGTTAAGCCATGTCATGGCTTCTTGAATAAGCCACGAAGATTTTGAAATGACCTAAATACCCTCTTAAATTTTCATAATTTACAAGTGTGTCATTACTTTACGTACACACCATTTAAGTATGTACGCACAGCAAATTTAGGCCAAAAGACCGTTTTGCTCCTAGCCTTTCTAAAAATTTACGGGAGTTGCCATTGACCCCCTAACCCCTTTCACACTTTCATGGCTCTCCCTACACACATCCATGCTCATCCGTGGACGCATACATGCTTCACACACACACGTCTAGCACATTCCTGTTGTTTTGCACCGATGACGTCTTTCACGCTTCTCTGCTTTCACACTTCACATTCACTTTCCTTAGCCACGTATTACAACCCAATCCCCCTCTCACTACGTCACATACATCGATATCTTCGTTTATCTCATGCCTACGTACGCACCATAGATAGAAATACCACACGTATTCAGTAGAATACACGTATACTTCAAAACATGGCATGACAAAGAGCTGTCGTCGACATAGAGGTGTGGATAGACGTCGAGACAGACTCCGTAAAAATGGCCACGGGTGAGGAGGAAGTGGTGCGAGAAAGTGGAATGTGTGGACCTAAAGAGATAGGAACTGATGCTATAAGGTCTGAAAGAGGTGGGAGGGTGGGTGCTGGGTCGTGCAAGGGAGAATCAAGATCTATGGGGTTGTCAGCAAAAGGTAAATCGGTGCCCTCCGGCACCGATACAGTGCTCAAAGAAATCTGAGTATCGAGGCAAGAGGTGTGGACAGTCCCTGAAGACTCGGCGGTGGTAGATAAGGTGGATACGACGGTGGTGGGAGAAACGGCTGCAGAAGATGATGGGTGGGTAGGTGGGGCTGGGAGGCCGGTAACTAAAGCAGTAATGTCATGTAACTCGAACACCGGGGAGCATGGGGCCGGGTCATAGGCGGCTGCCTCGACGGGTGCTCCGGGGGGCTCGAGTACGTGTATGGGAGGGAGTGGGAAGACCTGAGGAATCATCCAGTCAAGCTGGATGACGGCAGGGATGTGCATCAGGTGAGGGGTGGGGAGAACCATGTGGGGGATTGGTGGGTGCCTATGAGATATAGCCAGTGACTATACCCGTGTGGTCGAATAATATGCATATGCTCGAGCACACCGATGGTCAAGCGTGTTGAGCCAACAGGGCGGTGAAGGTCAACTGGGATGTGAATATCCAGCATCCTAGCAAAAATGGTGAAGAAACCACAGTAGCATATGTCGGTGGCATGGTAGGTGATGGTTGTCTGGTAAAGGCGGTGACACAACCAGTGGGCTGTGTCAGAGAGCATGAAGGGTCGCAGGGAGCCGTCAGGGTGAAATCGAAGAGGTCGGGTCATACCTATAAGATGGGTAAGCTCAGGGAGGGACATGGTCCCGACTCAGGCCTGTAAAAGAGGGTGGAAGCTAAGTGCCTTTGGGCGTAACAAAGGCATGGGTGCACAATGCACGATGCCTTCGCCCGACTAGGGCGATACTGAGGAAGGCCAGAGATACGCTTCCAAAACTCTCGAGCATCAAAAGAGTCAAAGTCAAAGAGTGGAGAAAAGGCTGCTCTGGGCTCGGGTATGGCAGGGAAGTGAAAATACTCCCAGATCATGGCAAATGTGATAGTGTAGTTGTGGTCCAGGAGGCAGAAGGTGATGCCGTCACCCGCTGGGGTGAGAGCAAGGGAGCTGAGACCCTCGAGTGCTATGTAGGTGTAGGTGGGGGCGTGTACACTGAGGAATCGGTCGAAACTGATCGCTCGGTACAAGGGGTGAACTCCCTGTAGGAGTCTCAGGGATGTAAGGACGGGCATTTCTATGAACACCGTAGGTACGAGACGGCGATGAGAGAGCCTAAAAAGCGCTCTCGGTGTGGGTTGTCTTGGAACGTGATGCCATATGTCGGGAGACATGCGGGGAGGTCATCCCTGGAGGGTGCGGGGATGATGAGGTAGAGACGGTGGATGGTGCTGTGGTGGTGATAGGATCTGTGGTGGGGATAACGGCAGACGTGACAGGTGTGGTGGTTGTGGGGATAGTAGTGGTGATAGAGGGAGCTGTGGTAGACGGTGTGGTAGTAGTAGAGGTAGTGGTGGATGTGGTGGTGTGGCGGGACGACGCTGGGGTCGGGAAGAGGAGGCACCAGACGACGTCCTCTTCCCGCGAATGGGGGGTGTGGTGGATCCGCGTGTGCGAACCATCGTGTCTACGGTATATGAAATACGGTATGAAAATAGATAAGGGAATGAGTGTACCGTATGTGATAGAGATGCGAACGATGCGAGTGCCCAAAAGATCCCCCAAGCTAGTCCCCACAACTGCTACTGACGTGATCAGAGAGTACCTGCAATTGGAAACGATCAAAACGTCAGATAATCAAGTAAGAATGGGTGATACGCAGAATTTAGGGGACTCGACCGAGCAATGATACTGCTCGGTCCTAGTCGTGCTACTCAGTGGGAACTGACCGAGCAGTATCACTGCTCGGTCAGTGCCCTAGGGCACAGTCGATCGGAATTGGAGGGGCTTTGGGCGATCGCCGATATAGAGATGGGGGGTAGGCGGCAGGGGGGGTTAAAGGGGGTGGGTGGGGTTTTGGGGAGAGGGGGTGGGCGGCGCCATCGGCGGTGATGGTGCCGTCGACTGAAAGAGGGCGAATGGGGGGGGGGAGGGGAGGGGGCGGGGAGATAGAGAGATAGAAAGGGAGAGAGGGCGTGGCTGACCGGAGAATGGCGGAGTAGTCAGTGGTGCCGACGGCGGTGCGGGAGGAGGAAGACGGCGCGGGGGCGGGGGCTTGAACGAGTAGGGGGAGAGATGAAGCTCGGGGGGGGGGGGGGGGAATTAGAGATAAAAATTTATAGGTTAAATTTTTTTACATGTGGTAACTTATAGTCGGGTTTGGAAATAAAGACCTGACTCGACTCGGTCCGAGCAGTTGGGCTGCTCGACCCAGTCAAGCAAATTCTAAAAATTATACTCACTCGTCTGCTCGACCGAGCAGCATGTTGCTCGGTCGAGCCATTGCCTACTCGGGCCGAGTGTAACGACCCGCTCTCGGGGGCCCGTTACTTATTTGATAATTGCGCAGGTTCTGCAGTTAACCAGTGAAGTCAAAATAGCCACGATGCAGAGATGTACAAAAATACCCAAATAGTGTCCAATTATTACAATCCAAGATGTCCCAACAGATATACATGAAAGAAGAAAAGTACACAACTGAAAATAGCTCTGGAAGCTGCGGTCTCATGGTCGAAGTCTGGCGCTATTAACTCAAGAGCATCTGCCTCCATATGTACGTCGTCTGTGGTGCCACGGAGATGGAACTGTAGGTAAGTCACAACAATTCTAAATAAAGAGAGAGAGGTACTGTACAAGTATGACAAAGCAAACCAAAGTGAAAGTAAAGTACGGTGCAGTGTCTGTACAAGTGTAGAAAGCAACGTGCATGGAATGCGTAAAGTAAAACTGTACTGGCAAGTAAAGTGAGGCAAGTATGGTAACTATACTGGTAAGGAAAGTAAAGTGCATGTACTGTAAAGTAAAGGTGACTGTAATGCGTAAAGTAAAGCTGACTGTGCAAAAGTAACTACGTGACTCATGTAGGAGAGTATGATATGCAACCATAAAGTTCATCTATTGCCAGGGACCGTTTTGCCGACGCAGGCAGACCTTGTAGTTTTGCCGACGTAGGCAGACCTTGTAGTTTTGCCGACACAGGCAGACCTTGTAGTTTTGCCGACGCAGGCAGACCTTGTAGTTTTACCGACGCAGGCAGACCTTGTAGACACGGACGTGCAAGTAGATGAACCCCCGGTCATAGCTCCCACACTCTCACTACAATGAGTTACCCCAAACCCCAGTGATGTGTATCCATTATGAGATGTTCCACAAGATGTTCCACGAGATGTTCCACCAGATATTCCACACATGATATTCCACACGATGTTCCACATGTTGCTAGTCAGACCAAGTCAACTGGTTGACTTCCTCATTGAAAACCAGCAAGTATGATAAAGACAAGCCCAACACCAAAAGCTGTTACTTCCGTGCTTTGAGCATGTGGTAGTGTGGCTAGCACATAATTTACCCAAGTTGGTAGTTGTGTGCTACAACCACCAAAGTTGAAAGTTGGCAAAGTAATCTTTGGTAGATTACTTTCATTTTAGTTCTCTAGTTTGGTTCAAGTCAAATAGCCGTTCGAGGCTATAAGTGGTGAAGTGTCACAAGTTCATGCAAGCACAGTAGACTAGTTTTCTAAACTTAGAATTTGTCGTGACTTACGATATTCGAGCTCGTCGTGGCAAGACGAGATTGGAGCTGGAAGAGCTGGTGCACGAAGATTGGTACCTGAAATCACAAAAAACACTTGGTTAAAGCGCACCCTATTTTCTATTCAAATAATCTGATCGTTTTGATTTTTAAAAGTGATTAAAACGGTGTCGAAAACGGTTCTAAAATTTTATATAGACTATATATGGTGAAAATAATTTTACTGCAAGAAAGAATATTTTTCTGAGGCTTATAGTAATTTCTATAATTTTTAAAAGCTTAAAAACAATTTAAAACCCATTTTTCAATTAGTAACGTATTTATTCAAGAATTTATTCTGGGTGCAATCTACATCGGAAAGTTGCAAATGAGGTGTCAAAATGACCGTCTCAAAGAGTATTAAGACATATATTTTTATCAAGTATTAGTTTACGTAAAAATAAGAAGATATGGATTTTTGAACGGAAATCAGGTATTTATCTTATAGGCTTAAAAATTAATTCTGGAAAAACTAAGCGTCGGATTGAGATGAAACTAGCGCCATTGTGTCCAGAATGTCATTTCTGATTTTCTAGAGCTAGTTACACATTTTTCTGGGGCTTATATAATTAGTTATCAATTTAAAACCATAAAAACCTATTATTAATTATTAAAATACGAAAATACGTATTTACAAAATTGCCATCGACTTACTCACGCGCCCACCGTGTACTTCTCCTTCGTTCGCAAGCTGCGGGGGAGGCGGGGGTTTCTCGTCGACGACGGCGACGGCAAGGCGTCGGGTGACGGCGGAGGGAGCTGGCTCGGTGGCGGCGACACGGCGAGATCCGGTGGGCGTGACGTGGGTCGCCGGCGTGGGGTGCTTGAGGCGCTGCAGTCGTCGGAGGCGGGCCCGGTGCAGTCGGAGTGCGGCGGGGAGGCGGTGACGGTGGCGGTGGAGGCGGAAGGCGAGAGGGGGCTCCGTGGGCGGTCGGGGATGGAGGAGTGGGCCTTGGTGGCGGGCTCCGGTGGCGGATGCCTGCAGGTGGAGTTCGAAGGGGGCCCGTCGTCGGGGTTGCTGTTTCTCGACGGAGGGAGTGGCGCTGATGGCGGGCCTTCGTTCGGGCGAAGCTGGGCGTCGGGAGCTGCTCGTCGGAGGGGATCGAAGGCGAAGGCGGCGTTGAGCTCTCCGGGGATGAGGGTGCTGATGGCGTGCGAAGGTCGGAGACGTGAGCGTGCGGCGTTCCGATGGTGTAGGCGACGGCGCGGAGGCGTGACCCATCGGAGGTGAAGGCGAGGGAGGAGAGAGAGGTCGGGGGGCAGACGTGCATGGCTGCCTCGAGCGGAAGAGGGTGACGAAGCGGAGAGCGTGCGGAAAATTACGGGCCTGGGCTTTTTGTTTTGAACGTGAAAGAGAGGTCGAGGGTGAGCTGTGTTATATATCGTTAGGGGTTGGCCTTAGGAATCAAAAGAGAGGGTGATTTGCTGCCAACGAAGGGGATGGGGGTAGCTGCATGAAACGGGTAGGGGGTTTGATGGGAATGAGGGTAGATACGGTTGTGGGTAGCTGTAGGATTGGGTAGGGTAATGTACTTAAGTCAGGTAGGTAAAAGGTAATTAGGGTTAATTAGGTAATTAGTAAAAAAACGAAATTACGAAAATGCCTCTACTAGCAAACGTGTCCGGAAAATTACAAAAACATACCCACGGGATCGTATTGTCACGAGGATCATGAATACGAAGACCGTTCTGGGATTTGAGCTACGGAGATACTAGTTTTTGGCCAAAACGTTTAGAAAGCGGGTTTGCGGGTTCCCTATTGAAATGATATCAGAAAATTACGAAATTAATGTGTGGAGCTCTAAATGATCATAGGATACTACTGCAGAAGTTTGAAAACGTTTTGAAGATGTTTGCATAGAAAATAAATTCATTGAACCAAAACAGCAATATCTGAACATGAATTTTAATCAGATCTTTTAGAGGTATTTGATGAAATCCGATTTTACTAAAATACTCCTCAACTAGTCTGGTACTTCAAAATATTTTTATAAGAAAATCAGTTTAAGACTCCTGATCAACCATTACAAAATACAATTAAAATTGAATTTTCTTTAAATACTTAATTTGAAAGTATTGGAAAAATACAGGCCGTTACATTCTACCTTCCTTAAAAATAATTCCGTCCTCGGAATTTAAAAATCTCTTTTGAAAATAATTGATTTTATGAAGAAGATTTTAAAAATAATTGATGTTATGAAGAAGCTCAAGCAAATAAATGATAGAAAAGATAGTAATCTTTGTAAATCAGGTTGTAAATAACATGAAATGTGATATTATAGCATTAAGAAAACAAGAGATGTTATATATGGAACATACTATTGACATCACAATAGGTTCCGAAACTAGTCTTAAGTCAAAATCGGTTCAGATAGAAGAAGGAAGACAAGTTCAAGAAAGATGAAGAAGTAGTAGCATCAGCTTACACATCTCGGTTTGATTCGTCACCGTCCTCAAACACTTCTGAGCATCCTTCGATTCGCTTCCGTTGTCGGACTCGGACTTCTGGTGATCGAAAAGTTGAGCGCTACCCTCCTTAAAATAAACATAGCTGGAGTTCAAGCGAACTAAAAGCGATTAGGAAGAATTATAAGAATTAGTAGAATGATCAGAAGGCCATCACTAGCTAAAGAAAGGGGTGCTAGTGATGAAGATCGATGGCGCTACATAATCATGATTCATGTCCTTGCTGTCCAGCGGACACGGCCAGGGAAGTGACTAAGCCAGGATCACTTATGCCCAGTCTAGACAGGTTGATCCAACAGACTTTAGCCAAGCACATTGACCGGTATCATGGTCCATTGAAGGAAGCTGATCATTTAAATGCGTGCCATCATCAACTGAAGGAAGGTGATGAAGTGGGTATATAGTTCAACCAACTATAACTGCTAGCAAAAGAGGGTACTAGAGAGGTATAATCAAGAATGGAATATGAATTCCTAAGCAAGGGTTAAGATTTCAAAGGAAGTGATGAGGATCAAGGAAGACCTAATGAAGATGGTAATAAGGACACTTCATCCGTATATCCAATACAAGTGAACACTCGAGACATCCCGTACTCGAGGTTAATTTGAGTATCTTATATTATACATCCTGATCTTGCTATATTGTTCACGAGTTAGTTAGCGAGGACCTGCGTTGGGCCACCAAACTTGTAACGACCCGCTCTCGGGGGCCCGTTACTTATTTGATAATTGCGCAGGTTCTGCAGTTAACCAGTGAAGTCAAAATAGCCACGATGCAGAGATGTACAAAAATACCCAAATAGTGTCCAATTATTACAATCCAAGATGTCCCAACAGATATACATGAAAGAAGAAAAGTACACAACTGAAAATAGCTCTGGAAGCTGCGGTCTCATGGTCGAAGTCTGGCGCTATTAACTCAAGAGCATCTGCCTCCATATGTACGTCGTCTGCGGTGCCACGGAGATGGAACCGTAGGTAAGTCAAACAATTCTAAATAAAGAGAGAGAGGTACTGTACAAGTATGACAAAGCAGACCAAAGTGAAAGTAAAGTACGGTGCAGTGTCTGTACAAGTGTAGAAAGCAACGTGCATGGAATGCATAAAGTAAAACTGTACTGGCAAGTAAAGTGAGGCAAGTATGGTAACTATACTGGTAAGGAAAGTAAAGTGCATGTACTGTAAAGTAAAGGTGACTGTAATGCGTAAAGTAAAGCTGACTGTGCAAAAGTAACTACGTGACTCATGTAGGAGAGTATGATATGCAACCATAAAGTTCATCTATTACCAGGGACCGTTTTGCCGACGCAGGCAGACCTTGTAGTTTTGCCGACGCAGGCAGACCTTGTAGTTTTGCCGACGCAGGCAGACCTTGTAGTTTTGCTGACGCAGGCAGACCTTGTAGACACGGACGTGCAAGTAGATGAACCCCCGGTCATAGCTCCCACACTCTCACTACAATGAGTTACCCCAAACCCCAGTGATGTGTATCCATTATGAGATGTTCCACAAGATGTTCCACGAGATGTTCCACCAGATATTCCACACATGATATTCCACACGATGTTCCACATGTTGCTAGTCAGACCAAGTCAACTGGTTGACTTCCTCATTGAAAACCAGCAAGTAGGATAAAGACAAGCCCAACACCAAAAGCTGTTACTTCCGTGCTTTGAGCACGTGGTAGTGTGGCTAGCACATAATTTACCCAAGTTGGTAGTTGTGTGCTACAACCACCAAAGTTGAAAGTTGGCAAAGTAATCTTTGGTAGATTACTTTCATTTTAGTTCTCTAGTTTGGTTCAAGTCAAATAGCCGTTCGAGGCTATAAGTGGTGAAGTGTCACAAGTTCATGCAAGCACAGTAGACTAGTTTTCTAAACTTAGAATTTGTCGTGACTTACGATATTCGAGCTCGTCGTGGCAAGACGAGATTGGAGCTGGAAGAGCTGGTGCACGAAGATTGGTACCTGAAATCACAAAAACACTTGGTTAAAGCGCACCCTATTTTCTATTCAAATAATCTGATCGTTTTGATTTTTAAAAGTGATTAAAACGGTGTCGAAAACGGTTCTAAAATTTTATATAGACTATATATGGTGAAAATAATTTTACTGCAAGAAAGAATATTTTTCTGAGGCTTATAGTAATTTCTATAATTTTTAAAAGCTTAAAAACAATTTAAAACCCATTTTTCAATTAGTAACGTATTTATTCAAGAATTTATTCTGGGTGCAATCTACATCGGAAAGTTGCAAATGAGGTGTCAAAATGACCGTCTCAAAGAGTATTAAGACATATATTTTTATCAAGTATTAGTTTACGTAAAAATAAGAAGATACGGATTTTTGAACGGAAATCAGGTATTTATCTTATAGGCTTAAAAATTAATTCTGGAAAAACTAAGCGTCGGATTGAGATGAAACTAGCGCCATTGGGTCCAGAATGTCATTTCTGATTTTCTAGAGCTAGTTACACATTTTTCTGGGGCTTATATAATTAGTTATCAATTTAAAACCATAAACACCTATTATTAATTATTAAAATACGAAAATACGTATTTACAAAATTGCCATCGACTTACTCACGCGCCCACCGTGTACTTCTCCTTCGTTCGCAAGCTGCGGGGGAGGCGGGGGTTTCTCGTCGACGACGGCGACGGCAAGGCGTCGGGTGACGGCGGAGGGAGCTGGCTCGGTGGCGGCGACACGGCGAGCTCCGGTGGGCGTGACGTGGGTCGCCGGCGTGGGGTGCTCGAGGCGCTGCAGTCGTCGGAGGCGGGCCCGGTGCAGTCGGAGTGCGGCGGGGAGGCGGTGACGGTGGCGGTGGAGGCGGAAGGCGAGAGGGGGCTCCGTGGGCGGTCGGGGATGGAGGAGTGGGCCTTGGTGGCGGGCTCCGGTGGGGGATGCCTGCAGGTGGAGTTCGAAGGGGGCCCGTCGTCGAGGTTGCTGTTTCTCGACGGAGGGAGTGGCGCTGATGGCGGGCCTTCGTTCGGGCGGAGCTGGGCGTCGGGAGCTGCTCGTCGGAGGGGATCGAAGGCGAAGGCGGCGTTGAGCTCTCCGGGGATGAGGGTGCTGATGGCGTGCAAAGGTCGGAGACGTGAGCGTGTGGCGTTCCGATGGTGTAGGCGACGGCGCGGAGGCGTGACCCGTCGGAGGTGAAGGCGAGGGAGGAGAGAGAGGTCGGGGGGCAGACGTGCATGGCTGCCTCGAGCGGAAGAGGGTGACGAAGCGGAGAGCATGCGGAAAATTACGGGCCTGGGCTTTTTGTTTTGAACGTGAAAGAGAGGTCGAGGGTGAGCTGTGTTATATATGGTTAGGGGTTGGCCTTAGGAATCAAAAGAGAGGGTGATTTGCTGCCAACGAAGGGGATGGGGGTAGCTGCATGAAACGGGTAGGGGGTTTGATGGGAATGAGGGTAGATACGGTTGTGGGTAGCTGTAGGATTGGGTAGGGTAATGTAATTAAGTCAGGTAGGTAAAAGGTAATTAGGGTTAATTAGGTAATTAGTAAAAAAACGAAATTACGAAAATGCCTCTACTAGCAAACGTGTCCGGAAAATTACGAAAACATACCCACGGGATCGTATCGTCACGAGGATCATGAATACGAAGACCGTTCTGGGATTTGAGCTACGGAGATACTAGTTTTTGGCCAAAACATTTAGAAAGCGGGTTTGCGGGTTCCCTATTGAAATGATATCAGAAAATTACGAAATTAATGTGTGGAGCTCTAAATGATCATAGGATACTACTGCAGAAGTTTGAAAACGTTTTGAAGATGTTTGCATAGAAAATAAATTCATTGAACCAAAACAGCAATATCTGAACATGAATTTTAATCAGATCTTTTAGAGGTATTTGATGAAATCCGATTTTACTAAATACTCCTCAACTAGTCTGGTACTTCAAAATATTTTTATAAGAAATTTTGAAATCAGTTTAAGACTCCTGATCAACCATTACAAAATACAATTAAAATTGAATTTTCTTTAAATACTTAATTTGAAAGTATTGGAAAAATACAGGCCGTTACACCGAGCCAATAATAATCTGGTCGGGTTGGCAGAGTGACATTTTCTCCTCAACTTCAAAAGCCTGTAGCACTCAACCGAGTAATGCATTGCTCGGACTCAGTCTATTTCTACTCGGACCGAGCAGGATGCTGCTTGGGCCGTGCAAAGATGCCAATGTATCCTTCCTTTTTCCGTGTCTGCACTGCTCGACCGAGCAGTGAAGCTGCTTGGTCGAGTCTCCTGTGTCTCATATCTCCTCTTATTTTTCTTTGGTTTTCTCCCCAAATCTTCGAATCTGATGTTCTCCTCAGGCTTCCTTCCGTTTATAATGTCGATACGCATACCCCACTTGTCCATCCGGTACAAAAGACGAACTCATCGAATTTTTGTGAATATTATAGTTTTGTCTGAAAACACGAAATAGAAATAGAAAATAAGAAACTGAAAAAGAAAGTCCAAAATCTAAGAAATTGAGTTGCCTCCCAATAAGCGCTCGTTTTCAGTCATGAGCTCGAATCCCTCTAAGATATCAATTCTCATTTGGTGCGCGTGCGGTGGTCGCACGTCAATCTTCGTGATGGTGCAATCCGGCTGCATTTGATTTCCGCCCAGTTCAAGATTCTCCTCCACGTAGCGTATGGTCTCTGGTTCTTTGTGATTAGAAGAATGACGTTGAAATTCCTCATCCAATACTCGAATGTATGCGGCGACCGCTTTGTTGTCAGTTGGGTCGCCATCGTCGTCGATGCTTGTCTTCATTGGGTCTTTCATGACCCCCTCGGAAGTAAAATCCTCAATGGGTTCATCTTCAAGAAGCTCCAAATAGTTGGCCCCTTCTATATGGGCTCGCTCTCTCATCGGCCTTTATAGCCGGAACTCAGCTTCAATATCCTCCACGTTGAGAGAGAGGGTCCCTTCTCAGACATCTATCAGAACACCGGCCGTCGCCATGAAGGGGCGGCCGAGGATAAGTTGGAAGCTCCCTCCCTCAGGCAATCCATGATAATGAAGTCGACTAAAACACATAGTCCTGGGGGTATTTGGAGGATGTCGTCCCTTGCTATTCCCATCAGGTAGGTGATGGAATGATCGGTGAGCTGGATGGAAATGCTCGTCGGTTCTAGCTCACTTCCCGTCTGAAGTCTCTTGAAAATGGAGAGGGGCATCAAACTGATGCTAGCCCCCAAGTCAATCAATGCTCTGCTGATAGGCATCCCTCCGATGGAGCACGGCACGGTAAAGCTCCCCGGATCCGGTAGCTTCCGAGGGAGATGATTTTTGATAACGGAGGTGGAATCCTCCAATAGCTTGATTTCTTTGGGCTTCCTCTTTCCTGTGATGTGATCCTCCAGAAATTTTGCATAGATCGGGATCTCTGTGATGGTGTCCATGAACGGGATGTTCAGTTGGATTCCCTTTAATAGCTCCATGAACTTGGAGTACTTCTTTTCCATTTTGGCTAGGGCTAGCCTCTGTAGGTATGGAGGAGGAGGTCGGGAGGCTTTACTCTTGGATGCATCAATGGGAGGTGGTGTCGTAGCAGGCGTGACGGGAGGGGCATCTGCTTTCTCCTCAATAATGATAGGCCCATCAGTGGCCTCAACTCTATCACCGTCATCGCCAGCTTCTTCAACGGTGACGTTCTCATTGTTTAGCACCGGGACCATGACGAGGTCAGTTACCCGTCCTCCACGCGTGGTCACTGAAACCACGGCATTAGCTTGAGCTCTCGGGTTTGCCTCCGGCTGGGAGGGCAATCTCCCTTGATTCTCTAAAAGCTGTGACATCTGACCCCTCAGTTCATCAAGTGAAGAATTTATAGTTTTGAACTGGTTCGAGGTGTCCTGACTGAAGTGGATCTGACCGGTCATAAAAGTCTCCAGTGTGGCTTCAAAATTGGACTGGGGTGGATTTGGCGCATAATTCTGCTGAAGAGACTAGTTGAACTGATATCCCGACGGCCTGTAAGGCCCAGCTGGCCTAAATCCGCCATACTGCTAGTTCTGCTGCTGCTGATGCTGCTGCTGAGGAGGGGGTGGAGTCCTCTGAAATTGCGAAGGTTGCAGCCCCTACTTGGATTTCCATAGGAAAACCCCGGGTGATTCCTAACAGCTGGATGCTGCCACTGATTCCATCCCTCTCCCTGGACGTATTGTACGGTCTCAGATGTCTTAGCACCATCGTAGTGGGTCTCACTAGGGATATACCCCTGATCGACATACTCTTCTGCAGGATGGTACGACGTGCTAGGTGAAGCAGGGATGGAGTCCAGACGCTGCTCAATGTGGGCCACTTGTTTGCATAAGGTCTCGATGTGAGAATCCAAGTGGCTAGCGGCCTTGACCTCGGGAGTCCAGGTCACAACAGTCCGTTCATCATTCCATTGCTGAGTGTTGGCCGCCATATGCTCCAACAAGTCAATAGCCTCCTCAGGAGACTTATCAAGTAGGGCGCCCTGCGCTGCAGCATCTATGATCATTTTGGTGCTAGGCTAGAGCCGGTTGTAGAAGCTCTGCACCAAATCCCATGACTGAATCCCGTGGTGAGGACACTGATGTTGGAGGTCCTTGAACCTCTCCCATGCCTCATAAAGTGACTCCTGCGGGAGCTGCTTGAAGTTAGAAATCGCTCCACGGATCCAAACTGTTTTCGATGGTGGATAAAACTTATCCACAAATGCGAGCGCAAGCTTCTCACAGGTGGTGAAATGGTAGGGAGGGTGGGCCCGGAGCCAATATGAGGCTTTATCCCTTAAAGTGAACGGGAAAAACCGCAGCTTCACATCATCATCACTAACGTCCTTTGCCTTGAATGTATCACACTTCGCTTGGAAGGTGTCAATGTGATGGTTGGGATTTTCATGCGGATGCCCGTGGAAGGGATCCTGCTGCATCAGATTAATCAACCCCATCTTTAGCTCGAAGCTCGCTACCACCAATTGCGGTCTGAGGATGGAGGAGTTGTTCCCAAACGTTGGTTTCATGTGGTCCCTGATGGACCCGGTGCGAGGAGGAGGAGGATGATTGTTTTCTGCCATCTGAGTGGAGGGAGATGAAATTCTACTAGAGGCTCTCAAAGCCCTCGCTGTCTTCTCGATCTCGGGATCGAATAATAATTCTCTGGTAGATCCCTTGTAGCTAGTGTTCATGCACCAACAAAACTCAAATAAATACCGTCAGTAGCACCGAAATAAATAACAAGAATAAAAATGATGGAAAGGTGAGAAATGATTAGAATGCTAGCAAACTTCACAAAATAAAAATAAACTGAGATAGAACACTATTGCCGTCCCTGGCAACGGCGCCAAAAAATTGACGCACCCGAAACCTACACCTAGGTTCCACCTGGCGGTGTCACGATCGCCAGGCGTGGTATGGCCCCTAGGCTTCAATTTTGGGCTCAATCTGCAAGCGGACGGTGTCGAGTTATAGTATAAATGATATCGAATCCCACAGGGATGGTAATAGTGTCAATGGATTCTCAGTTTATTTCTAAGTCTCGAAGTGAGATAGCTATCGGGGGGAAAGATTGGTTGGGTTGTTGTTATAATACTAATAAAAAGGACTAGGGCATTAGGGATCACCACTAGGATCGTTGGGGGTCGACGTTGGAATAGGATCCTTGCATTGCATTAGGGCTAGGGGATTAATCCCCTAATTCGTAACACTCTCGTGGGTTAGAATTGCGGGGTATTTCGGTGGCTCTCGTTGACGCAATGGCGGTAGCCATCAACGTTAGCGGTATAGTTCGTCGATGGATCCCCTCAAGGAGTGAGCCAGACATGGTCACGAGCCTTGGTTGGATCCACCGATTTCCCTATTCGAATCCCTAGATACCCTTAAGCACATCAATTCCACAGACCGTGGGCATGATCTCAATACGGGTTATTTATGGATTCGGTAGGATCGACCGAAATACTCCCCTAAGTCCCCAATTCAATGTAGGGATCCAGATCTACATCTTCCCTATAGGATCCTAGGGCTAACCCATCAACCCTAGAAAGATCTACTCACACATAGCGATAGTAACGGATAAAAACATCATTCTTAGAGATGAAAACATTATAGCAATCAAAAGAATAGGGATAAAAGACTTACAGCGAGAAATTGATAGAAATTGCAATTTATAGATCCAGAAAAATTCCAAGATTCCAAGCACAAGAAAAATCAAGAACAGAAGTAATAATCTCCAAAAGCTCGATCCCAAATTCCTTACAAGAATTAATCTAAGAACCTCTCCAAAAAATCGCCCAGCTCCCTCCTCAAAACTATTACAAAAACTCAGAATTGAATCTCCCCAGCCGTCGCGCTCAGCTCCAAGCTTTAGTGCCCAAAAATCGCGTAATCGACGGCTTCAGCAAACTTTCCAAAAATAGCCCTGGTATTGCCGACTGAGTAGGTGACACGGTCGAGCAATGCGCTGCTCGTTCGGTTGCTCGGACCGAGCAGATGAGCTGCTCGACCGAGCATTACAGGGAATCGAGAGAATTCAAAATTGCCGCTCTGCCTGCCCAGACCGATTAAGCTCTACTCGGTCCGAGCAGGGGTCGACTCGGTCAGCTACTTGGGTCACGTCACTGGACTGGTTCAGCTGTGGAATTTGAGGCTGCTCGACCGAGCAGTATGCTGCTCGGTCCGAGCCGGCCCGTATCAGCTCCTCTTCTCAAATTGAAGCTGCTCGGTCGAGCAGCTGAACTGCTCGGCCTGAGCAGTCTGGGAAACTATCTCTAGGGGATGCTGGGGTGTCTCTCTCTCCTCTGCTCTCTCTCTTCTCCTCCAATGGCTCCGAAAGTGTGGCAAACTCTCCAGAGCCCCACCAATGTGCTCACCAGCATATCGGATGTGTCCATACCCAAGTTAGGTCCTAAATCGCTCCAAAATCCCTGAAACTCATAAAACACTACGAAACTTGAATATATCGTCAGAAATGCAATATTGTAGTAAAATGTGGGATTTGGATGCGAAAATGGCATGAGATGCAATGAAATGATGGCATGAAAATACTAGAAAATATGGACACATCACCTTGTCGTCGTACGTCTACAGAGAGGGTTGTTTGAACTTCGAGAGGAAAGGAGCAGATGTGATGTTCTCCTATAACGAGGTTCATCGATCGACAAGAAGGGTAAGTAAGGTTTGCCCATCTCTACCTTGCAAGTGAGTAGCGCCAAAGGAATGGTTGGTGATTTCCTCTTCCTCCATCCTCTCGTTGCCACCTACAAATTCAGGGGGTTGGGACCCAGCGTGACCCGGTCTACTACCTGCTTTAAGATTCTGTGGGTGGCTCGTCTATTGTTGGATGGACTAGGACCTCCCTGGTGCCCAAAGGTATGATTGTTGTTCCTCATCTCCCCATTCCTGTGAAATGTAGGTGTTGTATTGAGCGGTGCATTCTCTTGTCAATTTGTCCTTGATCTATAGGGTCCTTAGAAGTAGCAGCCTCCCTCATATGTGCTGGAGCTGGATTTGGAGGCGGTGTCTGCTTAATTGCTGGTGACAGGCGCCCAATGCTTTTCTGCACCACGGTGGCCAATACCCTGAAGCTCTTTTCGACCTGCTGAGCAAATCAGTCGAATTGTTCCTGAGACACTTTGGGTACTCTGGGCCCATTTGATGAAGATGCATAGTCTTCAACGTCTTTGACTTGAACGCAGTTTGCGTTCTGATTCTTAGTTGGACAAGGTCTGGTCCGGGGTTGCTGGGTCCAAAGCTTAAGTGATGCTTCGGGATGTCGACTAATGTTTTCCCCAGACAGCGCCAACTGTTAAGGCCAAAAATGGAGATAACTGTATTGAGGCTGACGTGGACTCTTCTGTCGAGGTAGAGCCTCGTCAATAGGTTGAATATGACACTGGTTAGTAGAACCGGGGTCATTGGTAGTGGAAAAGAGTATGCGATGCTCATTCGACCCTCCGAGCGGATCGAGACTCAAACTGTCGTTGATGGATGTCACGCCCCACTTTTCAAGTATGGAAGGCGAGGCGTGAAGAGGTCCGCTCAGACTTGAAGCTGTGAAGCTACAGTCTGATAAGCGTCTGTGTGTTCATCCATTCGCAGATTCTTGTATTGCAATAAAACAACAACAATAATAATAATGAACACATGCAATAAATAACCAACATTCAAAACAACATCCAATCTTCATTCCAAACATCCAGAGAAAAAGTCATAAAAGAAAGTACAAGAGTCTGAAAGGAAAGGCCCCAAGCATGGCCGAAACTAAGACAGAGATTACGCACTGAAAAACCTAACAGCAGCAACTAGGAAAACAAACAGCAACTAAGGAAAAGCCTCCAGTTGAGACTAGGATATGTCTCCGGTATCCTCGAACTGAACGTCAGCAAAAGCCTCAAGCTCGACGTCAGCAAACTGGTCGTCCTCAGGAATAACGTCAGACTCAAAGCCTGACATGTGACACCCAAAGAGAAAATGGCACATGTCAGCAAAAGTTTCTAAAAAAGTAAAAGAAGAGACTTTTGTGCAAGAAAACATAAAGGTAATGAAATGCAACTAGCAGTTTAAAACATGATGACATGTCATAATATTTAATGAATGCAGCAATTAAAATGAACATGATAGTTATCAATGTATGTCATGTTGTAGAAAATAGCTACTAAACATTATTTCACGATTTCACGAAAAGCATGCATGTCACGTTGTGTACATGGTTTACGCCTTTCAGCTGAAGTTGCTGTACGGGCACACTTCTGTGCTGAGTGATCGCTTAACCCTACCCCTCCATATGTGTCTGAACTGGCGCTCAGCTTCTGGATCACGAGCCAGGAAGTGTTCTTTGGCATAGAGTTGGCCTAGCCTCTTTACATCTATTAGGAGTCAGAATCCTACTCGACGTAGCTTATGTTTCATTTGTAACGTGTGCTACACATTCATGACAAGACAATCAATACATGAAATGACATGTGATATGCAATATGATAGTGTAAAAGAAGTTATTGAATGTGTACAGTTATATCAAAAGTAAACGTGACATGTGATATGCATGAACATGGCAAGGGTGTCGGATCTAGCTTCGTTGTCAAGCTAGATCCAAGTATGGGTGTCGGATCTAGCTTCATTGTCAAGCTAGATCAAGCATGGTGTCTAGGCGACTATCATTTCACCGCCTAGTCTCTTTTACACAAAAACTCAGAATAGCCTAAACATGGCTTAATATTTAACTGGGCAAGTTTCACTTGCTTGAAATAACGTCCGCAAATCTTAGATCAACGGGGTCCAGAATCTTCCTATGTGCTTAAACCAATCACCAATCCTACAGGTACATATTATTAACTTCAATTAGTTATTTAATCAAAGTAAGGAAAAATTATGGTTTTTATATTGTTAAACATACGGGTGTGTGGGTTCCTACGGATCGAGGTTTACCTTAACACGACGTGAAAGCTACACTGACGTCGGGCAGCGACGTCAGGGGTTGGATTTTGGTAGCGAGCAAAGTACGATGTGCGAACGGTAGCGAGCAAGGGGGATCTCGGCCTGCTGTTGGCCGTAGGGGAACAAGGGCCGACTGGGGTTGTAGCCTAAGGGAGGCGTGACTTGCTGTGGGTTGCACAGACAGCGAGGAGGGAAGAGGGTGGACTGCGACAGTTTTGTGGGGCTGACGGGGGTTTTTGTGGCAGTTTTTTGAGGGGAAGAGAGAAAAAGTGCGGTAATATTAGGATGGTGAAAAGGTCTGCCGGAAGTTGGGGGCTGCCGTAGGGTCGCCAGCGACAAGAGGAAGGTCGGCCGTGAGTTGTAGGGGGGGAGGGGTCGGCAGTTTTTGTGGGATGTCCGGAAACAATGGGGAAGAGGGGGAGAGATGCGGCAGTATTATGGTGGCCGGTGGCAGTTTTGTGGATAAGGGATGGTCGGAGCGACGAGGGAGTGGCCGGAGGTGGCCAACGGCGTAAGGGCTCGGGTGCAAGGTGCGGTGGTTGCTATGGGGTTGCCTGCGTGAGTTAGAAACCCTAGGTGCGTGAGTTGTGTTTTAACATGGGGAAGTTGCTAAGTAGGGTAGGAAAGGAGTGGAATTATGGGTGATTGGAGAGAGAGCCTGAGAGGGTGATGGTACAACTAGTGTGGCAAATAGCTAGGAAATATATCATGTGATAAGTAGGATCAAAAGTGATTTGATTTAATTAGAATTTGAATTAGGGATAAGTCTAGGGCTAATTTTAGGTTAAAAGTAATTCGGGTGATGAGTCAGTCTAACGGTGTCCGAAAAATATAAGAAAAATATCGGGACGACCGTATCGACGAGAGGATCAAGACTACGATGATCGGTCACATGCTAGGTTAACAGAAAATGATACTAAAAATAAAAAGTCAAACATCAAAGTCTAAAAGTTACGACACCCCTTCATTCCAAGCTGATTTGTGGAAGAATGACCCGTGAAATGATGTTCATAAAAAATTCCATAAATAACTACTTTCTCAGAGGGTCACAACGATATATAATTTCGTGCGTTTAAAATACAAGAGGAGGTCACAAAAAAATACGCGCACGAAAAAGAAAGTATGCGCACGAAAAGCACACGATCGAAAAGCGACCATGACAATGGAGATATGACCCTCTTGTTGAATCACTCCATGTGCTTCATGTACCACAAAGGAACATTAGGGGGGTCGGATCTGAGTTCTGACCCAAATTCCCTCCGATGCTTAAGTTAGAAAGGGAACTTAAGAGAGAGCTTGGAGCTGTCGAAATTGACCCACGAAGGTTTGTCTCGAGTCAGACGTCGCAAGATATTTTGGGGAAGAAATATCAAGTGGAATGTAGAATGTCAGAGTTCTAAGTTTTGTACCTCCATTTGTTCTGTTCATCTCCAGTGTATATATAGACATCTGAGGTCTCTTTAGTGACATTGTGAGGATAACAACCACCAATTATGTGGTCATGATCCTCTCCCTTTAATAGGGGTAACCGTCACCCATATCCCAGCTATTTATTTGCTTATCTTCAATCCCACGTTCGATGGGTGGAAGTGCAACGGGCGAATGTCAAGTGGGCTTTGACTGAGTTAACTTCGGGCTTCTTTTATGCGCTTTGCGGGCTTTTATTACCCACCGAATGAATCCCTCGAGAGCCGGCCCATGGGTGAAACAGCAACGATACCAAACAAAACGGATGAAGGAGAAGATAATTTGTATTGCTTAATATGATACGTGGTTATAAGAGTGATCATATATATATATATATATATATATATATATATATATATATAAAACAAAAGTTTATCATTGTTCACAAGGGCCCAAGAGACATTACATATGATACGAAGTGTCGCACAACTTCCAAAGAGACTATTACAATAATCTAAAAGAAGCTTGACTGCCAAGGGAGTGTTGCTTTAGCGGCATAATCCCTTGCTTTCCTGCGAGGCCACCCGGGTTCGATCCCGGGTGGATGGCATTCCCGCATGCGCTTGTTACCAGCTTTCTGAAGAATAAAAAAAGAATCTTGACTATTTCCTAAACACATAATTAATATCTTAACCCAAATACAAAATTGGAACGAAAAGCCCGAAAATTAGTGTTTTTTGCATTGCCAATTTCAACATGTTTGTGCAGGGAGGTGGCTGCGTTCGCCGTCATCATTGTTGTTTCTCTTTCTTTTCGTCATTTTCCCTTTTTTAATGTTGGGTCACCCGCGTGCATTTTGCAAGGTCCACAATTTGTCAGAAACCTATGTTAAGCTTTTGTGACATTGCCAATCCAGTTTGGGTTATGGGACCCAATACTAGATTGAGCTTGTATTTATTAATATATTAGTAAATGCATGTGCCTTCCATGCACAGAGACAATTGTCTTCCGGACGCAATACTGATGGAGACGCACAATACCAATGGAGACAGTGGTCTCCCATGCATAACAATGATGGGGCCAGTAGTCTCAAGGGTGCAATATCGATGGAGACAGTCGTCTCCCGGGCAAAAAATGATGGGGACAGTCGTCTCCCGATGCAAAATAGACTGCACAGACATGAATCCTATGTGTGCAGCTTGCTAAAAGTCAAAAAAACCTGGATTCAGGGGCCTAAAAGCAAAGATCACAAAATAAAACATCAGAGGCATCCTCGCAAGTGTGGGGATCACCAGGGGCCCAAACGCAAAATATCCACACAAACCCATGCACGGTGGCAACCCCAAAATTACGGGGATCCGTGGGACCACTTGCGGGTCACATTTGACGCGGGTGTGGCACCAGCGCCTGGCGCTCAGGCGCCAGCTCAGTGCCAGCGAGGCACTGTGGGCATGGGGCACGCCGTTTGGGCGAGTGCAGCTACAGGATCGTGAGATAGAGCGAACCCCGCCATCCATTTTTGTTCGACTCGGAAAATTGCTTTACTGGGGTGTTTCTCCACGGATTTGACCCGCCCGTGGGGAGACTCCACCAATTGTGAGAATAAATAGTAACAGCTGTTAAAATGATATATTTGATACAACCCCACTGATTTGGCTAGGAAGAAAGAGATCGACCGCTTGGCCCCATAGCGGACCGGAACTCTGGGCCGAAGGCCTCTGGAGCGGATCGAAATACCCCGGCCCAAGACAAGGGCCCGGTTGACCTCCGGCTCCCCACAATTATGGAAAACCCTTCCCCCGGTGCTGCTCCCCGCATTGATTACCATTCAAGATGCCACCAAGGAGAACAAGCGGGACGAAAGGAGCCATAAACGTCATGAACACAAAGGCATACAAGGGGGAGGCATTGACATAGAAGGCTCATATAAGGGACCTGGCCAATGGAAGGCCAATGGGACCGAATCCTGGATATCTGACACTTAGGTATACAATCTCCTCGAACCTTCTTCCACCTTACATTTCTCCTTCACTGCTCGACTCGAGAACTCGTGCTTGGTATCTCTGTGAACCAAGCCCGATTCCATCGGGCACTTATCAGACGAGATTTGACTTATGCATCGGAGAGGACTTGGTCGGAATCAAGGTCTGACCCCCCTACGAGTCTCTCGTTTTGCAGGACATAGGAGAAATCACCCCACCGAAGCTTCCCTTCGGTGTCCCGTCGATCACTCCCAAGTGCACCCCGCATTAAGGGTCCGCTCGGTCGACCTATCCCGTAGGTCTTCTTCACCCGGTTGAAGCTTCCATTCGATGCACCCTCACTCGGATCCGAGCATTCATGCCCAAGAGAATGCTCGGCAAATCGACCTCGAAGGTCGTCCCCATCACTCGCGACATCGACAATCCTCGGACCTCCTAACTACCATCCTTTGGTGAGAAAATACTCCGAAACATCTAGCACAGTTTGTGGAAATGAGATCATCACCCACGTCATCCATAACAGCTTACACGGACCAGTATGACAACCGATGACCTTACATGCCACCCATCCAGGAATAGGGCAGCTACTCACCACCCGAGGCCGAATACGGGCCCTCGATTGAGGGAACCGATGAATCACGATCGGTAAACTGCAAATAGTTCCACCTGTTTACCAGGGAGATAAGCACCAATTTCCAAACACTGGCAATAGCTGTTCAGTAACTCGCTGGTCTGCAATATCCTCTGGCAGGAAACCTGCAGGGTTCCCTGATTACCTGAGGCAACGCCCAACACTGCGCTCGGTCGTGGTCACATACCATGGCAGAAGAAACTCGGACCCAAAGAAACAGTTTGGTATTCCCTATGTCTCTCTTCCGAGATCCCAGAACCCCACCTCTCTACGAGACGAAAGAGGACAAAGAGCCGAATGAAATAGAGACGACCCAACCGCGGCCTCCTCCAAACGGTCCCGGTTAGCCCAAGGGCAATCGTTCAATCACCCAACCACTGAAAGCCGACGAGGACGAAGCAGGATTCCTTTCCGAAAGAGGAAAAGGAGCACTGGAAAGAGCACACCCGGTCTCCCACCCCAATACCCAACCATGGCTGATGTGGGGAAAGTCCCTCCCGCATCGTTGCTAATCAGCCCATGCAACCCGAACACCAAACCAAGGTGCCACCAAACCATGCTTCCCTGGAGGGCCCCAGGGACGACTGCAACCCACTAGTGAAGAGCTTCACTACCGCACGGGTGTCGTCCAAATTCAAAGTGCCAACCCTGGAGAAATAAGATGGCATGAGAGATCCCCAGGACCATGTCCCAGATTACAAGGGGATTATGGAGTTCCAAGGGGCTGATGACGCCATACTCTACCGAGGCTTTTATACTACCCTCCAGAAATCTGTGAGGGAATGGTATAATGGCCTCCCCGATCAGTCCGTCGAAAAATTCCGAGACATGTCCCGGATCTTCTGCCAACAATTCATGGTCGGGCGTAGGAGGAAGCTGAGCTCAGACCACCTGTTCAACGTGATGCAAAGACCGGGAGAAACACTGAGGGACTACATGTCATGCTTCAACACCCAAAGGCTGAGCGTGGAGAACTGCACCGAGGAGATCATTATGCTGCATGAAGAAAGGGGTCTGGTAAGTGATATTAAGAAGTCGCTACACCACGACCCCCCAAAAGCCTAGACCAGCTCATAGCTCGGGCGGAGCGATTCATGCTGGTAGAAGAAGCCCTTACTGCAAGGAAGAAGGTCCCCCCACCGGGACTAAGAGGAACTCGAGACGCGATGAAAACACACGTCGTGAGCTGGAGGACTGTAAACAATGGGAGAAGAACTCCAGGGGAAACCATGCAAAAGCGACGCGACACCCTCCAAACTTAACAGACCTCAGGAAGTTGTTCTGACCCAAGCCCAAAAGGAAGGCCACATCAGTAGGCCACCCTCGAGAAGGGCGGCCAAAAGGACGAGGAGAAATACTGCTGGTACCACAAAGACAACGAGCACGACACTGAAGACTGCTGGCATCTGAAGAAGGACATCGACTAGTTGATCAGTTACGGGTAGGGGTGTGCATGGGTACAGGGTACCCAGATACCCGATCGAAACCTACCCGAATTGGTATGGTCTGGGTAGATACACATTAGTACCGGGTAGGTTCCGAGTAGGAAACCTAGGAACCAGTGTGAACCGGGTCCGGTTCCGGGTCCCATTTATAGGGAACGTGTACCCAGACCCGGAACTGATATCCGGACCTGGGTTACAAATACTTAACACCTCACCACTACTTAACAGTTAACACCTTGCACATAAGTATATATAGTCTTTGTTGAATAACGAGACATGTTTATCTACATCAATTGTCACTAAATAGTGGTCTAGTGTCCACCAAACTAGTAAGAATTTATAACGAAAGCTTCAAACTATAACGTTCGCAGTCATGGAAAAGTTTCACAGATATGACTGTTTCACTTCAACTTGTCGCAAACAATGTAACTAGATTTTACAGGGTACCTGGAATCTACCCGGAACCATATGGTCTGGGTAGGGTCCGGGTAAAGGGTCCTATTGGGTAGGTTCCGGGTCCAAATTTTAGGAACTGGTCCCTTACCGGGTAGGGTCCGGGTAACACAAAAAAAACAGGGTACCCAGACCCGTACACCCCTAGTTGCGGGTACTTGAAGAACTTCGTTGACACCTCAAAGGCCGGCTCCGGAGAGGGTCCCTCTAGGAAAGGAGACAAGGGGAAAAAGGTGAAAGCCTTCCAAAATCCCTTCCAAATAATCGAGTGAGGAGTCGGATGAACCACCCCAACCGGGTGAGTAATGCTTGGTCACCTTTATCTTAACTGATTTATGCCTTCCCTTCGAAATGTATCTTCCCCTTCTATAATAAAACATGGACGAGAGTTCTTGCACCCGATCACTTACCCCCTGATACTCGCTCGCTGCATGACAGATCGGATGCCTTGGATCGAATTGAGCCTTGGATTGGCCGTAAGGCTAGGGGTAACTCCCCCAGCAGGCCGACCATCGGTTCGGCTGTAAGGCTGGCGGCAACTCCCCCAGTAGGCCAACTAAACTCTGGATCGGTCGTAAGGGTGGGGGCAACTCTCCCAGTAGGCCGGCCATCGGTTCGGCCATAAGGCTGGGGTCACCTCCCCCAGCGGGCCGACCGAACTCCGGATTGGCCGTAAGGCTGGGGCAACTCCCCCAGTAGGCCGACCATCGGATCGACCATAAGGCTGGGGCAACTGCTCCAGTAGGTCGACCGAACTCGGGGTCTGCTGTAAGGCTAGGGCAACTCCCCTAGTAGGCAGACCCTCGAATCTACCATAATGCTTGGGCAACTCCCCCCGTAGGCCGACCATTGGTTCGGCCGTAAGGCTGGAGCAACTCCTTCAGCAGGCCGATCGAACTCTGTATTGGCCGTAAAGCTGGGACAACTCCCCTAGCAGGCCGACCCTCGGATCGGCCGTAAGGCTGGGGCAACTCCCCAAGCAGGCTGACCCTCAGATCGGCTGTAAGGCTGGGGCAACTCTCCCCGTAGGCCGACCAAACTCTAGGTCTGTCATAAGGCATGGCAACTCCCCCAGCAGGCCGACCGAACTCTAGGTTCACCGTAAGGCTGGGGCAACGCCCTCAGCAGGCCGACCGAACCATGGATCGAAGGCTGGGAGAAACTCCCACAGCAGGCTGACCATCGGATCTGCCGTATGGCTAGGGACAACTCCCACAGTAGGCCGACCAAACTCTAGGTCCGTTGTGAGGCTTGGGCAACTCCTCCAGCATGTCGACCATTGGATCCACTGTAAGGCTGGGGAAACTCCCCCAGCAGGCTGACCGAACTCTGGGTCTGCTGAAAGGCTGGTGGCAATGCTCCAGCAGGAAGACCGAACCCTAGATCGGTCGTACAGTAGGGGGAAACTCCCCCAGCAGTCCGACCAAACTTTGGATCAGCCGTAGGGCTATGGACAACTCCCCCGACATACCAACATCAGATCAGCCAAGGCTGGAGGCAACTCCCCCAGCAATCCTGTTAGGATCGTCTTACCATTGCAATACTAACTACAAACTTTAAGGGGGGAGGGGGTAAAGTAATGGCAATAAATTGTGCAATTAAAATTTAACTTGCAGATACAGTATTATAAATGCAAGAGGAATTAATCAACATAATCAATCCAAATGCAAACACAAGATTTTACGCTAGTTCCCCAAATTTAGGTACGTCTATCCATACCAATGTTCACTATAATTCTCACACAGAGAAGTGAATACAATCTTACACAGAGGCACCTCATACAGAGGATTTTGGATTCTCACACAGAGAAATCCTGGCTCTTGATGGGAAATCGAGTTCCACCCCTAAGTTGTTTTGATGATGAGCACACCAAATGATGTTAATGTACTAATGACATTATCTAAAGTGTGTAGGTTGTGCGATCAATAGATAAAGAGCTCTATTCATACTCCGAAGAAGCTCAACCACACTCAGAAGATGAAGACAATTTGATAACTCTACGTCAAGCTCAAGTGAAGCTCAAAGATGAAGCTCATGGAATGTGCTCAAGCTTAAGTCAAAGAGGAGCTCAAATTCAAAAAGAAGAGCGCATCTATATCAGTATCTGATCGGCTTCAGAAGTCTTCATTTAAGTCTAAGTGTGTGAGTTATTCTTTTAGGAATATGTTAAGGCCAAGATATATTGCACACATACAAAATTTTTTCGAAACAAAGTTTTCAAACTCGTTTTAAATCTCTTGAGAGCTAAGATTTTCGATTTAACTTCGTACTCAATCTCCAAACGTCCAGGAGTTGATTACTTATCTTTTCAGCTGAGTTTCATTGAAAAATATCATCTGGGAGTCGACTACCAAAGGAGGGAGTCGACTACCAGCTGTGAGCAGAGTTTTCATTGAAAACTCTCGGGGAGTCGACTACCTCCATTGGGAGTCGACTACCAGCTGCGTTTGACTTCCCAGATTTTTCTCTTTCAATCTCTCGCTTTGCTTGATTTCTGGGCTGAAGTCAAACATTTTTTGAAATACAAATTTCCTTTGAAACTCTATAAATAGAGACCCTTGAGAACAATTCTAAAAAACCAATCTCTATATTTCTTGAGCATAACTATATTCTTGTGAAATCTCAATCGCTCTCATCGCTCTCACATCGTCGTAGCCAAAAATCTGGTTTTTATACTCTGATCTTACTATTCTTACTCTGAAATTCTTTTAAGATTAATTTTATTTTTGGCTATTGAAAAATTGTTTTCAAAATTCTTTCTTTTTGATTTCATATTATTTGAAGGATTTTTGAAAAACAAAGAATCTAGATCACAATGATTTGATTATATTCTTTGTATGATCTACGATTGATTTAAGTATTTTAGCCACATAAGCACATTTGTGATAATAGCTTGGTTATAGTATTATATTGGGTGTAAACCAATCTCCACCAAATATTGTGGTGAATTGGATTTTGTTTTTATTTGAATTTCCTTTGTGATAAGGGTTGTGGAAAATCCTAGTCAAGGCTAGGTGATTGGAAATCCTGGCAGTGATACTAGGTCGTTAGAAATCCTACGGGTGAAGTTAGGTAATTGTACTGCTAAGACAATAGTGGATTGAATCTCATACCGGATTGGTCGGGGAATGGACGTACCCAGGTTGTGAGGAAACATGATAAAAATCTCTTGTCTCTGCGTGCTTTCTGCATTTGTATTTATTTATTTGTGCAAGCACTTTTTTTATTGTTTATATACTCTCTTTGTAATTCTTTATTAATATATTGCAAAGATTATCTTTTATTCCGCTGTGTAAAATCTCTCTGATTGTAATCTTTATTTACTTGTAATTAATCTTTTTATTTGTTTAAGTTTATATTGTCGATTAAGGACCAAGCGTAGATCACTCTAATTGGCTACTTAGGCAACATTGGAAGGGAAATTATTGTGTTATAATAATCAACGAAAAAGTTTATTTAATTGTACAACACTATTCAATCCCCTTCTAGTGTTGTTTGCCATCCACAGAATCCAACAGATCTTACACAGAGAGACTTAAACTCTCATACAGAGAGATCTCAACCAACTCTCACACAGAAGGTTATACTCACACACAGAGAGTAACTAGCTTTTACACAGAAAGCTTGGGTTTCAATGAAAACACGAAGTAAAACAAATACTCTTACATATGCCTTGATGATAAACTTACTCATTAATGAATGCTAGGCATGGAAGATGATCTCCAAGTGATAAGATTAGCTTGAAAGCACTTGGATGATTTCCTTTGATCTTGACTTCAATGCATGAAGGAGATTACGAGCTCTAAGAGGGAAATACGAGAGTTTGAGAGTGGCTTAATTAAACTCTAATGATTTTCAATAGCATCAAGAAGTTCTAATGAACTCAGCACACTCCTATAGATAGTAAACCCAAAGGAACCCTCAAACCCAAAGAAACACCCCAAAATAATAAATCTGCAAAGTCTAGATTTTGGCAATTTATGGCACAGACAGTTGACTGATGAACGATTGACAGTCGACTGGTCAACGGCTCTAAAAATCCACACGGCTATAATCTGAGCCAGGACAGGCGACTGTAGAAGACTACACAGGCACCCGAAAAGGTGCATGCGCCTGAATATCCTTCAGCAGGTGACTGTCACATGGGGTGGAAAGGAGCTGGGAAAATGCAAATTTCGCACTTGCGCTTTCAGACGATAGATGAACAAAACACAGGCGCCTGTAATTTGATAGGCGACTGAAGTCTCGTCATCATTCGACTGACTTGCAAAGTGGGATGAAACTCAGAAAATGCAAGTTACGCACTTTGGCACACAGACGACTGTAGAACAATACCCAGGCACCTGATGGAAGACATGCGTCTGTATCCAATAGCTCAAGATAGAGTCAATAATAGTTGACTTGAGCTAGTGCCCAATAGCCGACTGTAGAAGGCTGGCCAGGCGCCTGGAATCACCCAGTCACATTTCCTTCCTTCATAAGTCACCTATTAGAGAGCCAAAGACTCCAATTGAATCATTTGGCATGATGAACCTTTGGGTTGGGTTCTATGATAATCCTAAGGCTCACTAAGATGGTTATATGCATATGCATGAATGAGTAGACCATCTATCAAGGCATTACATTAAACCTAGACTTAAAAAGATAAATGCAAGTAATAAAAGATATTACATATATTACATTGCTTCCTTTAGAGTATATGGCTTCAACCTTGATGCTTCCCATCAACTCCAAGCTTTGGCACCCCTTGTGTCCAAGCTTTGGTATTGCTCCTCTTGATATCCATCCTTACACCAAGCTATTAGAATCCAAATCATGCTATTCTTCACTTGATAAATATGAGACTAAAACAAGATAGAAATTAGCAACAACATATTGTTGTGGTCATCATCAAAACAATATTGATATGAAACATCAATACTTAACAATCTCCCCTTTTTGATGATGACACAAATTATGTAAACATAAAGAAAATAAAGCGCAATGCTAATGAGCTCCCTTACTTATATGCACCAATTGTAAAATGAGATTCAAAATTGTAATGATAAGAACAATGGTGATATATAATAGGCATGGATTATATAAACCAATAGCAATATGTTAATAACATTTTCCACATGAGAGGTTTACATAATCCCACATATCTCTCTACATACATATTTCTCTCTCCCCATAGATAGATAGATAGATATATATATATTATATATATATATATATATATATATATATATATATATATATATATATATATCCCCATATGCATATATATATATATATATATATATATACTAGTCATACCCCGTGCCCGCGGGCACGGATCAGTTAAGATTTTCTCCTGCGAAATTTTTGATCCAAAAAAATTATTTCCGCAATCAAAATTTAAAAGAACAACAAATTAGCATAGAAATATTTAGCGACACAGGTGCCTTTGGTGCAGAACAAAAAATGCGGTACGGAACAACAAATTTGGCACGGGCGACTTCAACACGGAACAACAAATTCGGTGTGTGCGCCTTTGGCATGAAACACCAAATTCGGCGTAGAACAACAAATTCGACGTGGGTGCCTTCGGCCTTAGGCGTGATTAATTAGTAGCGAAAATAGGGTTACTTTCTTCTCTCTTTAATATTTTTATTAGAATATATTCAGTCAGTGATATGAGTTATTTTCAAAAAGAATCTTTAAAAAGAAGTTAGTGGTGGTAATGCTCAATAGATGTTTTATTGTACTATTTTTTGTGATCTGAATTTGAATTCATGTGTTATTGTGTGGGCCGTAAATCCATTCCAAGTTCTTTGATCGATTGCTTGTAACTTGAGCAATCTAATATCTATAAAAACAGTTGGTGGCTACATGCAATTGTCTGGTGTGTCCTAATTTGCAGCCTCTATTTTCTAATATCGAGCATTGTGGCTTCTCAGTTGGCATCAACATGCATCAAACCTTGCAAGTATGAACAACAGGATATGCATGAATTTTTCATCTCAATGCTCAATGCGATCCATGAAAAGGCGGAGAGGGATCAAAGCAAATGGCAAACACAAAGTAAAATGTTGATTTCTTTATTGTTTCATGTCCTTATGTTGCCTTCCTGTGAAGTATTCAACTGGTAGATGGCTTAATTGTCATGATATGTGAAATTTAAATTTCATTGGTTATTCTCGTCACATGTCTTACTGTGGTTTCCTTGGTCTGCTGAATATGTTAATTAGATATCTTATTAAGTATCACATATACTCGATACATAATCCCAATAATTTTAGGTCCCTCTAAAAATCTCAGTTCCCCAAAAATTTAATTTCTCCAAGAAAATTTCGTTTCCCTCAAAAGTTTAAGAGTTTTAGTTTCCCTCAAAAGCTTAATTTTGGCTTCTCTATTTATGTTTCTGTGTATCTAATCTCTTTAAATGTCTATGACCCAAGCATATGCTTAGAGAAATAACTGCTGGAAAAATAGCTTGGATTGTGCGAGGTCCATACACTAAAGGATAGAATCACACACATATGTGAATAATACAGTTAATAAATATGGACAAAACAACTAAAAATTATAAGGGCAAACGACTCTAGATAAAACTATATTTCTAGCATAAATCTTTGTCATGAATAGAAGGGCATCACGTAAATGATAACGACAAATGGACACAACATAATGAAAGGCTTAGAGATGAGTAGGAATATAAAAGAAAAATAATTTAGGGGCAATAAATCCTCTATCTCAAGAAAATAATTTAGGGGCATAAAGCCCTCGCTTGCTGCGAGGCCACCCGGGTTCGATCCCGGGTGCCTGGCGTCCCCGCGCGCGCCCCTTGCCAACTTTCTGAAGAACCAAAAAAAAAGAAAATAATTTAGGGGCAATAAATCCTCTATCTCAAGAAAATAACGTTCACCTACCACAATTGATCCGAATTAAGCCTTGGGCATTGGATGTGTTCACATGGAAAATCAAAATTTTATGGTTTCCTCGGTTTTGTAAGTTGTGATATCTTCAAAAGTTGATTCTCATCACATTATGTTTGGTTAAAAGGATGTAATCAAATAAGAGTGTTGTTTTACTATGTTCCAGAGAAGATATTATTATAGAATTTACATATTAAAATATCTTAAAAATCATTGATTTAGAATATTTAAAAATTCTCTAAACAATTGAAAGACTTGCCTAAGAATCACACTTACTTCAGTCAAAATTTTATATATTTATCATATGAAATCCAATGTTCAGGTCATAAAGAAGAACTACACATTGTTCAGAATATCTTATCAAAGTACAAACTTTCATAATACACTGTTTAGATATTTTACATATTTTACATAATTGAAGCAGTGGCAGTTATGAGGAAACTAAATAGCTGAATTGGGAGAATCAGGCTCAGAACTGATCTCCTTAATCCCCTTCTTTGGAAGTAGAACTGATAGAATGTTCGGCAAAACCCTACCGCCTGCAATCCTCATTCCCGCAAGCATCTTCCTCAAAATTCAAACATGGTTCCTTGCTAGCTGGAAGTTTTTTAAGAAAATTAACTCATAAATAGAGAAAATAGCATCAAAATTTTATCATATGTGAAACAATTTAAGCAAGACTTACAGTAATTCGGATCTTGAGATAGTTCTTGCTCCAGGCAAGAACAGTGGATCGCTTGTGCCAAAACCAGCCTTTCATGCTAATCCTCATCAAAGGGCCATCCAATTCTGCAAGTTCAATCTCCTATAGAATACCACACACAATTATCATCACTTCAGCTGAACATATGTAGATAAAAATCGAAAATTATAAATATTACCCAAATTCTCGAAAAATTTCACCTATCATACTGACCAATGCATCAAATATTTGAGGGAATTGAATCATGAAAAATGAAGAATAAGAAAACTGACACCAATGCTCAAGTATTAGGATCAAAACTAAACTTAAAGAAAACAAAAAACATGTACTTGCCTCGACCTGGTATCACTCATAAATGGAAATGTGTATCTCATTTTGAGCTTGGCAAAAAAAGTTCCATACCTTCAATTTTTCACGTGCCTGTCATATCCTAATTTTCTTATTAGACCGGGACAACCAAATGGATTGGCTTGTTTTGATTTCATTTTCTGAAAAAAAAAATTCAAAGCATTATATGGATTTCATTTTCTGAAAAAAAATTCAAAGCATTATACTTCAAAAGGCAAGATTGTAAATGCATATGCAAACATCATTAATGACATTCTTTGAAATAAAAAATCATAACTTGATTTTAATGATGCCATGTTTGCACTAATTTTGCTAAATGTGCTAAATAGTACTAATTTTATTGCACATTAAACTACTCTCTCTTTCCAGTTCGTTAGTGCTAAATGTGCTAAATAGTACTAATTTTATCAATCTAAATAGTGCTAAATGTGCAATAATTTCTAGTTCATTAGCTATAATTCTATTTTGGAGGTTTGTTATCTGGCACTTTTCTTTGGGTAATAACAAATAAGTTGTGTTGCAGTCAAATTCAGTTATCCACTGGGTTATATATATTAGTTACAATTTGCAATTACAATTTGCAATCCTCCGGGAATGGGCTAGGCGAGGTTTAATCATGTACTTTTAAATGTTTACTTCTAAATTCCCATCTGTTTATTCCCTCTGTTTACTTCTAATTGTACTTTTTTGAAATCTAAATTTGACTGAATCAACCAAACAACCAAATACAAAGCTGATCAAAGCCCCAATAATGACTGAATCAACCAAATACAAAGCTCCAAAATGCAAAGCCCTAAACAGTTCTGGTGGAGGATTTGATGCTGATGAGTGGCAAAAAAATAATGGAAAAAAGATTGTTGACAGAGGACAAAGAATGCAGTTACCTTCAGTCATGGAGAAGAAGAACATGCAAAGGTATATATGTATGGCTGTAAAGACAAAAAACAAACAATTATCAGAAAGAGTTAAAGAAACCATGAATTGTGTGTGTGTGTGTGTGCGCGCGCGTGCACGCCTAGCTGTTATGTTCCCTGTTTGGTTCCCTGTTCAAACTCGTTTTGGCTATAGTTATTCGGCTACATATACCAACAAATGCCATGACCATACTCGGACGATATGGCTTTCAATAAATTAAACATTTTTTGGGGGCAAATTGACTTAAAGCTTACCCACATCAAATGTAATAAAGCTTACCCACATCAAATGTAATACAAAATTATATAGGGAAATACACTTTTGACAAACAGATCATATTGGCCACATGAACTTTAACCAACAACGGCAACAACAGGACAGCTCAGCGCCTAAATGTGTTGCTCTCATGGGCCGATGTCCCACCTTGTGAATAATAACATTTAATGTATCAAAAAAGAATAAAAGAATCAGAGCAACTGAGTATCCAATAATCTGACATACCATCCAACATATCCCCGATTGCTTTCAAGTTATAATGCACTACATGTGGATCCATACTGTATTATTTGATTGGTAGCAACAAATGAACATGCCTCAACCTAATATGTTTACATTTAAATTTTGCAATTTTATTGGATAGGCGAACACTGGGATGTTGTATTTATGTTAAATTCCAATATGTATATTAATAAGATATGCAGCTTCATCCAAATGGTGGTCAATATTTACTTAATGTGTCGATATGCTGCCCGATATCTGCTAGCTAACATGAGATCCCCTAACTGCCATGAGCTGATATTAGAAATATATTAATGAAACTCTTACCATGTATAAATTCAATTCACTCACTCATATGTTGTTAAAACTAACTGAATTTAGCATTGAAATTGGACTCCTATTTTTCATAGGAGTAGGTAAAAAAATTTCGAGAAATATTTTGTTAAATTTTAGATATCTCAAGTGACTATTCTATCTTACTGGCATACATATGAATGAAATATGTTATAGATACCTTTAATTTCTGAATGTTTATTATGTACTTGTTTCTATTAGCTACATGCTGCAAAGCTCACACTGCATTACTTTATTTAGTAAGAAACCGCATTCATGATTCATCTATTCATTTTCCATCTTGTAAATGTCTTGTCTAAACAAATAACTATAACCATCTTGAATATCAATTTGTAGTTAAATGCTTCTCTTAAGTCAATATGGATGCATAAGCTTATTGCAGGGACAGTGCTTTTCTCATTCTTATTCAATTTTGCCAATAGGTAACCCATGTCACCAAATAGAATCAAAAACTTACATGAAGTGTAGAGAAATAATAACTTGGTTTGAGAGTCAATGTGTTGTTGGCTGATAAACATGAAGTGCTGAAGGTCCCAGAGCCCATGGAGTAGGCTGTGGACAAAGACCTGATCAAGACATAAAAGAAGCAGATATTATCAAAATGAAGTACACACAATGAAAAAGAGTAAGTATAAACTCATCACTCTAACGCCAACTTATCACACAAACAATGGTAATATTGTTCTTTGAGACATTTCATCAAACACATGACAAATTCTTACAAATATAAAAAATTAACACATGTCACCAAATAGAAGCGAATGAAGTGGAGAGAAAGAACACCTTGGATAGAGAGTCAATGGTTTCTTGGATGACAATCATGCATAATCCACGTATTGCAATTACCATTGCTCAAGTTTCGTATCCATCAATCTCCCAAAGCTACAATATTCAACATAAAGGCAGTTTTCATTCAAAGAAAGAAAAAACCTCTAGATGACCATAACCAATATATTAAGATCAAGATTCTGAGCTTGGCGAAGAACCATGCACATATTCTTTCCAGTCTTGAATATGTATTGTAAAAGCGGATCAGAGCTGAACCTTGAATACATAGTCTGAAGAATTTGCTGGCAGCTGATGAACGAATTTACAACATCAGCGAGAAAACATGAATGCATGCTGCAATCAAAAATGCATCCCGAATCAAAACTTGAAACACGAACCTTTAGACGGACCATTTACAAAATCTTTGATGCCCGGAATTTGAACCAGTTATAAGGGCCGTTTGCAACCCGAAGCATCAAATCAGAGCTCTACAAAAACAAAAATGATGGCTTTTTTATTATGAGAATTTGAAATTTTGAGGGATGGACGGAGCTCTACAAAAACCCATGCTGTAATAAAAAAGGTGAGCTTATACCAGATGATGGATGATGAGCCATGGCTAAGTGAGATAGGGCACGGTTCATTTCAACTGGCCAGCAGTACAGCTAGCAGCAGACTAAATAACCACAATCATGAAAATTTCAATAGCCTTCCATGAGATATGTAAGAACACAGTAGCCTCACACAATAAACATAACCATCCATGAGATATGTAAGAACACAGTAGCCTCACACAATAAACATAACCACAAATTTCCTCGAAAATATTTGTTAGTGCTGATATTCACATTACACATTGAGCATTGTAGCAGGAATAGATTGAAAGGGGTGTCTGTAACACAATTTGGTATGTTAGTATGGAAACTTCGGTTGCCTGTATTGTAGCAGACATCAAACATCATCACCAATGTGTGTAAAAATTTTAAAAAAACAAAGCAGATTATAGTAAAAAGAAATCATCCCTGTTGCCTGAGAGGAAGAGAGCCATGTGTCCATATAACTGGTTATGACTAAAAAGGAGACAGTATATGCTTTAAATGCTACATGTTTTTTTAAATGCTTGATTATTACTTTTGTGTTAAAGGAATTTGGAAAAGAAGTGAAGATAATCACCAAATTAGGAGTAGCCATGGCACAAGCCATGGCTCTCTATATATTCATATGAATTAGAACTCCAAGGGACTCCCCACTAACTTAGTGGGGAGTAAATGGTGAGATGTTGAGGGGGGAGGCCAAAGGCCTCCCTCAACTCACAACACTCCCCCTCATCTCTCCATTACCTTGGGTTAAGCATATGAATACTTCAGGATTCGTTATGCAAATGGGGTGGATACTTCTGGATCCAGAGCCACTGTGGTTGCCTCGTTAAAACCTTTGTTGTGGAAAACCCAGTGGGAAAAACCAGCAGCTTAAGGGAAAAGAGTACAACTATCGAGGGACTCCCCCTGATCTGTACGAGCTTCAGGCTTACAGATCTCATATGTATCTATACAATCATCTCCTATTCGTCTATACATCCATCATGTTCTGAAAGAAAATACAATCATCACTCTTCTTATACAAGTTTCACTCATCTTGCGGCTATAGTAAAGCAGTGGCGTTCTGGAGTGGAATGCTCTTCGAAGTTGGTAGATGACACCACTAAAGTATTCACTGGATCAGTCTTCAGTGTGTCTGCAAGGTACTGCTGGACCTGGCTGAGCGTTTTCAATACTTGCTTCTTGGATGATGAGCTTCTCAGAAGATGTAGACATTGGAGGATGATGTGTAGATATTTAGGAGGTGGCCGGCCAATTGTGTTGTAGTCATCACGATGATCTTTAAACCTGCATATGCGATATATATTCCTTGACCCTTGGAAGTTGCGCAGAAGCAGCTTATCCTTGGTCTAGTGTTGCTCTCCAGGGCAACACTGTATCTGGTTCACAACTTTACTGGAGACGTTCTATCAAAGATACGTGCAGTTGGCCAGATAAATAAGTGTAACAAGTACACTAGAGCTAGGCTCTTCGGGACCTAGGATGTCCTCCCCCTCTTCCAGCTACTGGAAGGTGTCATACATAAGTATACATTTTTAATAGGATGCAAGTGGACATCATTCTTCATAAACTCCAGGTGTATGAAGGATATTAAAGGGTTCCACCACGAAGGGGTTAAATATATAAGCCGAGATAAGACCCTATTATACCTAGGTTTTTCATTTCCAAGGTATGCTTAAAGCTATCTGATTTCTAAATGGTCTCTGCAGGAGATCCTATTAGCTTTAAATCGACCACATATAAGGCGAATATTACAAATTCTGTCATCGATCTTTCGAAAAAGATACACAGGCAGAATATTGCTAAGATCAACTAATGATCTTTGTAGCCTTTATGGAGAAGACGTTTCTACGTCTCTCTTCCATCTCTGGGGGTAGAGTATACCCTTCTGGAAGTTTTATATAGATCTATATATCTATATTGCCGTATATATATGCAGTCACAACGTCCATGAGCTGCATGTATTGGCTTTTTCAGAGAAGTGTAGGATTAGTATGAAAATGATCACATTTCCTTCATTTCAATTTCTTTATGAAATCCGAATTATATTCCACAGGTTTTTACACATTCAAGTGTATGGACTACTGGTCCAAAGACTTTGCTTTTTAAGAGTGAGTCCAGCTCTACTCTTATTGCCTCGTACCACTTTGGCCAATCTATGCGTTTACGCTATAGAAAAGTGGGTAGACGTCATCGTCGTATTCAGCGACGTGAACGGCAAAAGCAAAAGCAAAACCGTCGTCGACGACTGTGCTATATTTGTCCAGTACCTCTCCAGTACGTACGTAATATAATGATGTTTCTTATGTTATTTCCTCTGCCGGGGAAATTAGGAGGGGAGAGGTTGCTGGTCTGAGCTCAGCATCCTGTGGTTCGATCATTTTGATATATCCAGGAATCTTCGTATTATGAGGAATTTATATAGTTTGAACCTGGCAGGCGTCCTCTTTTCAATTGAGGTACAACCAATTCTGCTGTCGGTGGATTGCATCCATCTTTGGGAATGTCAATCCTAGCTGGCGTGTTGGCAGCAGGGACGTGTGAACGAACAATCTTCTGGTTGTCCGCAAATTTATCCGTCAATTGATGTACTTTATTCTGAATGTGAAGGATCTTCTGGATCTCAACTTCACACAGAAAAAGTATGCGGATCATAACGAGATGAGAACTTTTGTGTCCCATGATATGGTCTCAGAATCTTCAGGCTTCTTTAGACAGCGTGCCTATTTCAATGAGATTTTGCTCATTAAATTCACATTTATCAAGACTTGGTGGTAAACCATAAGCAAGCAGCATCAGCAATAAGATATGGCAACAAGCGGGCCGTATCGTGATAAGTGATGCAGAATGCAGTGTGATGGTCCCAAAACATCAACATGCAACTGTGATTTTACAATGGACGTGAAATCCATTGGAGTCTCTTTACCAGAGACTCTTCTAACCCGTTATGAGTTTGAACATGCTGCAGGATGTTCAATTTTAATGCCAGTTGCTTGGCAGAAGTCTTGAATGATATGTGTAGTAAATTCACCCACATTATAAGCTTTTGAGAAAGCTAGATTGCGAGTGAATATAAAGGCACAGGTAAGACCATCTAGTAGATGCATATATCAGTACAGTAATGAAGTACCGAAAATGGGCCATTTGCCGGGTGAATAAGCCCGTAAAAGGTCACCATGTATCTCTCAATGAAGCCAGGAGACTCAAAACCCACTTTCAGGAGGGAAGGTCTCTCTATTATTTATCCCTTATGACAAAGGGGGACAAGGAAACTCAACCTTTTGAAGAATCTTCGGGTTCTCCAATGGATTCATTTGATGATGCGTCCATCATCGCTGATCCAGGATGACCAAGTCCTTTTTGCCAGAGTTAAAAACTATGGCAAAGAAAGACACTTCTGGTGCTCAGTCGAGTTGGCTTTCTATAGGAAGAATATCTGTAAATTATAGGGGCCCGACGTGGGTCCAATGAACTCGTAAGTAGATGGTCTTCTGGCCATTCTCTTGATGAGTTACATATTGATATTCAATATATATTAGCCACAATTTTCAAGTTATTTTATTTAAAAGAAATATCCTTGAAAATTGGAGATTTCATATATGTTTAAGAGGAGAATTTGCATCTTATAGTCTCGTTGTATGTGGGAGCAATATCAATGCTACACCTGTGCAACAAGGCACTGTCCACAATATTCCATACTTCATCTATAAGTAAAACGAAATTTTATTTAAGTCAATGCAAAAGACATTCAAAATAAAAGTTCGTACTTAAGCAAATTAAAGATGAAGCAACAATGAATTTTAAATGCATAGATAAAAGATGAAGCTTAATCGAGCAGGTCGTCGTTCTCGAAGTCTTTTACAGTGAACATCATTGGTGGCTGAACAGCCGTCAAGTTTGTTTCAGGCAGAGACTTCTGGCTCGCCTGATATAGTTCCTGGAGGTGGCGAGGAGTGCGGCAGATTCTGGACCAATGGCCAGTCATGCCGCATCTATGGCATTTATCCTCCCAGTTCTTCTTCGGAAGTGACACTTGGTCAGTGTTCTTTTGCTTCCATATGAAGTTACTCTTTTCTGTATTGTTTGTTGGATGGGGGTGCTGCTCATCATCCATTCTTAATCATAACTTTCCATTTGTTATTATTAGCCTTCTTCTTGTTTTTCCACTTCTGGGGAGAAACCTGGTGGGCTTCAGGGATAGGTGCAGTGTCAGCTGGACGTAAATTATGAGTGGCTAGCAGTAAATCTCGATTCTGCTCTGTCCTAAGTAAGCATGAGATCAGATCAGAGAATTTCGTGAAGTTGTGTTCATGATACTGCTGCATGAGGATTGCATCTTTCTCGTGAAACGAGGTAAATGTCTTTTCCAACATGCGTTGTTCTGTCACTTCTTCACCGCACAACTTCAGGCGTGAGGTGATATTATGAAGTGCAGAATTGTACTCAGCGACGGACTTATAGTCCTGAAGTCTGAGATTTTCCCACTCATAACGACCCACTCATAGTCCTGAAGTGCAATATTACATCAATTTGATGTTTATACCGTGCCTCCAGCGCTGTCCACAGCTCCATTGGGTCCTCTACCGTCAGGTATTCGGCCTTTAAGGTCCGATCTATATGTTTCCTAATGTAGATTATGGCTTTCGCCTTATCTACGTCGGAGACAGTGGTAGGAGTGCTACTGCTAGATGTAGCAGAAGCATCGGCCGCTGCTGGGGCCGATGAAGGAGCCAAAATGGAACCAAGGAGGGCCATCGAACGCAAGTGGAGCTTCAGGTCCACTCGCCAACTCAGGTAATTTTTTCCTGCAGAGTTAAGGACTTCGAAATCGACGCTTGCCAATTTTGCCATTTTATCTACGCAATTTAAAATAAGCATGATTTAATTAAAATTGAAATTCAAGCATTAAAAATTAAAATAAGTAAAATGTGGGGATCGGCCAGATACCCAAATAAATACAAAGTCCAAAGTCTGAATATACAGTCCATAAACAAAAGAAAAATACAATTTGGAAACCCAGAATGGGTCCCTATATTTTCCAATTTTGGCCTCCGTCTTCATTTGTCGGTACATCGGTCTTTGGTATTAATACATTTAATCCTCACTTACAAATTCTCTCAAAAAGAAAATAAAATTGCAAGGAATTTAAAAAGGGTATCAAATTGGCCGATCCCAAAAATCACATTTTAGCTTATATAAACATCCACGCAGTTTATAAATGCGACAGGCACAAAATAAACAACCACGCATGTATATAACATAGGCATATATTAAATGGAAAAAATAGGCTAGAAAATATAATAATCTCTCGGACCACGGGGAGACGTCATACACCGTTAGGTTAGTTTACTAACGGCAGAGCGGTCGCAGGATCCTTAAGAGAATTATATTTTGAAAAAAATCCTAATATTTCATAAATTAATAATAATGCAAGAGTGTTATAATTTTAGCAATATGACGCAACAGGCTCATAACAAAGAATTAAAATAAATTAATATTTTGAAAGGGGCTGCATGCCCATAAATATTATTCATTTTAATATATTATTTATATTTGGGCTGCAGGCCCATTTGCCAAAAATAAACAAATTAATTATTGCAATTGAATTTATTTGGCTTCAGGCCCAATAAGTCAATATTAAAATGTTATTAGTATTTGGGCTTCAGGCCCGGTTTCAAAATTCTAATTGACACATTAAAAATTGCAAGGATTTTGTGGGCTTCAGGCCCAATGGAAAAATATTAATTAATTTGTTAAGTTTGCAATAGGATTAACTGGGCTTCTGCCCATTTTTAGTACTCAAAAGTAATTGTTAATCTAAATGGGGCTGCTGGCCCATAAAATTTATTTTCATTTATAAACTGGGCTTCAGGCCCAAATTAGAACACAAAATTAATTATTATTCTAATTAGCTAATGAAAATAATTTCAATTAGCTATTTAAATTATCTGGGCTTCTGGCCCAAATAACCAGACAAAATGAATTAATTTTTATGTAGTAGGCTTCAGGCCTAATAAACAGCCCAACAAATTTACTGTTCTACAATATCATCTTTAAATTAGCATGTTGTACCCAGATAGCAATATCTGAACTCTGTCTGCATGCACTAGTTGTTACATCGAAAGATCTCTGATCACAAGTGCTTTAGTTTCCTTGTGTGTTTACAACATTTATTTAAAGAGACAATTCCACATAATAATCATAATAATATAAAAAATCAGATATTACAATAAGTTCCCAAGAATGAAAACCTATCATAAACAGGGTTAATCTGCTTGCTAGGCATTATAAAGCTTGCAAACTTTACCTTATAATAGATCTGAAAGTCAGAGTTAGGCAGTGGAATAGACATGTGGTATTTTTATGAATTGACACACCTCATGTGGAAACTCCATCTTTCGTTCTCAGAAAATATTGAAGTTTGTGATTTCCCCGGTGTTCAAATTGTAAAAATACCATTTATTATTTCATTGTTGATCAAATCATAAGAATGCAGCATCACATGCCACTTTCATGTTTCCTTTTCATAATAGTTTGTCATTTTTTGTGTGTGCCAATATCTAAGAATCACAAAAAAATTTCATACTTCATAGAAAATTGAACATGGCTATTTCTGATCTGTGAGTCTTTGCATCTCGAAACTTTGAGCAATGCTACCACCGATTTTTTTTAAATGATTATCAAATTGCCATATATTTATACATGCCTATAGAATAAGCTATGTAAAATAATAGTTATCAATATATTGTAATTTTCTACGGGTTCAAAAGAGTTTACCTCTAGATCAAAGATCTAGGGACGATTGTAAAAAGATAAGATCCGTAGAAAGAAAAATCCACGCTCCTAATACGCCAAAAAGGATCGTCGCAACGGTTCACCGCAACAATAGATTCCTTCGTGCGTAGGTGTTTAATTTTTGAGGAGAGATGGGATGAAAAGCTCAAGAGATGAGAGATTTACGTGCTGATAACGTGTTAAAGGAATTTGGAAAAGAAGTGAAGATAATCACCAAATTAGGAGTAGCCATGGCACAAGCCATGGCTCTCTATATATTCATATGAATTAGAACTCCAAGGGACTCCCCACTAACTTAGTGGGGAGTAAATGGTGAGATGTTGAGGGGGGAGGCCAAAGGCCTCCCTCAACTCACAACATTTTGGATGATACAGTATATGCTTGATTTTAAGTGGGAAAAAAGGAGTGATGGTTAACATTCAGCAAACATACCTTGGATTTAAAATAAATCCCCAATCTAGTATATTTTGATATTTTGCTAGATGGCTAGAATTCTTTCCTAAGAGTCCATATATCAACCAGTTTAATTAACTAAAGTACATCAACCAGTTCTTATTCCATAACAATTAAAAGCAACAAACTTCCATAACATTAAATATAGTGTCCTCGAAAATTTCAGTTCTTATTCCATAACAAATAAAAGAAAGCAAACAAACTTCCCTAGAGATTTCAGTTTCGAACATGCACACACATAATTGACCACTTTATCTAGCATGTAAGAAAAAAATTAAAGCTTACAAATTAGAAAAAATGTTAATGGAGTTGCTTAATTCAATACCTCATCATCAAATTCAGCAAGAGACTTGACATATCCCCCTCACAGGTAGCAAACATGACCTATGACTCTCTTAACGATGTCACTGGCCCTCGATGACCTGCAGTAAAATCGCAACACTAATATAACATTTGCAGGGGGGAAATTAACCGAGATAACACTAATATAACACTATTTAGCACAATTGGTGGGGGAAAAGGTTGGATTTCAAAATAGTGTAGCAATTGAGTCCAACATGTACAGAACATTATTTCAAAATATGTTGGATTCAAAACATTTACAGAACATTCCAGAACATGCTCAGGATCTCCATAGGATACATGCACATGCTATACTTAAGATTCACATTCACGATCCTCAGCGCTACAAGCTCCTTCTTGCTCCACTTCTTGATTGCCATGATGGTGTCCTGCCTAATCGCCATAGCAGAGTACCCCTCGTATTCAATGTGCTCCACGATCAAATTCACTCTCCCTTCATATGAGATCATATCCTCAGATCATTTAAAAATAAAAGCCCAAATTCAGTTAAAATTACTAAAATCTCAGATTTGAAACCTGGCGCCCGAGCGAAGACGTCGGGGCCTCCTCAAGGGTGGAGTTACTGTCATAGACAGGCTCAAGGGTGGAATTGCAAATGCCCATTTAATTTTGGAAAATGTTAATTATATTGATTGCTTTAACCTGTGGACTCCTTTGCACCATTGATTTCACTACTACAATAAATCCATATGCAATAAACCTTGAAATTGTGTTCTGAAGCACTTATTTCAGAATTACATATTTACAATGAAACTGTTTCACATGTAAGTAGGCATATAACTATATATAATCCAGGAAAGGTTCATTTTATGCATGTTTATATGCCCCTATATTTTGGATATGTAACTATAAATAGTATCTTATGGAATGTTGGATTCACATAACTATTATATGCGTTATTAAATTCCAGAAGGTAAAATCTAATGGTGTCAATTAAAAGGGATTACTTTCGTTAAAAATTTAACCAAAGGTATAGCTTTTAATGGAGTTTAATTGAAGAATTTGCTTGCATATGCAACAGACAATGTATATATCTTCCATGCGTATCCCTTCATTCTATGTATTTCATAACATACGTATTGCTAAAGTTGGTAGCCTAAGACTGTATGGAAGCTAGGGATGTAAATAAATCTAAAAAATATGATACATATCTAATTCAAAATTGTATTATGACCTGAAATTTTAACATTCAAAATCTATCCAATTAAAGAATAATGACACATTGGAGTACGCGTGCACACGTGCACAACACACATGTTCATTCTCAGGGTTACATGCTTTTGTTGCTCCAGATTCAAGACATTGTGATCAGCACAATGAACAAAAAGGTTGTTGCTCCAGATCAGTTTTTGTTTGAACATTCCAGTCCATAGATTGTCCACTATCAGGTTTCTTTTTGATGAAGTAGGGAACTTGCACTTCATATTCTATTTGTTTGTTGCCTTATGTCGTACCATGACTTTGGTTTCTTTTGAATTAGCTATTTAACAATGTATGAAACTCCAGAAATAGGGGATTTTACTTCCAAAAATATGTGAAATTTAACCTTGTACCTTTTTTTAAGTTGTAAATCCGCAACTTTTTTTTTGCTCTGGATCCTCTATAAAGAATCTGTGAAACACAAAATGTAAAATCTGTGAAACACAAAATCCTGAAATAGGGGATGCCTTCGTTTTGATTATAATTTTTTTTAAAAACTCCATAAACATAAAATTTTTCTTTGCTGCACCTTTAAAAGGCTGAGCAATCTCAAATAGCAATCTCAATAGCAATCAAATAACATACCTTTTGAACAAATTCCAGGATCCTTTGCCGCATCTACAGAAATTTGCAGCTTATTGTTAGGGACTTTAATTCTTTAGGAACTTTCATATTGACCTGCAGCAAAAGGAAGATTACCTTGTTGCAAACCACCTGAAGTAGAGATTTGAAGAGTCTCGACATGCCTAGACTTAATATTCTCTGTGCGGGAAAGTTGCACATGCCCCACTAATGGGGCTTTTTCATATTGCATGTCTTGGCCTCCAGCGTGATCATAGAATCCTGAGTATAAGCAAACTTTTGTTCATTTAAATTTCTCAGAATCAAAATAGAAATATACAGGATCATCACGTGATCTTATTTATGCATAACCGGTTATAGCACACACATAAACTTATTGACCAGACTAAAAAAATTCATCCCACATTCCTGATCACATCCAAAGCAGAATGTGTAAGTTAAGTAACCTTAAAATTGGTGTCTTATACAGTAAAAATGACCCCAATTGTCCCCAATTTTAGAGATGGTATAGTCCTAGCTATGATAAATTGTAAAGGAATAGATTTCACTTGTGGTGTCAAAGCAAAAACCATGTTGAAGAGCATGCTAATATTGTTGCTATGCATCTTTATCCCCGTTCACAGACGACTCACAATTCAATACATTCTGATGTCTGAATTCATGTTCGACAGGTTGCTGTTTAATGTAATAATATGAAGAGTTTGATGTTGCTGCAAAAAAAGTACCACGATATGAGTTAAGATGAAGCCATAATAGAAGTATAGCCTTTGGTGGAAAGCTTGTCTAAATAATAAAGTTACAGGAAACAAACATGTTTCTATTTCTGTAATTCCTTCAATATTCCTCTGTCCCTTGAATCTGTGAATATATTCCTCAAAATATATGTAATCCAACATCCTTTTTCAATTGCAATTGGATCATACAAACACTTTAAAACTTCAAAAAAATTGATCATTTAGCAATTATTTCAGAAAAGGATAGGAAGAAAAGAGACACAAATTTTCTGAAAATAAAGTTTTTGTGAATTGGATGCTTGTGAGAACTCTTTCAAGTTGTCTTGCTGACATTTATCAAATGGTTGAGACTCCTGAGGAATCCATAAATGGGAATGTATTTGAATATTTACAGGTAGATTGGATACATGGAGTTCAAATTTGCCATCATTTACACTCTGTTAAGAAATACATTTTCGCAAAAAAAATCAATACTATTTTGTTGGGGACTTTACTTTGATTCTATCTACACAAAAAAGAGGAAGAAGTTTACTGAAATAACTTCAAGGAGATAACCATCAGAGTTTGTGGACACTTCCATGAGTGAATTCACAAATTCCTTGCCATTCTGGGAGGTACATCGGATGTAAAAACTAATCAAAACAGTCTAAAGAATTATGGAAAAGGAACTCACAATTCAAATAAAAATTTTGTAATGTAAATTTGAGTAAATGTCAATAAGTAAAACCTGTTTTGAATCAGCGAGATTACCAAGTTTAATAGATGGAAAACAACAATTAATCAAAATATCAAATCTTAATCAATAATCACTAAACCTACCCAAAACCACATTTCGCTCAATAAATGCACAGTTCTAATCCGCTTTTGTATCTCACAGATTTAATAATAAATTCAGTATAAAGTGAAGATAAATTATAAAAATGAAAAAAACGTAAGGATGGAAAATTAAGAAGTGTTGATATTCAGAACATAACATTATAATGTATATATTGATATGGAGATCTCTAATGGCACATTCAGAATCAACAACCTAACATTAGAAAACAATCTACATGTACATGCACACCCTAATATTTGATATAAGAAACTTCATGACTATAATGAACGATATCTATATTGTTGAAATAATGTCCAAAAGCATTAAAATTTAGCACAGTATACTCAGTATTTGCATCTGCTCGCATCCTCCACAGACCATAGCCATTATTCTAACTCCATTTAAAGATGGAATCTTCCATAAAATTAATAAATAAAGAAAATTTCCAAACTAACATGTATATGAAAACTGCAGCAAGCACAAATGCAACATTGTTTAGAACATTACCTTGATAATGCTAATATCGATTGTACCATATCATTGGAACCAGCAAAGAAAAGCATGCAAAAAAGTTATATATGAAAATTGTGCACCAAACCTGAATTTTACTTTTCCATCCAAAATTGTGCACCAAACTGATCTAAACCATGACTGTTGAGTGCACAATTGTGCACCAAACCTCTATTAACACTAACCTGAATTTCTATTTCCATCTAAAATTCTTGAAAAAAATCACCAAATCAAAATTTTAAAGATCAACAAAACAACTATGTCATGACCTGATGGTATTCACTATTAACACTAACCTGAATTGATGAGTGTCAACAGAATACACAATGTTAATAGCATGCGTACATGAGGAATACTATGCCATGACCTGATGGTATTCATTATATAAGAATTGATGAGTGTCAACAGAATACACAATGTTCATAGCATGCGTACATGAGGAATAATATGCCATGACCTGTTATCAAATCATAATTTTTTTCTTTCCAACCTCTTCTCTATTTTTGGGTTCACAAATTATCACAGTCCCACCAAGATTAAATTTTTCAACCACCAAATCTCATCAAAACCAAAATGCATGTAGGAAAAAAAATCAATAAACCATGATCACAGGACTTGGTTCACAAATTACCAAAATGTGACTTCCCTCAACCAACATTTTGAGAACTTTGCAGGCTGTTGATAGCAAAAATAAAGACAATAGAAAGAACCAACACTAAAAGAAAAGACCACTTTTAATATTCATTAATCTTGATTGCATAACAAACTGCATGTCATGTCTTACATGGAATGTAGCAAAGCTTACCCATCTTTCCATTGTCATGCGAGTCAAGCCCTGGATCACATCCAGGCAGGTGATCTCTTGCATTTCCTTTCCATGCCTCCTCAAAGCCAACCAACTCATCTTAAAAATTGTAATTATTAGAAGAAGAAGAAGAAATCATATGTTTAGATCTCTAAATTAAAGAACAGTTCCAAATTTTATTGCAAAGAAACCTTCATTTTGGTTGTGTAATGTCTGCAGAGTTTCCACTTTCCCATCAGAATTCAATTTCCTTGTTATTGAATGCCCCTACACATACAAAATGACACAAATTCAACCTTCAGAAATTCAATGGCAAAAAAATATGAGAGAAAAGTAAACTACAGTAACCTATTTTATAAAAATTTCAGTATCTAAACCCAAAAATCTGCTTGATGTAGTGGTTTCCCAACTTCACAGCAATTTATTCGGTGGACCATTTCAATGACGTGCTACTTCAGAGCAATCAAAACCTACACCCAAAAAAAGAGAATTCCATTAAAAACTAAAAACAATCCACAAATTAAAGAGATTCTATTCTTCTTGTTCAGCTTCACTTTCCTTAGAGATGATAGGCTATAACAACCAACATGTTTGACATCTGTGCTATAACAACCAACTTGATGGAACAGCTTACCAGATCACTATTCATTTTAAGCAATGAAGTTGGAATTGGGTCCTGTCAAAATGCAGCAGTTGATCTCCAAGAAAAGTGAGCTTGAGGACCTATCGATATTGAGATCTGATGAAGTAGCAGTTGATCTCCAGCAAGATCGAAACTTTGCTCAACCCAATTGAACTCCAGCATCTTGGACAGCTCTTTCCCACAGTCATAAGCCCTAATGAACTGATCCTCGACATCCCTCAGCGAGTCTAGTAGATCCATTCGCTTCTCAGGCGAGTCCACCACCGTCAGCCCCCTCTCCTCACCCGCCACCATTGCTCACTGTTTTACTGTCTCTCCAGCTTTTTCGAGCACCAGTGGAGGTGGCGGAGGGGAGGGCGATGAGAAGGGGACAGAGGGGGAGGAGTGGCGGATGATGAAGAGGTTGAGGGCGGCAGCGGGGTGCTCAGGGGAGAGGGGTGACCGCGAGGGAGAGTGATGGGGTTTCTTTTTTGATGAAGATGGCCAGGGGCGAAGACAGGAACGAAGTGAGAGAGAGGGAGGGAGACGATGGGAGCTTACGAAGTGGGCTGATGTTTTTTTACTGTGGAGAGAGAGCACGCGCCCATTTTTCTTCCCCAAAATTTATTTTCCCCCCAAAAATTTCAAACTTTGTTTCAAACTTAAAATTTCAAACTCAATTTCTCTTCACTTATCCAATTTCTCTTATCTTATCCAATTTCTCTTATCTTATCCAACTTCTCTTAATAACAACCCTCAATTATACCCAATTTCTCAACTCTTATCCAATTTCTCTTATCCAAAACCCCATGATAACATCCCTGTTTTATAATATAGATATATATATATATATATCCCCAAATGCATATGTAAGGAATGCATGATTTACATAATGCATATCTCTCCCCCCTTAACATTGTCAAAAAGGTGGACATCAAACATATCCCCCTTGACATTCTAATAAAGATGTGACAATATGCAAGAGATAAAAAGATGTATGATACCAAATATAAAAATTTATTGGATATCAATCACTATCCCATGCTCTCATTAGATCATAGAAATGGTCAAATTTTTGACTTCCAAGGTCTAATACCAATTGTAAAGAAAGAAATAAAATATCTTTAACAATTGAGATAATACCAATTGTAGAAAAAACTTGTAAGATAATCCTCTTTACTAATTGTAAATAATACTTGGAGCCATGTGCCTAAAGTGTATCAAAGCCAAGATATGAAAAAATCATGTAGTATTGATACAAGTGGCATTGCCAAAAGAAAATATAGCATTAAAAATGATGGCAATATCCAAGGGTTGAATTTGAGACCAATAATAACCAATTGTAAATAATGATCTCAAGAACGACCCGAAATAAGAGTTAAAATATATTTTAAAATATTTTAAACATATTAACCATATTAACCCCCCCCATTGTCATACACATGGTTCAAACATTGCATGTATGGCAATGTATTCCCCAAGGTCCACATTTTCATGAAAAATAAATAATTTGAAAGATTTTCAAAATCATGAAAAATCACACAAACAATGGATATGCTAAAAATAAACATTTAAGCACAATATACATGCAATATGCATATGTCAGAGAGACCTAAATATTAGGGAACCAAACACAAGAGAAGTTTGATTTCCTAATGTAATCACATGAGGTGATCAAATCCCTAGATAGAGAGTTGATGTATATATCACTCTCTTGCACTACAAGTAGTGAGAAGCTATAAACTCAAGGATTTCCTAGGCAAGGGTTTTGCCTTTGCAAGAGGGGGTGGATGTGGCATGCATAGGTGTAGAAATAACTTTCTTGGCATGCATAAAGTGAGGATTTTGTTTCTTAGCAAAAAATGAAGAATTTTCATTTTTCCTCACCACCTTGTGATTTACATGCTTCTTGTTGGTGTTATTGTTGTACAAGAAAGCATGATGATTCTTATTAGGTGCTTTAGCAATATTTCTTGAATTTGCACCAAAAGAAGAAATAGAGGTGTGTTTGGGTACCACATTACCAAACCTCCTCTATGGTTTACCGGATGTTGTTTTTCAAGAGAGCCGTGGAGTGAATCCCTAGAATGAATAAAGCTTATAAGCTTTTGGGATTCCTCTTCGCACTTCAACATAAGTTGTTAAATGCAAGATTCTGAGTTAAGGTTTTGAGCTACTAATTTTCATTTGAAATGCTCAGTTCCTTAACTTGAGAGAAAAGTGTCTCTCTCTCATTAGTGTCCACAAACATGCAAATCATTATTGTTTACACTAGAAGATTCAAGTTTATACATCTTACTCATAGAATTTTTAAATTTAGCTTTCAATTTAGCATACGAGTCGATGTACTTACTTGTCCCATTGGAGACCACACTGTAGCGGTATTCGAGCTCCTCATAGGGTATCTTTGGCTCATCCTCTACTTCCTCATCGTTTCCTCCTTGCTAGAGCTTGACGAAGACTCTTCCCCTTTGGCCATGAATCACATTTCTTCGTCGGGGTTGAGCCACGCCTCTACCTCTTCATCGCTTGAACTTGAGGAGATTGATGAAGAATCATCAAAAGATGCAAAGCACATGTGAGCTCGCTCATTGTCATCCACTTTTTCATCACTTGATGTGTACTCATCAGAGTCATCAAATGTGCTAACAAGTCCATTCTTTTGGTTCTTGAACTTGGACTTTCCTTTCCAATGCTCCTTCCCTTTACCCTTGTAAGTCTCTTTGGTGGGTTTGGAAGGGCATTCGATGGAGAGATGATCTTTTCCTCTACAATTGAAACTAATCAGATGGCTGGATATAGAGGCAAACTTTGAAGAAGATTTACCTTACTTGCTTTTGAGGAATGCTTTTAGTTGCGTGGCAAGCTCCACGATTTCATCTCCACTAGCCTCATCTTCTTCATCTTCTTCACTAGAAGCTTCTTGATGGAATTTCTTTCTCCATTTGATTGGCTCCTCCTTGACATGGAATGCAACCCCCTGTTGCTTCCCTGGCTTCTTAGGCTTGGTTGGTTAAATCTCATTCTTGTGTTGAAACTTCACTTCGTATGCCATGAGATTCTCAACGTACTCCTCAACGATATATTTAGACATGTCATTAGACTCCAAAATCCCGTTGGCCTTTGACTTCCATTTGGGTGTAAGAGAGTCAAGGATCTTCTCCACTCGATCCTCTTGGAAAATCACCTTCCCAAGTCCTTCCAAAGCATTCACGATGTCTGTGAACCTTGTGAATATTTCTGTGATGCTTTCTCCTTCCTGCATCTTAAACATTTCATATTTAGATCTAAACACACTTTGTTTAGATTTCTTTACCTTGAACATTTCATAAGTAATCTCCAAGATATGCCAAATTTCATTGGCCGATTTGATATGGAGATGCGGTTGAACTCATTTGGAGTGAGGGCGCAATGGAATGCAGCATTGAATTTGATAGAGTCCTTATCCGCCTTTGTCCTTGAGGCCGCTGGTGTAGTAAGTTTCTTAAAGGGTGACTCCGTGATGTCCCAAAGGTCTTGACCCTCCAAGTAGATCATCATCCTGATCTTCCAACTTGGGTAGTTGGTTCCGTTGAAGAGCAGGGGTTGAACAGTTGATAGACCTTCTTCATGAGACATGTATGAAGCATTGAATGCCATCATTGTTGTAAGCTTCAACCTCACTCTGATACCAATTGTAAGGATCGTCTTACCCTTACAATACTAACAAATAACTCTAGGGGTGATATAGTAATGTCAATAAATTGTGTAATTAAAATTTAACTTGCAAATGCGAAATAATAAGTGCAAGAGGAATTAATCAACACAATCAATCCAAATGCAATCACAAGATTTTACCTTATTTCTTCAAACTTGGGTACGTCCAGCCACAGCAATATCCACTATAATTCTCACACAGAGAAGTGAATACAATCTCACACAGAGATACATCACACAGAGGATTTTGGATTCTCACACAGAGAAATCCTTGCTCTCACATAGAGAGACTTAAACTCTCAAATAGAGAGATCTCAACCAACCATCACACAGAAGGTTATACTCTCACACAGAGAGTAACTAGCTTTCGCACAGAAAGCTTGGGTTTCAATGAAAACACAAAGTAAAACAAATACTCTTACCTATGCCTTGATGATGAACTTACTCATTAATGAATGCAGGCATGGAAGAGGATCTCTAAGTGATAGATTAGCTTGAAAGCACTTGGATGATTTCCCTTAAGCTTGACTTCAATGCATGAAGGAGATTAAGAGCTCTAAGAGGGAAATAAGAGAATTTGAGAGTGGATTAATTAAACTCTAATGATTTTTAAAAGGATCAAGAAGTTCTAATGAACTCAGGCCACTCCCATATATAAGATGCCCAAAGGAACCTTCAAACCCAAAGAAAAACCCCAAAATAATAAATATGAAAAGTCTAGATTTTGGCAGTTTACGGCACAGATAGTCGACTGATGAAAAATTGACAGTCGACTAGTCAACGGCTATAAAAATCCTAACGGCTATAATCTGAGGCAGGACAGGTGACTGTAGAAGACTACACAGGTACCTGTACAAGGTGCATGCGCCTGAATATCCTTCTACAGGTGACTGTCAGAAGGGATGGAAAGTAGCCGAGAAAATGCAACTTTCGCACTAGCGCCTTCAGACGATAGATGAACAAACCACATGCACCTATAATTTGACATGCAACTGAAATCTCGTTATCAGTCGACTAACTTGCAAAGTGGGATGAAACCCAGAAAATGCAAGTTATGTACTTTGGCACACAGACGACTGTAGAACAATACCCAGGCGCCTGATGGAAGACATGCAACTGTAAAATGAACGTCAATTGTCTGTCTCCAATAGCTCAAGATAGATTCAATAATAATTGACTTGAGCTAGTACATAACAACCGACTGTTAAGGCTGGCCGGGCCTGGAATTACCCAGTCGCCTGTAAGACCTTCATCAGTCGCCTGTTGGAGAGCCAGATACTCCAATTGAGTCAATTGGCATGATGAACCTATTGAGTTGGGTTCTATGATAATCATAAGGCTCACTAAGATGGTTATATGCATATGCATGAATGAGTAGACCATCTATCAAGGCATTATATTAAACCTAGACTCAAAAAGAGAAATGCAAGTAATAAAAGATATTACATGGATTACAATACTTTCCTTAGAGTCTATGGCTTTAACCTTGATGCTCCCCATCATTTCCAAGCTTTGGCACCCCTTGAGTCCAAGCTTTGGCGTTGATCCTCTTGATGTCCATTCTTGCACCAAGCTATTAGTCTCCAAATCATGATATTCTTCATTTGATAAATATGAGACTAAAACAAGAGAGACATTAGCAACAACATAATGTTCGTTGTCATCATCAAAAAAATATTGGCATGAAACACCAATACCTAACAAGGCCGACCACTCGATCGGCTATAAGGCTAAGGACCATTCCCCCAGTGGACCAATATAACTCTTGGTTTCTTACTAGCCATTACCCTCCTGAGACACTCCCCTCGGCTCGAGCCATCAGCCGACCGAATTTGGCCTAAGCCTTGAAAAGTGGGGCAGACAAACCAAGGGCCACATGCAATATAGAAAAAAATAAGACAAACACAGCTATTCCACAAAAGAAAAGATTGTATTCAGAGCAAACAATAGAAGTTTCCTTCAAGCAGAAGGAAAAGCAAAAAGTCGTCTACATAGCCTATGGGGTGGTGGCTGAGGTCTCCCACGCCTGATCGGTCTCTGCAATCCCTGCCCCTATAGATTCGTCAAGATTGGCCGAAGAACGAGGAAACATTTTCCAGATCCGCTACTCATATATCTGAAACCCCTCTAAAAAGGAATTCACAACCAGTGGAACCAAAATCTCCTCGTAGCCCCTTGCCACTTTAGCAACAAGCTGGTCAAGATATGCTAACCTAAGGGAAGCAATCTCAGACCAAAGGTCAGCCTTCTCTTTCCTATGCTTCTCCCGCCCGAGAGAAAACGCCTCATCGGTCTCCTCCTTCAAAGAGGACATGACCTGGGCAGTCTCTTCAGCTGCCAACCGAGAGGCGTCGCGACCGACAACGCTCCCTTCAGTCTCCCAACCTCCGATGTCAGCTCGGTAACCTTGAGAAGTATGGATCGCAGCTCCCTACGAGCCTCCTTGGCCGCTTTCTCGGCCGCCTTCGCCCTCAGACGTTCACGTTCGAGGACTGTCTCGACCTCAGCCATCTGCACCGAACACAGCCGCATCTTGATAGCCATCGAGGACATCTGTAAGGCGAAAGAGTTAAGATCGTTCAGAAATAATGGGTGGTAGAGAAAAGAGGAGAAAACCAACCTGCTGGCTCTGCCATACCATACAGTTTGCCAGGTTCTCGGGACCGACTATCTCCAGGAAGGAGCGATCCCATGGAAGGGTGGAATTTTGTGCCAATTGGACGGCCACACCACAATTAGCAAAGAACAACTCGCCAAACGGTGTCCCATGGGCAGACCCGAACACCGGCAACACCCTTGCCAGATCGACGGGGGTCTGCTCAGCCTAGTTGATCTAGGGAGCCTCCCCCGATACTTGAGGACACCCCTCGTTGGCAGCTAATGAGTCCCGTACGGCCAGGGCGGTGTCACCTCCCTTCATCCTCTTTTTTAGCGTCTCAAAGGCCAAGGGAGAGCACTCTTTCCTCTTCCCTGACCCCGACCGCCTCGGATGGGGCCACCTCGAGACCAACCGAGTCCCCCTTGCTTGAGACTGGATCGTCAGGAATAACAATCGGGTCCTCCATGATCGGAGTCAAAGCCGAGTGGGAATCCGCTGAACTCAATGCCCCGATCGGCAGCTCGTTCGCTTGCTGCACCTCATCCGCTGAGCGGCATGGCAACTGACTAGATGGACCAAACTTGGAACTCTGAAAACCTTGACGAATGAGTTGAAAAATGTCAAAGGGTTGGTTGAACTCTTGACCCGCCATTCCTGACAGAAAATGAATGAATCAGGGTAAGCTCAATGGAGGAACAAGGCCTAAAAAACTAAAATTTACTGGGGGACCATAATACGCTCTTAAGAAAAAGATCGTCCAGCAAAGTCCATATCGATCTCTCCGCCTCAGGCAGAGCCATGAGAAAGTCAGCGACCTTGGAATCAATCTCAGGAAGTGTTAACTCCAAGTCTTGATTGCCTAAGCTACACCAGCAGGTAAGAATCTCGGTGTTCCTAGAGAAGGTGACGAAAACGAAGTGATTCCTCCAATTGCCAACCCTACGTGGCAGCCCCCGCAAGAGTTCCTTGCCCCTCTTAGCACAAATGTGGAGCCATGTCCCCGAAGAAGCAAGCCGTGTCCGATAAAAATAAAAGAAGAGCGGCAAGATCGGCACCACCCCATGCAACTGACAGAGCATGACAAAACCGACCAAGGGGCGAATCGAATGCAGGGTCAGCTGGTAGAGGGATATCTGCACGAAGGCCAAAACCCCGATAAGGAAGGGATGAAGAGGGAAGCTGAGCCCTAGCCGAAACATTTCGGTGTACACCCCAATTTTGGAACTCCCAGGAAAGCAAACCCGCTCGTCATGAAATGGAACACGAACCCCTACGGATAAGAAAGATACTCCACCTTGATTTCCTCAACTACGGAATAAGGGACGATAGAAGCCGCATCTAGAACCGCCGAGAGGACACATGACCCCTCAGTCCCAGATGGTCCCATTCGCTGGCTCAAGTCATCAAGAAGCAAACCCGTTCCATTTAGAGGAGGTCCTTCAAGCACAGGAGGCGGCAGAACCCCAGGAGCCGTATCGGGATCATTGGGTTTGGGCACACTCCTGAGCCTCAACACCCTCTCCATCTACCAAAGGAAGAACACGGGAATGGAATTACCTTGCAAATACAAAGAAGGAGACGTCGAAGATGAGCCAAGCAAAAGGATTCTCCGGAAACAGGATGAGACAAATGCGAAATTATGAGGCGCAAATGAGGCTCCCCTCTGAATCCACCATCTTATATGAATGGCGTTGAATCCAGGCCCTTCAGAGAGGGGCACGTGTCAACATCCCGAGGGGGCGGCTCTCTGAGTTCCACACCCAAAGGGCGGGAGAACCCTTTTGACACACTACACCATGATGACATTCATTAAATGCGGCGGCTCGACTACCACGCCAGTTAAATCCATATGTATCGCATCCCCCCGACCCGAATTGCCACGACTGATCCACTCGGACGATGTGGGTAATTGATACAACCCCACTGATTGGGCTAGGAGATCAACTGCTCGGCCCCATATCGGGTCGAAACTTTGGGCCAGAGACCTCTGGAGCAGATCGAAATATCCTGGCCCAAGACAAGGGCCCAGCTGACCTCCGGTTCCCCACAATTATGGAAACCCCTTCTCTCGGCGCCGCTCCCCGAATTGATTACCATTCAAGCTACCACCAAGGAGAACGAGCGGGATGGAAGGAGCCATAAACGCTATGAACGCGAAGATGTATGATGGGGAGGCGTTGACATAGAAGACTCCTATAAGAGACCCGACCAACGGAAGGCCAATGGGACCGAATCCTGGATATCTGACACTCAGTTATACCATCTCCTCTGACCTTCTTCCATCTTACATTTCTCCTCCACAGCTCGGCTCGAGAACTCGTGCTTGGTATCTCCGCGAACCAAGCCTGATTCCACCGAGCACTTATCAGACGAGATTTGACTTAGGCATCGGAGGGGACTTGGTCGGAACCAAGGTCCGACCCCCCCGACGAGTATCTTGTTTTGCAGGTCAACGGAGACATCACCCCGCCGAAACTTCCCTTCGGCGCCCCGTCGATCACTTCCAAGTGCACCCGCATCAAGGGTCCGCTCGGTCAACCTATCCTGGAGGTCATCTTCACCCCGCCGAAGCTTTCCTTCGGCGCACCGTTGCACGGCTCCGAGCATTTCTGCACAAGAGAACGCTTGGCCGATCGACCTCGAAGGCCGTCCCCGTCCCTCGCGACAGCGACAGCCCTCTGACCTTCGAACTATCATCATGTGGTGAGAAAACACCCCAAAACAATATCATTTGCAAATTTAATTATTCGCTTGCCAGCTAAGGCAACGCTTTGTCTGTTCTAATGGATTCAGCCGAAGGGAAACTGGTATATGATATTTCTCTTAAATTTGAATGAATTGAATAATTAATCTTAAATTAATTTTATTATAGGTTCAATTTAACCAATAACGTAAAATAAGTAGTGACGGCCACCATATATCTAGCCTTCTATATCATTGCTAGGCCAATAGAAAAGATAATTTTATACTCCAGTTAAAACATAAACATTTAATTTCACTCCACTCCTTCCTTTTACAACAATATTCATGAATAAAAGAATTAATTAGCAAAGGCTATTGGATCATTTGTTGCCATTCCTTTCCCTTCTTTCTCTTGACAGCAGTTCTGCAAAACGAGCCAGCGCATCTTCATTTGTTCCTTCCCCATCGACCGGCTCGTACAGCCCCGTTTCTATATTCACCCTCGACACCGGCTTCTTGAGCAGGTCCTTAGCGATCTGAACCATGCTCAACAAATTCTCCCTCGTCGATACATCAACCGACGAAGTGCTCCCCGTCAGCGCATCCTCCTGTTAATTTCACGACACTTGCATATCTTACTACATTTGTATTCAAAGTTGATTCAAACCCTTTAAATCTACACTTTTTTTATTACCATAACCATCTTGATTCTTACCTGGATGCGAAGATAGTTCCTCTGGGAGTGGAGGGCTTGAAAGACGACGGAAGCATGGATGTCGACCATGTCGGCGCTCGCGTGGGTGAATATGTCGATGAGAGGGGTGGCGCCGTCGTCGTACAGCCACCCGAGAACGCCCCACTTGGCGCACTCCTTGGCGCCGAACTTCTCTTCGATCTTGGCCGACCCTGTCCCGAGGGAGACGACGAGGAACCTCCCGTAGTCCATAGGCTTGACAGGGAAGAAGTCCGGGTTCTCCTTGAAGATCTCCTTGGTCACGACGTTCATCGCCGCCAACGTCTGCTTCCACATCAATTTATCAGTATTGTCGTTTATTTATATTGAAAACTTTACTAGCTACGAAATTAATTAATTAATATACAGGATTGTTTGCTGCGACTCCGCCATCGACAAGGTTGTAGCTCCTGGTGTTCCCTTTCGAGTCACTGGTTTCGAACTGGTGAGCAGGGAGGTAGGTAGGAGCCGCTGAGGTGCCAATGCAAACGTCCGACAGCAGTGGATCCTTCAGTGCTCCGGATTTTGCCTACATCAATTGTGGCAATTTTCATGTTACTAAACATTAATATCGAGTTAATGGTATTGAGATATGTCTGCAATGGGGCACCTCAATGGTAGAGAAAATGGTAGGCTGAAGGAGCTTGATGTCGAAAGTCGGCACCACGATGTTTGTTAGGGTTTGGTGCAGTTTTGTGTCCCCGAGCAACGCTCTCACCTTAGAATGCAAGAACTTCCCGTCGTATTTAGGCCCGGTGACTGCACGTAGCATACTCATCGCTGAAGTTAGCATCCCACCACTGCATGAACTAAACATTCCTTTTGGCCTAACAAAATAAACCCAAAAGCACTCATGATTTAAACTCTCTGTCTCTGTGCGGTATATATCATGATAAGAGGAAAAAAAAATGAAAAAAAAACTCACTGTTTTTGGGGGAATATCTTGGGGCTGTTCTCGAGATAGAACTCGTTGATTTCGCTCGCTTTGAACAGTGGCCTTTTGTCCGCGTTCGGAGCCGTGAGCATTGCAGTGACCAGACCGCCAGTGCTTGTTCCGGCGATGACGTCAAAATAATCAGCAATCCTTGCTTCCGGCCCATCAAGCTCCTGAGGTGAAACCACACAACATCCCGGGGTAAAAATCAATCCATAGAAAAAGATCAGAAAACATGCAACGCTATAAATCGTTAGCGGAGATGGCGACGTACTTGAAGTTTAGATTCGAGGAAGGCGAGGATGGTTCCTGGTATGATCCCTCTCACGCCCCCTCCGTCGATGCTTAGGATTGTGACCAACTTCCCCGATGAAGGGGGTGGGTTTGCGATCGCGTCGCCATTGATGGCCATGGCTTGAGGTATAGTGCAAGCTTAACTAGTTATGAGGGCTTGCAGGACCGTGGATGGCTTATTATGACGATTTAGAGAACAAATCAATTTAAGGTTTATGATGCTTGTTGTCATTTGTATATGGAGGTATTTATAGGCAAGTATGGGCCTGAACTAGGGAAGGACTGCAGGACTTAGCATTCTTTTTTTGCCTTGATTAGTTCAAATGCGTTTAGTTACTTATGAGTAGAAGCAACCGGAGATTGGACCCAAAGAGAGAGTTATTGCCCGGTCTAATTTCTTTGAACCCGCCAGATTGGACCCAAGAATCTGGATACTAATGCACATTTTATTTTCTTCATTTGACTGGACCGGAACGTACTAGTACTGGTAGCATGAGACAGAGTCTTTTGATCTTCATCTTGGCGAAATTTAAGATCACTGACTTGGGTAAACTTTTTGCATGTCACTCTTTAAACACATTAAGTATAATCGCATATTGATATGTCATTTGGCATATTATAACAGTTTAGAAGTTGTTATAATATGTTGGGTGACATGACTTGGATTAGGACCGATCAAATCTTTTTGTTGCATGGGGGGGAGATATGAAATGATGCAGTCGTGCAGGAACCAAACAACGCACGCAAATGGGAAGTGGATATGAACATTCCTATTGTTGGAAAGGAAATTTGGGTAAGCTAGGGATGGCAATGCTGTGATGAATTCTACATTCTTTCTTTGGAAATGTTATTAATTGAGTCTTGAAGCGGTACGCCTCTTGTGGACCTTGAAATAGCAACATTCAAAATTAGGAGGGAGGATCAAGGGCTCATCGTACCGGAAGAAGGCAAGAAGGTGGCGGACTACCTTCCTTGCAGCTCATACAATTAATCATGCATGGTTGGATTAGTTCTCCCCTAGAAGCCTGCGTAATAGGGCCTAGCCCAGCTCATATCCAACTCGGTCCAATTAAAGCAGCGTTTGGATCAATCTTTTGCCATATTAATTGCGATTTGTTCTGAATGTATCACGTAGCACTGTGTAAAGGTCCATGTAGGGTATCCTATCTAGTAGGAGATTAAGAGTTTGTATCCTATCAGGACGAGTTAAAAATTTGGGCCCTTTAAATATAATTTTTTTAAAATTGAAATACTAAATTTTTTTTTTTGGGTTTGAAACCTAACCAAGTGCAATGCTAAGAGGCTCATCCCTACGCCTTAAATTTTTATTGATATGCTAAAAGATGGTCCAAAATAGGGGGAACATAAAACCAATACCCCTTAAAATAAAACATATACAAGGATTAGCATACGAGAACATGTCATTATTACCGCTCCACGTCTGGCTCTGCTTGATTTGGAACTCTTGGCATATTCCCACAATACTTCTTGCTTCTGAAAATCTTGTATGTTGTACCTGCAGAAAAATCACATATAAACCGCATCTAATCTAAAATGACTCATCGTTGCATTTTCAGAAACAAAATCATAAATTATATGTTCATCATCAATAGTTTTCAACATATTTTTTTCAATACTTAATATTGTTAATCCATTTAACCTATCTTGAGTCATAGTTGTCCCTAAATAAGATTTTATCAATTTTAATTTTGAAAAACTCCTTTCTGCAGATGCCACAGTAATATGTGTAGTTAGTAAAACCCTATAAGCAACCAAAATATTTGGAAACATATCCATCTTTTTTACAAACTTAATAACTTATATGGAGTTCCATGGATCTCCATATAGATAGCTTCAGCTGGTAGCATTACCTGCAATATTTGTAATTCTGAAAGCAAACGTTTTGCATCAATATCACAATCCTCACTATGTGTTAAAACATTTTCAAGTTTCAAACAATAATTTTTCATATCTTCATCATCCAATGAAATTAATCGTGATGCATCAAACAAAAGCCAAATATAGACTCAAAAAGTTCCATTTGTTCAAATCTAATTTTCAAGTGAGAAATTACCATATCAACTAAAACAAAAAAGTAGTCGGTTCTAAAATTTTCTTGAGCAGATTGTTGTTCTCTTTTTGTATTAGGATTTTCATCAAAACGTTTCTTTCTTATAGTCCTACGTCTTAACCTGAAACACTTGTTCAATTTCTATTTCATCAGCAATCTCTTTAGCATCAATGATAGCAAAGGTAAAACCATTTTCTCTATAATTTTCTAAAAAAAAGAAACTAACCCTTTCAAACCTTCAATAGCTACATCAAGATGCAAATCTTTAGATTGCAAGTTTTTACTCACCAAGTTTATTTTGTACAATATTTCATACAAAATAACCAAACTCAAAATAAATTCAAAACTTGACAATTCATTTGATACTAATTTCTTAGCATCCCAACTTATCTTTGGATCATCAGAAACCTCATCTAATTTTATTAAAGCATTTTTTATTTTAGGAGCTTGATTTTTTATTGCTTTTATACTTTCTATACGACTTTATCATCTTGTTACACACAAAGACTTCAATGTTAAATCATCCACATATTCAAGTAAAACGTTCCATCGCTTTGTTGAATTAGCAAACACATTATGCAAAGCTTGACATGCTCCAAAAAATGATTTACCTTTAAAACAAGAATTTGCCATGTCAGAGAGAACCAAATTAAGAGAATAACAACCAAAAGGCAAATAAAAAGCTCTAGAATTTATGTCAAGTGGTCTTTTTTGGACACCTTGGTGTTTTACTCTCATACACTACAACAAAACTAGTCATTTACAACTTTCATAAGACAACGTTTCTGTTTAGATAGTTGTAATAAATGGTAACCACAACTTTTTTTCCCTGATAGTTGTAAAAAATGTTTATTACAACTTTGTGTTCCTGGGTAGTTGTAAAAATTGGTTATTACAACGTTTTATTCTGAAATAGTTGTAAATGTTAATTTTGAAACCACAACCTTTTGTTTCTGAAAGTTGTAAATAATGTTTATTACAACTTTTTGTCGAGGATAGTTGTAAAAAATGGGTATTACAACTTTTTCTGAAATAGTTGTAAATGTTAATTTTGAAATTAACCACAACCTTTTGTTTTCTGAAAGTTGTAAAAAATGGGTATTACGGCTATTTGCTCAAAAAATATCATAAGTTAGCTTGATTTTGAACCGAATCATCTTGGCATTTGTACACATCTTAAAGGCATTTGTGACACAGCTCTCTTGTTGAAAGATTAACCCAAAAAACGTACGCACGGCTAATCACTCTGTCCCTCTTTAATGCTTCGGTGGGTAACCCGCCTGCTTGAAGCTCTCCGGAATTTTCGAGTCTCAGCTCCTCTGATATTTTTATTTATTTATTTATTTATTATTGCGAACAAGTACACTACACTACGGGGGAATTCACACAGCTCGTGCTTGCTGGCGAGATTGTGAGGGTGTTATTGTGACGTCTTGATGAAGTAAGCTCAATTATTCTCGTAGCTATTTCTAAAACAAGAATATCAAATAATTCCAATAAGATAAAGAAACATCGAGTCTCAGCTCCGGTATTTTTCGAGTCTCAGCTCTCGAGTCTCAGCTCGACGGCCCCTAACCCTAACCGCGAACTCCCTCCGGAATTTTTCGCCCCCAAAATTTTCCCTCCCCCCCCCCAAATTTTTTTGCCGCGTCGAAGGAAACCCACCGAAGCCCAAAACCCGCAGAAGCCCCAAAAGTTGTCTATTACTTCTCCAGCGTGAAGAAAACCATCTCCGCCCAAAACCCTCTCCCAGTCACGTTGATAGATCATCGACCATCGACCTGAAGGCCGTCTTTAGAGATTTTTTGGTGATCGATCATCGACCTGAAAACCGCCGTCGCCGACCTGAAGGCCGCCGTCGAAAAACCCTACTTCATCCCCCAATATATGCCGATCGAAATCAGGGATTGAGGAGTGCTGAATCTCCCAATTCTAACCCTAGACTAGAAAGATCTTCAATCGATTGATCTCGACATCACATCTGTCTTCTATCAATCAAAAAGTAAGGTTTCTGGGCTTCTATTGAATTTTTGAACTTGTATGCATCTTTAGTTCAAATTCTAACCTCTAACAATCTTTGTACAAATCAAGAGATCGAAGGAGGAGCAGCACACATCTCCATCAACACTGTAATTTTTCCTACTCTATTATCATCATCTTCTCTAAAAACAAGCCTTTTTAGTTTGAAACACCAGTTTATTTTCTCATTATGTGTTGTATATAAATTGGAATAAGCCAGAAATTTAGATCTAAATCATAAGCAAAAGAAAATTATAAAATGGATATATAAACATGTTTCACTATTTATTTCTAGTATTGTATAATAAATTTTGTTAAATGCTGATCACTTTGAGGATGTTGCCAAATGCCAAGTACTGGTGATTTGTGAAGAATGTGCATTAGATTCTTAATATAGAGATAATCCATGGGTGGCATCATCATGGTTTTTGCTGCCCCTCTCGGGCAGGCACATAACAATAACAACAAATAATTGTAGTTACTGAACGTTTTGCTTGCCCTTTAACTTCTTTAGCATATTCTGACATATAGCCTGTTCCAGTTCTTATTTCAGTTATTGCATCTCTCCAACTGATGAAAAGACTTGTTAGCTAGGGAATTCTCGCTGATAGAGGCTGCACTCAGGACATCATCCAAACTTGTAAGTTTTATACCAAATTTCTAAATGTAATGTTTATTGGGTTATGTTTGCTTTCTGATCTGGAGGGGCCATCTTGAGTTCGGGATTCTGTCATGCAGATCTTTGCTATTTCCTTTACTATTTGTCCTCTATTTTGTTTGTGAGTTTACTCAGGATGGGAGAAAAGTATGAAAATTGCATCTGCTGCTACTTACTGAAATGAAGGATGCAAAATTATTTCTTTTGCACTTACCCGGTCCATTTTCCTTCATCTTTTTACTCCATTACTTTTGCACTTACTGTTATGTTTGAAAACACCAGTCTAAAATCATATTATTACACTTTTCCTATATAAATCATTTTATTACAATTATTATTAAAGACCGAGAAGTCTTCTACTCTGGGGACTAATACTTAAGGACATGTGCTCTTTTTATCTGCTATGAAGTTTACTGCATATAAATAGCTCGTCTCATTTTTTCTCTGTTAAATTATACATGCCATGTAACCTGTTTCCTGTTATTTTTAAGGTTTTGTACTGTTTTACCTGGTCACATAATATGGGTCAAAATGTCTTGAGCATGGCAAGTTTGGAGAGAGGATAATGTGACATGGGTTTATTGTATATTCCTTATTTATTAGAGAATAATCTTATTTACATTTCTTGATATTCATGACATGCCATAGTAAAGGCATGTGACATGTTATATGTCTGTGAGAGTGAAATATAACATATTACTTGTTAATACTACTTATTGTTTCCATGCCTTTCTTAGTGATCCTTTAGAGACTCTCTTTTTAGAAGTTTCATCCTCTTACAACACCCTTCAGATTGTTAATACTTATTGTTTCCATGTGTCCTATTGTATTCGATCATCTGACATGACTGAATTTTGTTACAATGAAGTGACCTGGTAACATGGTTTGCATACCATGCATGGTATTGTTTTAATTAATGACGGTATCGTTCATTCAGTTGCTAACCGGGGTACCTATATGGTGCAAGATGAGGAAGAAGATGTCCATTTAGATGCTTATACGCTAAGTGAAAGTGTGTTTAATGATAACTTGCAAAAAGACAAGTTCTCATGCGAACTTGACTTCAATCATATAATTTATGTGAAGAATATAAACCATATATGTACAATTGTTTTTTGAAGTATCACAATCTTTTTGTTCATTCATTGTTTACCTATTGCATCTATTGTTGTACAAATTAACTCCATTATAATGACATCCTTATAACTTGTGCAAGATGTTTTCCCCTTAGGTTCAAACATAAGAGGGCTTTATCACGATGGACAAAGCATGGGTCAACCTACCAAGGTTTTGTAAATTTTGTTTATTAGTTCATAGTTATAACCACTAGGGTCTGATTATTAATACATTTATGTTTTTTCTAGAATGACATAAGACTACAAGCAAGCCGCTTGAAATTTTATATTCGGGCATGCAGAAAGAGGGGAATCCAGAAAAAATTAGGTGCACGTGCTGTAAATGTAGGAACCTTATCTGGTTTTCGCCTAGGGATGTTGTGTCACACTTGATTTGTTTTGGAATTGATCCAACATATGATGTATGGATTTTTCATGGGGAAGCACGTCCTTCAAAAAATAAAGCTGCTGAAGTGACGGATACATATAGGATGTTCTTAGATGCATAAATTGGTGACGATGAGGTTGACGATCATACAAATGAGAGACATGGGGACGGGGTTAAGTAAATGTTGGAAGATGTTGATATTCCTCTATACCCTGGTTGTAAAAGCTACACAAAGTTTTCGGCAACAATCCTTTTGTATAAACACAAAGCTCGTGTCACGCCCCGCTTCCCAAAAATATGGAGGTGAAGCGTGAGAAGGTCCGCTCAGACTTGAAGCTGCAAAGCTGCAAGTCCGATAAGCATCGATCAAGTTTAAATCTGCAGGTCCTTGCAACGCTAACGAAACAAAGATAATAATAATTAAATGAGACAAAAGAAATATCTCAGAATATCCATAAAATAAGTTTCCAACATCGCAGAAAAGCCACCAGGCTAAAAGAAAAGTCTAAAGGCCCAAACATGGCCAACAAAAGTACAAAACAACGGTGCTACGCACCAACAACTAACAAAAAGCCTAAAGCAAAATAAAGCTCAACAAGGACTCAAAGAATGGTCACCGGTGTCCACCAAAATCCTCCTGGGCAATCATGGATTCAGACTCAGCGTCAGCAACACATCACGTACTCAGCAACGACTGTCTCTGGCTCAGGGTCTAACATGTGACACCCAAAAGAGCAAGGGGCACATGTCAGCAAGTCTACAAGAGACTTGTGCAAGTGAAACTGAAAGTACAAGTAAGAGCAACCTAAAAGTTCTAGCATGATGCAATGACATGGCAGTTAAAGTAATGAGTGCAACAGGTAAAGTAAAGTAAAGTAAGGTAAAGTACGAGCATGGCATGACATTCACAAGACAAGTACAAGACAAGGAAAGTAAGCACCTCGTGCACAGGGATTCCGTCCTTTGGCTAGAGGGCGGATCAGGCCACTCCTAAGCTCAAGTAACCGTTTATCCCTACCCCTCCACGTGTATCGGGCATTGGTTTCTGGCCAACACATGAGGCCCGCTTCTGGACCACGAGCCAGGAAGTGTGTAAACAAGTATGGCGTAGGGGTGCACCTAGCCGGACAAGTAGTACAAGGACAAGTATTGTAGCGTGTGCTACGATGCAACAATCAATGCATGGATGACATGGCATGGCAAGTAGTAAAGCGTACAAGTAAGAAAAGTAAACGTGACAGTTTAGTATGCATGAATGACAAGTTTAATGTTTGGATCTGGCTTCGTTGTCAAGCTAGATCATTTAGGTGACGGATCTAGTTTCGTTGTCAAACTAGATCAAATAGGCGTCTAGCCAGCTATCATTTCACTGACTAGTCTCTTTTACGCTAAAAGCAAGTAAGTGGCCTAAAAACATGGCCCTACACAAGAGTTGGCAAGTTTCACTTGCCTGCAAGCACGACGTCTGAGCACACCGTCCAAGAGAGTCCAAAATCACAATTATCCTACGTGCACAAGTCCACCGGCCTAAAGTCCATATTATTAATCTTGATTAGTGAATTTAAAACATTTAAAATACTTTAAAAATACTGATTTTAGTCTTGATTAGCATGCAATTTGGTTGGGGGTCCTAGGGGTGCAAAGCGTTACCTCAACACGACGCGAAAGCTACACCGGCGTCGGGTAGCGACGCCGGGGGTTGGAATAATAGATCGCGCTCCAAGCCCAGATTCCAATTAGTTTCCTCGCTGGAAATTTCAGAGCAAATAACTCGGGCGACGATTCCAGATTCCAAAGCTCGCACGTGCGACGACGGGCTACGACGTGCGACGACGTCGTACGCGACGGATCCTCGAAGATCAAGCACCTAGGTGGGGCCCACAGTACTCCTAGGGGCCTTTGGGGGACCCACAATAACGCTGGAGAACTTGGGGGGCCCACGGTGGCAAGTGGTGCGACGGATGCGGGGTTGCGACGATTGGCCATCGGTCGTACACAGCCAAATGCGGGGGTGTGGCTCGGTCAGACACTGGGGAACGGGTGCTGCACAGCGCTTGGTCGGTCGCAGCAGCGGGCGGAAGCTGGGTCTCTCGGTCGGAGCGGGGGAGGCCATCGGTCGTGCGGGTTGGTTGCGGGGAGCGCAACGCTGCAACGTTGCAACGGCTGCAACGTTGCGGAGCAGCGGTCGATGCGGAGATGCGGGCCGGTCGGGCACGGAGAGATGCGGGTGAACGGTGCGGGCGCTGAGCGGGGGCTTGGTGCGGAGCGGGGATGCGGAGAAGCAGCGATGCGGGCTGTGCTTCTCGGTCAGACCGAGGGGATCCATCGGTCAAGCGGGGGAACGGGGCGGGGGTTGCTGCAGCGGTGCGGACGGGGCGGATGCGGAGCTTGCCCTCGGTCGGAGCGGGGGATTGCGGGGGTTTTCTTCGGTCGTGCGGGGGCTGAACGTCGCAACGTTGCGACAATTTGTCGCAACGTCCAAAATGAGTTTGGAAGAGGCTAGGGATAATTTCCTTGGAAAATAGGACTTGCTAGGGGTTGCTTATATAGTATAGGTGGGTTGACTTGGTCTAGGGCTAAATCTAATAGGATTAGAAGTTCAAAAAGATTTAAAATTTGAATTTAAACTTCTCCAACTCATCCTAGGATTTGACCTGGTCCAAATGAGCTGGAAATTGGCTCAAAAATTCTTTAAAACGTTTAAAACCCAAATAAATTTTATTTGGTCGAAAATAATTTATAAATTAATTATTAAAAATAATATAAAACTTGTAAAAATTATAAAAGTGGTCAAATAAACTCCAAAAATTATAAAATAAATATCGGGGTGATCGTGACGACGAATGTGAGCTAACTAAGAAGACGGATCTCAAATTCGACGTCGGACGACGAAACTAAAAATAGAAACGTCTCCCGTCAAGAGTGAGAATCGTCACGTCTCATCGAGTAAGTGTAAATTGTGGAAAAACGACTCGAGAAGTGTCGTTCCAAGATAGTGCCACTATGTAATACTCTCAGAGACGTTCACAACGGCATATCACACGAAAGTGTTCACAAACACGTGCACGGCCAAAAGCACGTGCACGAACAACGTACAACGAAAAGTGGTCGTTACATCCTTCCCACCTTAGAATAAAGTCCGTCCTCGGACTTTCTAATATAGCTAGTCGCTCTAGTAACTACCCCAAATCAAGTCACATTATATTTCAAACCAAGTATAGTCATTACAAGTGCTCATATATGCACTAGGTAGTCAAACATTATTACTACCAACACGTATATATATACATTCACGTACGTATACACTTTTACCTATTATAGTCCGTCAACTTCATACACGTATTTCAATCATATATATAAGCATGCATCCCTTATATAACTACTACCTACCTAATCACAAAACAATATTTCAGACACTTAAATAAAGATAGTTTCACGCTTAGCCAATACAATCATCGCTCTACCTATATGTAGCTACCTATGCACAGACATCAAGTGTATACCACCCTCTAATAATCCCTAGTATTCATCCAACACCAAGCACACCCACACATGTAGTCACACCATACCATTATTAGATCAAGTTTTACTATATATATATATATATATATATATATATTCACCACCACTATAGTTTCATGATATATAGTCATTCAAATACATGCAAATAGTTCACCAAATATTCACATCACGTACAGTCCTATAACTATATTTACGACACGCCACATATACCATAGTCATCCATTCCTATAACTAAACACATACTTACCCGTGCATGGTGCACTCCCATACACGCTAACATTCCATTTTCATTCGCCACTCATACCATATATAACTAGCACACATTCATACCTAGTTTTAGCTAGTACACATATGTTCATATAACAGGTCCTCAGTAATTAGCTATACTACAGGACCAACACCTATAACTATATACCGGCGTAGCGACCCACAATCATGTGCGTAGCACAACCAGGCACAAACACTCCTATCACTATACATACATCAAACATCGTTATATTCAAACTACAAACATACATTCAATATACTTAGAGTATACCCACTCAAGCTTGAGTGAGACTCAATACACATATCAGACTATTCTATATACGTAACACGGCATTCATACCTATACCAATATCACTCCAATATATATATGTCTACCAAAACAACCATATACCTACCATAGTCAATCACACTTAATATTAGTCAGGCAATACTCACGTAGTTCAATCATTCTATATACCATAATAATAATACAGACATTAGCACACGTATATTTATAATACACTCCTTCTTACATGCATACGTATACATCGTATAATCACACACATGTAACATATAAATTCACACCATAGCCTACTACCTATAATTAGTATACTAACACATCCACACATACATAATTAGGATGTGCAATAGTCGTGTATACCTCACGGTATGCACACATGCAACATCCCGCAAGGGCTAGTAATATCAATCAAAATTATAACCCTACTACCTATATATATATATATCACCTATATACTCAGGCAACAAAACATAACTACTTACGTATAAGCACATATATATCTACCTACGAGCACATACTCATACGTAATAATATATGGGTCACTCAATAGGCCTACTTACTTAACTATACGTACACTTATTATTATCACACCTAGCACACACATATCTTTACCAATTATTTTATTTCAACCATTATAAGTATCTCTTACTACATACACAACTTAGATATTCCAACGCTAATTCAAATATACACAAGCATCCCTAGTATAGTATATCTAACCACTCACAAGTCTATACATTCTAGCACACAAACAACTTCATAATATCACGAATAACTCCAAGTACATATATATATCACACAGTAGGCAAGCATCAATATACTATGGGGGTACACTCATTCAAGCCCACGTACACAACTTAGGTACGTGCACAACGACACCTCACAAGGGTCCAAGGGTCTACTAACAACTAAGGGTTGACACAGACATTGACGGTCCCTAAGGCCTAAGCAATAAAGAGAGATCGAGGGCGAGACGAGGGAAGGATCGATAAGCACGAGTTCAGTTAGGACGAATACGAGGAGACGGCTTGGTTGGACGAAACATTGACTCAAAGGTGAGGTTTAGGTTGAGGGAAAAAGGAGATGTAGTGATGCTTTATAGAGGGGGAAAAGAAATAGGGTAAATAGCATAAGCTAAAATACGCGGAGTTTGAAAACTGTTTGTACTTCAAAAGTTAAAATCCTCGCCTGTAAAGAAATATTTGGAGATCGATAAAACGAGTTGTTCAAAATGAATTTGAGTCGAATATTCATAATAAAAGAAAATGGTCTATTGGTTTTAAAATTTTTAAAAGGAAGTAAAATCATTTACACGAATATTAAGGACATGGTTTAGAAAATTCTTTCCGTCTGTAATTTAATATAATGTTGTCAAAAGTTTTGGAAAGTCGAAGAATGAAATCGAGTAGCGGAAGAATTTAAACTCATGTTAATGCTTTCAAAACTTTTAGGCTATGGAAAATTTAAAATAATCAATTTGAAACTACTTTTAGGGAACCAAGGCTTGCTAAAAAAATGTAAAACTGATTTACACAAGGTTCTTAATATATGAGCACAACAAGTCTGGCACGGTTATAAAAATAGTTGAAATTCCATTTGGTTTAGAAAATTTTCTATAAGCGGGTATGGTGAGCGGAAGGAGAATAATAGTAACGTAGCATAAGAATTATCAGAATCGAATAACAAATCTTTAAAATCAAATCAGGGAGGGTCTAAAGCAGGAAGAGGTTATGAAAATAGTAATTTTGCAAAAATCTGAAATAGTGAGAACGACGAGCAAAACCAACTTGCTGAAATCTGAAATTCTATGTGACTTGAAAAGTATATTAAAAGTAAACACGATGTATTATTCAAATGGCATAAATAAGAGGGAAAATTATAAATCAAACTGAGCAAAATAAAAGCACGGTTCAGAATAAAATTAATATATGAAAAGACGACATGAGTACGAAAACATAGGCTGGGAAAAATATTATAAGCTAGAGTTCAAAATTCCGACAAACGTTTTTTTTTTAAAAAAAAATTTAAATCAATGAAGAAGTATGAAGTATAAGTATATTAAAATTTTGAACAAATTTAAACCTAGGGAAAGAGGAAATCGAAGGATACTTTTGGAAGGTTCAAGATTGTAACGGAAAGGTTTGAAATTGACTACGATCGTCATGGGGCGATCTCGTAAATCGAGGCAAGGATATTGGTCGGATGGTCAAAACATTCATACGCCTAGGTTATGAATCAGGAAAGTCTACGAAAACTCCTACGGTCGACCAACTAAAGATTAGGAACTAGGCGCTAAGACTTCTAAAGGTTGGACGGTAAAGAAATGCGTTCAGCTTGGTCCGAAATCGATGAACCCAAAAGCGAACGACCGAAGGAAATCCTAGAAGTCTAATATGGTCAGGGTTAGGCAATAACCACTAAGGTAACTCCTACGACAATTAAATCAATTGCTGACAAGGAGTCTAACTAACAAACAGAGGCCTCTATCTAACAAGCACAGGCGTCTAACTGAGTCTTCTTATCACCTAGTGTCCTAAGAAAACGACTAGACTCGGCTTATGACTCGGATGTTGCAATTTATTTAATGGACATTCCGTTATTATCGTTGTTTCATTGATTCGCAATTGCAAGACCTGACCTGCATGGGCCACCAACAAAACCTGTCACGCCCCGCTTCCCAAAAATATGGAGGCGAAGCGTGAGAAGGTCCGCTCAGACTTGAAGCTGCAAAGCTGCAAGTCCGATACGCGTCGATCAAGTTTAAATCTGCAGGTCCTTGCAACGCTAACGAAACAAAGATAATAATAATTAAATGAGACAAAAGAAATATCTCAGAATATCCATAAAATAAGTTTCCAACATCGCAGAAAAGCCACCAGGCTAAAAGAAAAGTCTAAAGGCCCAAACATGGCCAACAAAAGTACAAAACAACGGTGCTACGCACCAACAACTAACAAAAAGCCTAAAGCAAAATAAAGCTCAACAAGGACTCAAAGAATGGTCACCGGTGTCCACCAAAATCCTCCTGGGCAATCATGGATTCAGACTCAGCGTCAGCAACACATCACGTACTCAGCAACGACTGTCTCTGGCTCAGGGTCTAACATGTGACACCCAAAAGAGCAAGGGGCACATGTCAGCAAGTCTACAAGAGACTTGTGCAAGTGAAACTGAAAGTACAAGTAAGAGCAACCTAAAAGTTCTAGCATGATGCAATGACATGGCAGTTAAAGTAATGAGTGCAACAGGTAAAGTAAAGTAAAGTAAGGTAAAGTACGAGCATGGCATGACATTCACAAGACAAGTACAAGACAAGGAAAGTAAGCACCTCGTGCACAGGGATTCCGTCCTTTGGCTAGAGGGCGGATCAGGCCACTCCTAAGCTCAAGTAACCGTTTATCCCTACCCCTCCACGTGTATCGGGCATTGGTTTCTGGCCAACACATGAGGCCCGCTTCTGGACCACGAGCCAGGAAGTGTGTAAACAAGTATGGCGTAGGGGTGCACCTAGCCGGACAAGTAGTACAAGGACAAGTATTGTAGCGTGTGCTACGATGCAACAATCAATGCATGGATGACATGGCATGGCAAGTAGTAAAGCGTACAAGTAAGAAAAGTAAACGTGACAGTTTAGTATGCATGAATGACAAGTTTAATGTTTGGATCTGGCTTCGTTGTCAAGCTAGATCATTTAGGTGACGGATCTAGTTTCGTTGTCAAACTAGATCAAATAGGCGTCTAGCCAGCTATCATTTCACTGACTAGTCTCTTTTACGCTAAAAGCAAGTAAGTGGCCTAAAAACATGGCCCTACACAAGAGTTGGCAAGTTTCACTTGCCTGCAAGCACGACGTCTGAGCACACCGTCCAAGAGAGTCCAAAATCACAATTATCCTACGTGCACAAGTCCACCGGCCTAAAGTCCATATTATTAATCTTGATTAGTGAATTTAAAACATTTAAAATACTTTAAAAATACTGATTTTAGTCTTGATTAGCATGCAATTTGGTTGGGGGTCCTAGGGGTGCAAAGCGTTACCTCAACACGACGCGAAAGCTACACCGGCGTCGGGTAGCGACGCCGGGGGTTGGAATAATAGATCGCGCTCCAAGCCCAGATTCCAATTAGTTTCCTCGCTGGAAATTTCAGAGCAAATAACTCGGGCGACGATTCCAGATTCCAAAGCTCGCACGTGCGACGACGGGCTACGACGTGCGACGACGTCGTACGCGACGGATCCTCGAAGATCAAGCACCTAGGTGGGGCCCACAGTACTCCTAGGGGCCTTTGGGGGACCCACAATAACGCTGGAGAACTTGGGGGGCCCACGGTGGCAAGTGGTGCGACGGATGCGGGGTTGCGACGATTGGCCATCGGTCGTACACAGCCAAATGCGGGGGTGTGGCTCGGTCAGACACTGGGGAACGGGTGCTGCACAGCGCTTGGTCGGTCGCAGCAGCGGGCGGAAGCTGGGTCTCTCGGTCGGAGCGGGGGAGGCCATCGGTCGTGCGGGTTGGTTGCGGGGAGCGCAACGCTGCAACGTTGCAACGGCTGCAACGTTGCGGAGCAGCGGTCGATGCGGAGATGCGGGCCGGTCGGGCACGGAGAGATGCGGGTGAACGGTGCGGGCGCTGAGCGGGGGCTTGGTGCGGAGCGGGGATGCGGAGAAGCAGCGATGCGGGCTGTGCTTCTCGGTCAGACCGAGGGGATCCATCGGTCAAGCGGGGGAACGGGGCGGGGGTTGCTGCAGCGGTGCGGACGGGGCGGATGCGGAGCTTGCCCTCGGTCGGAGCGGGGGATTGCGGGGGTTTTCTTCGGTCGTGCGGGGGCTGAACGTCGCAACGTTGCGACGATTTGTCGCAACGTCCAAAATGAGTTTGGAAGAGGCTAGGGCTAATTTCCTTGGAAAATAGGACTTGCTAGGGGTTGCTTATATAGTATAGGTGGGTTGACTTGGTCTAGGGCTAAATCTAATAGGATTAGAAGTTCAAAAAGATTTAAAATTTGAATTTAAACTTCTCCAACTCATCCTAGGATTTGACCTGGTCCAAATGAGCTGGAAATTGGCTCAAAAATTCTTTAAAACGTTTAAAACCCAAATAAATTTTATTTGGTCGAAAATAATTTATAAATTAATTATTAAAAATAATATAAAACTTGTAAAAATTATAAAAGTGGTCAAATAAACTCCAAAAATTATAAAATAAATATCGGGGTGATCGTGACGACGAATGTGAGCTAACTAAGAAGACGGATCTCAAATTCGACGTCGGACGACGAAACTAAAAATAGAAACGTCTCCCGTCAAGAGTGAGAATCGTCACGTCTCATCGAGTAAGTGTAAATTGTGGAAAAACGACTCGAGAAGTGTCGTTCCAAGATAGTGCCACTATGTAATACTCTCAGAGACGTTCACAACGGCATATCACACGAAAGTGTTCACAAACACGTGCACGGCCAAAAGCACGTGCACGAACAACGTACAACGAAAAGTGGTCGTTACAGCTCGGAATGGTATATCTGACACAGCATTTACAGAACTTCTTAAACTTCTGAATGATATGTTGCCCAAGGAAAACACACTTCCTGATTCAACATATGCAACAAAGAATTTGCTTAAAATATTTGGTTTAGGCTATACTCGGATCCATGCATGTGCAAATGATTGTTGTCTATTTACAAAAGACAATGCACATAGTGACTCTTGCCCTAAATGCGGTAAGTCTCGTTGGAAAGGGAACAAGGCAAAGGAAGATGGAAAGCAGACAAAAATACCTGTAAAGGTTGCTGGATACTTTCCAATCATACCAAGGCTGAAAAGAATGTTTAGGGACCCAGAAACAGCAGAACAACTAAGATGGCATTACAAACATAAGAGCGAGGATAATAAATTGCGACATCCAGCGGATTCTTCTCAATGGGCCACAATTGATAGAATGTATCCTGATTTTGCCGCTGACCCACAAAATTTAAGGCTTGGCCTTGCAACTGATGGATTTAATCCCTTTGGTGAATGGAACTCTACATATAGTTGTTGGCCAGTGATGCTTGTTGCTTACAACTTTCCGCCGTGGCTATGTATGCACAAAGATAATATGATGCTATCGTTGTTAATTTCTGGTCCACGCCAACCCAGAAATGATATCGATGTGTATTTAGAGCCACTTATTGATGATTTGAAAAAATTGTGGGTGGAAGGGGTAAAGGTGTATGATGCCTATAGTCGTAGCGAGTTTAGAATGAAGGCTATTTTGATGTGGACCATCAATGATTTTCCAGCTTATGGTAATTTAACAGGATGTACTATAAAGGGTAAGAAAGCATGCCTTGTCTGTGGTGTTCATACCTGCTCAATATGGCTACCATTTAGTAAGAAATGTGCATACTTGGGCCACAGGCGATTCCTTGCACCTAATCAAGAATATCGTAAACAGAAAAACTTGTTTGATGGGACCATAGAGAGCAAACAAAGTCCTCCAATACAAACAGGTTCTCAAGTCCTCGCAGATGTCAATGATATTTGTAATGAGTGGGGAAAGAAACACAAGGAGGAAAAAGTGAAAGGGAAAGGCACAAGAAAAAGGAAAAGAGGAGATGTGAAGGAAAAAGGAACTCAAGTGTGGAAGAAGAAGTCCATTTTTTATTTGCCTTATTGGAAGGTAAGTTAGCTAGTTGCAAATTTTTTATTTCTTTTCAACCCATGTCTAGTAATTAATAGCTCATTGTTAATTATATAATTTCTAATTATGTGTTTTTAGGATTTTCTTAGTCACTCCCTGTGCGTCACAATTTGGATGTAATGCACGTGGAGAAAAATGTGGGTGAGAGTATTCTTGGTACATTCGATATCAAAGGAAAATCAAAAGATGGAATTAATTCACGCAAAGATTTGGAAGCAATGGGTATCAGGAAGAAATTGCATCCCATAGACATGGGAAGTAAAGTATTACTTCCAGCCGCTCCATGCACCTTAACTGATCAAGAGAAAGAGACATTTTACTATATAATGAGGAATTTGAAGGTACCTGATGGATATAGCTCAAATATTAGGAGTTGTTTTGCAAAAGAAGACAAGATTTCAAGTCTCAAGTCCCATGATTATCATGTTTTGATGCAACAACTGTTGTCTGTGGCATTGAGAGGACTTCTACCAGTAGGGACAAGGAATGCACTACTACGACTATGTTCATTTTATAATGACATATGCCAAAGAGTGCTTGATAGAGATAAATTAGAAGTTTTGAAGAATCAGGTCGCAGTAACAATATGCGATCTGGAGAGATTCTTTCCTCCTTCTTTTTTTGACATCATGATTCACTTGACGATTCATTTAGGAAGAGAAGCAAGAACTTGTGGGCCGGTGCAATATCGTTGGATGTATCCATTTGAGAGGTAAGATTTATTATGGGTACTTAAATTAGTCAATCATGTATGCACTTAAGAAAGTATTTATGTTTAACTCTTGGTTATAGGTATATGCAAACACTGAAGGGGTATGTTAAAAATCATGCACGACCTGAAGGGTGCATAGCTGAGCGTTATGTTGCTGAAGAATGCATGAAGTATTGTGGTGGGTATATTAAAGGGGCATCCAAAATTGGAGAAAGGAAAAACCGGAATGAAGTTCATCAAAGTGATTCTATACTCGAGGGGCGACCTATTTCCAAAGGAAAACCTATTTTAGTTACTCGGGAGGAAAAAATGTTGATCATCGATATGTGTTGTTTAATACAGAGGAAGTGGAGCCATATATAGAGTAAGTATAAGTTCATCTCATTTATTATATGTATGCATGAATTAGATTTTACTTGTGTTTTGACTTGTACATTACTGTATATAGAATGCACAAAGAGGAGCTGAAACGTTTGCACCCTCGATCGTTAAGAGATGACGTGGAACTTTTAATGCTGCATTCAGAGACTTTTGGTGATTGGTTTGAAAACAAGGTTGTAAGGGTTATATCTTCTTTTTCATAGATGATTAATTTTGATATATCAAATACATATTCTCATTTCAAGTCCTTATGCATAACAATATACTCTTACAGGTTAAGGTTGAAAGGGATGCGTCCAATGTTAGCGAGACAATAAAATGGCTTTCTTATGGGCCTAGCTTGCAAGTAACTTCATATACTGGTTATATTATTAATGGTCGACGCTTTCATACGAAAGACTGTGAGAAGTCAACACAAAATAGTGGTGTTTCCATTGAGGCGAGTACTATTCTTGTAGACGGGTCCATTGAGAAAGTAGTCTATTATGGGGTCTTGCGTGAAATTCTTTTGCTGGATTATCGACTATTTCAAGTTGCTATATTTAAGTGTGTTTGGTCAAATATTCATCGTGGAGTTAAGCGTGAAGATGGATTTACATTAGTCAATTTACACTAATTTCAAAACCAGTTTGCAAGCGACCCTTTCATCTTAGCAACACAGGCTATACAAGTGTTCTTTTCTAGAGAAAGTATGTCTTCAAATTGGTATGTTGTGCAGAGAGCACCCCCAAGAGGGTTTCTTGAATTGGTTAAATTTGACGACGAGAAAGAATCAACTAGTAAACCACTAGATGAGTCACTACTGGACGATAGAGAGGTCGATAACGGGGATGAAAGTTACATAAGGAAGGATTGCGATGGTTTATTGGTACAACTTTTGATTTTGTGCTTAACATTAACATCAATCAAAAGATGGCATTATTATATATCATTTATACATTCTTTTTATATTGTGATTTGATACCACCTATTTCATTGATGTTGCATATGCATATTTTTTTCCAGGTGGCTCACTTAAATGAAAATTGAACTTGTGGCATCAATGGGTAAGGACGGGCGAAAGGACGGGCGGGATCAAGCAGAGGTAAATATGTGTTGGTTATATAAAAAGGACGAGCGTGATCAATTTTTGTCCCATAAATTTAGGGCTTTGGAATTGATAGGTTTAGTTGATGTCTGGTTTTGTGGCGATGAAAGGGATGAACTGATGAAACTATCAGCAGTTCAAGTTAAATCCAGTGATATTTGATTGGCACTTGTAATTGCTGTTTGAAAATACAATTATCCGATGTTTAGTATTGAACTGATAGCTGTCAACTATCAGAAGTATTCTTCCTGATACCTAAAGAAAGGGGTCATCCTAAAGAAAGTATTGAACTGGTTAGTATTGTATTTTCAAACTGGTTTAAGATGTTTTTCAAACTATACAATCAGACATGGGTGTATTGCTGATAGCAGTTCAAGTAAAGTATTCTTCTGATAGCTGTCAAATCCAGTGATAGTGATAGTTAAATCCAGGAAGAAAAAGCAATCGATATTATGATGTTACTTGTAATTGCTGTTTGAAAATACAACATTTGTAGCTTCTAAAATTTGCTATTTCTTCATGATTCCAGTCCTCTTACTGATCGGCTGACTGTTTACCACATGATCTGATGTTTAGTATTGAAATAAGTTGTCAAATGTTGGCAGACATTTTCATGATTGGGGATTATTTGATGTGTTTTCTTCTTTTTTATAACTATCGTTAATCATGATGAATTGGAACAACGTGCTAGATTACAGCTTGAAACGTGCAGATGAGGAAATTTGAATCCATCATCATGAACCCCGAGCCAAAGAACCATTCACATAATCTTTTTACATGCAATCCATGTTGTGTGACCATGTCAAACCTTGTGATATTAGAATTATCTTAAGAAATTTTCTGTCCTTTTCAGCTGGGTGTTTCTGCTTGTGGGTTACCCACTTGTTGTTAGGTGAAGAAGAGGCAGACCATTTAAAATAGAATAATTGGTATGATTCTAGGATAGATTAGTACAGTTGATCTTGTTGGATTAGTACAGTTACCGTGGTTCTATTGCATAAGTATGATTATTGATATTGTTACCTTTTCATTTATTGTAAGACAATCAACAAAGTGATGGTGTTCATGATAAAGTTACTATGCGCTTTTGATCTTAATCAGGAAAGAACCACTTACACCATATAGGCAGTGTATGAGCTTATCATGTGTGTGGTTATGGTTTAAGAGATGTTTTAGATGTAGCAAATCCCAATTATTATACAGGTTCTAGTCTCTGATTTGAGACACGGACACGGGTGTCGCACTTTGACATGGACATGGGGCATTGAACATGGCACTAACCCACACTCTAGACACGAGGACACGGATATATACATATATGCATATATGTGAATCTAACTTACATATGTATTGGATCTATATTTATATTAAAAACTAAATTTTTAGTAGAATGATGTACAAAACAATAGCTTTTGTCAAGAATACTTCATATGATACATATTGTAATGTGAATGACAAAGAACATATTTGTAAGCGTTGGACCAAATGGACACGTATTATGCTCGGATGTGTCGGACATCGTAAATTTTGGTTGGGAGAAATGTCCTACATATCATATGTTCTTATGGACATTCAGAAATAGCTAAATTCCAAGAAAGAATAGATATGGCTTTCACAAGCATCAGGCTATTGACATGTGAAATCTAAAAGATTACTTCTATATGGAAGTTTGGTGTACCATAAAGATAAGAATCATCAACCAATTAGGTGAATTAGCCCAGAACATAACCTTGGAATCTAAATTAATGGCATCTTTACTAAAGAATGACAAATCTACATGAAGTGCCCCTTCTTTTTATATGTTATTCCAGTTGATATTAGGTGAGCACATTGTAGCAAATATATATCGGGAAAGAAGTGGATGCATAATGATGTGATCATTAATGGCCATCAACATATATGTAATGAAACTTCTTCAGTATAGAAGTTGACCAATTTATCTCCAGTATAGAAAGTGCAAGCAAATATGTAATGAAACTTCTTCCAGATGGCCGAGTAGAGTATTTGAAGGCCAAGTTTGCGGCCAAAGGTTATACACGGACTTTTGGCATTGACTATTCGACAGTGGCTCAATTAAATTCAAAATGCATTATTTTACTTGTTGATGTAAGCACTGCTCTTTGTACCATCACCTTAGCAAGAACATTTTTTTATTGCACAACCTTTAAAAACAGTTATCGTGAGCTCACTGTTGTATATAACATTAAGAAGCATCATGGCTTGGGGTATGATGGCATGCCTAAGGATTATGTTATCGTTCAAAGTTGTGTTTTAGTTAAGTTTACAATTGTTCTACTTGTATCTTCATTGATATCATATCATGTTGTGCATAACATATATATTTAAATTAACAGAGCTCAAAGGAAGGGAAGAGAAGATCAAAGAGAATGCGTCTTGCTGAAGTAGCTCTTACTATTGACGAGAAGAGTGGTGGTGTTAGAATCTCAAACGGGAAATCCAATACTCCTCCGATCATTCCCCATAATTTACCCCTCCACCCACATGTCACCACTCTCGGACATCCTAACAATCCCCAACATTCTGCTTTCCCCACAAATTCATCCAATCCATCCCATCATTCCTCTCAACAAGAAGAGCAATTGCCAGAAAGGAATAAAAGGGGAAAAACAATGATGAAATCATTATCTTTGACACCGATTGAAAGGGCTGAAGTTGAATTCAATGATAAAGGGCAACCTGTAGGTACAAGTTCAGTATTCTTGTCATCCTATGTTGGTGCTTTAGCAAGGGAGATGGTTCCTTTTAACATTAGGAGTTGGAAGAAAGTTGGCGATCTATTGAAGGATGATTTGTGGACATGTATAAAGGTTATTTTAAATATCTCTTTCATTTAAATGAATCTTATATATGCTGTATATATTAACATATATAATTTTAATTGTATATCTTGTGTTGTACAGACAAGATTCAAGTTGGATGATCTGGACAAGGTTTTATTGCTTAAGATGATGGGCGCACGATGGAAAGAGTCCAAGTCAAGATTAGTTTCAGCTATCAGACATGCATCCTTGGGTCCTCATTGTGCCAACAAGTTAGCCATGCTAAGAACCGATAATATAAAAAGTGATCAAGAGTGGAGTGATTTTATCAAGGAGAAAACCTCAGATGAGTTTGAGGTAGTTACTTAAGTTTCAAAGAGTACAACTTTAATTTCCCTTTCTTGTATTATACCTACTTTTAATATGTCAATTTCTCCTATGTAGTTGAAGAGCAAAAAATTCAAACCCATTAGATCGAAGAATAATATTCCTCACACCATGAGTAGAAAGGGGTATGCAAGATTGGCAGAGGACATGGTAAGAAATTTAAATAAAAATTGCAAAATGTCCAGATATGATGTCTATCATTATTAATTTCATACGTATTTTGCAGAAAAAGGAGAGTGGATTAGAGATCGACAGAGACGAGTTGTGGTGCAAAGGACACACCAAGAAAAATGGAGAACCACCAAATTCTTATGTTGCGGAGTGCATAGTAAGGATGTGTATTGAACTATGTTAATTTATTTTGGATAAAACTTGGAAAATTGGCTTTACTAATTGGATCTTTTTTTTCAAATTATAGACTAAGATAAAAGAGCATAGCAGCACTCAAAGTTCGCAAGGAATGGTACGATTGAGTGAAGATGGTGTGGCGAAGACATTCGGGCGTGAACGCAATGGAAGAGTAAGAGGACTAGGTTTTGGGGTTACACCATCTCAGTTGGGTGTTCGTATGTGTAATTCAAAGAAAGTATGTGCATTGGAAAACCAAGTTACTGGCTTGACGACTAAATTACAAGAGCTGTCTGATTTATTCATGGCAGTAAGTTATAAGTTAATTAACTATTTATTAATCAATAAAAATACATGCTTAGGAATTACCAGGTGCATATCTAATATTACACCTTCTTATAGACTATGGCAGGAAGATCAAATGTCGGGGCAGAGCCATTAACTCCTCGTGCTAATACGCCTCAGGTAGCTAATTTTAAGTCATTATCTCAAAATTAAATAAGTTGATTAAAAAGCTTCTCTTTTGCTTTGTTTCCGTCGCAACATGATAGTAACTTCGCAAACAGTAATACGCATATTCAAATGCCTACTCAAATGCCTACTCAAAAGCCTACTCAAATGCCTACTGAAGATGTTCCAACGAAAAAATGCAAGTTACTGAATTGGGAAAAGAAGGTTGTTGCGGAAGGGACACTTGCATCAATTGATCCTAATGCTTTGGTGCACCATGTTCCACTTGGAGAGAATGTATGGAAGGTTTGGGTCGACGTGGCGTTGGAACCTCAAGCTCCTTTATACCGGGCCAATTTGGAGATGTCTACTATCCAACAAGCTGTTGGAACAACTGTTGCTTGGCTCAAGTACTTTATCTCTTTTGATTAATGCATGCTTGTGGGTTATCTTTTGGACTTTTGGTTTTTTGGTCGTTTGTCACGGGTTAAAACTCGTTGCGCTTCGTATTTTTTATGTTTTGAAACTTTGCTAAGACTTTCTTTCATCTTATTTTGAATGTTCATGTATATTTAGGTAAAAACCATTTGTAACTCCGCTAATGCAATTTAATTATTGTATTGCCGGTCCCAAGCCCGGATAAAGGAGGAGGGAAAGGAGCTCACTTTATCAATGTCAGAGTATTGGGTTTTGTGAACATGGCATGTTTTGTGACTGCAGGTACATCAACTAAGGCGCTCTTCAAGGGTATAGAAACATGGAAGAAGGAATCTATTATGAAAAAGGTTGGTTCCTCACCCCCCATTACGATTAAATCTGTTCAGATTTCTCAAGTACTCGCTTCGTCATTTTTGCAGGAAGCAGCAAAGATGTTGGCATCAATGTCATCTATGAACGGTGAGTTGAGGAATATCCTGATCCAAAAACTCGGTTAACAGAACATTTAGGCATAGCCGTAGGCTTCTAAATGGATAAAAAATTTGAATTGTTGATTGCAGAGAGCCCAGAGCTGGAATATAAACCAATCCCTGGCGGATCAAATGCCGGTATGCAACTCAAGTCTTCGTCGGACGAAGATGCATGTACCAAAAGGCAACCCGTTAAACTTTTATCTGACATTAAGTCTAGATTCCACCTGATTGGCAAGCAAAATGTCGTCCAGGTTCCCATGAAAGACAATATCTACTGGAAAGAGCTCGCAGTGATCTCATCAGTGTGGGTGGCATTCCTTGTTGTTCAGGTAGTTAAGGTAAGATTTCCTTCGCTTACATGCGCTTTGAGTTGAAGAACATCCTATGCTGAGGTTCAGTGCTTTAATGATATGCATCATCTCCTACTCATTTTATTTGATTCCTTATCTTTGCAGACTTATGCATCAAACTGCTCGGCAGAGTATTGGGTTTTAAACGCTCTGCAGGTAATTGATTATCTGATGGTGATTCCCCTCCTCTTTAAGGAATTTGATGTTCATGCTCCAAATTCTAGATGGTTTTATTATTACATTAAAGCACTGAGCAAAAAGTTTACATATTAAGATAGCAACTTATTCTTATTCTTTGAAAGGAGCATGAAGGTCCCAAGCCGCAACTAATATATATATATATATATATATATATATATATATATATATATATATATATATATATATATATATCTAGATGCATGAATCTTAATTTATTTTTATTCTTTGTAGTTTGGAAATTTTGAAGACAATTTCTGGATTGACTTGATGAACCAAGCATAAATTTGACCAATAGCTTCTTTATTGATTTATATCTGGCGCGAGTTCCCATGAATTTGAATGTTCTATTATGCGATATTATTTTCCCGATGCATATGGAATTCATTTCTTTATCAACGTTTCCAGCCATGCATATGTAGTTTATATGGATAACTTCTATCTGTGACATATCCTGAGTCTGTAATCTGGGACAAGCTATGTGTATTACAAGTTCAGTATACAATCTATAAAGAGAGATTATTTCTGTTGATGTTCGGTTGAGGTCTAATAGAATTTGGTGTGAATAAGTGCAAGACTTGAATTAAGTGCTTCAGATTTTGGATTACCAACAAATATATGAACTCTTATAATGGTTGACCTCTCTTTTGGCTGGTCATTGTTCTTCATAAATATGAGATCAACCCACCAGCGTATTGTTACAAAGGGATAACTTTAGACAGCTTTCTTTCTTGTGTTACATTTCAGTTGAATATTCGATATTTCCAGAATATTATTGCAATCTAATATCTTTATATCGTCCTGGACATTGCAAATCTTTGTTACTTTTTTCATTCGTTGTTTAAATGTACAGAAATTACTCATGTGTTTTTTTAGCATTCTCTTTTCCAACATGTATTAAATTTTCTTTTTCATTTTCTTCACTAACTTCTTATTGCTGATGTTTATGATAGGAGGTTGATGGTGCAGCAGCAGCAGCAGCAGAGGCAAAGAAAAGCAACCATGTACTACGTAAGCTTGAAAGCCGTCAGAAGGAGCGAACCCTCGACTCTCACATAGAGGAGAAATTTGGTGGTGGAAGGCTGTTGGCTGCCATCTCTTCCTGCTCTGGCCAGTGTGGCAGAGCTGATGGGTAAGAACCTTAACGAGACTGTAACAAGAATTCATTTACTTGCACTTGCTCTCTCTAATTAAATTTTTTGACATGCAACCATATGTATGAATGCAACAGATACATACTGGAAGGGAAAGAGCTGGAGTTTTTCATGAAGAAGCTCCAGAGGAAGAAGGGGAAGGGTGCCGGAGCTGTGGCTTAAGTAGGACTGCTTAAGTAGGACTTGTTACAGGCTCTGATTCCGAGGAAGAGGAAGATGTTCAAATTGCTCCAAATTCTAATGTTATGATTATGCTATTGTTAATGATAAAGTTTTTCAAACATGTAGAACTGATGGTGGTCTAATACTTCTATGTTGGCCACATGATTTATTTGCTCAGTTCTTTGATGTGGATTGTGATATATTAATGCTATGTGATATTAAAATCTTTGCCATTTGTCTATCTTCTTTCTCCTACCATTTATTTTGGCTACTTCATAATATTTTACATGATGCTAAATATGATATTTCTCACATTTTGTCACAATGTTGTCTGCATTTCTGTTCATATAATATCTGGTGATATAAAACATCACTGTGAGAAATAACTTATTTATTGCTGGCCAAGTGAGGTGTGCTATCTTATATTGATCAGGTAAATATTACCGCATCTTATATTGGTCATCGTATAGTATATCTTGGATAATATCCCTGACTACCTACACTTCTCTTTTAATACCAGTAGTAATTTGATGGGATATTGAATCCATTAAAAAGAGTCAATTCTGCATCCTATAGTTTGGGTGCAAAGGATGAGACAAGTGTTACGTAGAGGAAGTTTCTGATATCGTTAGATACTGTGGGATATAGACAGAGACCAGCAACTTACCTTCAAGGCTTATCAAACTTGCTTCCTCCTCAACATCAATGCTGCCTGGAGTATTAGCCCCTTCGTTAGTTGCTTCACCTGTGATCTGCCTGGAGAATCTTTACAGCCCCCCCCCCACACAAATGGCACCTGCTGCTGAGTGAGCGTTTTATTAAATTTTTTCCTATTTGTCTTTCTGGGTTTTGTTTATTTCATCGTAAAGATTGAAACTTATTAGTGGGTTATTTACATTTTTTTAAAATTTTAATGTAGTCATGTGAACGAAGTCCTCCCCCTAATCTTGATGCTACTGCAGAGCCACCTTCTCTCTTTGATGGAACCACGAGGTAAATTTTTTTTCCTTTTCTCTTCTTTCTTAAAAGATTTTTGTCCAGGTTCATTGCAATTGTTTATTTTTCTATAACTTCATTTTGATTTTTAAAGGTTGTATACATCTTACATATGCCCATATGCCCAACGAACCTGGATTGCTCGAAACGCAAAGGTAATTTCTCATCCAATGAGATCAAATATTATGAATTTTTTTGAAAAACTCTCACTTGGGTTTTTTGTTTTGTTACTTTTCTACTTAATTCTATGTGCGCGCGTCAATGTGGTCATGTCCGACAAGGCATTGGTGAAGCATTTGCAGAAAGAACTTGCTCGACTGGACAAGTATCAAACGCTGGACAAGTATCAAGCATGCAACCAGAGGGCACCAGATACCACTTCACAAATTAAAGAAACGTCTCAGGTATAGATTTCTGCCCATCTACAGCTTCTGCTTCAACGATCATAAACCGTTTAAGATATTATATATATGGCCATACTTCACATGACAATATAGACTATTGATTGAACCCAATGGAAGAAATATCCAATTTTACCCCCCCCTCTCAGTTGATGCAGAGTCAACAACAGTACTTGCAACTTAAAGCATGTGTTGAGGATTGACAGCGATGACAAAGGTAACTAACCTTCATGGTTCCCATTTACTTCAATCAGGGTAACAGAAAGACCACATTGATATTCGCTTATTTGATAATGGCAAGAAAATTATTGGCATGGCTAGGAATATTCTTGGTGAGGAGTTGGGGCCATTGAGCAGCAAGGAGCTGGATGAGCTTGAGCAACAGCTCAATTCTTCATTGAAGCATGTTAGATCTACACGGGTATTAAATCTTTTCCTACATATTTTATCTCAAGTCATTCTTCCACTTTGTATGTATTTTATCAAATAGCAGCCATCTTTGTCCATTGATCAGAATATGTGCGTTGTTTACTTGCAGACCCAGATTATGCTAGATCAGCTCACTGACCTCCAACGGAAGGTATCGACAACATAAACCAACATATTTCTGGCAAATCCAAGGGGCAACATGCCAGGTCGCCTCTATATCACTCAGCAAGTGCTCCTACTATCATGAGGCAGGAAGAGACTTCCTCGTTTACATCTCCAGATAAGTTTTGGTGCTGAAGAGGCGACACATTCAAGAAATGGATCAGAAAATTCTGATAGGAGTGTTTCGGGTGATGGTCTTAAAGCACAGACTGCCAACGGTGGAAGCATCACCAGAGTCTCTAATTCAGCCGGTTAGCTGGAGGATCAACACCACAGAGCATCAGCAGGTATGACTCTTATCACTTATCAGCTCATGGAAGTTTGGTTTCTGCTAGCAGGATCTTGTCCTTTTCAGCTGTCAGGATATACGAATATCTTCTATATGTGAAACAAATTATGGCCTTTGCATTTTGGACCTTGTTGATAGGCTGATGACCAAAAACAGCATGCATGTCTTTTGTTATGTTGGGACTATGTGAATATTTGCTTGACGAATTTGTGTTGTGCCTGATAATAGGCCAGATTCTACCATAGCAAATATATTATCTCTGCCTATCTGCAGCACCCTTCTCTTACTTTAGCATGCTTTTGACCAATTTAATGTAGTCCCCCATCGCCCGACCTGCTGGTTTAGGATTTATAGCATGATCGCATCACTCATCCATAGTACATGGTCACAAATTTGTTATGCACCCATTAGCTTGATGTAGCTTGGCATCCAATCTAGGAGAAAGATATCAGGTGCCAATCATACTAGAAGAGGCACCCCTGCTACACCAGTCGAATCGTCCTCATGTAACTTGTAACAACTTGTGTAATAGTATTTTTGGTAATGTAATACTGTTTTGGTAATTATTATGAATAAAATTTTAATTAATATTGTTTTTGAATAATATTATGTGTGGGTTAATCATGATTTAGCTACTGCAGGGAGATTTGGAACAGATGCAAACGCGTATATTTTTTTAATTTTGTGTTTTTTCCGCAACGTTTTATAAAAGTTGTAGTAGAGTTTAAAACAACTATTTAAATCAGTTGTAATATAAGTTTTTACAACCTTTTATAAAAGTTGTAATAGAAGTTTACACAACTTTCAAAGAAAGTTGTAATATTGCTTTATACAACTTTTTATAAACGTTGTAATAATTGTTTCCACAACTTTTATTCAAAGTTGTAATATCTCTTTACACAACGTTTTATAAAAGTTGTAATAGTTTGCACAACCTTTAAAAAAAGTTGTAATATTTCTTTAAACAACCTTTTATAAACGGTGTAATAGAAGTGACAACGTCTAAAAAAGGTTGTAATATGGGTTTAGACAATGTTTTAACAAACGTTGTAATATGCGAAGTTGTAATAGGGTCGGCTCCTTCGACCACTTTTTCTGGATCAAAAGTTGTAATAGATACATATTACAACCTTTTATAAACGTTGTGTAAACATCTATTACAACTTTTATTAAAAGTTGTAATAGAAGTTTACACAACGTTTATTAAAAGTTGTAATATCGTTATACCCAACCTTTTCTAAACGTTGTAATAGAAGTTTACACAACGTTTCAAAAAAGTTGTAATATGTATCTATTACAACTTTTGCTTACAACATGCAGAAAAAGTGGTCGAATGAGCCGACCCTATTACAACTTCGCATATTACAACGTTTGTTAAAAAGTTGTCTGACCCCTATTACAACCTTTTTTAGAAGTTGTCAATGACCATTTTTGTTGTAGTGATATTAGATCTATTATCATACCCTTGTCCCATCACATCATTAATATTCAAATCAAGAGAGTTAAGAGTAGCTTGTAACTCACCAAAAAGACCCAATCCAGATGTGTTTTCCACACTTAAAAACTCTTAAAAAATACTCTTCTATTTTTATTGGGTAGCTATTAACATCAACACATCTAATCACTAAAGTTATTTGTTCAGTGTGACTAGCATTAGGAGTGCAATCAAGAATCACAGAAAAGTATTTAGCTTCTTTAATTTTTATTATTATTGCATTCTTCACACTTGATGCCAACATGATAATTAATTCATTTTGTATTTTATGACTCAGATAATTATAATGAATCTCTTTATTTTGAATAAGTCGAAAATAATGTTTCATTGTTTGATCAAACTCAGCAATTGATTCTAGAAAGCCTAAAAAAATTCCATTAGAATCCTCATTAATTTTTTCATTTGTTCCACGAAATGCCAAATTATTCATTGCAATACGCTTAACAACATAAATTATTCTAATCATAACTTGTTTCCAATGTTCTGTATCTTTTTTGATTTGTTCTTGTAATTCTTTATCAATTGTTTGATTTGTTTCTAATCTAACTCGGAGTTCAGCCCATGCTCTAAGGTTGGTAAGATGTTCACTAATATCTTCATGTTGCTTTATCTTTTTACTTAAACGTTTCCAATCATCAATTCCTACATCTGCTAATTGACCTTTAGAACGGACATACCTTACAACTTTACAATAAAAACAAAACATTTTATTTAAATCTTTTGAGTAAACTAACCATTTCCTATTAATAAGTTCTCCATCTTTAATATATAGGACCATTCTCAATAAGTAAATCTCTCATTTTTGAATCTAAACCATCCCACACTCTAGAATCATATATATTCATAGATAACGAAAACGAAGAATCTAAACACTCAGACACATGATCCTTTTCTTAATTATTTTCACTAGTTTCATTTTCAAGCACATTTGTTATTTCTTCATTTATCTCATTTTTATTTTCAAACAAATTTGTTGTTGCTTGATTTACATTATTTTCATTTTTCGGATACATGTGTTGTTTCTTCATTCATCACATTTTCATCTTCTGTAAAATCTTTCACTACTTCATGCACCTCATTTTCAACTTGGTTTTCAGAAAAAGCATTTTGTGTTATGAATCATCATCTGGGGAGGAACCCCCAGCTCTTTATTTATAGCATATAGAGGAGCGTATTCAGATAAGATAAAACAGATACGGCCTTATCTATAAGATAAGCCGTGATCCCAACCGACTAACCAACTCGGTATTATCCCTTCACAACACACCCCTTTATCCAGCCATAGGTGTGGATTCTACTCATGAATACTTCCGGATTTTGAATGTAGTAGGAGTCTCACATGGGGTGGATACTTCAGGATCCTGAGTTGGTGAGGTTTGCCTCGTTAAAACCTTTAGCTATGGAAAACCATGTAGGAGAAACCACAGTTAAGGAAAAAGAGTACATACGCTCTCTAACTCTCCCTGATTTGTACAAGCGACTCTGCTCATGAACACTTCGGGATTCTGAGTGTCACAATGGTGGATACTTCAGGATCTAGAGTTAATGTGATTTCTCTCATTAAAACCTTTGGCTATGGAAAACCCAGTGGGAAAAACCATAGCTAAGGGAAAAGAGTACAAATTCCCTCAACTCTCCCTGATCTGTAAAAGCCCATGGGCTTTCAGATCTCTTAGGATTATCTCATCACTCATATTTACAACATTCCAAAGATATACACAAATTACAAATATTATCACCATTAAGCAGCTGCTGAATCCAGGAACTCTAGAGAGGCATGCTAAGTTTCGTCGCCTCTGATGTGGTCTTCAGACTATGTGGTCAGCTCCATAATACCAGCCTCTATCCCAATCGTCTCTGGGATGTGATGTACCACCAGGCGCCCTCAAATACACCATTAGTGTGGTGAGGATCTCGAAATGATAGGATGATGTTGCCTTCATAATTTTCTTTGCAGATCTGCAGTAGATGGCCATCCCACTATGAGTACCCAGTTTGTGATTTCTCAGTATAGGGATCAGACATGTTAACCTGCATTTGCATAAACATGGAGGATGATACTATATAATGTAAGCCTAAATCTTTCGACCCTTGGAGGAAGGGCAGAAGATGCTTAACTCCGGTCTAATGGACCTTTGCCTAATAATCTCTGGCTAATGAGTTTATTGCAACTGCTATATCGGGACGCATGCAGTTAGCCAGGAGTGCCTGATTGCACTTAAGGGACTTTAGAAACCAATCATATCCTCCCCCTCTTCCAGTGATCGGAAGGGGTCTTTTTGTACATCCATAGAGTGTACTACCATAAGTGTACTTTGGATGACAATGGTCCTTTTAATTTCTTCAACTCACTTCTGGGCGTATGTAATGGGATTCTATTAAGATAATAAATCTGTGAGACATGACTTAATTTATTTTTGCCTATGACTTAATTTATTGCTGCTGGTGGATTGCATCCATTCTCGGGGATGTCAATCCTAGCTGGATTATTTGCAGCAGGGATGTGTGATCTGACAATCTTCTGGTTGTCAGTAAATGATTCTGGTAATTGCTGAATCGTGTTCTGTATGTGGAGGATGTTCAGGATTTCATCTTCACATTGTATTGTCACCGGATCATAGTGGGTCAAAACTTTTGTATCCCACGTTATAGTTTTCTTTGCGCCAGATTTTTCAGTATCTGGGCCTATTTTGGGGAAACTCGTCTCATCACAGTCTTCAATATGTGCCTTAAATACGTCCCCCCCGTTTGGGGTTCTAGGTATCTTATAATTGAGGGTGAGTCAAACCCTACATAGATATCTAGGCAATGTTGAGGACCCATTTTTGTCCTCTGTGGTGGTGTGATGGAGATTTAAACCACGCGACCGAAGATTCTAAAGTGAGAAATATTCGGTGGCATTCCATATACAAGTTGCATTGGAGACTCTGATCTCCAGAGGGTCTTATTTTCATTTACGATGCAGCATGCAGAATTTGCATGCCCCCATGCATCCACCGGCAATCGGGATTTCATTAACAATGGACGTGCAATCCATTGAAGTCTATTTATCAATGACTATGCCGACCCATTTTGGGTATGAACATGCGACAATGTATGTTCATTTTCTATTCTCGTTGCTTGGCAGTAGTCTTGAAATGACAGGGAGGTAAATTCCCAAACATTAACCAGACTATTTTCTTTATTTGATTTTCTGGAAAATGTGCCCACAACATTATTATTTGTGCCAATAGCTTTGGAAAAGCTAGGTTACGGGTCGATAGTATACACACATACGAATATTTTGAGGATGCAATAATCAGTACAATAAAGTACCGAAATAGCCCACTAGGGGGTGGATTTGTCCGCATCTATCTCCTTAAATGCTTTTTGAGGAAGCGTGTAGATTCTTCTTTAACTTTTAGTAGAGATGGCCTTATAATTTGGTTTCTCTTATAGCAAGGGATCCGAGGGAATTCTCCCTTCTGAAGAATCTTCTGGGTTTTCAAATCATACCCATAGGATAAGATGCGATTTATCATCACTGATCCAGGGTGGCCAAGTCTATCATGCCAACGTAAAAACTTGGCTGATGGCATGCACTTCAGGTGCTTCGTTAAATCCGCTTCCTCTCTCCGAATCTTTGTATGGTATAGGCCTGTTGAAAAGGCTCTCAATAGGCTTCCTTTTTCTTGAGACGTTACATACAATAATTTGTTTTTCATTTACATTTGCTGTTTTCAAATGGAATCAGTTAAAACAGATGTTTTTGAAACTTAGTAAGTTTCGGTTGGAATTCGGAGAGATTAGTGCATCCTTTATTTTTGTGTCATTTGGGAGGAACAGTGTTGCGTTCCCAGAACCTTCAATATGGCCCTGATATTGGGCTTTGTATTGAAGGATCATATGTGTTTATTTATTGTCTACTAATCAGTTATGAGAGTAGTTCATCTATTAAAAGATGAATCATATAGGCACATTTTCCGAGAAACATTTTCATTCAAAATCAAATTACATATTTCAAAAAGCTCTCATAACATGAAATGTTCTTAAAACAAGTATCTAAGATAAAAATAGAAGGCTAATCAAGCATGTCTTCATTTTTGAAGTCGTCAGCTGTAAACTTAACTGGAGCATCAGAGGTCACCAGGTTTATTTCAGCTTTAATTTTCTTGTTATCTTTATACAAATTCTGGAGATGCTGTAGAGTTCGACACACTCTGGACCAGTGGCCTTTCATGCCACATCTATGGCACTGGTCTTCCCAATCCCTCTTGGGTGGGGTGCATCATTTCTCTTGTTATCATTTCTACGTCATGTGAACTTACGTTTCCCTTCATTTCTTTGATGCTGGACTTGGCCCCTAACCTTTTTGTTCTGTCCCCCTTTTTGTGGTCTTTCTTTTCGGTTATTTTCTCTTTTCTTTTTGGAAAAAGAAGAGGCATTGTGAGCTTCTGGTTGGGGGCAGTGCCAGGGGGGTGCATGTTGTGAGTGGCGAGGAGAAGCTCTCTGTTTTGTTCAGCCATGAGTAAACATGACAGCAGCTCAGAATACTTGGTGAACTTGTGTTCACGGTATTACTGCATTAGTATCGCATCTTTCTCATGGAAAGACATGTACGTCTTTTCCAGCATGTGATCTTCTGAGACTTTTTCACCACACAACTTCAGGCGTGAGGTGATGCTAAAGAGAGCTGAGTTGTACTCAGCTATGGACTTAAAGTTCTGCAGTCTCAGGTTCTCCCACTCATATCATGCCCTTGGTAGTATAATATCTCTCTGATGTTTATACATATCCTCAAGGGCAGTCCACAGTTCAAGTGGATCTTTGACCGTAAGGTATTCATCCTTTAGGGTCTTGTCAACATGGCGGCAAATATAGATAATAGCTTGCGCCTTTTCTATATCGCTTACATTTTCATTATTAGTCACAGCAGAAATGCGGGACTTAGCCCGCAGATGAAACTTCACATCGAGCTGCCAGCTCAGATAGTTTCTTCCTGATGCATCCATCACTTCGAAATTGACACTTGCGATTTTAGCCATTTTATCTAGCAGAGCACAAATTTGCATGAATTAATAATTTAAACAAATAAACATTTTCATGCGGATGTAATTTTTATATGAAGAGCTAATTGCGTGGATCGGCCAGTCCCACATAAATAAAAAGTCCAAAGTCCATTACAGTCCATATTACACAAATGAAAGCTTTAAAAAATAAATTACAACTTTGAAAACCCCGTGGGTCCCATATAAGATCTTCAACTTCAAGTGTGGCCTCCGTCTCCATGGAAAGTAGTTTTCAGTCTTGGACATTACATAAATTCCTCACTACAATTTCTCTCAAAAGTTAAATAAAAGTGCAGAAAATAAAATGTGGGACTTAAACAGCCGATCCAAAACCGCAATTTAGCCATTCATGCAAAAATTTGTGCTCATCAAACATTTTCAGCAGACTTTTTCATCGCAGGTATCACATGCATTTATATTCACAGAAACGATAAACAATTTAATTAGTTAATAATTATTGGACCACTGGGCAACGTCATACACCGTTAGGTTAGCTGACTAACGGTAGAGCGGTCGCATGATCTTCCTAATTATTAAGTTTTAATATTTGCACAACCAATCATAGTTTATCCACAGAATAAGCCTAAAATGATGCATATCATATAGTTATGATCCTACAAAGGTATCATATAATGCACGGGTTGTGCTAATTGGGTTTTTCAAAAAGATCGAAAAAGAGCCCAAAATATAACATGTTCTTCGTGAAAAAGGAAGGAATTTTTCTTTTAAATTATTCCCAATTAATCCCCAAATGTTTCCAAATGTCCCCAATTCTATCATGATTTTTAAGGAATTTTTAGGCCATATGAATCCTTTTAAACGTATTTTTATCCCCCAAAAAGCCTTTTAAACCTTATTTTTAGCCATCCCTTTTTTCGAAAAAGAAAACTGGCATGCGGGCCTGAAACCCACAGTGTGGTTGCGGGCTTCAGGCCCGCTGTCAAAATTTATATTTTTTGTGAAAAAGAGGCCTGCGGGCTTCAGGCTCGCAAGGCTTAAGAATTTTTTTTCCACTTCTCTGGGCTTCAGGCCCAAATGAATTTAGGGGGGCGGCGACGGCTAGAGCGCCGTCTCCCTTCGGGGGGGGGGGGGGAAGTTGATGGCGGTCAGAGCGCCGTCTCCCTTCGGGGGGAGGTCGGCGGCGGCCAGAGCGCCGTCCCCCTTCGGGGAGGAAGTTCGTTGGGGCACCGACGACGGCCCCCTTGCTTCGGGCGGGGAGGGGGGAGCGGCTGGTGGCAAGGCCGTCGGTGGGGCTATGATAGGGTAAAAAACCTATTTAACCATTATTTATAAATTTTAAAACATGTTAAAAACATGATTTTTGGGTGATTAGCCCAGATTCCACTTCGATCTTGCGAGATTTATGGAAAATACTATCATACGTATGATAAAAACGACATTTTTAGCGAGATTTACCTCTATATCCGTCCTCCGGATATAGCGATGGTTGAACGAAGCCTACGCGGATGATGACGCTTGATTGATGAAGCTTGACTCCACGCACGTGGATCTCCCGTCTTTCTTCGCTTACGCAGTGATCAATTTTGTATGGAATTTTTGTTTAGAGGTTCGTGCTGATAACGTGTTATGAATCATCTGGGGAAAATCCCCCAGCTCTTTATTTATAGCATATAGAGGAGCGTATACAGATAAGATACAATAGATATGGTCTTACCTATAAGATAAGACGTGATCCCAACCGACTAACCAACTCGGTATTATCACTTCACAACATTTTGCAATTTATTTTTATTCCAAAGTTTTTGAATAGATCCTGTTTGAGGTTTAATTTTTTCATCATCATCATCTTTTTTTTGTTTTTTGTTTTTCGTTACCAGATGCATGTTTTTTAGGAAACATTGTTTTAAATTAAAAATTAAAACAATGTAATAGAACGATAGAACCTGGATAGTGAAGCAGCACTGATTTTAACCCAGCTATGAGATAACCAAATTCGATCTTCACTGTAAAAATAAAAGAACAATAAACACAAATTAAGAAAAACGAAGTAAAATTATTTAAAATCAATTCAAACATTGTTTACGAAAAAAGGAGGAAAAGCAAAGCACTTACCCAGCTGGATGGCTTCTTGTTCATTGAATTTCCAATAAAAACCTAGAAAACAAGCAGAACCCATAAAAGGACAGTAAATACAAGAGCCCTAAAGGCCAAAAACTCATCAAAGAACATACCCATTGAATGAAAAAAAAACAAAAGTAGAAAATAGAAATGGCGGAACAAGCTCTCAGTGACACATGCTTCCAGAAATATATACCAATTCAAATTATTCTCAAAAGTTTCTTTTCACCCAACTAATGGCCAATTCATGCTCATCCCATGCTTTCCTGATTCTCATTTTCTCATGCCACTAAATTACATCGTTCCGAATCTAATTAGTAATCACGTTTGACTTTCCTATCTGTCCCCAAAATCCCTAATCATTCTTACTCTTCCCGCTCCAAAACATACTTGCACTTAAAACTTATATAACAACTAATATATTTTCTTAAATAATTACGCACAAGTTTGTAACGGGTAGTTTGGACTCTGGTTCATAACTACAATTAAAAAAAACATGAACATGGAAGCAATCTATTAAAAAAAAGAGTCATGTTTGCCCTCGTAACAACAAATTAACCCCTTAAAATCGATCGATCAAATCAAATGAACTCTCCACTGAATTGACATAAATCAAACAAATAGAAACGATAATAGTCAGTGCCTTAGATGAAGAAAAAGAATCCAATGATCAAGAAACCAGTTCGATTGATGTGAAATCATCGCATCATACTTACTGCATCGACTCTACTTGTGAATACATATGCAAATAAAAAATTTAGGGGAAAAAGGGAAGGCTCACCACAGGTGTAGGCTTCCTCCTTCTCCTTGTCGTTGGTTCTACAATTAAACAACAGCATGAAAAAGCAGAGCTGCAAATGGTATATCATGCGCACAGTACAAGCAAACTTGCAATTATAAATTAAAAAAATAATTAAAAAGGGCATACCTTTATAATCCAAATAGAGAGAACTTACACAAAACTTATTCATTTAATAATAGGGCCATAGGGGTATATGAAGAGTCTTTATTAAAAAAATTTATTAATTTATTAATTTGCTTGAATGCTTCTTCGGTTATTGTGCAGAGAAGGTGGAAGACAGGAAGGTTGAGGGCCTTGAGGCGTCGGTTACTATGGAGAGAATGTGGAGAGAGTTGAGGGGTTGGTTTGTTTTTTTAATAATTATTAATTTGTTGTTTGAAATGTCCCAATATAAAAAAATTTGGGCCCCTTGGACCTAGGGTCACTGGGCGGCTGCCCTGGCTGCCCCGGGTCAGGGCTGGGCCTGTATCTTACGTAAATACGGTATCCTACCATTGTATGAACTCTTCCAATTCCACTATAAATAAATACAAGTATTCTCCCCCAGGAAACAATTCACAACACGTTATCAGCACGCTTTTCCTCACACACACACACACACACACACACACACACACACACACGATCAGACATTCTGAAAGTTCTAAAGGACGACAGAGGACTACCCGTGTGAGGACAAAAAATCGAAATCAAACGTCCGTCTTCATCGATCTTGAGGTATATCTAAAAACCCAGTATATATTATCATGATCTTAATGTTTATCACGTAAAAATACCTAAGATCAAACCCAAATCATAAAAAAATTGGGGATAGGGGTGACGACCGTTGGTCGTTGACCCCTGGGCGGCAGAAAACTGGCCGCCAGCCCAACCCCAAAAGGGAGAAAGGGCGACATCCGACCCAAGTCAGTCGAGAAAAACAAAAAAAATTTAATTACATATCAAGGTCGACCCACCGACGGCCCTCCTGCCGCCAGTGCACCCCACCCAGCCTTAGCCCCCACCCTCACAGCGCAGCCCAGGAGGTGACGACGGAACGCTGCCACCAACGGCAGTGGCAAAAAAACCCTACCATGGGTTTTCTCAAAAAATGTGGAGGGGAGCAAAGGACCTCTTATCATTGGCCGGTGGCCCCATACGTCGGCACCCTACTGCCACTGTAACGGCGGTGCGTCGCTGCCATAGGCAGCGGTACCCACCGCTCGCAACCCCCCGTTGCTCCCAGGAAATCTGTTACTACTGGTAGCTGCGGCTGTCCCCCACCCGCCATTTCTCCCTGTGGGCTCAAAACCCAGGAAAAAAAGATTTTCGTTTCTACGGGCCAAAGCCCACAGAAATAGCCTGTTGGCTTCGACCCACGGGCCAATGTTGCACAAAATATTTTTTGCATGCAGGCTGAAGCCTGCAGTAACAGCCCACGGGCTTCGCCCTGCAGGCCAATTCAAAAACAAAAAAATGCAGCAAGGGAGCCGACTTGGTGGGCCGAAGACCGCATCAAAAGCTGTGGACCTCAGCCCCCAAAGCCAAAGTAGAAGAAAGAAAAAACAGAGAAAAGAGGGAGAATTAAATGAAAAAAGGGGAATTTAAATGAAACAAAAAGAAAATAAGGGCATGGGATAAAAAATAAATAAATAAAATGGGGGTGTAGCTCAGTTTTTCTATTTTTCTAAACTTAGAGCCTATTGACCCGGTTTGAACTCCCCGCTTCCACCACCGACATAAAAAAAATCATTTTAGGTTATATTCCCAAGAAATTTTGGGGAAGGATCACATAATACAAAAAGTATTATTAGTGGGAATATAGCCCTGATTATAATATAATTGCATGATTATTAATTCTGCTGCATATTGCTTTAGAATTATATATATTTGCTACATATTACATACTTTTTGACATGTATTCTGGGATAATTTTCTGCTTACTTTTATAAGTATTCACTTAATAATTATGAGGGTCATGTGACCGTCCTGTCGTCAGTTACATAACCTAACGATGAATGACATTGCCCCGTGGTCCAATTAATTATTAAGCATAAAATATTTAAATATATCATATGCATCAGTGATGTCTGTGACACGTGATAAAATGTAATAAAAATGTCTTGATCACTAGGTTGTATAAATGACTATATTGTGGTTTTGGATTGGCATTTTAAGTCCCACTTATATATTCATGCACATTTCTTTTTCTGAGAGAAAATGTTGTGATATTATGTAATGCCATGGAGGCGGAGGCCATCGCTAAAGAAGTATTATTATTATGGGATCACAACTACATAACCGACCTTCGGCCACGAACAAATATGTGGCCGAAGGCTGTAAATTCATGGCTGATATCTTTCGGCCACAGAAGAAAAAAATTCCATGGCTAAAGTGCCATGATCGATACCTCGGTGGCTAATGCGACAATCGGCCATAGAATATTTAGTGGCCGATAGTCTGCCACGGAATAACGGACACAGAAGACCATGGACATTAATTAAAATAAAAAATTATATAAAACTATCGGCCACAGACATATCCATGGCCTATTCCGTTTTTGTGCCACAGATATGTCTGTGGCAAATAAGTATCCACCACAGGTTATGTGCATGAACATGACGTAAACCGTGCATATAATCCGTGGCGGAAAAATTTCGACCACAGATAATGTGCACGACCATCCATGGCAGATATGTTTCGGCCACGTACAGTTTTGTCACAGTATTCTCTTGTCATCCACGGATTTGCCTGTGGTAGGATCGTATCTGCCATGGTTACGTGCAATGAATATGTCCAATTTTGTGCACAAAATCTATGGCTGATAACTTTCTGTCACGGGCTTGTCTGTGGCCGAAATTAAGTATTGGCTATGAATTTGTCTGTGGCCGATAGCTTTATAAGTGTTTTTCAATAAAAATGACAAAAATCCCTACATACAATAATATAAAATACTAACAAATATCCGAAATACCTATATACAACTAAATAAACGCACATATATTAATTCACATAAACAAATTCACATACAGAAATCCACAAAACTAATAAAATTTAAATACACACAAATGCTAAAAAATCCTATTATATAATAAAACACAATCCTACATGTCAGAAATGTTAAAAAACAAAAAACTCGTAAAGAACTCCTGCCATCGCCACCGTCATCGCCACCAAGACCGCGAATCACGTCTCTCCCGCCATCGCCCCTAAGACCGCAACTCACGTCTCTCCCGCCATCACCCCCACGACTGCCATCGACCTTGCGTCTGCCTCGCACCCGCCATCGCCCACATGCTTGCCATTGCTCCGCTGTCAGCCTCAAGGTCGTCGTCGCCACCTTAACCCAACCAAATACTAATAATAATTTAGTTAGACGATAAAACATAAAATATTAAACGAATAAAAAAATCAAATTAAATAGCATGAAAAGAAATACTTAACTTTGGGTTTATCATAAACTATGCATGCCTGCAAAAAAACCGAATCCGACCATAACACAAGTGCACTAGTACACATACACCAACAAAGAACCGGATCAACTACTTCTAACCATTTTCGGGCAAAAGCAGCAGCACTTCTTCTGCCCAGAAATCTGGGCAGAGGTAGGCATAGCTTCTGCCCAGATTTCTGGGCAGACGTAGAGGCACTGCTTCTGCACAGAAGCAGCATCTGATGCGACAAGGCCGATATGTAGGGGTTTGGGGGGTATGTAGGTGCTCGTGCACTTGCGTTAATAATATAAATTTCTCATATGGGACTATTTCATCTTTCATATCTGATACTTGATCATATGAGAATATATGTCATAAATTACCCATATATGACACCTATGTCACATGTAGGACACATATGTCACATATACGACACATGTCCCAAATATCATATCTATCTTAGAAAATATGGAATGTTTTGCGTGCTAATGTCCTTGGTGGCATGTTTGTTCCATGTGGCAAGTTCACATCGCCACATGGGACAATGGCACAATGGTAGTTCCCTTACGACACCCTTCATACAAAAAACACACACCATCCCACTTACTTACATTGTTTCCTGCGCTCGATCGCCACTTAACCTCAGGCACGATTCCTGCGCTCGACCGCCTCCCGACCGTCCAATTCGATCCACCAGCTGTTGTTAATATCGAAATTTTTGGTGCAATTACCATCGCACCCTTTAAACACTTATTGGAAAGTTTGGTGCAATTACGATCATGCCCTTTAAAACGAGCAAGAGTACACTATGCTGAGATTAATTATGATTACTGCCACATCTTATGCTTTATCGCTCTCAAATCGCAAAATATGGAGGCAATCACCGGTTTTGCACCAGGTCTCTCGCTCTCTCGTGCATGATCTCGCCCCCAAATTCCTACCATCACAAGATCATTGATTCCCCTCCTCCTCAATCGAGGTAAGGAGGGTCAGCCCTAATTTTGACCATACTTATTTCAAGCACGCACGAACTTAACCAAGATCATACAAGCTATATCTTTTTGCTCGTTTTGCACAGTGTGTAATATTATATACGCTGAGATAGTGCACCACATTCGCTGGGTTTGCCAGGTGAGTAATTTTTTAGGGACATCTCATATTTCTCAATGCGCACAACAGACTAAATTTTTGAATCGGTTTACACGGTGAGTATTGCGTTGGAAATTACCCTCCATGCACAACAGGCTAAATTTTTGAATCGGTTTGCACGGTGAGTAATTTCCAACTTTTTTCCGTTTTGTGCTGGAAATTACTCACCGCGCAAACCGATTCAAAAATTTAGCCTGTTGTGTGCGGAGAGAACTATGAGACGTCCCTCAAAAATTACTAAAACCGCTCATATAGCACAACAACATAAAGCAAATGTCGTACATAATATTGCTCACCACGTAAAACGGGTGATATGTTAGATTTTTTGATGTATTTGTTATTTTCATCAAATATGATGGTAACAATTAGATCACATTGAAAAATACTAGCTAGTATACACATGGTTTTAACATGCTTAGTAATAGTAGCGTGGTTTCAACTAACATGCTGATGTATAATCTACTGCCACTTGGATAGACATATCTAGTAGTCATGTTGTGTCAATATTATTGATATTTTTATTTGTTTCTATTTTAGAAAATGAAAATCAAAGAGAGTGAACCCTTTGTGCATGATCAGGAGATACCAAATGAGATTAAAGCTGAAAAAGACAGTGTAAACAACGTAGATGAAGTGGATATTCATAATGTTACTGAAAAAACCAGACCACATATTGGAATGCAATTTCATACAACATAAGATGCATGGAAATTTTATAATGTATATGCAGAAATAAAAGGTTTTTCAATCCAAAAGTCATCTACTGGAAAGGGAAAATATGGCAATATCACGCGGAGGCTTTACGTGTGCTACAAATAAGGGTTTAAAAGCTTAACTGATAAGCAGGAGATAGGGAGGGAAGTTAATCGACAGGAAAATGGGAGAGAAGGCTGTAAGGCTTGAATGACAGTTCATAGAATCACCGATGGAGTATGGGGGCATCAATGCCTTTGCTGATGTTCATAATCATGAGTTGATAAAAACCTCTTCGAAGATCCAGTTGTTACGGTCACATAAAAGATCGCATATGGATGGATCACGTATGAATTTAGTTGATCAGTTTCGTGGTTGTGGAGTAGGACCTTCAAAGATTGCAAGGATTCTAAATGCCATGAGTAGTAGTAATGTTAATATTACTATGCAACAATGCATTGATCAATTGAGAGTAGCAAGAAAGAACAATATAGGGAAGGACTGCATTAGAGTAATCAAACAATTTCTTAAAAGGCAAGCTACAGACTCTCAGTTCTATTATGCTATTGAGCATGATGATGAAAATGTATGTAGGAGTATATTTTGGGCTGATAGAAGGGCAATGACATCATACATCCAGTTTGGAGATGTTGTTGTATTTAATGTTACTTAGAAGACACATATTTTCATGTTGCCTTTTGCACCTTTTACAGGTGTCAATCATCATAAACAGTCTATTTTATTTGGCTGTGCTCTTCTTGGTGATGAGAAGGAAGATACATTTGTTTGGTTATTTGAACATTGGTTAACATGTATGTGAGATAAAGCACCAGAAGCTATCATCACTGATCAAGACCCAGCAATATGCAATGCAATCAAAAGAGTTTTTCCAAATACAAAGCATATGTATTGCATATGGCATATCAGTCTGCATGAAGATGAGCATCTACGTTCATTGCGGTCTTCTTATAACCCTGAATTTGATGATGACTATGCAAACTGGTGTAAGAAAAGTCAAAATGTTGAACAAGCCGAGAGTTGTTGGGCGATCTTAAAGGAGAAGTACTAAAAAGAATTTCTTGAGCCATTAACATATAAACAAAAATGAAATGAAAGTCTGGAAGTGGTTACATACGATGCATGAGAAAGCACATCATTGGATTAAGGCGTACCTACAGGATACTTTCTTTGCAGGTATGGAAATTTTAATACGATAGAGATAGTTGTAAAATGATATGATCAAAATAAACTAATCACTTGGTATTCATTTGTTGTTTTGTGTGTAGACATGGTGTCCAGCCAAAGAAGTGAAAGCATGAACTCATATTTTGATGGTTACGTAAACTCTATGACTCCATTATACAAGTTCATTGATCAATATGATAAATCAGTTCAAGTTAAACGAGACAAAGAGGGAGAGAAGATACTTTCTGTATGAGGAACAAACCAGACTTTCGTGGTATGCATGAGTTAGAGGTTCATGCCTCAAAGGTTTATACTAGAAACATATTTTGCATTTTTCAAACTCGGTTCAAAAATACTTTATACTGTCGGCATGAAAGGGTGTTCATTGAAGTGGATACAACCACATATAAAATAACTATGCAGATTTATGGAAAGAGTTACTTGCATTCTGTTCAATGCAATATATCTACGGGGATGTTCATGTGTACGTGTTGAGTATTGGACTCACCGGATTTGGTTTTGGATGATGAGCAAACATAAATAAATCGTGAACTAACACTTTGTGAGCGCCGTTATGGAGATCGTCGCCAAATTCATGTGAACATCCAAAGCGACGTCTCAAGACTTCTCAAAGCACGTATTCATATGCCTAAAGCTTCGTTGAAGCTTTTGGACCAACTTTGAAGTCATGAAGATTCGATCGAAGCTTTTGAAGAGGGTTTGTCTAGATTTATATTTAGTCTTCTAGCTTTGTTCTTTAGAATGTTAAGCCTTGAGTAGGTATTATCATTTGATCTTCATATCGCTCCTATCTTATAGCTAGGATCTTAGTAGAAGTCCATTCAAACTTTCCCGATGCATTGCGCTTCGATTCGGGACTTCTTGTGCATGTTAGTTGGTTCAAGAAGAAGAACCGACCGACTAGATGGTGATATAGTCGGTCGGAAAAGCTTCTTGGACCGAATAGTTTGTCTCCCAAATTCTAAGCTCTTTACTGTTCACAGTTAGTCGGTCTTAGTTGACTCACCGACCGACTAGTTGGTGAACTAGTCGGTCAGTGATGCTTCTTAGACCGACTAGTTGAGCTTTCCCTGTACATGCCTAGTTACTGTTTATCGTTAGTCGGTCTAAGAACGTTTGGCAACCGACTAGTTGATGATCTAGTCGGTCAACATTTTTTCTTGGACCGACTAAATCAATTTGTATTCAGACTAATAGTTTTTGACTCTTAGTCGGTCTAAGTTAACCGACCGACCGACTAGTTGAGAAACTAGTCGGTCGGAAACTCTTCTTGGACCGACTAGTTCTTTAGGTCTGAAATTTCATCTGTTCACTGTTCATCCTTTAGTCGGTTCATGTTGTTTCACCGACTGACTAGTTGATGAACTAGTCGGTCAGTGGTTGTTCTTTGACCGACTAATTGCTCCAGATTTCCAACCGTTGGGAGTTGACCTAGCTCGATTTTGTGGGACCCTATAAATACAAAGCTTGGTCGTTTCTCTCAAGGTTAGAGCTGCTATTGAGAGCCTTATTCAGATTGAAAGAGTTAGAGATTGAAACTCATTTCCAAAGCTCTCTTCCTCACAAGAAATCATTCTCTCCCTCATTTGAGATCTAGAATCCATCTTGAGAGAACTTTGTTCTTGTTGAGCCATCCAAGCTATTGCTTGATTCAAGTCTCCTATTCATTCCTAGGCACCCATTGCTGCTCATATTGGTGGTGCTAGGTCTTGGTGACTTCTCCTTCATCAAATCCCTCCTTGCCCTAATTTGGTAAGAATACTCAAGGTATAGGGTTTGTGGTAAGTTGTTGTTTATTTCATATAAACTCTTTTATTGCTATTGATTCTCTCGGTTGTGAGAGAAGGTTGTGATCCCGGGTTGTGGGATTCACTATTGCTATTGATTGTATGATTTGATCTTGTGAAGGTTTTTCACAAGGTATTCATAGTTGAAATCTTGGGTTAGGGTTTCTAACCTAAGTATCCGGAGGGGATCCGGGTGTTCTGGGACGTAGGATCACCGGGAACAAGTCGGGGAGACTTGGGTGGATCCGAACCCATCAAATCAATTGTTTGCATTGAATATTTGTTGTTGTCAATTTTAGCTTCCGCATTTGTTGGTAGTAGTTTGCACGATAATTAGGAATTATACTCCTTGTTATTTTTAAAGTACTATTCACCCCCCTCTAGTACTTGTGCAGTAGCTTTCAGGGCATTACATTTGGTATCAGAGCCAGATACTAAGCTATGTCTGCCAACGACAACAAGACCGTGTGTCCACCTTCGGATTATAGCACCTTCAAGAACCGTGAAGGAGCTTCTTCGGTAATGGAAGGACATTCCTCAACGAGGCCTCCATTCTTCAACGGTACCAACTACGAGTACTGAAAATGCCGGATGGAAAATTTCCTCCGGAGTGCTTCACTATGGAGGACCATAATGAAGGAGTATGTCGAGCCCGCCGAAGAAGATTTCGAGAAATGGACAACCGCGGAGGTCACCGCGGAGGTAAGCGATGCCAAGGCAATGAACGCCTTGCAATGCGCATTGGAGCCCGAGGACTTCAATAAGATATGCACATGTAAGAGTACATATCAAATTTGGAACGCCCTCCTCATCTTACATGAAGGGACGAGTATGGTAAGAGACTCTAAACTCGTTGTAGTTAATAAAGATTACGAGATGTTTCATATGCTACAGGGTGAGAAGATGAAGGAGTATTATGCTCGCTTCGTCGACATCATAAACGAGTTAGAGGCTTTCGGCAAAACCTACATCCAAAAGGAGAAATGTTCGAAGCTTATCGAAGGACTTCCTTCTAGTTGGGAAAAGCGTACCTTCGCCATCGAGGAAGGTAGCGATATGAACAAGTATACCGTAGTTCAATTAATGGGTACTTTAATGTCATACGATGTATGCAAGGATAGCAAGGTGAAGTTACAAGAGAAGATGAAGTCTTACTTGAACAAAGACGTGCCTAAGAAAAAGGCGATTGTGTTCAAGGCGGCTCCATCCACCTCTACCGATGACGAGGACTCGGAAGACGAAATGGACATGTAATCCATTGCCCTCATGACAAAGAAGTTCAATCGCTTCTTCCAAAAAGGTAACTTCAAAGGCAAATCTAAATTTACTTCTACTAACGCCTCTCCTCCTTTATGTTTTAAATGCAATAAGCCAGGACACATCAAAGCGGATTGTCCACAAAACAAGCAAAAGGAAAAGTGGAATGCGCAGAAGTACGACAAATCGAAGAAGTATAAGAAAGGCTACAAGAAAGGATTTGTCGGTTTCACCGATTCCGAAGATGACTCTTCAAGCGGGGAGTCTGATGATGTGAAAGTAGAGCAAGCGAACGTATGTTTCATGGCTAACGAGGAAAATGTTCAAGAACCCGCCTCCGATGATAGCGAGGATGAAAGCGATGAGGTAACTATGGATGACCTTAGACTAGCTAATGAGAAAATATGGAATATATATGCTAAATTAGTTGAACGATATACTAAGACTAAAGATGAACTAGTTAGCATCCAAATCTCTCCTAAAACTATCATCACCAACAACGACACCGTTGTTAAAGAGTTAAGAAATGAGATTGTTAATCTCAAATCTAAACTTGAACATGTTAGCATCGAGGATTCGGATGAACATAGGATAGCGGATTTGACTTCTCAAATCTCAACTTTGAGTATTGAGAATGAAAATCTCAAGTCTCGTGTTTATGCGTTCACATTGCAAGTGTCCACTTTGGGTGCTTCGATGCATTCTCTCACCGAGAAATATGAGTGCACTATAGGCCGAATTAATAAATTCAATAAGGGTAAGGACCATTTGGATAACATCCTAAATGAATTACTTCCGGCCAATCACCACATTGGCTTGGTGGTATACGATGGGGAGTTCATCCAAATCGGCCACTACCTTTGTTAGGCCTACTTCCGATGCCTCACCGAGTGGGAGCAAACACTCTATTGTTAGTTCATCTACCAATGGTGCTTCCACTTCGCACACACCCTCTTTTGGAAAGAAACCCACTTTGGGTGGACCTCCAAAGAAGGGTCATGCCTACATGTACACAAATAGCATGCCACGTAGGAACTCACGTCCTACTCCACCGGCTCACTCATATGATGATTTCTATGCTACACATTCACGGGCACGTGTACAACATGTGAGACACCCTCACGCATGTGTTCCCTCACATGCATATGTTCACCCACATCGTCATATGAATAATTATCCATATGCACCATTTCATCATGTTCCTTTTACCTATCCACGGCATGCATCACGTAGAAATCAACAAAGCATGCATGCTCCTAATAGGATTAAGGCTCCCAAAATATTCTCAATTTGGAGCCCAAAGGACACAAGTATGGATGAAAAACAAATCTACATGAATGATTATTTTTTGAATGTAGTGGATAATATTAATTATATTGGGAAGTCTAAGTCCAATTGGACTTGGCTTCCAAAGGTCTAACCTTTGAGGACCAATGACCTTGGGTACCATGAAATGATATAATCATCTTTAGGTACTCAAGAAAAACAAACAGAGCAACAAAGTTAAATTTGGCTCCAAGGATGGGTGGATACTCGATAGTGGGTGTTCAAAACACATGACGGGCGATGCTCAATTGCTTTCCGGAGTGGTGCCCATTGCTAATGGGAACCGGGTAATCTTTGGAGGCAACGAGAGCGGAACCATCGTCGGTGTTGGTAAAGTGGGTAACCCATCTAAACCCTTAATTAGTGATGTCTATCGTGTTAATGGTTTAAACCATAATCTTATTTCAATAAGCCAACTTTGTGACAAAGGTTACAATGTTAGCTTTGCGAAAGGATTGTGTCACATTTTTAATAATGTTAATAATGATTTATTATTTTCCGGCACACGCCATAAAGATATTTATATTTTGGATCTTCCTAAGTTATATGAACAATGTCTCGTTGCCAACACAAGTGAACAACACTTATGGCATCGACGCTTTGGTCATGTGAACTTTGGAACACTTTTTAAGCTTTCAAAATTAAATTCCAGTAAAGGTTTTCCTAAGCTTGTATTTGAAAAGAAAAGTTTTTGTGACTCATGTCAACGAGGCAAGCTTCCTAAATCTTCATTTAAACCTAAGAAACGCATTTCTACTAAACGGTCTCTAGAGCTATTACATCTAGATTTATTTGGGCCAACTAGAGTTGCTTCTTTAGGAAATGCTAGATATGGGCTTGTCATCGTAGATGATTTTTCGAGATTTACATGGGTATTTTTCTTATGTAATAAAAATGAAGCTTTTGAAAACTTCACAACATTTGTGAAGAAAGTACAAAATCTCATCGGAACCACCATTGTCACTATTCGTAGTGATCATGGAGGTGAATTTGAGAATGAGTCTTTCTCAAATTTTTGTGATGATCTTGGAATTACACACACGTTTTCCTTCCCTCACGCACCCCCTCAAAATGGTGTTATTGCGAGAAAGAATAGAACGCTTGTGGAGTGTGCTCGCACAATGCTCGATGATAGCCAACTTGGCCATCAATTTTGGGCGGAAGCGGTACACACTGCTTGCTATGTGTTTAATAGAATACTTTTGAGGCCCGGCACCAAACAAACTTGTTATGAATTGTTGTTTGGTAGATTGCCTCAAGTTAAACATTTTCGTGTTTTTGGTGCGAAATGTTTTATTAGAAACACTTATGAAAATTTGGACAAGTTTGATCCGAGATCGGATGAGGGGATATTTGTTGGGTATTCCTCACGCAGCAAAGCCTACCGGATATACAACAAAAGATCCTCGACGATCGAGGAATCACTACATGTCTCTTTAATGAAAATTTTATTCCTTCTAGAATTTCAAATGATGATGATTCAATGGATGTTTTATGTGATTCTATTGATAATTCTAAGTCTATTGATTCTATTGATTCTATTGATACTAACCCGACTAATGAGGTTGTTGAGAATGTTCCTAGTGATCAGGGAATTCCCAAACGGCTTCATACGGTTCGTGACCATCCCCATGAGCAAGTCATTGGCAATATTCATGATAGAGTCAAGACGAGATCGCAAGTCCACCACTTCGCCAATTGTGCCTTTGCCTCCTCGATTGAGACAAAGAATATAAATGAAGCGTGCGAAGATAGTGCTTGGATCCTTGCCATGGAGGAGAAACTCATTCAATTCGAGAGGAATGAGGTATGTGACCTTGTTCCATTGCCTTCGAAGAACCACACAGTTATAGGAACGAAGTGGATCTTCAAGAACAAAACCGACGAGAACCAAATCGTCGTCCGGAACAAGGCTCGGTTAGTAGCTCAAGGCTATCGACAAGAGGAAGGTATCGATTTCGAAGAATCCTTCGCTCCGGTAGCTAGATTAGAATCTATTAGATTATTGTTATCTTTTGCATGCCATAAAAATTTCAAACTATTTCAAATGGATGTAAAAAGTGCATTTTTAAACGGAGATGTCGTTGAGGAAGTTTATGTTTCTCAACCTCCGGGCTTTATTAATGAAAAATTTCCAAATAATGTTTTTAAACTAAAGAAAGCACTTTACGATTTGAGACAAGCTCCTCGAGCTTGGTATGATCGCCTAAAGAATTTTCTTTTGGATTTGAATTTTAAAATGGGAGAAGCCGATTCTACACTTTTTGTTAAGCATTCGAATAATGATATACTTTTAGTTCAAATTTATGTTGATGATATCATTTTCGGTGCTACTAACTTCGCTCTTTGCGAAGAGTTTTCTAATGTTATAAAGGAACAATTTGAGATGAGCCACATGGGTGAGCTCAAATATTTCTTAGGTCTCCAAATTCGCCAAATGAACGATGGAATCTTCATCCACCAAACGAAGTACACGGTGGAGTTGCTAAAGCGATTTGGAATGGAGAGTGCCTCCGGGAAAAAGACTCCAATGAGCACTACTACGCATCTTGATAAAGATACGGGCGGAAAAGATGTAGACATTCGTCTATATCGAGGTATGATAGGTAGTTTACTTTATCTTACCGCTAGTAGGCCCAATATTATGTTTGCCGTACGTATTTGTGCTCGTTATCAGTCTCAACCTAAGGATTCTCACTTAGTAGCGGTAAAACGTATTTTTCGCTATTTAAGTTACACATTAGAATTTGGATTACTTTATCCAAAATCTAGCACGTATGAGTTAATCTCATATAGTGACGCTGATTATGCGGGATGCAAATCCGACAGGAAGAGTACTAGTGGCACTTGCCATTTTATAGGAAATTCTCTTGTCTCTTGGTTTTCCAAGAAGCAAAATTCCGTATCACTTTCAACCACCGAGGCGGAATACATTGCCGCCGATGCTGCATGTGCCCAGGTTCTTTGGATGAGACACACACTTAAGGATTTTGGTATACATTGTGATACTAGCCCTATCATGGTGGACAACCAAAGTGCCATTTGTCTTTCAAAGAATCCGGTGCACCATTCCCGTTCTAAACACATAGATGTCCGACATCATTTCTTAGATGATCATGTTGCTAAAAAGGACATCATATTAGTGTACGTTGAAACCCAGAAGCAAATCTCCGATATTTTCACAAAACCCCTAAAGGAGGATTCCTTTGTGCGGTTGCGTCGAGAATTGGGGATTATGGGTGAATCCGAGATATAGGATTCATTTTTATTCAATAATCTTGCATGCTATTCTATTTCGCTATATTTGTTCATGCTAGACTTATTGGATTTTTTTCGGGATTTTTGTGAATTTTTGGAATTTATGCTCGAATTTACTCTTGAACATCGTATTTAAGTTTTTGATGATTAATGGGGTAGTATGATGATTTTTGAGAGTTGAACGATGTTTCGTCCAAGTGCGATTGGGAGAGAACACAAAATTTCGTATTCTAAAATTTTTGGACTCATCTAGTCGGTTACAGTTCATCAACCAACCGACTAGATGCACATCTAGTCGGTCAGCTAATGAACTCAGACCGACTAGTTCAAGCTTATAATTTTCCTTTGCTACTGACATCATTTAGTCGGTCCACGTTCACTTACCGACCGACTAGAATGAAAACTAGTCGGTCAGTACTTGAACTTTGACTGACTAACTCTAGCCCTAAAAACTTTGACTGTCGGCTGTTTCCATTTAGTCGGTTCAAGCTCATTGACCGACCGACTAAGATCGTCATCTAGTCGGTCAGTGCTTGAACTGTGACCGACTAAGTGCTCAGGGGCTGTCTTGTCTTTTCGCATTTCGACCGACTTAATCTCGTATCTATTCGATTATTTTTCATTCTAATCGATCGACGCTCTCTCTCCAGCTCAAAACCCCGAGTCTCTTCGTCTTCCTCCGTCGATTCCGCCGTCCGATCGTCATTTTCCGACCATCAACCGTCGTCGATCTTCCTCCTAGGGTATCCCTCCTCTCCTCTCTTGCATCTAGGGCTTCGATCTAGGTCTATTTTCACCTATTTCTCATTTTCGCATCTAGGGTTTATACTTAGGGCTGTTTGATTTCAATTTTCGTTTTCTTGTGTTGCTTGATCTTGTTTTGTCACGACTTATGGCAAAGACGAGAAGTCCGATCACTTCCTCTAGCCCATCCCATATGACTGTTGAGCCATACCCTAGGGATCCTTCGAAACCCAAACGCCGATCTAAAACAACCCAACCTTCATCGTCTTCACCTCCTCTGAAGAAGCAGAGGACGGCGACCACCAAACCCAGTAGACGTTCTCAGTCTAGGAAGCCTATACTCCATACCCCCACTACACCTTCAGATTCAGACACTGAATTTAGACCTGAGACTGAGCCTGGCCGTAAGGAACCCACTCCTCCACTTCGTTCTAGCTCCTGTCAGCCTAAGGGGAAGGCTCCGATGCCAGCTGGTGGTGTCGATATCTCGCTATGTCGCGATGACCCTATGTGTCTAGCGGCATACAACCGTATCGAACATTGCCCGCTGTTATTGGAGCATTTCGTTAAGTTCTCCGACTTCCTTGGCTTAGCAGATCTTCTATCCTATAGTGGGCTCCTAGACAACCTTCGCTATGACCCTAAGGCGAACCCTCGACCCTATCCTCGCCTGGTCAAACTTTTCTATGCGAACCGTACCCGGGGTCAGTACGGTGAGACCCACTCCATCGAGACTACTGTCTTGGGGACTCCTATAGTCCTCACGGCAGAAATCTTGGGGGAGTTGCTTAGTTGTTCGTCGTCTGGTCTCCTCCCGTCTGATATTTCAGTTGATGATATCTCTTCTTTAGATCAGTCCGTTCTCGCCGATATCTTCCATGTGATCCCTCCAGCTTTCATAGGTGTCCCATCGAAGTCATTCAAGCTGAATGCTTGGGTGCTTAATCTTATCCTGAAGTCGTGCTTACTTCCTAAGTACGGCTCATCTTCTCTGCCATCCCAGCCATTCCTAAAGTTGATTTACGCTCTCTTCTTGGGTTGCGAGATTAACTGGGCTCGCATTATACTCGATAAGATGGATTCTTTCGAGTGTATTTGCAAGTCCACAAAATCTGCGCATATCCCTTATCCTTGTCTGTTGACTTTGGTGTTTCGTTATTTCCACATGCCTTTGCCTCCTGACGATGAGCGTCAACTTGGTCCTCCCTTGAATGCGACGGTCGTCAAGAAATCTCTTGCGGCACTCTGTCACGTGAAGATGATGACTCCTTCAGCTTCTCAGGGCACCTCTTCTGCAGCTGCTGCTCCTAGACCTCCCACCACACTTGATGATCTCGCTCGTTCTGTTCGTCGTCTCGAGTCTCGGTATGCTCGTACCATGGAGATTATGTGTCATATTGCTCGTGTTATGGGTGTTGAGGTCCCTCCTCCAGTTTCTGAGGATGAGGAGATGGATGATGAGGAGCTCGATGAGCTCGTTGATTCTCTTGCTCGTGGCGCTGAGGCCACTGCTGCTGCTTCTACCACATCCGTTGCTGGAGCTGCCACTTCTTCAGGTGCTCCAGAGTCTTTTGCTCCAGTGGATGAGTCTACTGGTGCTCCAGAGACGTCTGCTCCAGTTGACGTTCCTGTTGGTGCCTCTGCCGTTGAGCCTGCTGTTGATGTTTCCACTCCTGTCCCGACGATTGCTTCTGTTGACACACCACTCCTCCCAGCAGAGCCTGAGTCCACTCCTTCGACTGGACCTACGGAGACTGCTGATCCTACCACTCCTTCTTGAGAGTCTGTTTGGAGGACTCTCAGATGCTCCTTGGATGATTCATCTTTTAGAGAGTGTTTTGGGTTAGGACAGGGTTGGTGGTGTTTTTTGATGTATTTGGATGTTTTGATGCTTGATGTCGATGTTGTATCATTTTTGGATGTATGTTGATGGTGTTGATGTCGATGATGGATTTTGACATTTTGATGTTGATATAATTTGTGACATTTTGATGTAGTCAATGTATTTTGTGCCTTTGATTTTATGGAGTCGATGTATCTTTTGGTTGTACTCATGATGCTTCATATATATATATATACATCGTTGTTCTCTTTTACTTCGTTGTGCACATTTTATATTCGTTTTAATGTTTATGATGTTCGATTTCGTCGCTCGACGATAATGACTTGGTTAAAAAGAATTTATTTCTATGAAAACATAGAATTGTTTTCCATGCACTAATTTAACCAAAATGTTGAGATTGGAGAGCACGTTCCTTTACTCAATAAGTGAATGGTATTTTGATGATTTCATTTTTCGCTTTTGGATAATGGTCAATTTGGCACACCTTGATTTTCTTCATGTATTTTTTTTCCTTGGTGTCTTTTGGACCATCGTCGTATTCTTCGACTCCCGATGTTGGATTTTCTTTAGCCTTGTTGTTGTCGTTGTATGCCCCCCACTCTTTTTGGATAATGCCAAAGGGGGAGAGATAGTAATAATGACAAGGGCAAAATGAAAATTTAACTCTATTGTCCATGAATCTAATTTATTATGTTAGATTCAGGGGGAGTGAAGATATAAAAATGGATTACGATCCTAAATTTCAATAATTGGATCATGTTTTATATCTCTCACTTCTGCTTTGTTACGCCTATTTGACCGAGACCCATAAAGCGCGAGCCCAAGAGCCCGACTACTGGTCAAAAGCCCATCGGCGTCCTCAAAGCCCATTCGACAAAGGCCCTACAAGGGACCTTCTCGAACGTCGATCCGACCCGGCCCCAATAACCCGTTGGTCGCTCGCCCACTCCGGCGAAAACCACTCCCCCGGACGCGCGACCACTAAATAGCGATAATGGGGAGGTGCTGGCATGGCGGAGAGAGCGGCGGCGAGGGGGGACTGATGGGGCACGATCAATGGCGGGCGTGGGACGTGGGCCGGAGGCAATCAAGCGGGAGCTCTATAAAAGGGCCAGGAAGACGACGAAGAAAGGGACCGCATCTCAGGTAACAAAACCTAAGGTACTCCATCAACGACCTCGTTCCCCCAATTCATCTCCTTCCTCCCCCGCTCACGCCGAGAGACGCCGTTACGATCTCCCCACGAGTCGAACCGTCTCCGCCGGGCCTCCTTTCTCAGATCTCTATCTGACTTAGGCATCGGAGGGGATTTGGTCGGAACCAAGGTCCGGCCCCCTGACGAGCGTTCTCGTCTGCGCAGGTGGACAACAGATCAACGGGCCGAGGCTACCCCTCGCCCCTCTCCGACCAATCGATCAACCGGACAGTGAGGCTTCCCCTCACCGTCAGCCTGCTGTGGCCGAGCACGTCCTACCGAGGCCGAGCGTCCTAATCGGGTCCGAGACTCTCCCTCACCAACCTTCGGCCGTGCATCTACCCGGGCGACTGAGGCTACCCCTCGTCCCCCTACCAGCCGAGGCCGAGCACACCTGCCCGAGGCCGAGCGTCTCATCCAGGGCCGAGGCTACCCCTCGCCCCTTCTGCACCGATTCGAAGCCCCCGAGGGACCCAAAACGGGCCCCTTGACCACGTTGACCGGGCTCTCCACGGTCAACGCTTTGTAGTGAGAAAACACTCTGAAACATCTGGCGCCGTCTGTGGGAACGAAGACTGTCCCACGAAGAAGCAAACCACACCTACAATGGCGCGAGCCAGTAATGGAAGGAAGCGCATGACCCCCATCCCGGAGGAGGGGAATGGCGCATCTAATGGCAACCCCGAGGACACGCACGTCGACGGCCACCCCGCCCACTCAACCGAAGAGACCGGCGGCTCAGAACTAGCCACACAGGGACAGCTCCGTGCCCTGGCTCAGGAGACCAACGCGAGCCTCCAGACGTTGGTCGCGACGGTACAGCAGCTTGTCGGCCCCGCGCCGTCCGACGGAGGCGCGTTGAATGATAGCCACCGATGGGTGGGGGGTACCCCGCACTTGCGGTCCGCGGTGGTCGACGACCACGGGACCCGGAAACCGAACGCAGAGCGTCGGTTCACGCGGTCCGGCTCCCGTCAGGCGAGGTCACGTGCCTCCTCGCCCTATCGTGAAAGAAGCCGAAGAGAGACCGAAGGGACGAACGGCGAATCGATGACGGCATCGTCCCGTCGATCACGGTCGTCCCGCCGCAAGAAAAGCGAACGACACCACTCAAGAGACCGATCACGGCGGAGCAGGAGCTCCCGCAGGAGGAGTCGGGAGCGTCAGGTCAGCCCGACCCCCAGCGTGGCGAAGGCTGCGGAGCCAGCCCCGCCGGCGCCGGTGCTACCTCCACCCCCGATCGAGCCAGAAGCGGGCGAATACCGCATCCCCGGAGGCATCCATGGGGATCGGTGTCCCTTATCGCGGAGAATAACCGACGCCCGGGTCCCCTCTCGATTCAGGATCCCGATGCTGGGAAAGTACGATGGAATAGGAGACCCGGCCCACCACGTGATGGACTACGAGGGGGACATGGCCTTCCAGGGAGCTGACGATGACCTGCTTTGCCGGGGCTTCTATTCTACTCTCAGGGGAGCGGCGAGGATCTGGTACCACAGCCTGCCCGGTCGCTCCATCGACAGTTTCGAGCAACTCGCCCAGTTGTTCTGCAAACAGTTCATGGCGGGGAGGCTGATCAAACCTGGTGCTGAACATCTGTTCAACATAGTGCAAGGCCCGGCCGAGCCACTCCGACAGTTCATGCGCTGCTTCAATGCGGAAAGGCTAAACGTGAACAACCCACCCGGCCTGGTGGTCCAGACGGCTCTTAAGAAAGGGCTCCGCCACAGGGGCCTCAAGAAGTCCCTACACAACGACCCCCCAAAGGACCTCCCTGGGATCATGGCAAGGGCCGAACGCTTCATGCTGACCGAGGAGGCCTTGGCCGAGGATGCGGGAAAAACCGCTCGAGGGACCAAGCGTGGCGACGGCGGACGAGCTAGCCCCGAAGGGTACCGGACCGAGAAGAGGCAGAGGAACAGGCAGCGGGGAGAAAGCGTGAGGGACGCCACCCCAGACGCCATTCTCGCCCAAGTACAGAAGGAAGAGCGAGCTGATCGCCCCCCACTGAAGGCTAAAAGAGGCGGGAAGAACCGGGAGAAGTACTGTAAGTACCATAAGGACGATGGTCATGACACGGAAGATTGCTGGCATTTGAAGAAGGACATTGAGAAGCTGATGAGCCGAGGGCACTCCAGGAATCAGGCCGACGAGGCGGCCCACGGAGAAGGGACCTCCACACAGCCGGACAAGGGGAAGAAGATCAACACCATCCAAGGCCCCCTCCGCATCATAGAGTGAGCAGGCAACGTCTCTCCCCCCGGTGGCAGCCTAGTATGAGGGAGTCATCTAGTTTTACATCCCTCTGTTTAGCTTCATTTCCTTTTCTCCGTTTCCTCCAAATGTACCGGTCCGACAGGACCCATGAGAGTACAAACGCATTCTTTTTATTGTCTTTATTTAAAATCCCGACGGAGTTGACATGTCGCCAATAACGCAAAAGGCCGGGGACCGCCGCCTCACTGGAGGAGGAAGAGGAGCTTTGCCCTCGCCGACCGTCTCCGGCACTCATAAGTCTGGGGGCAATTCCCCCGGCAGACGCGGATGCTGACCGGTCCTAAGCCGAGGAGCTTTGCCCTCGCCGACCGACTCCAGTGCTCATAAGTCTGGGGGCGATTCCCCCAGCAGGCACGGACGCCGACCGGTCCTAAGCCGAGGAGCTTTGCCCTCGCCGACCGAGTCCAGAGCTCATAAGTCTGGGGGCGATTCCCCCAGCAGGCACGAACGCCGACCGGTCCTAAGCCGAGGAGCTTCGCCCTCGCCGACCGACTCCAATGCTCATAAGTCTGGGGGCGATTCCCCCAGCAGGCACGGACGCCGACCGGTCCTAAGACGAGGAGCTTTGCCCTCGCCGACCGAGTCCAGAGCTCATAAGTCTGGGGGCGATTCCCCCAGCAGGCACGAACGCCGACCGGTCCTAAGCCGAGGAGCTTCGCCCTCGCCGACCGAACCTAGCGCTCATAAGTCTGGGGGCAATTCCCCCAGCAGGCACGGACGCCGGCCGGTCCTAAGCCGAGCAGCTCTGCCCTCGCTGACCGACCCCTGCACTCATAAGTCTGGGGAGAATCCCCAACGCCAGTTTCATCCATTCCCAAGCCAAGAACAAGGCGACAACACAAAGTACACAAGAAATCCAAGTAAGTCGATTTCGTTTGTAATAGTTAACCAGAGTACAAAAATGCGTCTTATTTACAGGGGATCAAGGCGAAGGGAACACCCTACAAACAATCTACTCACGACAAATGACAGAGTTCATCACCAACAGAAGCTAGATCGACACCGACAAAGCAAAATTGGTTGACAAAAGACCCAGAGTAGGTGACCCAAGCTAACGGCCATGCAACCAGCAATTGTTGGCCGCGGGGCTGAAGGAGATGGCGGGGGCCAGGGATCCATTTCAAGTAGACTGGCCCAAAGCGAAGCGGATGCTAAAAAATTTGAGGATAAAGCCGGGAGGGGCGGCTCAGTGAGCCCGAGCTCAAGAGGACATATCCTCGGGCACTTCGCCCTGCTCGGAGCGAGGGGACTCGACTGGCGGAGGGGCTTGCCGGATACGCTCCGCACATTCCCGGAAGGAAGACTGGACGACTTCGACGATCTGGGGGGCGATGATGTCTACATACTTACCGAAGGCCTCCCTGAGAACCTCGAAGATCTTCTTCCCCAGGGTCTCGACGACGCCCTTCTCCACCTCCTCCGCAAGCCGCATTACCTGACGTCGGTCCGACAGTTCCCTCTGAAGCTCCTCCCTCTCCAGGAGGAACGACTCCGCCGCTTCCTCAGCCGACTGATGAGCATCCCCCAGCTTTCCCTCGAGGTCACCCACTTGTCCCTCCAACGCAGCCACACAGAGGGTGAGGCGCCGAGACTCCATCTGGGCCTCCACATGGCCACCTCGGCCGCCCTGGCCCGCTCCTGAGCCTTCATGGTGGACTCCTCCAGCTTCCTCAAAAGGATGGCTCGCCGCTGAAGTTCCACGGCAAGCGTCGACCCCTGGAAAACGGGACATAAGCTAAGAAGGGTGTGAAGGGAAAGAAAGGACTACGAGAGGGCCGAACCTGTTGAAGGGCCCAAACCAAAGAATCCGACACCTTGTCGACGGGAATCTTCTCAAGGGTGCTGCGGTTCCGGGGGAAGACGGTGCTCTCGGCCACCTGCTGGGCCAGGGCTCGGTCGACGAACACCGAACTCCCGGGAGCAACATCGAGGGAAGCCATATGGCTCGCCAATAGCGCTCCGATTCCCGGGGACGGAGGCGAGGACGCTGCGAAGGGGGTGGTCGTCAGAGTCACCTGAAGACCCCCGGGGGTGTCGGCAGAAGGCACAGAACTGACCGGGCTGGGGGACTCCGCATCCTCCTTCCTATTCTTCCCTCCGTGAGGCTCCACAAGCGCCGGAGGAGAGCGCTTCTGCCTTTCCCCATCTCCACTCTCGGGGACGGAAGGGGACGCTCCGGGGGGGGGGGGGGACGACACCGGACCCGCCATCAGCCCCTGTCGCTCAGGCTGGTGGGGCGGATCCGGCTTTTACTACGCCTTCAGGGAGGGGATCGCCAGAAGAGGAGGCAGGAGGCACGGCAACTACCTTGCCCACAGAGGGCTCGGCTCGGCGCACCTCCTCCTCAACAGTCCGTCGAGGCGCCCTTCCGGAGGTGCTGCCTCGGCTCCGAGCAGCTCCACGATGGATCAGCTCATCAACGTCACGAACAAACTCGCGGCCTGCCATCCCTGCAAAGGAAACCGAAATCAGGATGAGTCACAGGGCAGTCCGAGGAAGAAAAAGCGACCTACCCGGGGACCACAATATGGCCTTCAGGAGTAGGTCGTCCAATAAAAAGCAGATGGACTTCGATTCCAAAGGAAGAGCCGACAGCGTCGCGGCGGCTGTCTGGTCAGCGTCGGAAAGGGCTAACGGCGAGCAAGGCTGGACGGACGCGCCCCAGCTTGTCAGGATCTGGGCATCACCCAAAAGACCACAAAGATGTAATCCGAGCTCCAATTCCCCGACCAGCGGGGAAGCCCTATCAGACATTCCCTCCTTGAACGGGCACTGAGGTGCAGCCATGACCCCAGCCCGACCACCTGTATCTGATAAAAGTGGAAAAGAAGGGGGAGAGACGGCTCCAGACCGCGGATGCGACAGAGCGTTACGAAGCCCGTCAGTACCGCGATCGAGCACGTGGTGAACTGACACAGGGACACCGTGAGATGTTCCATGACCTGGATGATAAAAGGATGGAGCGGGAAGCGAAGACCCAGGCGGAACATCTCGACGTAGGCGCCGACCTCATTGCTTCTCGGAAGGCAAATCCGCTCGTCGACAAATGGAACTCGAACCTCGTATGGGAAGCAGAGATATCTTTCCCGGATCTCCGCGGCCACCGAAGGAAGAGTCCTCGACTGAGTACGGAGGACGACCAGGGGCACATTAAGCCGCACGGCAGCCGACGCAACATCGTCACGGGCGTAGTCTGGAAAAAGTTTCCCCTTCCCCTTATCTTGAAGAGAACGACTCCCGGCGGGGGAACCATACTCCCCTAGCCAGGGTTCGCCCCGCCCGGACTCCGGAGGACCCCTCGTCCTCCGGCCAGAACCGCCTATCCTAAGAGCAGCCATAGGATGAAAGCAAGAGAGGAATTACCTATTTTCAACTAGTTTGGAGAGGGCAAAGAAGCGAATGCGACGGGGAACTCCGAGTTGCTAAAGGCTTTGAATACCGGGAGGAGCAAAGGAGAAGTGGAGATCAACACAACTGGGGATCTTATATGCCAGGGAAGAATTCGAAGCGCCTGACAAGAACGCGTGGCGAGGCTCGAAGAGTCGGCGGCGTTCCGAAATTGGCGCCAGTCGAAGTCCAATCGATCCGCCTCATCATGACCTGCATTTATGGCCTCGCCTCGACTGAAGCGCCGCTCGGAATCCCAGGAGACATAACGGGTGATCTGAGCGAGCCGAGGCTGATCGACCCCACCAATGGCGGCTCACGAACCCTTCGGCTTCTCGAACTTAAGGCGACTCCGCGAGCGGCGGGGATAAGCTTGCCGCTACACGTGGCAGCCTCTGAAGGCCGACGGCGCTTCGGGACCCGCGCCTTAAAAGTATCGAACGGGCCAACTCATGATGATGACTAATAAATGAGTCGGCATCGACTGGCGAGCTCGTCAAAAACGGCAGAAGTCACATCGGCCGAGCCGAACCGGCCGAGGCCAGTCAACCCGACCGATGGGGGCAATTGTTACGCCTATTTGACCGAGACCCATAAAGCGCGAGCCCAAGAGCCCGACTACTGGTCAAAAGCCCATCGGCGTCCTCAAAGCCCATTCGACAAAGGCCCTACAAGGGACCTTCTCGAACGTCGATCCGACCCGGCCCCAATAACCCGTTGGTCGCTCGCCCACTCCGATGAAAACCACTCCCCCGGACGCGCGACCACTAAATAGCGATAATGGGGAGGTGCTGGCATGGCGGAGAGAGCGGCGGCGAGGGGGGACTGATGGGGCACGATCAATGGCGGGCGTGGGACGTGGGCCGGAGGCAATCAAGCGGGAGCTCTATAAAAGGGCCAGGAAGACGACGAAGAAAGGGACCGCATCTCAGGTAACAAAACCTAAGGTACTCCATCAACGACCTCGTTCCCCCAATTCATCTCCTTCCTCCCCCGCTCACGCCGAGAGACGCCGTTACGATCTCCCCACGAGTCGAACCGTCTCCGCCGGGCCTCCTTTCTCAGATCTCTATCTGACTTAGGCATCGGAGGGGATTTGGCCGGAACCAAGGTCCGGCCCCCTGACGAGCGTTCTCGTCTGCACAGGTGGACAACAGATCAACGGGCCGAGGCTACCCCTCGCCCCTCTCTGACCACTCGATCAACCGGACAGTGAGGCTTCCCCTCACCGTCAGCCTGCCGTGGCCGAGCACGTCCTACCGAGGCCGAGCGTCCTAATCGGGTCCGAGACTCTCCCTCGCCAACCGTCGGCCGTGCATCTACCCGGGCGACTGAGGCTACCCCTCGTCCCCCTACCAGCCGAGGCCGAGCACACCTGCCCGAGGCCGAGCATCTCATCCAGGGCCGAGGTTACCCCTCGCCCCTTCTGCACCGATTCGAAGCCCCCGAAGGACCCAAAACGGGCCCCTTGACCACGTTGATCGGGCTCTCCACGGTCAACGCTTTGTAGTGAGAAAACACTCTGAAACATGCTTGATGCGTATTATATTTATTCAATTTGGAATTAACGTGTCATCAATGCAGGGGGAGTAAGTATTTTACATTTGAATCATTATTTTTGATTATTATTTATGTTGGTTTGTCATCACCAAAAAGGGGGAGAATGTTGAGTATTGGACTCACCGGATTTGGTTTTGGATGATGAGCAAACATAAATAAATCGTGAACTAACACTTTGTGAGCGCAGTTATGGAGATCGTCGCCAAATTCACGTGAACATCCAAAGCGACATCTAAAAGCACGTATTCATATGCCTAAAGCTTCGTTGAAGCTTTTGGACCAACTTTGAAGTCATGAAGATTCGATCGAAGCTTTTGAAGAGGGTTTGTCTAGATTTATATTTAGTCTTCTAGCTTTGTTCTTTAGAATGTTAAGCCTTGAGTAGGTATTATCATTTGATCTTCATATCACTCCTATCTTAGAGCTAGGATCTTAGTAGAAGTCCATTCAAACTTTCCCGAAGCATCGCGCTTCGATTCGGGACTTCTTGTGCATGTTAGTTGGTTCAAGAAGAAGAACCAACCGACTAGATGGTGATCTAGTCGGTCGGAAAAGCTTCTTGGACCGACTAGTTTGTCTCCCAAATTCTAAGCTCTTTACTGTTCACAGTTAGTTGGTCTTAGTTGACTCACCGACCGACTAGTTGGTGAACTAGTCGGTCAGTGATGCTTCTTAGACCGACTAGTTGAGCTTTCCCTGTACATGCCTAGTTACTGTTTATCGTTAGTCTGTCTAAGAACGTTTGGCGACCGACTAGTTGATGATCTAGTCAGTCAACATTTGTTCTTGGACCGACTAAATCAATTTGTATTCAGACTAATAGTTTTTGACTCTTAGTCGGTCTAAGTTAACTGACCGACCGACTAGTTGAGAAACTAGTCGGTCGGAAAGTCTTCTTGGACCGACTAGTTCTTTAGGTCTGAAATTTCATCTGTTCACTGTTCATCCTTTAGTCGGTTCATGTTGTTTCATCGACTGACTAGTTGATGAACTAGTCGGTCAGTGGTTGTTCTTTGACCGACTAATTGCTCCAGATTTCCAACCGTTGGGAGTTGACCTAGCTCGATTTTGTGGGACCCTATAAATACAAAGCTTGGTCGTTTCTCTCAAGGTTAGAGCTGCTATTGAGAGCCTTATTCAGATTGAAAGACTTAGAGATTGAAACTCATTTCCAAAGCTCTCTTCCTCACAAGAAATCATTCTCTCCCTCATTTGAGATCTAGAATCCATCTTGAGAGAACTTTGTTCTTGTTGAACCATCGAAGCTATTGCTTGATTCAAGTCTCCTATTCATTCCTAGGCACCCATTGCTGCTCATATTGGTGGTGCTAGGTCTTGGTGACTTCTCCTTCCTCAAATCCCTCCTTGCCCTAATTTGGTAAGAATACTCAAGGTATAGGGTTTGTGGTAAGTTGTTGTTTATTTCATATAAACTCTTTTATTGCTATTGATTCTCTCGGTTGTGAGAGAAGGTTGTGATCCCGGGTTGTGGGATTCACTATTGCTATTGATTGTATGATTTGATCTTGTGAAGGTTTTTCACAAGGTATTCATAGTGGAAATCTTGGGTTAGGGTTTCTAACCTAAGTATCCAGAGGGGATCCGGGTGTTCTGGGACGTAGGATCACCGGGAACAAGTCGGGGAGACTTGGGTGGATCCGAACCCATCAAATCAATTGTTTGCATTGAATATTTGTTGTTGTCAATTTTAGCTTCCGCATTTGTTGGTAGTAGTTTGCACGATAATTAGGAATTATACTCCTTGTTATTTTTAAAGTACTATTCACCCCCCCTCTAGTACTTGTGCAGTAGCTTTCAGGGCATTACAGTACGTGTGCAAGGTTTGAGACTGAATGTTTGCTATTCCCGCAAATTTTATATATCATGAAGCAATAGTTTGATATTTAAGCCATCCCAGAAAGATATATTTTACCAACGTGGACACTAATGCAAGACATAGCATCATAAGTATTGGGTCTTCTTCGACTACCATAGTCCACAGAGTGCATCCAAATTAAATTACTCCACTTCAATTCTAGAGCCTTCTTTCATCATTCGATAAAGTCATGGAGGCGGTTACAAGAGATCCCCTTCTTTTTGATGTCGCCTTTTGGTGGTCAAACAATTTTTTAGAGCAACATAATTTGAATGATAAAGCACAAACTGCTTCTGAAGATACAAGCACTCAGGTGGGGTCCAATGCACCTACCAAACAAGAAGTGGGACTAAATGATGTCATTATGCATGATCCTGCAAAAGAAAGAACTAAAGGCGACCACAAGTGGTGTCAAAGATTTAGTCTGAAATACAAGTCTCACAAGATCAAAGTCAATCAAGAAAAAGGACTTGCAGTGTTTGTGGAGAAAAGGGTCACGACATGAGAACTTGTCGTATGAGTACACCTGGTAGAAATATGGTATCTTTGTTCAATATTACCTATTTTATATATTATTATAACTTATGTTACCATCATGCTCTATATTTTCTGTAGAAAAAATCTTCGCCCGATGAGTTAACAAGGCTTTGATATGTCGGCTGACATTTTTATATTCTAAGATAACAATTTTGTATTATCTTGGAAGAAATATACTACATGCATCTGTCCTGGAGATATCAGTATAAATGTGATGAAACTGGTACTCTTTAAATCTGGTTCTCTTAAAACAGCTTTATCATATATTTTAGTCCAAAATGTAGCCAATGTGGCTTTGAATTCATAGGGCTGCGGGTCCAAATTGAATCTTAAAACCCAAAGTTTTAATTATAAGCATATGAAGAAGATGCCTATCATTCATGAACTCTTTCTGCTGTTATCGATCTCATTCTTATAATTTCTTTGTTGCTACAGATCCTGCCACTTGTCAAGAAATTTAATGTGCTTAAGGATTAAGAAGAAGAAGCAGAAGAGCTGAAGAGAATGAAGAGAATGTGGCATGTAGCTATGCGCGATGAGTAATTGTGGATAATTGCAGACAGGTTTGCTCCGTGCACACAGCAGTTACAACTTTTACCGGTTGTGCGTGCTGAGCATAATTTGGTAATTGTAGACAGTTTTTCTCAGCACACACAATGTTCACTTCTTTTACCGGTTGTGCGCGATGAGTAATTTGGGTAATTGTAAACAGTTTTGCCCCACACACAAAACAGTTACAACTTTTATCGGTTGTGCGCGCTGAGTAATTGTTGGTAATTGTAGACAGTTTTGCTCAGCGCACAGAACGGTCACTTCTGTTGTCGATTGTGCATGCTGAGTAATCGTGGGTACTTATGGATACATGGATTCCCACCATGAAAAATAATTACCATCTTCTGAACAGCTCAAGCACGATGCCATTTATGAGCAGCTCCACCATGAAAAAAAGAACATATGAAGGAGCAATGAACATCTTCGAGTACACACACAAACACACCCACTTAAATATGTGATGTCTTCAATTTCTTTATCATGTCACTTACCGCTAGTATATTGGCTAGCTTTGTGTGTTAAAGACGAAGCAGTGATGAACAACAAAAAGGTAGATGGTTGAAGAAAATATATTGTATAAGTAGACTCAAATGAAAGCAGATAGTATATTATCATCAAGAAGTGTAGTGGTTGATGAGGGCTTGTGGGTAGGGAAGCCAGTTATAGAAGAATTGGACTACCCATGGATGAGGATGAGTCTAAAGTAGAGTGACCGTGAGTCTACATAAGCTACCCGGTGAGTCAACAGAGCAGTTCTCGTGAATATACAGAAGAGTGCTCGTGAATCTACAACAGATTGATACCAGCCAGATATTGTTCCCAAGAATGATTGCTTGTTATGGTGCACATTGAGCAAAATTTATAGCTTCTAACAAAATCGCTCAACGTGAACAACCGACAAAATTATGGCCGTTGTGCACAGTGAGCAAATATTTTACGGCTTAACAAAATTACTGAACGCGCAAAACAGGCATATAGCTGGACTGTTGTGCGCATTGAGCAATAGGTCTATTGGATAACAAAATTTATCAATTGCCGTAAGTAAGCGTAATATTTCACCAACAATTTTGTAATCTTGTTTCAACATAACAGAATTGCTAAGCGAGTCTGCATTGAGCATTTTAGTTTAAACATAACAGAATTGCTCAACGCACACACCGGGCATCTGTTTGGCCTGTTTTGTACGTTGAGCAATTTGTACCATATAATTGATACCTCAATGCAGCAGAATGAACTGAGATTATTTCATTGAATCAGATATGACATGTTATTATGCATCCTAATTCCAAATAAGACAGTGATTCAAAGAGAAACAACCAAACAAAACCATATAACCAAACAAAACAACATAATTCCATATAAGCCAGTGACGTTACAAAATGGGACACCATCAAATACAACATTGTGACACCTGAGTATCAGCCATATAGAGCAAAATGTGACATACGTATACCCTAACAAAATGTGACACCCTAACCTACACATATTCTAACAAAATACAAGACAACATATACTCAATGCCATCAAGCTGGAGGTGGAGGAGGCGGTGAATGGGATGCACTGTGAGATGGAGGGTCAAGAGCATGGATATCTCTGGGCGTGGGCACGAGTGTTTCCAATTTCTCCTCGATTTGTTAACCAGGCCATTCACCCCATTGAGCTCGTTACGCAGCATCATAATCGCTCTCCAGATGCCTGATAGACTGATGTAAAAATCGGTCATACGTTCATTCCATTCCTTATAAGCATCTGATAATGATGGCATATCAAAATGAGGGGGCATACTGGCTTGGATACGACAGAGATAATCCATGATCTGTTCCTGATCACGATGAATTCCATTGACATGAGCGTCGACTATGTGCAGTCCATCACAGAGTGATTTCTGTTGACCTTCCAGTCGCCTTTGGCCATCGATCAGATAATCAACCCTAGTTCTGATGGCCTATGGGTTCTTTAGGAGCTGGAGAAGTCGGTATGTGCATGAGCCTTATTGTGCTCAGAGGATGATGGTTCGCCATTTGGTTGAGGAGATGATGGTGGTCGACTCGATGACTCTGCCTGTACAGCTGTCGGAGGAGTATCTTCTCTATCGCCAGCCAGATCTATAGAATCAGGGACGGGCATCGTAGAATTTCTAGCTTGTTTTTGGGGAAACATGGATAAACACTAAACAAGGATCGGACAAAGAAGCGTATAAATCCTAAGAAGCTTATAAACCATAGGTCAGTAACGTTTCGTGCTTTTAGACAGATGACAGTTCGGAATCCTGCTCTGAGTAAAATAATGACAGTGATACCAATTACTCAACGCGCATTACGCGTTATACTTTTGCCAGTTATGTGCGCTGAGTAATTGAAGTTTTGATCAACGCGCACAACGGGTTATAATTTTGACCAGTTATGCATGATGAGTAATATATCTCAAATGTATACGATTTTTCTTACCGCACACAATGGGTCATATTTTTACAAATCACATAATTGTATATATTTTTGCATAGTGCACACAACGATCACTACTTTTACCCGTAGTACGGGCTGAGTAATTGTATAAAGTTTTGCTCTGTGTGCACAACAGTCAGGCTTTTGCCCATTGAGCGTGCCGAGTAATTGTAGGCAATTGTACACAGTTTTGCTAAGCGTGCACAACAGTCACAACTATTACCTTGCCCGTGGTATGCGCTGAGTAATTGTGGGTAATCATAGATAGTTTTGCTCAACGTGCACAACGGTCACACCTTTTGCCAGTTGTTTGTGCTGAGTAATTTTTATTGAGGTCAACAGTTTTTACTCAGAAATTTCAGTCTCAGACTTTAATTCAAGTTAGCATCAATGTATATATCACCTATCTCAATTTTGTAAAGTGCTGCAATTGTATCAAATTTAATGACATTGTATTAAGGTCTGTATTCCATACTACAATATTTATGCATTCAAAATTACATAACACAACAAAGTAGAAACTGTATCTAAGCATTTTGCAACTTCACATTTTGAAACTGGTATGAAATTCAATCACGGGTCTATCATATGGATACATTAATTCCCACTATGAAAAACAGTTCAAAAAAGCTGCTGAATAGCTCAAGCAAGATGTCATTTATGAGCAGCTCCATCAGCGTGCACCATCATCACTTGCCGCAAGTATCTTCGCCATCTATCCCCTATATGCGTTCAAGAAGAATCAGTGATGAACACAAAAAAGCATAATTAAGTAAAAAATATTGTATAAATAGTCTTAGATAGAATCAGATAGACCTGTTAGTATCATAAAGAATATTGCAACATCATATTTTGGCACTGGTATGAAATTTACTCAAGGGTTCCTTCTTCTGAGCATAGAGAGAAAGGTGGCTGCACAATTTCTGAGCAGCGAGAGAAAAATGTCTGCACAGTTTGAGAGAAGATGACAGTATGAGCACTTCAGGATGGAACCTAAAACTACTGGCAATGTAATGAAGCTAAATAGAACATATGAAATAGCAAAGAACATCTTCGAGTACATATATATGTGATGTCTTCAATTTCTGCATCATGTCACTTGTCGCTAATATATTGGCCATCTTTGTGTGTTGAAGACGAAGCAATGATGAACAACAAAAAATAGAAAGTTGAAGAAAAAATATTGTATAAGTAGACTCAGATAGAATTAGATAGTATATTATCATCAAGAAGTGTAGTGGTTGATGAGGGCTTGTAGGTAGGAAATCCATTTATAGCCGAATTGGACTGCCTATGGATGAGGATGAGTCTACAGTAGAGTTACTGTGAGTCCACAGAAGAGACCACGTGAGTTTAAAGAGCAGTTCTTGGGAATATACTAAAGAGTGCTCATGAACGGTGAATCTACAGCAGATAGCTAGCCAGATGTTGTTTCCAAGAATGATTGCCTGTTGTGGTGCGCTTTGACAAAAATTGATAGCCTCTAACAAAATTTCTCAACGTGCACAACTGGCAAAATTATGGCAGATGTGCGCGATGAGCAAATTTTTTATGGTTTAACAAAATTTCTCAAATCGCACAACATGCAAAATTAATCCAGTTGTGTGCATTTAGCAATTTTGTTTCCCAGAGGGACCCCGTGAGTCTACAAAGGAGTTCTAGGAAATATACAGAAGAGTTCTCGTGAACGGTGAATTTACAGCAGATAACCAACCAGATATTGTTCCCAAGAATAATTGACTGTTGTGGTGCACGTTAACCAACATTGATAGCCTCGAACAAAATTTCTTAACGTGCACAACGGGCAAAATTATGGCAGTTGTACGCGGGAAGCAAACTTTTTATGTTCAATAAAATTGCTTAAAGCGCACAACGGGCATATATTTGGACCATTGTGCGCGTTGACCAATAAGAACATTGGATAACAAAATTGCCCAATCCATGTAAGAGTAAGTTTTCACCAACATCCCCTTTATTACTCTGGGCGCACTATCAGAAATATTTTTGCCGGTTTTGCGCGCTGAGTAATATTTCTCAAACGTCTCCTTTTTTACTCAATACGCACTACTAGTAATATTTTCATTGTGCGCGTTGAGTAATTTTGTTTGCTTTTTTTACTAGTATCCTTTTTTACTCAACGATCCACATTATTTTCGTTGTGCACGTTGAGTAATTTTGTATGCTCAACGCGCACACTGGTCCAAATATAAGCCTGTTGTGTGCGTTGAGAAATTTTGTTATAATGATTAATTAGTGTCCAGGCATAAATGCAAACTGCTATATATAATAGTATCAGTTCTATAGAATATAGAAATGAAATTTCATACTGATACAAATCCCTTTCCTATGGCATAAATGCATACACCAGTAAAGTAAACCACAAAGATGTTATACAACATAAAATAATCCACATCATTGTTGAAAGCATTGCCCTTTGGCTTGACTGTCCATATGTTGGTGATATATTGTTCAATATATAGTTGCTACATTGTTGAAAGCACTGCCCTTTGGCTTGACTGTCCATATATTGGTGATATATTGTTCAACATATAGTTGCTACAGGAAGCTTCTCTTCTATTAATTTCATTGGCTCTGGAAAAAAGTAACTTGTATCGTATATCTCCATAATTCCTTCCTTGTTCTCACGACTTAACTTTAACTTTGTTTTTTCTCTTAGCCACTTTCCCAAAGCAATCATTTTCTAATCTTTAGTGGGGTAATTAAAAAACCCTATTCAAATATGTACTTGTGCAAACGCCCAAGTACAATTCCATGTACAAATTCTCAGACTTTCGTCTTTTGCGTAATGCGATCACTGTGCGGAGGGACCCACCTCCATCTGTTGTCTTTTCTTCACAGACTACTAGTCCCCGTCAGTACATGAACCCGCAGAAGCCTCCACCCACCCGTAGCATTGATCCACGTGTCGACTTTCGAGCGCAGCAGTACAACGCACTTGCGACAGACTCGTTCATAGCACCCATCAGTTTCGATTTTCGCGTAGTAGGAGCATTTGTTGCAGTTTCCGAGGGACGTTTTTCTATTCCACACATAACTACTGCTACAATCAGTTTCTTCAGTCTATTTAATTTCTGTACTTATTTAGATTAAATATAGTTTGACCACTTAAACTTGAACCTAATATAAAACTTGATTCATCCATTAATTAAAAAGGGGAATATAGATTTTTGTCACATCATATTTTATTTATGCATAGATAAACTCTTGTTTACCCTAATTAAAATTTGTTACTTAGACTAATTTTAAATTTTGATTTTAGGACAAATTATAAGATATAAATTTTTAATTGATCTGTTCACCACATAGTTTTGGCACCTTATACCTGAACCAATTTATCTCATCAAACAATATTGAACTATGGTTAGTAAATTGATTGTTCAGAACTGGCCAAGATAGACACCTGAACGGTTCCAACTATGACATGTGGCACCGAAAAATCAAATACGGACTTTTACAAGACAATTTAGATAGTGTCATTGAGTCCACTGCTCCTGTGCTCCCTGAAAATCCCACTGATGCTCAGAAGAGAGAGCTAGACCAGTGGACAATGAAGGACAAGAAGGCTAGAAGTTTCATGCTTATGTTCATTGACGATAGCCGAATAAAAGTGTTCGAAAATTGTATTACTGCCAAGGACATATGGCAGACTATTAAGAAGAAGTATGACATTACATTAGATGTGAACATACAACTCCTGCTGCATATGTATAATTCATGCCGTCTGCAGGAAGGTGACAATTTCACCGAACACGTGAATAAGATGATTGTCATGGCTAAGGACTTAGCTACAACGGGAACTAAAATGCCTGAGAAGCTTTAGGTGGCAACTATTCTGAATAGTCTGACATCGTCGCTTGATATGGCTGCCACTATGCTTAGACTAAATGGAACCGTTAAGCGTGTAACTGACTTACCAGCTCAGCTATCAATGGAGAAAGACCTTCTGGCTAGGAGGAAGGGCTTAGACGTCAACCTTGTGCAGGAGGAAGATGCGAATGCTGCTCAATACCGAAAGGCACAAGGGAACCAGCGTCTTGGACCTGTGAAGCCCTATTTCAAGGGATCTAGCCAACCATCAGCTCACGGCAAGATAAGACCTCTTGGATGTTGCTACATCTCCATGAATTATGGTATAGACTGCAGTATGGACATCCCGTTGTGTCGCAAGATACACACAAGAAGCTGAGTATATAGCCTGTAGTATGGCAACTACTCCTGCAGTCTGGATCAGACGGTTCCTTTTGGATTTGGATCTCAATTTGGTGGATGGACCAATTGAGATATACTATGATAATCAAGTAGCCATCAGCTTGATCCACACAGGTGCAAACAATACCAAAGGAAGGCATATTGAAATACAATATCATTACAAACAAGATATGGTGAAAAGGAAAGAAGTCAATGCGACATATATTCCAACAAGTGATATGATTGTGGATCCCTTGACGAAGGGTATTCCAGCAAATACATTCATCAAATATGTTGGTTTGATGTGACTTAGAAATATCTAAGTCAAGAAAACTTGCATGAATAATCAAAGAGGAGACAATCTTGAATAATGATTGTACTCGAGGAATAAAATGTGTGTATCTCATAGATAGTGGGAGAATGTGAAATTACATCATGTGTTATAACTCACGGATAGTGGGAGTATGACCGGAATGCACTTGGCCATTTCAGGCCAAGTGGGAGATGTAAGTTGTTATGGCCTAAAATGGTCAAAGATCCTGATATCCAAATCTGATACTCGGTTGAGGATTTTCCTCAATCGAAAGACCGAGTCTCACGTGACCGTTGAGAGAATCAAGGGTCAATTGAGGAAATCTCAATGCAGTTGTGGGATGGAGGATATTAGGGTGGCCTTAATAGAGCAGAGGGAGTTATCTTCGATTGCATCAAAAAACTTCCAGTCATATCCGAAATCCCCCAAACAATATTTCTCTTTATCGTTCTCTCAACAGTTCCCTCTGACAACCCAAGCAAAAAATTACATCTGTTGCTCTTTTTGTAATTGATACAACCATAAAATCTTCTCCCAATATTTCCCCTTAGGATAGCAGTCCTAAGTGGAGTTGTCAGGCCACAATAGCAAATTGGCTCTATCATTCCCATTGCATAACTATTTTCAGCTACCATGTGAAAGTTTAACCCTGTATGGATCAATACACTAGAGGGGGGTGAATAGTGTATATAATAAAAACTGTTACAATTAAAGAGTTACTTCTAATTGCTTAAGATGTGCAAAAAATAAAATACAAGAATAATGTAAATCAAACACAAACACATAGATGTATCCTTGTTCGGATCCTTTTGATCCTAGTCCAGTTCTCTGCTCCCAGTAGAGATTTTCCACCATCAACACTTGCAAAACCGCAAGCAATAACTTTAAAAAAATGGCAACACTCCCCATGTCCCAAACTTTGTACAATCTCAATAATTAGAGATTCAAACCTGTAAAAGAAATAATGAAATAACAAACACCTATAGCCTTGTAATGAATATGAATTTTAAAGGACGGTGTTTAGAGGAGAGACTTCAATGTTTCAAGATATGAAATGGTGAAACACAATTGAAGTTCTTCCGTTCTTAAATGAAGAGAGAAATCTATCGATTACTTCTTACAAATAAGAATTGAACAACTTTCCCAAGAGTGTTGAAATCCAAGCTCTTCCGTTATTAAACGAAGAGAGAAATCTATCGATTTCTTCTTGCAAATAAGAAAAGAACAACTAATGGAAAAGTGCTTAAGAACTTCATTTCAACTTAATCAAAAACGTGAGAGAGAGACAGAGAAAAGTTGTGAATGAAACATGAGGATGTGGCATTGTATTTATAGGCTTTGAAAACGGTTGTAAAGGCAACGGCTAGAAACTACCAAGGCAACGGCTAGAAACCAACTTAATAGGATAAAATGAAATTAGCAAGCTAAATGACTATTTAGGCTGCTAATTCGGAAATGTTTGGTTTTTGTGAGTAACTGCAAGAAACTAACTTAATGGGTTAAAAAAGAATTTAGAAGACTAAAAAGAAATTAGCAGGCTAAAAAATCTATCAGGCTGCTAATTTTGAAATGATTGGATTTGTTGTGATTTGTTGGAGTACAAACCGTAATGATTGAACAAAAATATATTTCAATCAATGATTGTCAAAATTAATAGTGAATTGGTTGGCTAAATTTTGGAGAGGAATTATTTGGGATATGAGTAATAGGGAATAGTGTAACGGTCGCTTTCCGACCTTCTGAATCTTTTGCGTGCACATGCTTTATCGTGCACGTATTTTATTTGGCTATTTCTGGATTCCGGTATATGCGATGTGATATGCCGTTGTGATCGTATGGGAGTGTAGAATTTTATAGTAATTTTTGGGAACGTCATTTCACGGCTCGTTTTCTCGCAAAACGACTTGAAATGATAGGGGCGTTTTAGTCATTTGTCTCAAACACCGTTTTCAATTTTACGTAAATTTTTGATAGGCGTAGCGCACGATCAGGCTCCGTAGATCTGTGTGTCTCGTCTCCACGATCGTCCCGGTATTTTCAGATTATTTTTCTGACGCCCGAGGCGAAAGATATCACCCGGATTAATCTCGAGCGTTGATTTGCCCCAATCAAATTCAAATTTCGAAATTGTGATCAAATTTTAGCAAATCCCATACGTATTGAGGATATGATTTCAGCTTTTATCGGCACCTATCCTTTCCCCAATTTGCACTCTTTCTATCTCTCGCTCTCTCCCACACTTAAGACATATCCTATTGTTATATATCAAATTAAATATTTTAAAACCCCTAACTAGCCCTAAAATCTCCATTCACGTGCAAACCTAGGGTTTGTTTATTAACTTTTAGCCGCCACAAAAAAAGAAGCCCCGAGATCATCTCTTCACCCCCGCGAGCTTCGCCCTCTCCCCTCTCGCATCTCTCCCTCCCGCATCAACCCACGCCGACGGCGGTCCCGACGGCCGCTGCTCCTCCCACTCCGGCCACCCCCCTCGCAAGACCGCCGTGACTCCGCCCGAGGCTGCCTGAATGCCCGACGCCGGTAATCTTCCACAGCAGAGACGACCACAGCGGTAACCGCCGCTGCCGCTGCTTTTCCGATCGTCGCGGCCTCCCTCGTCGACTCCCGATCGCCGCTGAAGCCCCACGCGACCACCGTGTTACCGTTTCGACACCGGGGAGCACCGAACAGGCCACTGCTGCTACCGATTCAGCCGTCGCCGCTGTTCTGATCGCCGCAGTAGCACGCAACGACCACGCGCTGCGTTTCCCATCGCCGGTGCAGCCTCTTTTGAGTGCCGATCGCGTTCTCCGACCACCCATAGGTCGGACAGCCCACGGCCGGGTTCTGGCGACATCGTATCGACATTTTCGCCTCTGTTGCTAGCTGTTTTGGCCCCCGAGGCCTTTGCTCCTCCCTACTCGCTGTTCGAGACCCTCTGGATGTCGCTGACATCTTCTACGGGCCGCTACCGGGCTCGTCTCACTGTCCGTGTTTTTTGAAGTCACTAGACGTCTCCCAGACGTTACCTTGCTCACTGTTTTTGCCGTCGGACTGATCGTGCTCACTGTCCGCACTTCGTTCGCTGCCCGAACGAGTCTCACTATGCTACCCGTAGCCGAGACGCCGTAGGCGACGCAGATCTTCTACCGTTCAGACGCTACGCCCATCCTACACCGAACACCAGAGAGGTTGGTCCCCCGAACTCATAGCAAACCCACACCGTAGCAAAACTGAACCCTAACTAAAATCGGACCACAATAATTAAATTTACTTTTCCGCACCAGTAAAATGCTGCTCACTGTAGAAATCGATCATCAGACAACTTTTCTGTGCATATATGGTAGTGGTCGATTTAGGCTGAACAAAACACCAAAATGTGACATTGACAAATAGGATACCCTAATAACCTAGAAACAAACCCTAATAGGACTTGATGAAAATTGCGACCTGACACCGTCGCCGTGACACTGTTTCAGCGGACTACCACGGACGAGACGCCTGGACGAGATGCCCCAGACGGACGACACGCTCGCCACCGCAGGCAAGTGTACTCACTTGCGCTTTTGGCCGTGCCTTGGTCTTAAACTGCTAGAACTGTTAGAATGTGAACAAATAGAACCGGACGTGAAATGATAGCGTCCGGGACGCCCCTGACGACTTAGACTTGACGACTAAGTCTGAGCGCAACAACAACAACTTTTGACACCGTAGGGTTATCTTGTGTGTGCGTGTGTGTGGACCCCCTAGAATCAACAACAACTGCTACCATAGGTTTCATCTGCGTATGCGTGTGTGTGGACACCCTACATGAACATCTTGCACGTCATGTCTTATATAGCCTGTGGGCAATGAGACGCTCACCTAGCAGCGTGGGTGATCTTTATTACGGAACACCTACGGGAAGCTCGGCACCCACCTAGCAGAGTGAGTGTCCCGGAAGACCGAGAGGATAGAGACACTCACCTAGCAGAGTGAGTGGTCCTATACAGTAGTACAGTTTCACCTACGAGGCGTCCGTCGCTCACCTAGCAGAGTGAGAGATATGCTACCGATCGTGGGGATAGAGGCACGCACCTAGCAGAGTGAGTGGCCCTATATTGTCTTGTCTTGAGCACTTGGGTTTGGGGTAGGGTTGAGCGTGCGCATGGGGAGAGGGTCTGATCCCCCTCGAACCGTAAGGCGTGAAACCTTCGAGTCACACGTATCTTGTCTTGTCCTGTCCTGTCCTGTCTTGCTTGTCTTGTCACGTCTTGTCACGACCCATTTAGGTTAGTCCCGTAGTCGGTAGCACACACTACGACTACTGCTTGCTATGCTTTACTTTCCCGCTGCGTTTACTTTCTTTCGTCACTCCGTTATAACCCCAGCATGCTAATCAACCAGTAAACTGTTGTTTAATAGTTCGGTACACTTGCAGTAGAGTCTGACCCTTTTTGTAGACTTTACCTGACGTACAGTTCCTTTCTTTTGTGTGTTGTACGTCATGTGTGGAGCCAGAGTACGTAGACGAGGCGGACCTGCCAGAGTACGTTGAGCCGGAGGATGCAGATCCAGAGTACGTGCCCGAGGAGGACCAGAGCTAGAGATCTTCACGTTGCTGATTCAGAGGTTTCACAGCAGTTTAGTTGGGTGAGTAGCACCGTTTACTTTCTGTCTAGGTTGGGTGCTTGCACCATTAGTTTACTTTCAGCTGTTTGTAGCAGTGTTGGCTTTTGTTTAGACTCCCCGTACTTTTCTGGATATCTGTTGAATAAAATGAATGCATCTCGTTTAGTACTTTTGTTATCCTGTACTTTTCTGCAAGGACCCGTTTCTTCGTCTTGGAGTACCACACAGACGCTTATTGGGTCCGAGCTTCACAGCTCCGGCCTAAGCGGGCCTTGTCACGTTTCGCTTCCGTCGTTTTGGGAAGCGGGGTGTGACAGGTTTTAGTGGTGACCCATGCAGGTCCTTTTCTGCAAAAAGTTCGGGACGATAGAAGTATTAACATTCTTTTTATTTCTCTCCAGTAATGTGTGCGAGTATAAGTTGTGTTTTTCCTATCGTTAGGATGGTGGGAGGACGTGAAGCTCGAGATGGACCATCAGCTGATGGGACTATGGATGACCGAGGTGACGATTTACGCCAATTACTGGGTGTTATGAGGGAGATGCTGGACGTTCAGCATCAATTGATTTAGCAGTCCCATCAGGCTGCCCGAGTCATCCAGGCTCCCCCGCTGCCACATGCCCTGAGAGCTGCTCCAGGAGTGAAGCAGTTCAATGAGCTTCAGCCGAAGACATTTTCTGGGAAGGAAGGATCGTTGGCCGCTGATGAGTGGATACTGAGTACTGAGGAGAAGCTGATTGCTGCGAAGATTCCCGATGATACCCAGGTTGAGATAGCGAAGATGCAGCTGACAGAGAATGATAGGAATTGGTGGCGCATTGAGGAGAGGCGTCTGCAGAAGCCGGTGGAGTGGAAGACTTTTTGATCGATGTTCAAGGAGAAGTACTTCACCAAAGCTGCTAGGAGGGAGCTGTTGAGCAGATTTGTAGATTTGAAGCAGGGGGATATGACCGTCGATGAGTACGAGGCAGAGTTCGAGATGCTGAGCCGGTTTGCCCCACATATGGTGAGGAAGGAGGAGAAACGAGCTGAACATTTTCGTCAGGGACTGCGTCCGAAGATTCAGGCTTCGATGTCTTCGGCAGATTTCACGACCATGGGAGCGGTGCTGAATGCCGTGAGGAACCATGAGACCATATCGCGTCTACCTGATCCTTCTGATGATGGGGGAAAGCGACAGAAGGAGAAGCATAGGCCTTCTGCTGGGTCTATAGTGGGACCAGTTCAGTCAGTGCCATTCAAGAGGTCAGGAGCACCTGCTTAGCATCAGATGAAGGGCCCATGCTTTTTCTGCGGCAAGCCAGGGCATCAGCAGAACACTTGCAGGAAAAAGCTGGGTTTGTGTCTGGCATGTGGAGCTGCCACACACGCCTTTATAGATTGCCCGAGGTATCGCCATACTGAGGGCGGAGCACCAGCCCCACTGCAGAGTAGAGCACCTGCCCCTACCCAGAGAGTAGCTATTGTCCGTGGAGCATATGTCATGACAGCAGCGGATGGCGTCGTTGCAGGTAACTCCATAGTTTTAATCTTTCATATTATAGTTTAGCTTATTTTTGGCTGCTTATGTATGTTTCAAAACTTTTTTTTGTTCCTTTCAAATCAAACCTTTAATGTTTTGGGATTAGCCCACAAAGATCACAACCCACCTATCTTCCCTTGTAATACCCCGTATCCCTATATACGTATATAAGTAGGTATTTTTGGGCGTAGATAAGTGCGTATGATTTTTTGGGGAGTATGCCCGTATTTTTCTTTAATTATTTTGGTGTAGGAATTTATTTTAAAATATTTTAAACTCATTACTTGAATTTAGTATATGAGAGTATTTGGAGAAATACATGTATTTGGAGTGTATGAAGTATTTCTTCATGTATTTTTAATTTCTTAAAATACAAAATACACATTTTTCTTACCATGACAACACATCCTATTATGTGTCATATTGTTAGTTAATTAGAGAACACATGGCAAAAATCTTGACTAAATGGATGGTGGAGAGGATTTTAGGGATTCCTAAAAACTAGGCATGGAAAACAAAATACAAAAAAATTCAAGAAAACCCTCATTTTTCTCTCCCTCACCCCCCAAAATTCTGGTCAAAATTGCTCTTCCACTTTCTCCCCTCTTGCACCACCCCTTCCTCCTCCATCACCACCAATTACTCCTCCCCTTCCACCACTAATGACCCCTCATCATTCCAACATCTAAAATTAGTCCAAATTAGCCCCAAAACCCTACTTTTTGGAGATCAATTGGAGCTTGGAGAAGGAGGATATGTGGCTCTCCATCAAGGACTAAGAAGGGCCAAAAAAATATTTTGGAGGACTTTTGCAAGGTAGGAATTCCTTTCACCTAGGTAGAATTTAGTTTTAGGACAAGGAGAATTGAATTAACTTGCATGAAACACCTTTGTTCTACAAGCTGAAATTTGATCTAGAAAAACTGAAACTTTGACTAAGTGCTGGGGTTAATTGGCTAATGGGAATGCTTTGGAAATTTTATATGTTGGGTATCTCATTGTTATGAACAACTTTCATTTAGATCATTTTTCCAAATTCTAGCCGTATGATTTTATAAAAATTTGGATATGCAAACTGGTGTTTCAATCAAAACTGTTCTGAAATTCCAGTTCTTTTATTCTCTGTTAAACTGAGAATATCTCCCAATGTAGATGAAAGAAAAATATGAAAAAAATATATGTTATTCATATGGTAGTCCTTAATAACTTTCACGTTTACAAGTTTTGCAAATTCGGACTGAAAGCTAGGGTAAAAACTCAGTTTCTAAAACTGGTCTGTTTTTAGACAGTTTTGACACCTTTCAGTAAAACGAGTAGAACTCCATGCACACTTTATAAAATATTATGATCTTGATGCCGTTGGAAAGCTGACTTCAAGATATTCAACCAATAATTTTTTTAGATTTTAATTCTGTCTGTAACTTGTAGAAAAATGTACTTGAACTGAACTCAGTTTCTGGTTCAGAATGCTGAAATTATACCTGTTAGGAGAAAATCCACCATAACTCACATATGTCAACTGAGCTTATGAAAATTGGTCAGTGAAAGGAAAACACCCATATCTACAACTTTGGTGAAGGGACCAGACACCAATTCTGACTGTAGATATGCTAAAAGTGATATTCTTTCTGCTGTAACGGTTTTGACAGATTCATATGCTAATTTTGCTTAGTACTTATCATGGTGTAGTTTTGTTTGAAGTTAAGTTTGTTTGTGCTAATCATGTTCTCAATGACATGCTCTTGATACATGTAGTTATGCAGATGGTTCATGAAATATTCGTTATGTCAATAATATTTAAGTCCAATTTGTTTATGCTTTCACATTAGTATGTTCATAACGATGAGTTTGTGATGATATTCCATGCAATTCTTTAATTGAGATGATGATGATGACGACGACGACGACGACGACGATGATATTGTTAAAAGTTGGTTAAAGCGGTGTTACGCCTATTTGACTGAGGCCCGGAAGACCCAAGCCCAGAGACCCAACCGCTGGTCAAGAGCCCACCTGCGCGCTCAGGCCCACTCGATAAGACCCTAGGGGGGACTCCCCCCACTTATCGATCCGACCCGGCCCCGATGACACGCCGGCCACTCGCCCACTCCTGCGATAACCGCCCCCTTGATTCCGCTACCACTTAATGGCAGTTAGGGGGGTGCCGGCATGGCGCAGGGAGCGGCGACGGGGGGGGGGGGCGGATTGAGGGGGCACGATTGAGGGCGGACGAGCGACGTGGGCCGAGGAGAATCAAGGCGGAGATCTATAAAGGGGCCAGGGGGACGACAGGACAAGGGACGGCATCTCAGGTATCTAAATCCTAAGGTACTCCATCAACGACCTAGCTCCTCCATCTCATCTCCTTCCTCCCCCGCTCGCGCCGTGAGACGTCGTTCCGACCTCCTCAGGAGTCGAACCGTCTCCGCCGGGCCTCCTCTTTCAGATCACTATCTGACTTAGGCATCGGAGGGGATTTGGCCGGAACCTAGGTCCGGCCCCCTGACGAGCGTTCTCGTCTACGCAGGTGGACAGCGGATCAACGGGCCGAGGCTTCCCCTCGCCCCTCTCCAACCTCACAATCAACTGGACGAGTGAGGCTTCCCCTCACCGTCCGCCCGCCAAGGCCGAGCACATCCTACCGAGGCCGAGCGTTTTAGCTGGGCCCGAGGCTCCCCCTCGCTCTTCGCCGACCGTGCCTCTAGCCGGACGACCGAGGCTACCCCTCGTCTTCCTTCCTCCGAGGCCGTGCTCGTCCGACCGAGGCCGAGCGTCTCAACCTGGGCCGAGGCTTCCCCTCGTCCCATCTGCACTGATTCGAAGCCCCCGAGGGACCCAAGCGGGCCCCTCGACCACGTTGACCGGGTTGTCCACGGTCAACGCTCTGTAGTGAGAAAACACTCTGAAACATCTGGCGCCGTCTGTGGGAACGAACGGTCCCACGAAGAAACAAACCACACCTGCGATGACGCGCCTCCAACCGTCTCGACGAAAGGAGAGCAAGGCTCTGACGCGAAGCGACAGGGCCCGCCATCGTTGGTAAGAGTGGGCCCAAGCCCAACGCGAGGAGGATCATGAGGGGAGGACCGGGGGACCCTCACCATCCATACCGGTCGGAAGACCGAGCACGTCTGTAACGGCACGCAGCTCGGACGTAGCCTTGGTGGTGTCGGTGATCATTGACACAACCATGGTACGACGACTGCTCGTCGACACCGGCAGCTCCTGTGACGTCCTCTTCATGTCAACCCTGGAAAAGATGGGACGACGGAGGGAGGATTTGCGACCTCGCTCGGGTCCCGTGATGGGATTCACAGGTCATTCCGCCCCCATCATTGGCACGATCCATCTCCCGGTGACGCTCGGAGGCCCACCGGACTCGGTGACCCTGGCGGTAGAATTCATCGTACTGGGGATCGGATCGGAGTACAATGGGATCATCGACCGACCCCTTCTCAACGCCATCGGAGCGGTGGTCTCGACCCTCCATCAGACTATCAAGTTCCGAACGCCCGGGGGGATGGGTCAAGTCGAAGGCGACGCGGGAAGACCGAACGCCTGCTATCAACTGGCGGAGGGAAGTCCTGAGGATCGCCTAGCCAACCGGATGGCCGAGCTCGACTTGAGGAGTGGGCCTAGGCCCGCCCCTGCGGAGGAGCAAGAGCAGATCCCGGTCACGGACATCGAGGGCCGGTTCATCTCGATCGGGAGAGGGCTGAGCCAGGACCTGAGAGATCAGCTGATCGAATGCCTGGAGGTGAATCTGGACATCTTTGCTTGGTCACCGGAGGACATTCCCGGCGTAGACCCCCAGGTGATCGTCCACCAGATCAACGCCGACCCCAACTTCAAGCCGGTCAGACAGAAGAAGCGTAACCTGGGTGGCGAGAAGATGAAGGCAGCCTCCGAGGAAGTGGAGCGTCTCCTTGATGCCGGCTTCATACGAGAGGTCTGGTACCCGGAGTGGCTGTTGAACGTAGTGATGGTCAAGAAGCCCAACGGGAAGTGGCGAATGTGCGTGGACTTTAGTGACCTCAACAAGGCCTGTCCCAAGGACAGCTACCCCCTGCCGCGCATCGACCACCTGGTGGACAACGCCTCGGGGTACGAGATGCTTAGCTTCATGGACGCTTACTCGGGGTACAATCAAGTCCAGATGGACCCCCGGGACGAAGAAATGACAGCCTTCACGACAGACCGGGGGACTTACTGCTACATGAAGATGCCCTTTGGCTTGAAGAACGCGGGGGCCACCTACCAGAGAATAACAAGGTTTTTAGCTCCCAGATCGGGAGGAACCTGGAAGTCTACGTCGACGACATGCTTGTCAAGTCAAGGCGGCCAGAAGACCACATCACCGACCTGCGGGAGACCTTCGAACGATTGCGGCGACACCACATTCGACTCAACCCCGCGAAGTGCACGTTCGGGGTAAGATCTGGCAAGTTCTTGGGATTTATGATAACTAATCGTGGCATTGAGGCAAATCCAGACAAAATCGAGGCGCTGGTCAACATGCGTGAGCCGACGACGATCAAAGAACTGCAGAGGCTGAACGGGCGCATCGCAGCCTTAGGGCGATTCCTCTCCAAATCGGCGGAAAGATCGCTCCCCTTCTTCAAGGTCCTGAGGAAAGAGATCGCGGAACCTTTAGACAATAGGAAGACGATACTGTGGGACGAAAACTGCTCCAGAGCGTTCGGAGACCTTAAAGAGTATCTCCGCAGCCCACCTCTCCTGTCCAAGCCGCGGGAAGGGGAGTCGCTGAGCCTCTACCTGGCGTGCGTGGAAGAAGCTGTGAGTTCGGTGCTGATCCGGGAAGACGGGGGTGCAGTGGCCGGTATATTACACGAGCTGGATCTTGAAGGGGGCGGAGGTGCTATACTCGCCTATGGAGAAACTGGCGTATGCCCTCGTCCTCTCGGCACGAAGACTCCGACCCTATTTCCAGGCCCACACCATTCTGATCCTGACCGACTCGCAACTGGAGCAGAACCTCAAAAGATTCGGTAGGATGGGAAGGATGCTAAACTGGGGAGTGGAACTGAGCGAGTTCGACCTCCGATTCAGACCGCGCACGGCCATCAAAGGGCAGGCTCTGGCCGACTTCATCACTGAGTGCACAACGGGAGGAAATGGCCCCCCGGAGGAAGAAGACCCGACGACGGTAATTGCTCAACCCTTGTCCTTTCTTTCGGCTGACCACTTCCAGCCAGGAGATCCAGGAGCGTGGATAGTCCATGTGGATGGGTCGGCCACACAGTCAGGGGGCGGGGCTGGGGTGGCAATCCGATCTCCGGAAGGGAACATTGTGGAATACGCGTTGCGGTTCGAGTTCCCAGCCACGAACAACGTGGCGGAATACGAAGCGGTGATCAACGGCCTGAGGCTGGCCCTGGAGCTCAGGGCCGAGTCCGTCCGCCTCCTCAGCGACTCGAAGCTCATCGTCAACCAACTCTTGGGGAGTTATGAGGCCCGGGAGGAGGCGATGCAGAGATATCTCCCTGTCGCTAGAGCGGCTATGTCCAGGTTCAAGAACGTGGAAGTCATGCACCTCGCGCGATCAGAGAATGCGCGGGCAGATGCGTTGTCGAAGCTGGCCTCGTCCTCGCCAAAGGAGCTGGGCCGCACCATCTACGTGGAGAACCTGCAGTCCCCCAGCATGGAGGAGCACGAGGTGATGGCAATCGACCAAGAACCCACCTGGATGGACCCGATCATCCGGTACCTCACTCATGGTGAGGTGCCGACCGATGGGGACGAACGCCGAACCCTGGAGAGAAAGGCGCTCCGATACGTGATCCATGAAGGAACGCTCTACCGGAGATGCTGGACCAAGACGGACGTCCTCCCGTACTTGAAGTGCATTGGACCGCAGGAAGCTGACTACGTCCTACAGGAGGTTCACGAGGGGATCTGCGGGAATCACCATGGGGGCAAGATGGTCGCACAGAAGATCTTGAGACAGGGATACTACTGGCCAACCCTGACCCAAGATGCAGCAAGCTACGTCCAAAAATGCCAAGAATGCCAGAGGTATGCCCACCACATCTCGACTCCCCCGTCAGAGCTCATTCCTATCGTGAGCCCCATCCCCTTTGCGAAATGGGGGCTCGACATCCTCGGACCGTTTAAACCGGGACGAGGGCAGCGGAAGTATCTGATTGTGGCGGTAGACTACTTCACCAAGTGGGTCGAGGCCGAACCGCTGGCCACCATCACGTGGAAGAAAGCAAAAAGCTTCGTGTGGAATTCCATCATCTCCAGATTCGGAGTGCCACGGGCCATCGTCACGGACAACGGGAAGCAGTTCGACTCCGCAGGGTTTAACGATTTTTGCGAGGAATGGGGAATCAAGCTTCTCTTCGCCTCTGTAGCGCACCCCCAGACCAACGGAATGGCAGAAGCGGCCAACAAGTGCATCATAGAGCCCCTCCGGAAGAAAGTGAAAGACGCCGAAGGGAGCTGGCCAGAAGAGCTCCCCGGGATACTCTGGTCATACCGGACGACCCACAAGGAGGCCACTGGCGAGACCCCGTTCATGCTCACCTACGGGGCCGAGGCGGTAGTACCGGTCGAGTTGGGCGAAGAATCTCTCTGCCTTAAATACTTTGACGAAGATAGGAACTCGCAGGGTCTGGGGCTCAGTCTGGAGCTCCTCGACGAGCGACGGGAGCAGGCATTGGCCACCATCATCCGCCAGAAGCAGAAGGTGGCCCGATACTACAACGCTCGGGTGCGGGGAAGAAGCTTCCACCTTGGGGACCTAGTCCTCCGGAAAGCGGGCTTCAACACTGATACCGCTCGCAAAGGGAAGCTCGCGGCTAGGTGGGAGGGACCCTACAAAGTCGTCGAGGTCCTCGGACCCGCAGCCTACCGACTAGCTGATATGGAGGGGAGGATTCTCACTCACACTTGGAATACGGAACATTTACGCAAGTACTTTCAATAAATGTATCATTTCCCATGAAATAAATTTATTTTGAATTCATTCCTTTCCAGATAAAGCAAAAAGATATACAGAGAGGCGCATGAAGAGGCCGAGGGGCATTCCCCTCCCTCATTTTTCTCCAGGGGCACCAGCAGGGCCACAAGCTGGCAGCACGCTAGGGTCTTCCCCCCCACTCCGTTCGACGGCAGGGTACACCCGAAGATCCTTGAAGTTGACCCCCGAGAGTGGGAACTTCTTTTGGATCTCGGACTGGCACCGGGCAAAGCCCTTCTCGTACGCCTCCGATAAGGCGGTCTCCACAAAGGAGGTGGCATACTCCGCCACGGCATCCTGAGCGATCCGGGCCGGATCCACCTCCTCGAGCCCACGCATCCGGGCCTCTAAGGTCTCGATTTGGCGTTGGTGCTCCGTCCTCTCCTTCTCAATCTCCCGGGATTTCTCGCCAAGTTGGGCAGCAAGGGCCCTCGCCAGCTCCTCCGCCGCTTCCAGTCGATCGGAGAACTCCAAGGCCTCGGAGGCAGCAGCAGGGTTAAGGATCTGCTCGGCTCCTCCAGACGCGTCGGCACCTTTCAAAAGATCGGCGAGCCGCGCCTCGGCCTCCGACTTCGTAGCCAGAGCCAAGGCTCTCTCCCGGTCCGCCACATCCAGGGCAGAGGACAGCTCAGTTACGCGGGAGTCCAGGGACTGGACCCGCGCTTCCTCCAACTGACCTGCCTCCTCCTCCTCGCCGGGGGCCTCGGGGCCCCGCCCGGCATCGGATTTGGCTTTGGGAAGAACCGCGAATTGGCGCCTCATCGAGAGGCCCACCGAGGACAACTGCACCAAAGCAACGAAGGTAAGACAGCGAGGGCAGCAGGAGGATAAGCAGAAACACACTACCTGTTGACCAGACTGAATCACGAAGGTGGCCAAACAGTCACCTCTGACTCCGTCCAACACCACCTGATTGGGAGGGAGACAGCAGTTCTCGGCCACTCGAGCGGCGGCTCCGCGGCTCGAGAACACCGATTCCTTCTCCCCCACTGGGAAGCGTGGACGAAGAAGACCCTCCCCTGATGAAGGGAACTCGCCAGGAGCAGAACGGAATGCGCCAAGATACCGACTGTAGGCATCAGGGAGAGAGCCGTCCGGGAGAGGTGAAGGGCCGGCCCACGGCCAGGCAACCTCAACGGGGGCGGGTTGAGGTCGATCAGCGGCCGGCTGGACATCGACCCCCTCGACCCCCTCACGGACCCTCTTGGAAGACCCCAGCAAGGGGAGAGAGGGAGACGACACCTTCTTCCGTTTTGAGCCTCCGGTCGCGGTCACAACCCGCTGCTTCTTCCAGACCTCCAACACATGATCCCTTCTGCGCGGATCCGGGTTTGGGACCTGCACGAGAGCGCTGGCAGGAGAAGGACCGAGAGGGAACCCACCTGCACTCAAAGAAGAGATGAGAGACCGGGCAGAGCCCAGGTGACCTCAAATGGTGAACACTCGGGGAAGCTTACCTAGGGGCCACACCGTCTTGCGCAAGTTGCGGTCGCTAAAGAGGACATCGATCGAACGCTCCCTCGTAGGAATCGCCAGCATGTCCTTCGCCGTCTGCTGCTCGGCAACCGTCGGCTCCCCCAGATCGAGGATGACTGCACCGGCCGCCTCCCACCGAACCGGGAAGGGTACACTTGATGGGAATGTGACAAACACGTATTCCCCCTTCCAGCGTTTCAGGGAGCTCAGTAACCCCAGCACCAGGGACATCTTCGGTCAGGCGCTGATGTAAATCCACGCCCTCGATTGGTGGTGGCTCAGGCGGTAGAACTGGGCAAAGAGGCGAAGAGAGGGCGCCACACCCTTCAGCATGCAGACAACGACGAACCCGACGAGGAGCCCGACGGCGTTGGGATAGAATTGGCACAGGCACACGTTGTGGGCCTGAAGGAACTCAATGATAAAAGGATGGAGCGGGAAACGAAGCCCGAAGCGGAAGCACTCTTCATATATTCCGACCTCGTTGGGGCCAGGAAAGCAGATCCGCTCATCAGCCCCAGGGGCACGAGCCGAGTAAGGCGGAAGCAGGTAGGCGGAGCGCATGCTCCCGATGGCGGTGGCACAGATCGACGAAGGCCACGCCAAGACCTCTGGGGGCACCCCCGAAGGATCATCCCCGTGCGGATGAATCGCCGAAGGAGGGCCACCCGCCAGACCTGGAGCCGCGTCGCGCTCCGACCGACCCGAACCCGTGGCAGAGGAAGACGACATGAGGAAGAGCTCGGGCAGAATAGGGACCAGCACAAAGGAGAAAACGACGGGGTGGCGGCTCACGAACCCCTCAGATTCTCAACTTAAGATGACCCCGCGAGCGGTGGGGATAAGCTTGTAGCAACGTGGCAGCATCAGAAGACCGAAGGCGCTTCGGAGCCCGCGCCTTAAAAGCATCGAACGGGCCAATCATGATGACGACTAATAAATGAGTCGGCATCGACTGACGAGCCTGTCAAGGACGGCGAAAGTCACATCGGCCGAGCCGAACCGGCCAAGGCCGACCGACCCGACCGATGGGGGCAATTGTTACGCCTATTTGACTGAGGCCCGGAAGACCCAAGCCCAGAGACCCAACCGCTGGTCAAGAGCCCACCTACGCGCTCAGGCCCACTCGATAAGACCCTAGGGGGGACTCCCTCCACTTATCGATCCGACCCGGCCCCGATGACACGCCGGCCACTCGCCCACTCCTGCGATAACCACCCCCTTGATTCCGCTACCACTTAATGGCAGTTAGGGGGGTGCCGGCATGGCGCAGGGAGCGGCGACGGGGGGGGGGATTGAGGGGGCACGATTGAGGGCGGACGAGCGACGTGGGCCGAGGAGAATCAAGGCGGAGATCTATAAAGGGGCCAGGGGGACGACAGGACAAGGGACGGCATCTCAGGTATCTAAATCCTAAGGTACTCCATCAACGACCTAGCTCCTCCATCTCATCTCCTTCCTCCCCCGCTCGCGCCGTGAGACGTCGTTCCGACCTCCTCACGAGTCGAACCGTCTCCGCCGGGCCTCCTCTTTCAGATCACTATCTGACTTAGGCATCGGAGGGGATTTGGCCGGAACCTAGGTCCGGCCCCCTGACGAGCGTTCTCGTCTACGCAGGTGGACAGCGGATCAACGGGCCGAGGCTTCCCCTCGCCCCTCTCCAACCTCACAATCAACTGGACGAGTGAGGCTTCCCCTCACCGTCCGCCCGCCAAGGCCGAGCACATCCTACCGAGGCCGAGCGTTTTAGCTGGGCCCGAGGCTCCCCCTCGCTCTTCGCCGACCGTGCCTCTAGCCGGACGACCGAGGCTACCCCTCGTCTTCCTTCCTCCGAGGCCGTGCTCGTCCGACCGAGGCCGAGCGTCTCAACCTGGGCCGAGGCTTCCCCTCGTCCCATCTGCACTGATTCGAAGCCCCCGAGGGACCCAAGCGGGCCCCTCGACCACGTTGACCGGGTTGTCCACGGTCAACGCTCTGTAGTGAGAAAACACTCTGAAACAAGCGGTATTCAAGTCCGTTAGATGATTCGTTGACAAACGAAGTAATATCTTGAAAACTGAGAGTGAGAATGAGGAATGTATCAGTCCTCCTAAAGGAGGGTGACACGGGTTTGGGGGAAAACGGGTAAACTTTAGGAGTTAAGGAGAGGACATATGATATGAATTCTCACCCGCTGTATCACTCCCAGAAGGGCGAGTTGAAAGTGTTGGAGAGGCCGCTGGTATACTCGTGATGCATCATGACGGTAATTGATGGTTTGCTCCATTTGTCCGACAGAAAAACCGAGTTTGTCTCACTCCCATACCTTGTTCCGTTCGGGTACGGAGAGTTACGAGAGGCCCCTCCAGTGCTCGTGTCGCTGGTTGTGGTACCACTTTTTCATCCACCCTGGGTGAAGTCCGCCTCCTTACCGTTCTACGGTTTACACGGGTTCCAAATATGTGAATCAACAACTTATAGTAGTTGTCTTTAATTTATAAATGTTGTTATCTCATGTCTCCTTATTTTTGTGTACTTTAATGCTATTGTCCCATGGTAACATGTCCTTACGCTTCCTTTCAATAGCTGCATTTCATAATATGGTTTCATATACATGTTTTTGCACGTTCTCATAACTAGGTTCGCATGTTGGAATGTGATTACTTTTACGCACCATGAACCTTACTTATTAGACTACCCTCCCTAGATAGATAGACTAGTTCTAAAACTGGGTTCTGCTAGAGTGTTAGGAGTTTCTACTGGGTCACGCGTTGACGTGTCCCCGTTGACTTTCAGGTCATGTGAGTTGGAGGTTGGAGATAGCGGCTGGAGCTTCGAAGTTGGTGATCAGTTGTAGTATTGGGTGGTGAGGGGTATGATGAGAGACTTGTACTTTTTGGTGTTTCTTTTCGGGTGGAGCTTTGTACTTAGAGTTGTGAATATGAAGATGTTGGTGTATGTATAAGATGTATCCATGTATCAATAAAATGGAATATTGTACTTTTGTTATTTTCTCAGTGTTTTTATCTGTGACGGAGTTTTACTTGTACTTCCCAGCACGTGCGTAGTACCTGCAGTGTTCTTCCTACTCTCTTCTTTTCTTTCTTTCTACGTAACACTCGCCTCTTCAGGAATACCTGATACGGATTCGTACTTATCCGGTATCCCGGGGACCGGGTCGTTGCATCCCTCATCCAATATCACAACTCCACACGTTTTTCCCAATGTTTTAAAATATGTCTTAGGCCTTAAACTTTCTTTTTTTCCCTCTTCGGGAGTGTTATTTTTATTGTTATGATGTTGTTAGTACTAGATATTTTGTTATAAGGTTATGTTTACGGGTAGGCTCAGAGTGAGATGATATATTTTGTATCGGTGATTAGTTGGTTTTGAATAACAAGGATATTAGATCAGATTTCTTCGGATGAAAAGAATGAGGTGTCCAAGACTTATTAATGATACCAATGTGTAACGGACTCGATGGGGACTCTGGATGAATGAAATTATACACAGTGAGATGAGTACTTAATCGACCTGAAACTTGGACGAGTGGCAGATAGGAGTAGCTATGGAGGTATAGTATGATTTAGGTCATGAGAATAAGTAGAACATTTAAAGCATCAAGACTTGATCATTAAGTTGACGTGAGAGGACATTGGAAGTAAGACAACATGTTGAGATGAATGGATAGTTAGGAAGACGGATTTTATAAGATTGGGAGATTAGATGATAGGGGTAAGGGTAGCTGTGGTTCGATGGTTCATTGATTAAGGAAAATAGATTCATGAGTCGATATGAGGGATGATACTTTGGGGACGAGATGATTGTAAACTTGTAGGCGATGGCGTGGATCTATGATCAGGTGCTAGGGTGTGATTCTAGATGTAGCATTAGCCAGTGGAGAGACGAGCTGTGATGGATTATTTAAGGAACGTTGTTTGAATTTATAGGATTAGCGATTGTTATGTGTAGATATATGAGTGTAGGCATAGTGTTTATACATATTATTACTATTAGTATAAGTGATTCCAAGGACGGAATCTTTATTTTAGTGAGGTAGAATGTAACGGTCGCTTTCCGACCTTCTGAATCTTTTGCGTGCACGTGCTTTATCGTGCACGTATTTTATTTGGCTATTTCTGGATTCCGGTATATGCGATGTGATATGCCGTTGTGACTGTATGGGAGTGTAGAATTTTATAGTAATTTTTGGGAACGTCATTTCACGGCTCGTTTTCTCGCAAAACGACTTGGAATGATAGGGGCGTTTTAGTCATTTGTCTCAAAACACCGTTTCTAATTTTACGTAAATTTTTGGTAGGCGTAGCGTACGATCAGGCTCCTTAGATCTGTGTGTCTCGTCTCCACGATCGTTCCGGTATTTTCGAATTATTTTTCTGACGCCCGAGGCGAAAGATATCACCCGGATTAATCTCGACCGTTGATTTGCCCCAATCAAATTCAAATTTCGAAATTGTGATCAAATCTTAGCAAATCCCATACATATTGGGGATATGATTTCAGCTTTAATCTGCACCTACCCTTTCCCCAATTTTCACTATTTCTATCTCTCTCTCTCTCTCTCTCTCTCTCTCGCATTTAACACATATCCTATTGTTATATATCAAATTAAATATTTTAAAAACCCTAAATAGCCCTAAAATCTCCATTCACGTGCAAACCTAGGGTTTGTTTATTAACTTTCAGCCTCCACAAAAAAAGAAGCACCGAGATCATCTCTTCCCCCCGCGAGCTTCGCCCTCTCCCCTCTCGCATCTCTCCCTCCCGCATCAACCCACGCCGACGGCGGTCCCGACTGCCGCTGCTCCTCCAACGCCGGCCACCCCCCTCGCAAGACCACCATGACTCTGCCCGAGGCCGCCTGAATGCCCGACGCCGGCAATCTTCCGCAGCAGAGACGACTGCAGCGACAACCGCCGCTGCCGCTACTTTTCCGATCACCGCGGCCTCCCTCGTCGACTCCCGATCGCCACTGAAGCCCCACGCGACCGACGTGCTGCTGTTCCGACACCGGGGAGCACCGAACAGGCCGTCGCTGCTGCCAATTCAGCCACCGCCGCTGTTCTGATCGTCGCAGCAGCACGCAGCGACCACGCGCTGCGTTTTCGATCGCCGGTGCAGCCTCTTTTGAGCGCCGATCGCGTTCTCCGACCACCCCTAGGCCGGACAGCCCACGGCCATGTTCCGACGGCGTCGTATCGACGTTTTTGCCTCCATTGCTTGCTGTTTTGGCCCCCAAGGCCTTTGCTCCTCCCTACTCGCTGTTCGAGACCCTCTGGATGTCGCTGACATCTTCTACGGGCCGCTACTGGGCTCGTCTCACTGTCTGTGTTTTCCGAAGTCACTAGACATCTCCCAGACATTACCTTGCTCGCTGTTTTTGCCGTCAGACTGACCGTGCTCGCTGCCCACACTTCGTTCACTGCTCGGACGAGTCTCACTACGCTACCCGTAGCCGATACGTCGTATGCGACGCAGATCTTCTACCGTTCAGATGCTACGCCCATCCTACACCGAACACCGGAGAGGTTGGTCCCCTGAACTCATAGCAAACCCACACCGTAGCAAAACTGAACCCTAACTAAAATCGGACAATAATAATTTGTTGGATCCTGTGGATGGTAAACAACACTAGAAGGGGGGTTGAATAGTGTTGTGTATATAGCAAACTTTTTCGCTAGTTGATGTTAACACAAATAAAGTCCTTCTAATGTTGCTTAAGAAACCAAGTAGAGCGATCTACGCTTGCTTCTTAATCAACAAAATAATCTTAAAATACACAGAGCAATTCCACAGCAGGTAGTCGACTCCCTATGAACAGTAGTCGACTCCCAGAGTATATGTGAGAACAGATAAGATTGCAAATATGAATTACAGTGAATAGAGATAAATTAATCTTTGCTGTAGATAGATGACACTTTAACCGATAGAAAAGTAAGTGCAAAAAAAATAAACAAGCACAGATCAACAATCGCAAACAAAAAGGATTTTTATCCTGGTTCCCCGCAACTCGGGTACGTCCAGTCCCCGACCAATCCGGTACGAGATTTCCACTATCTGCCTTGGCAAATACAAGTACCTAGTCTCAACCAGGATTTCCAACCACAATACCTAGACTTGTCTAGGATTTACCCTTGCCTCACAAACCGAGGACTTTCCAACTGGCAACAACTAGACTTGTCTAGTGTTCCAACAATCAACACAATGAGAATTTATCCAATACACCACAATAAATGATGGAGATTGGTTTATACACCCGATTCTATAGCCAATCAAAGTTTTGACAAATTTGTGTAGTGGCTTGATAGAATGATAGTCTAGATCACACAAAGATACGAGAGAAATTCTTTGTGATCTAGATCTTTTCAAAAAATCCTTTAAATAAAATAAAGAGAATAATAGTAAGAATTTTGAAAATGTTTTAGCCAATAAAAATAAGAGTATGATCTTCAAAAGAATTTATAAAAGAATATTGCAAGATCAAATAAAATCAAATTGGCTAGAGAGAAAATGAGAGCTTTGAATTCAAGAGAGTTTTCACAAGAGATTGATTTTCAATGTTATGTTTTTCACAAAAGAAATTAGCTCTATTTATAGGGAAAACTGAGATTTGAATTTCAAATTTTCGTTGACTTTTGTCCCAAAAATTACGGAGTAAATTGCTCAATGAATTTCAAAATTCAATTTCAAAAACGTCTGAAATTTACAGCTGGTAGTCGACTCCCTCATATAGGTAGTCGACTCCCAGAGAGTTCCAGGAGTTCTTGATCTCTGACAGGTAGTCGACTCCCTACTTTTGGTAGTCGACTCACAGAGGAGTTTTTCATGCTGCTCTTCTAGTCAGACGAGTAGTTAACTCCAGGGTGCGTGGAGTTTCACTACGAAAATTATGGATTGACTAGAAAAAAGCTCTCAAAAATATTTTGAAGATAATTAAAAGTATTTTCGAAATTGTTTGTGTGTGTGTGTTTTTGTCTATTTGATATGGCTTTAACAAATACCCTAAAAAGACACGACACACTCACTATGGACTCAGAACATGTCTTCGGAAGTTTGATCAATTTGGTGAAGCGAAAGCGAACTTATCTTTGTGCTTTTTGTTCTGTTTGAGCTTGAGCTTCATCACTTGAGTTTAGTCATGTTCGTCTTTGTCTTTGAGCGTTGAAGTGTGCTTCTTTGAGTATGAGTAGAGCTTCGTAAATTCTGCACACTTGAGTGTAGTGTAGTTAGTACATCAAGCTTTCATTTGGTGTGCTCATCATCAAAATTACTTGGAGTGGAATTTAATTTTCATCACTCTCCCCTTTTTGATGATGACAACCAAAATGAAAAAAATGAAGTAAGTAAAAAAGTATGAACATAGTATACTTACTCCCCCTGCTTTGATGCGGTTCTCCCCCTGCATCGAAGCCGTTAAAAAATAATAATTCATTTTTGCATTTCATATATTTTCTCCCCCTTGTCATCAACAAAAAGATATTATAACTGAGCATTATTCAATTCTTTTTCTCCAACAATACCCAATTCTCGACGAAGTCTAGAGAATGTATCTTTTTGTAAGGGTTTTGTTAGAATATCTGCAACTTGAAACTCAGAGGAGACAAACTTAAGTTCAACATCCTTTTTGGCACAATGATCATCAATAAATCTGTGTCTAATATCAATATGTTTTGTTCTAGGATGAAGAACAGAGTTTTTAGTGAGATTTATGGTGCTTTTATTATCACAATAAATTACGCATGTAGATGTATTAACACCATAATCGACGAGGACTTGTTTCATCCAAAGTATTTGAGCACAGGCAAGTCCGGCATCTATATATTCTGCCTCAGTAGTGGATAGTGAAACGGAACTCTGCTTTTTGCTAAACCACGAAACAAGGGAATGTCCAAGGAAATGACATGTTCCACTTGTGCTTTTTCTTGTGGCTTTACAACCAGCATAGTCAGCGTCACTAAATGAAGTTAAATCGAATGTGCTTCCTTTGTGATAGAAGAGTCCAAAGTCAGATGTGGTTTTAAGATATCTAAATATGTATTTTACTGTTTTGAGGTGTGATTCCCTAGGATCACATTGAAATTTAGCACATGCACAAACACTAAACATGATGTCAGGTCTGCTGGCGGTTAAGTAGAGTAAAGAACCGACCATACCTCTATATGTTTTCTGATCAACCTTCTTACCTGCTTCGTCTTTTTCTAAGGAAGTGGACGTTGCCATTGGTATGTTCTTTCCTGATGCAGTTTCCATCCCGAACCTTTTGATCAAGTCTCTTGCGTACTTTGTTTGATGAATGAAGGTTCCTTCTTTTCCTTGTTTGATTTGTAATCCGAGAAAGTATGTTAGCTCCCCCATGTGGCTCATTTCAAATTCTTCCTGCATTAACTTGGCAAACTCTTGGCAAAGATCATCATTAGTAGATCCAAAAATGATGTCATCTACAAAGATTTGGATAAGAATGATATCATTATGATCTTTCTTAACAAATAAGGTTGTATCTATTTTTCCAACAGTATAACTTGAGTCACTTAAGAATTTTCTTAGTCTTTCATATCAAGCTCTTGGAGCTTGTTTTAGCCCATATAATGGTTTGTTTAACTTGTAAACAAATCCTGTTTTCTTATCATGTTCAAATCCTGGAGGTTGTTCAACGTAGACTTCCTCCTTTATGAATCCGTTTAGGAAAGCGCTTTTTACATCCATTTGATAAAGTTTAAAATTCTTATATGATGCAAATGCGAGTAACATCCTAATAGATTCTAGTCTAGCAACAGGAGCAAAGGTTTCATCGAAGTCTATACCTTCCTCTTGAGAGTAACCCTGTGCTACTAACCTTGCCTTATTCCTTATCACATTTCCATCTTCGTCTAGTTTGTTCCGGTATACCCATTTAGTACTGATAACGGGACGATCTTCCGGTCTAGGCACTAACTCCCATACTTGATTGCGTTCAAATTGTAGAAGTTCTTCTTGCATATCATCGATCCATGCTTCATCTGCAAAAGCTTCTTCTACCTTTTTCGGCTCAATGTTAGAAACAAATGCAACATGTGTTAAGTGTTCTATTTGAGATCTAGTTCTAATTCCTGCATCAATGTCACCTAAGACTTGTGTGTGTGGGTGATGTGTGACTTCAGGAAATGATTCAGGCAAAGAACTAGGGATATCATTGAAAGATTCATTATTAGGAGTGGGTGCAATGAGCATGCTATCATCATCATCATGAGCAATGTTATGAGGTAAAGATTCATCAAATGTTACATGTAGAGTTTCAACAATAGTTTCGGAACTTTTATTGTAAATTCTATATGCCTTACTACGTAAAGAGTAACCGATAAATATGCCTTCAACCGCTTTGGAGTCAAACTTATCTAAGTTATCTTTAGTATTCAGAATATAGCATTTACAACCAAAAACTCTGAAGTAAGATACTTTTGGAATTCGTTGGAGCAGTAATTCATAAGGGGTCTTTTCAAAAGGTTTTCTAATTAAAACTTTATTTTGAATATAGCACGCGGTTTCTACAGCTTCCGCCCAAAAACTCTTTGGAAGGTTGCTTTCACACAACATTGTTCATGCACACTCTTGGAGTGTTCTATTTTTCCTTTCAACTACCCCATTTTGAGGAGCAGCTCTGGGAAAAGCAAAAGTGTGAGAAATGCCTCGTTCTTCATAAAATGATTTAAAATGTTCATTTTCAAATTCACCACCGTGATCACTTCTTAAGGAAATAATTTTCATGGAATATAAACGTTCAATCCTTTTGAAAAATATTTTGAATTCACGGAAGGCATCATTCTTATGAGTTAAGAATAATACCCACGTATATCGAGTAAAATCATCAATTATGACAAATACGTATCTAGAGTTGCATAATGATGGAGTTCTAGTTGGGCCAAACAAGTCCATATGGAGTAGTTCAAGTGGTCCATTAGAACTGAGAGCTCCAATATTTTTAAATGAACTCTTATGCAATTTGCCAAATTGAGATGAGTCACATATTTTATCTAATTTAAAACTTATCTTAGGAAGTCCTTGCACCAACTCTTTCCTGGAAATCTTATCCATGTTTTTGATGTTCACATGGCCAAAGCGTATATGCCAGAGCATTGGATCATTTGTTGAAACAATTAAACATACATTTGATTCATACTCATTTAGTCTAAGTACATAGATATTTTCAACTTGCTTACCTTTAACAAGGATATTTTTCATATCTTTGTCATAGACTAAGCATGAGTCAAGAGTAAATATAACTTTCATACCTTTGTCGCATAGTTGACTTATGCTTAATAGATTATGCTTTAATCCTTTCACCAAACTTACATCTTTGATGAGCAACTTTGAGTGACTGCCGATATTGCCAATTCCGATAATTTTACCTTTCTTGTTGTCACCAAATGTCACGGTTCTGCCATCATACATTTTTAGATTGCTAAGTAATTTTGCGTTCCACGTCATATGAGCGGAGCATCCGCTATCCATTATCCAAATGTCCTGAAATAAAATAATCTCTACACGTTTGGTACCCACTTCTAATTGGGTCCGATATGTTAAAAAAACAGAATTTTATTTACATATTATTTTAAGCGTTTGGGTATCAAAAAGATATACATGAAGTATGTGGATACCCTAATGTTGTTTTAAAAAAATGAAGTTACTTATTTGGAACCCAAATTCGATGTGAATTTGATTTCCTATGAACAAATGAATCTTTATGGAATCTATGCATACTGCTATTCAAATTAGGAATATAAGCATTTTTATCAAGCAAGCCTAAGTGTTTAGGCACCCATATCATGTTATTTCTAGCATTGTGTATATTTTGAGGTTTGTGTACAGAATGTGATCTTTGATGAGTATTATGTACAATATTTTTGTGTGCCGTGTTATATGATATAACATGAGATTTATTGTGTGTATTATGTGTAGCATGTAGATCATGTGAGGCGTGAGATGCGTTATTGTATCTAACATTTTTCCCATACATGAAAGCATACTTTTTAACATTGGCATGCACAACATTTACATTTCTACCATTATCTTTAGATGTAGAAGCTTGAGCATGAGTAGATTTATTAACAACATTTCTAGGAGTATAAGAACAAGAAGAAGTAGAACTACTCTTGATACAATCAAATTTTGCAATTAATTCTTCATTCTTTATACGACTAGAAGCAATAATATTTTCAAGTGAATCTATCTTATCATTTAGACAGGAAACATACAAAGCATGTTCATTTTTCAATAAATTATTATCAATCAATAATGCATCATATTTTGCCTTTAAGGAATTATGATCATGTAATGAAATATTACTACGATCAATTTTCAAAGCATTATAATCATCCAGCAAACTATCATGTTTCTTATATAAGTCATCATGGTCATTATGCAAAGCTTTGTACTTATTATTTAAACTTTTGTATTTCTTATTCAATCTCTCAAATTCTCTATACAAATTTTCATATGCACTAGCAATGTCAAAATCATCTTCATCGTCAGAACTAGATTCACATACCTTTTCCTTATTGTCTTGACAGGCCATCATGCACATATGATTTTTGGATTGCTCTTCCTCTTCTTCGTTGGTGTTGATGGTGTCAAAAGTCCATTCATCTTCAACAATCTCCTTTTCATACTTTTCATCATCGGATTTGATTGTCTCTATGGGTGTTTGAATTTCTTTTGACTTTGATCCGAATCTCTCATCCAATAAGTTGAGGATTTGGTATGCGGTTTCAGCCCTTTCTACAAGATCTAACATTTTATTAGTTAAACCGGTATAAAGTAAATGCATTACCTTTATGTTTCTGAAGTAGGCTTCTTCTTGATCCGGATTCCATTGATTTTGAGGAGTGGTTGGAAACTCATATCGTTCACCGAGAGATCTTGAGTAGCTTAGATCTTGTGCTTCCAAGAAGATCTCCAATCTCCTTCTCCATTGGGAATAAAAGTTACCGTCAAAGATTGGAGGAGTATGAGTGTTGTAGACGTTTGTTGATGTCATCGTTTTGACCTTGCTTTGATACCAAGTGTTGGATCCTGTGGATGGCAAACAACACTAGAAGGGGGGGGGGTTGAATAGTGTTGTGTATATAGTAAACTTTTTCGCTAGTTGATGTTAACACAAATAAAGTCCTTCTAATGTTGCCTAAGAAACCAAGTAGAGAGATCTACGCTTGGTTCTTAATCAACAAAATAATCTTAAAATACACAAAGCAATTCCACAGCAGGTAGTCGACTCCCTATGAACAGTAGTCGACTCCCAGAGTATATGTGAGAACAGATAAGATTGCAAATATGAATTACAGCGAATAGAGATAAATTAATCTTTGCTGTAGATAGATGACACTTTAACCGATAGAAAAGTAAGTGCAAAAAAATAAACAAGCACAGATCAACAATCGCAAACAAAAAGGATTTTTATCTTGGTTCCCCACAACCCGGGTACGTCCAGTCCCCGACCAATCCGGTACGAGATTTCCACTATCTGCCTTGGCAAATACAAGTACCTAGTCTCAACCAGGATTTCCAACCACAATACCTAGACTTGTCTAGGATTTACCCTTGCCTCACAAACCGAGGACTTTCCAACTGGCAACAACTAGACTTGTCTAGTGTTCCAACAATCAACACAATGAGAATTTATCCAATACACCACAATAAATGATGGAGATTGGTTTATACACCCGATTCTATAGCCAATCAAAGTTTTGACAAATTTGTGTAGTGGCTTGATAGAATGATAGTCTAGATCACACAAAGATACGAGAGAAATTCTTTGTGATCTAGATCTTTTCAAAAAATCCTTTAAATAAAATAAAGAGAATAATAGTAAGGATTTTGAAAACGTTTTAGCCAATAAAAATAAGAGTATGATCTTCAAAAGAATTTATAAAAGAATATTGCAAGATCAAATAAAATCAAATTGGCTAGAGAGAAAATGAGAGCTTTGAATTCAAGAGACTTTTCACAAGAGATTGATTTTCAATGTTATGTTTTTCACAAAAGAAATTAGCTCTATTTATAGGGGAAAACTGAGATTTGAATTTCAAATTTTCGTTGACTTTTGTCCCAAAAATTACGGAGTAAATTGCTCAATGAATTTCAAAATTCAATTTCAAAAACGTCTGAAATTTACAGCTGGTAATCGACTCCCTCATATAGGCAGTCGACTCCCAGAGAGTTCCAGGAGTTCTTGATCTCTGACAGGTAGTCGACTCCCTACTTTTGGTAGTCGACTCCCAGAGGAGTTTTTCCTGCTGCTCTTCTAGTCAGACGAGTAGTTAACTCCAGGGTGCGTGGAGTTTCACTACGAAAATTATGGAGTGACTAGAAAAAAGCTCTCGAAAATATTTTGAAGATAATTAAAAGTATTTTTGAAATTGTTTGTGTGTGTGTTTTTGTCTATTTGATATGGCTTTAACAAATACCCTAAAAAGACACGACACACTCACTATGGACTCAGAATATGTCTTCGGAAGTTTGATCAATTTGGTGAAGCGAAAGCGAGCTTCTCTTTATGCTTTTTGTTCTGTTTGAGCTTGAGCTTCATCACTTGAGTTTAGTCATGTTCGTCTTTGTCTTTGAGCGTTGAAGTGTGCTTCTTTGAGTATGAGTAGAGCTTCGTAAATTCTGCACACTTGAGTGTAGTGTAGTTAGTACATCAAGCTTTCATTTGGTGTGCTCATCATCGAAATTACTTGGAGTGGAATTCAATTTCCATCATAATTAAATTTACTTTTTCTCACCAGTAAAACGCTGCTCACTGTAGAAATCGACCATCGGATAACTTTTCTGTGCATATATGGTAGTGGTCGATTTAGGCTGAACGAAACACCAAAATGTGATGTTGACGAATAGGATATCCCCAATAACCTAGAAACAAACCCTAATAGGACTTGATGAAAATCGCGACATGACACCGTCGCCGTGACACTGTTTCAGACGGACTACCGCGGACGCGACGCCTGGACGAGACGTCCCGGATGGACGACACGCTCGCCACCGTAGGCAAGTGTACTCACTTGCGCTTTTGTCTGTGCCTTGGTCTTAAACTGCTAGAACTATTAGACTGTGTACAAATAGAACCGGACATGAAATGATAGCGTCCGGGACGCCCCTGACGACTTAGACTTGACGACGAAGTCTGAGCGCAACAACAATAACTTTTGACACCGTAGGGTTATCTTGTGTGTGCGTGTGTGTGGACCCCCTAAAATCAACAACAACTGCTACCAGAGGTTTCATCTGCGTGTGCGTGTGTGCGGACACCCTAGAACAACTTTGCCCTTGCCATGTCATGAACATCTTGCACGTCGTGTCATATGTAGCCTGTGGGCAATGAGACGCTTACCTAGCAGAGTGAGTGATCTTTGTTACGGAACACCTACGGAAAGCTCGGCACCCACCCAGCAGAGTGAGTGTCCCGGTAGACCGAGAGGATAGAGACACTCACCTAGCAGAGTAAGTGGTCCTATATAGTAGTACAGTTTCACCTACGAGGCGTCCGTCGCTCACCTAGCAGAGTGCGAGATACGCTACCGATCGTGGGGATAGAGGCACGCACCTAGCAGAGTGAGTGGCCCTATATTGTCTTGTCTTGAGCACTTGGGTTTGGGGTAGGGTTGAGCATGCGCACGTGGAGAGGGTCTGATCCCCCTTGAACCGTAAGGCGTGAACCCTTCGAGTCACACGTGTCTTGTCTTGTCTTGTCCTGTCCTGTCTTGCTTGTCTTGTCACGTCTTGTCACGACCCTTTTAGGTTAGTCCTGTAGTCGGTAGCACACGCTACGACTACTGCTTGCTACGCTTTACTTTCCCGATGCGTTTACTTTCTTTCGTCACTCCGTTATAACCCCAGCATGCTAATCAACCAGTAAACTATTGTTTAATAGTTCGGTACACTTGCAGTAGAGTCTGACCCTTTTTGTAGACTTTACCTGATGTACAGTTCCTTTCTTTTGGTTGTTGTACGTCAGGTGTGGAGCCAGAGTACGTAGACGAGGCGGACCTGCCAGAGTACGTTGAGTTGGAGGACGCAGATCCAGAGTACGTGCCCGAGGAGGACCAGAGCTAGAGATCTTCACATTGCTGATTCAGAGGTTTCACTGCAGTTTAGTTGGGTGCGTAGCACCGTTTACTTTCTGTCTAGGTTGGGTGCTTGCACCATTAGTTTACTTTCAGCTGTTTGTAGCCGTGTTGGCTTTTGTTTAGACTCCCCGTACTTTTCTAGATATCTGTTGAATAAAATGAATGCATCTCGTTTAGTACTTTTGTTGTTCCATACTTTTCTGCAGGGACATGTTCCTTCTTCTTGGAGTACCACACAGACGCTTATTGGGTCCGAGCTTCACAGCTCCGGCCTAAGCGGGCCTTGTCACGTTTCGCTTCCGTCATTTTGGGAAGTGGGGCGTGACAAATAGGAATTGAAGAGTGAAAAGATCAATAACCTATAAAGCTAAGATAACTCATTAGAAGGCTTTAACAATCTATGAAATATACAACAATTCTTCTTGATACATAAAGCCGTAAATATTGTATCTTGAGAAATTAGCAGAAGATTCTTGTCGCATATATTCAAGCTTTGAGTTGTTGTTTATCCAATGTTGTATACTGCATAAATGTTAGTATACCTGCATAGATAGAGTTAGTATAAACAAAATACATTTGTCACATCAAAATCATATGAAGATAGGAATATGGAATTATAGAATTCCAACATTCTCCCCCTTTTTGATGATGACAAACATTAAGAGAAAGTATGTGATGTATGTTACTCCCCCTGAATAGTTGCCATAGAGTAATGTATGTTACTCCCCCTGAATAGTTGCCATAGGGTAATTCGTAAGTTCTCCCCCTTTGTCATCCATAAAAGTTGAGTGGTAAAATTAGCAGACTAGGCGAACAAAATTAGCAGACTAATTGTGGGAGATAACATAAAGCGAAAGAAAAAAATACGTACATCATGCAAACAAACAATTACATAACGAAAGGACTGATATTAGATACGATCAAATATTAACATAGTTGAAGTATCAAACGACAGAGTTAACCAACATAACATATTCAGTAGACTAACAGAGTCTATCAAACAGCATAACAACAGAGCTTCATAGTCAGCCAAACGAACTAAAAACAACAAAACACCAAAACATCAAAACGTCAAATTGAAAGTCTGCATCAAAACATGAGAACATCACCAACAGAAACCATAGCAAGCGAAAGTGATCACGGACGAGAGGTGGATCCGGGTGCACGGTCACGATGGGACGGCCAAGGGAAGGACTCGAAAGCAGTGAGAATCTGGCCTTGTGATATCTGCATGGCTTCCATCATGCGGTTATGCTGCTGCATGGTTGCATCATATGCACTTAGATGGGTCTGAATCCCAGTAAAGCCAGCATGCATCTCTTTCTGGAGATACATAAGAGATTGATTGACAGAGGTTTTGAAGTCTGCAAAACTCAGATGCAAAGGTAGGACGGGCAGTGGTTTTATAAGAGAAGTCAGGCTTGTGAACAGTTTGCTTAACCGACTTGTAACGACTACGTTTCACACCACTTGTTGAACCGGGAGTGGAGGATTGACAAGTTTCATTAGGGGCCGCTTGTTTGGCCGTAGGGTGACGACTTGGGGTGGTGTCGGCCTCAGTGTCGACATCATCATCGGATAGTTTGAGATGCATGTTGTGAAGGGTAGTGTAGTTGAAAGAGACCGGATTATAGCGTTTGATAGCATTGGCAGTGGTAATTTGAAAAGCTCGGATGATTTTAGTGATGAGGCAGGGAAGGAAGAGGTATTTATTAGGGCGTTTGACTAAGGTTCCATCAAGACATTTCCCCACTAAACGAGTAACTTGCCTATGATTGCATACAAACAGCGTGCTACATTGGTGCTAATATAGTTCAGAGAGCCAGTTTTGGGGACCAGATTGTAAATGATGAACTTGACAACCAAACGGGCAGATGAAGAAACCTCGGATGCGGGTTGGTGTTTCGGATCAAAGTTAGGGGCTAGAAGTGCTTAGATCTTAGGGTCTAAAAAGGAAACGGGAAGAGGAAGTTGATGACCGACGGGTAGGTTGATTATGGTTGCAAGCATGTCACTGGAAACATGAATGGCGTAGCCATTGACGATTGTTGATAAGGTGAGGACCCCATTAATGGTTGCCGAATCCCAGTTGGCGTAAAACTCGCGAACAAGGACGGGATAAAAGGGAACGCGGTTGGTGTAGTCCCATTGGTGGACGAGGCCCGCTCCTTCAAGGAAGTCGAAGAGCTTCAAGAAGACAAGATCGTCGAATTCGATCGAGCGCTCGGGGTAGATCTGAAAATCCGAGAGTCGATCAAACTTCCATTCGTCCTCTGGAGTGCAAAACCACTCGCTGAAAGAGAGAGGGACGAAGTCTAGGTAGGAGGGATCCGTGAGGAAGATGAGGGCATCGGTTGAAGATAGAGATGAAAAAGAGATGGAATATCCTAGAATAAGAACGGTAGGATTTAAATAAGAAAAGAAAAAGACAAGCCATGGAGGGAACGGTTACGGAAGTGTTGCCATGAGAAGTTGTAGAAACCGAACAATTTGAAAACAAAACTGAAAGCACCATTTGAAACAAATGGGTGGAAGAAATTGATAAAAGAAACTCGCGGGGAAGACAAACAGTTATATAGGAGAAGTCCCGAATTGGTTTTGAAAATATGTTGCTAAAAATTAAAATTAGTCGGCTAAAAATTAGATTTGTGTAGAAGAAATCCGAAAATAATAATAAGAAAATCTAATTGATAGCCATTAAAAATCGTGTCAACCCATGCTAAAAATAGATATTTTGTAGAGGTAATAATGAGATGTTGTCATGTGTAAGAGTGAAGTGACAAGGTGTAAGAGATGTGACATTAATTAGATCTTAATTGATATGGTGTAAGAGAGTGATTGACATGTGTAAGAGATATTTTTTCATGTTATGACAAAAAATTTAAGAAATGGGCTTAGGAAAAGTAGATTAGGTGAAGACTAATTAGAGTTGTATTAAATAACAATATAGTATCCCTTACGAATTTGTGACTAATTAGTACATGAGGAGCTAAAATTTCGGCCAAATAATATATAAAAAAATTAATATGACAAATATATATCTAAAATTCTGATTCACTGATAATAACTAAGTCTCTTCTAAATTTAATAAAAGAGTCTTCTTTTAAGGGCTTGGTTAAGATATCAGCAAGCTGATTTTTAGTAGAAATGAACTTCAGAACAATATCATCCTTCTGAACATGATCATCTGAAAAATGATGATGAACATCAATATGTTTAGTACGTGAATGATGAACTGTATTTTTAGATAGATTAATTGCACTAGTGTTATCACACATTATAGGACATGTGGAACAATTAATGCCATAATCTGATATAGTTTGTTTCATCCATAGTATTTGAGCACATGCTAACCCAGCGGCAATATATTCTGCCTCTGTAGTAGATAATGAAACAGAATTTTGCTTTTTGTTAAACCATGAGACCAATGCATATCCAAGAAAGTGACCTGTACCACTAGTACTTTTTCGGTCTGATTTGCAATCAGCAAAATCTGCGTCACTATATGATAATAAATCATATGTGCTAGTTTTAGGATAAAACAATCCAAAATCAGAAGTATGTTTAACACATCTAATTATCCGTTTTACAGCAGTAAGATGTGACATTTTAGGATCTGCTTGAAAACATGCACACAAACAAACTGAAAACATAATATGTGGCCTACTAGCAGTAAGATAAAGTAGAGAGCCAATCATACCTCTATAAAGATGTTGATCAACACTCTTACCATTTAAATCTTTATCTAGTGATGTAGATGTACTCGTTGGAGTATGTTTATCTGCAGAATTCTATAAGCCAAAATGCTTGATGAGTTCTTTGGAATACTTTGATTGATGGATGAAGATGCCTTCCTTCATTTGTTTGATTTGAAGTCCAATGAAGTAGTTTAGTTCACCCATGTGGCTCATTTCAAATTCATTCTGCATAATCTTAGAAAAATCTAAACAAAGAGATTCATTAGTAGAACCAAATATTATATCATCAACATATATTTGAATAATAATAATATCAGATTTTATGTTTTTAATAAATAATGTTGAATCAACTTTACCAATAGTATAACCAGAACATAAAAGATAACTTTTCAATCTGTCATACCAAGCACGAGGTGCTTGTTTAAGACCATATAAAGCTTTCTTCAGTTTAAAAACATGAGTATTAAGAGTTTCATGACAAAACCTGGTGGTTGTTCAACATAAACCTCTTCTTTAAGAAAACCATTTAAAAAAGCACTTTTGACATCCATTTGAAATAATTTAAAATCTTTATAGCAAGCAAAAGATAATAGCATTCTAATGGATTCAAGACGTGCAACTGGTGCATAGGTTTCATCATAATCAATTCCTTCTTCTTGATTATAACCTTGCGCAACCAATCGTGCCTTGTTTCTTGTTACATGACCAAATTCATTTAATTTATTTTTGAATACCCACTTGGTACCAATAATTGAATGATCTGGTGGTCTGGGAACTAATTCCCAAACATCATTTCTCTGAAATTGATTGAGTTCTCCCTGCATAGCCATGATCCAAGAGCTGTCTTTGCAAGCTTCAATGACATTCTTTGGTTCAATATTTGAAATGAATGCACAGTGTGCCATTTGTTCTATTTGACGACGAGTTCTTACTCCATCCGCAATATCTCCAATGATTAATTCTGATGGATGATTTGGAACTTGTGCAAATGCCTTAGGAAGATCTGCATTATCTGAAATAGACTCAACAGAGGGTTTAATAGCATCAATATCGTTAAGATTAATATTATTTAAAGAATTAGATAATGGTAATATATTCTCTTCATCATCAATGATGGGAGAATTAGATGAGGGATTCTCATCAAAGGTGACATGCAGTGATTCTTCAATTGTTGAAGTTCTTTTGTTATATACTCTGTAGGCATTGCTACGTGTTGAGTATCCAACAAAAATACCTTCATCAGATTTGGAATCAAATTTGTCAAGTGAATCTTTAGTGTTAAGAATGAAACATTTACATCCAAACACTTTAAAGTATGATACACGAGGAATGCGATTAAAAAATAATTCAAAATAAGTTTTATTAAGGAATGGCCTTACAAGAATTTTATTCATAATGTAACAAGCAGTTGCGACATCTTCTGCCCAAAAATATTTCCGTAATTTACTATCACAAAGCATTGTTCTTACACATTCTTGTAAAGTTCTATTTTTCCTTTCTACTACTCCATTCCGAGGAGGAGCACGAGGAAAGGAGAAGTTGTGAGTAATGCCATTTTCAGCACAAAACTTGGAGAATGATTCATTCTCAAATTCTCCCCCATGATCACTACGAATAGTGACAATGTAAGATGATTTGATCTTTTGTATCTTTCGACAAAATATTGAAAATTCTTCAAAGGCATCATTCTTATTATGTAAGAATATAACCCAAGTGTATCTTGAATAATCATCAACAATGACAAATGCTTATCTACTTTTATTCAAAGAACTACTCTTGAAGGACCAAATAAATCCAAGTGTAGAAGTTCTAAAGGTCTCTTTGTTGAGATAACATCCTTTGATCTAAAAGAAGATTTGTGCATTTTTCCTTGCTGACAAGCATCACAAAAATGTTTGTGTTTGAAAGAAATATTTGGCATACCATTAACTAATTTGTGTTTTGAAATATGTGCTAGATTTTTGAAATTAGTGTGTCCAAAATGTTTATGCCATAAAAGTGTATCATCTGATGTAATCATCAAACAATGATTGTGTGTGGTAACAGACATGCATAAGATATAAATGTTATTCTTACGTTTACCACAGAATAAGATAGATGACATATCAGAATCATAAATGATGCAGTCATTTTGTTCAAATACTATTTTGTAATTTTTATCACACAATTGACTAATGGAAAGTAGATTGTGTTTCAAACCGTCAACCAGGAGAACATTCTCAATTATAGGCTGATTTGTATTTCCAACTGTTCCGGTGCCTATAATTTTGCTTTTGTTGTTGTCACCAAAGGTAACTGTGCCTCCATCTTTATATTTAACGGTTGAAAGTAAGTTGACATTTCCCGTCATATGTTTTGAACATCCGCTATCCAAAATCCATCTTTCTTTCTTAAGTACCTAAAAAATGAAACATTAAGCATCGGTACCCTTTGTTTGAGGGTCCTTGAGATTAGATTTTTGGAAGCCAAACCCAAGTGGAATTTATCTTGCTAATATAATCACTAGAATGTATGATAGAATGTATAAAATGAGAGATATAATCATTTCTATCTTTTAAACATGCATCCTTAGGAACCCATATACTAATTGTAGTAGGTTTCCTAGGAGATGATTTTGAAATGTTAGTAACATTTCTTTGTGAAGAAGAAGTAGGAATATTCACTTTCTTCGTGTAAATAAATGCATGATTCTTCTTCTGTGGTTTAACAAAGGTTGTTTTTCCACTGGATGAAGATGTGTTACAAGACTTAGGTGCATTCTTATGAGAATATCCTAGTCCTTATCTATGATTTGCTGGATATTGAATTTTTAGCAAATCATCGAGATTAGTCTTTCCATTGTTAAATTTATTAACACTGGAAGACATCTCGTCATATTTCATCTTTAGTGATGAGATATTTTTATCCATTTCGGATATTTGTGAATGTAGTGCTTGATTCTTAGTTTTGAGAAGTTCATTCTCTTTACTAAGATCTAAATCTTGAGAAGATATATTCTCAATATGTATAGTCAGGTGTAGTGCTTTTAGAAGATAATTCTTGATATTTAAGAAGAAGATTATCATTATTCTGTTTCAAAGATTTATGTTGTCCATTTAATTTCTTGAAACGAGAATAAAGATCTTTTAAAGCATCTAGTAATTATTCGTTTTTAAAAGTACTTACGTCATCTTCATCATCTTGTGCCATAAAGCACATGTTAGCACTTTCATCATTGTTATCTTCATCATCTGAAGAATCATCCCATGTTGCCGCAAAAACTTTCTTCATTTTATCAAACTTCCTTTCTCTTCTTGATTGTTCGTTGTTGTTGGAAGTTTTGAACTTTGCTTTGAGAAGTGTACAATCCTTTTTCATATGTCCATGCCTATTACAATTGAAACATAGAGAAGAATCAGTATTCTTAGATTTAAAATTATTGTACTTACCTTTTTGAAGGAACTTTCTGAAGTTCCTAGCAAGGAAAGCCATATCATCATCAGAGTCTTCATTTTCTGAAGAAGCATTGAAGGCGAGTACTTTCTTCTTTTGATTTGATTCTTATTTCTCATCTTGTAATGTGACTCCATGAGCCATTAGGTTACCAATTAGATCTTCCATGGATAATTTGGAAAGATCATTGGCTTCCTCAATAGCAGTGATCTTTGGACGCCATTCTGGAGAGAGTACTTTAAGAATCTTGCGTACCTGATCAAGAGAAGAATAAACTTTTCCAAGAGCATTAAGAGAATTAATAATATTAGTGAACCTGGTGTTCATTTCTCCAATCGTCTCTTTGTCTTGCATCTTGAACAACTCATATTTATGAACCAAAGAGGCAATCTTAGTTTCCTTTACTTTATTGGTTCCTTCATGAGTTACCTCGAGTATGTGCCAAATCTCCTTTGTACTTTTGGCCTGAGATACTCGATTAAACTCATGTTTATCCATGGCACAGAATAAAGCAGTCATGGCCTTTGAGTTTTTGGTCTTTGTAGATTTGTCGTTAGCGGTCCAATCAGCAACATGAGTTGTTGGCTTTGTGTATCCTGTCTCTACGATGTCCCATATCTCATAATGCATACTTTGGAGATGAATCTCCATTCGTATTTTCCAATATGAGTAGTTAGAACCATCAAATAGAGGAGGACGAACTTGAGAGTGCCCTTCAGGATGTTGATTTGTGTTGTAGTTGTGTGGAACAACGTTCATGTTTGATGCTGCGGAACTTTCTACCATCTTAGCCTTGCTCTGATACCAAATGAAAGTTTAACCCTGTATGGATCAATACACTAGGGGTGGGTGAATAGTGTATATAATAAAAACTGTTGCAATTAAAGAGTTACTTCTAATTGCTTAAGATGTGCATAAAATAAAATACAAGAATAATATAAATCAAACACAAACACAGAGATGTATCCTGGTTCGGATTCTCTTGATCCTAGTCCAGTCCTCTACTCCCAGTAGAGATTTTCCACTATCAACACTTGCAAAACCGCAATCAATAACTTTACAAAAATGGCGACACTCCCCGTGTCCCAAACTTTGTACAATCTCAATAACTAGAGATTCAAACCTGTAAAAGAAATAATGAAATAACAAACACCTATAGCCTTGTAATGAATATGAATTTCAAAGGACGGTGTTTAGAGGAGAGACTTCAATGTTTCAAGATATGAAATGATGAAACACAATTGAAGTTCTTCCGTTCTTAAATGAAGAGAGAAATCTATCGGTTACTTCTTACAAATAAGAATTGAACAAATTCCCAAGAGTGTTGAAATCCAAGTTCTTCCATTCTTAAACGAAGAGAGAAATCTATCGATTTCTTCTTGCAAATAAGAAAAGAACAACTAATGGCAAAGTGCTTAAGAACTTAATTTCAACTTAATCAAAAACGTGAGAGAGAGAAAGAGAAAAGTTGTGAATGAAACGTGAGGGTGTGGCCTTGTATTTATAGGCTTTGAAAACGGTTGTAAAGGCAACGGCTAGAAACTACCACGGCTAGAAACCAACTTAATAGGATAAAATGAAATTAGCATGCTAAATGAATATTTAGGCTGCTAATTCGGAAATGTTTGGTTTTTGTGAGTAACGGCAAGAAACTAACTTAATGGGTTAAAAAAGAATTTAGAAGATTAAAAAGAAATTAGCAGGCTAAAAAATCTATCAGGCTGCTAATTTTGAAATGATTGGATTTGTTGTGATTTGTTGGAGTACAACCCGTAATGATTGAACAAAAATATCTTTCAATCAATGATTGTCAAAATTAATAGTGAATTGGTTGGCTAAATTTTGGAGAGGAATTATTTGTGATATGAGTAATAGGGAATAGGGATTGAAGAGTGAAAAGATCAATGACCTATGAAGCTAAGATAACTCATTAGAAGGCTTTAACAATCTATGAAATATACAACAATTCTTCTTGATACATAAAGCCGTAGATATTGTATCTTGAGTAATTAGCAGAAGATTCTTGTTGCATATATTCAAGCTTTGAGTTGTTGTTTGTCCAATGTTGCATACTGGATAAATGTTAGTATACCTGCATGATAGAGTTAGTATAAACAAAATACGTTTGTCACATCGAAATCATATGAAGATAAGAATATGGAATTATAGAATTCCAACACCATGATCTGCAAATTTGTGTAACAAACATTACGCTATGTGTGAACAAATGATTATCGAATCACAACGTAGCAGAATGACAAACTAAATAATGTGAAGAACCGAACTAAGAAATTAGAAGTGGAAGTAGATAGATGAGTGAGTAGATGAGGGATAGTGGGCAACCATTTATATAGGAAGATTTGGACATGGATGGTGGGAAATGGCGAAGGTGCCCGTGAATATATATAGTGCATCTGAATGTACAGAGAAATTAAGGTGAGCAGCACAATGTACCAACTATCTCAATTTCGGAATAATTACATTGTATTAAGGCTACATTCCCTCATACTACAACATAAATGCATTCAAATGTACATAACAACATAAAGTAGAAAATACACCTAAACATTTTGATCAGGACTATCCTATCAATCATGGAACTTCACATTTTACGATGCTTTCTCTTTGCAGTGTTCTTTCTAGGTTCCTCCATGGCGCTTGAGACTGAAAACAACAAGGGAGTAGATCATGGCCTTAGGGACAAAATTACAGAGCTCAATCACATGTTAGAGGAGGAGAGACAGAGCCATGCTCTGCTTGAGTCGGAGGCCGTGCTAGCGAAGCTCGTCACAAGCAAAGAAGCTAGCATGTACCAATGAGACTGTCTACTTCTCAGACATCAGGTGACAATTTTGGAGCGAGAACGCAACACTCCTATAGAGTGGGGGCTCAAGGATCAAGCTCGGGTTGAGGAGAAGGGGAAAGGGTGAGGGAGTTTGAGGAGAAGTGGGTTGATCTGCAATGTGCGAATGCATGGTCGCATGACGAATTTATGAGCAGCTTCATCAGCGTACACCATCGTCACTTGCAGCTAGTATCTTGGCCATCTGTCCACTGTATGCATTGAAGAAGAATCAGTGATGAACAAAAAAAGCATAATTCAGTAAAAATATTGTATAAAGAATATTGTAACTTCACTTTTTTTGGCATTGATATGAAATTCAATCATAGGTTCCTTCTTCTCTGAAGTATCCCTATTCTGAACAGTTCGAGCACGATGACAATTTGAGCACTTTAGGTGGAAACCTGAAACTGCTGGCAATGTAAGGACCTGAAAAGAACATATGAAGGAGAAATGAATATCTTCAAGTCCATGTATATGTGATGTCTTCAATTTATACATCACATCACTTGTCGCTAGTATTTAGCCATCTTTATGTGTGGAAGACAAAGCAGTGATGAACAAAAAAAGTAGAATGCTAAAGAAGAAATATTTTATAAGTAGACTCAAATAGAATCAGATAGTATATTATCATTAATAAGTGTAGTGGTTGATGAGGTCTTGTAGGTAGGGAAGCTATTTATAGACGAATTAGACTGCCCATACATAAGGATGATTCTACAGTAGAGTTATTTGAGAAAAGTTCTTGTGAACGGTGAATCTACAACAGACAACTAGCTAGAAGTTGTTCCCAAGAATGATTGTCAGTTGTGGTGCGCGTTGAAAAAAATTGATAACCTTTAACAAAATTTCTTAACATGCATAACTGGCAAAATTATGGCAGAAGTGCGCGTTGACCAAATTTTTTTTGGTTTAACAAAATTGCTCAAATCACACAACATGCAAAATTAATCCAGTTGTGCGCATTTAGCAGTTTTGTTTCCCAGAGAGACCTTGTGAGTCTAAAGAGGAGTTCTTGTGAATATACAGAAGAGGGCTCGTGAATGGTGAATTTACAATAGATAACCAGCCAGATGTTGTTCCCAAGAATGATTTCCTGTTGTGGTGCACGTTAACCAAAATTGATAGCCTTCGAACAAAATTTCTTAACGCGCACAACGAGTAAATGGTAGTTGTGCGCGGTGAGCAAATTTTTTATGTTCAACAAAATTGCTCAAAGCACACAACGGGCATATATTTGGACCATTGTGCATGTTGAGTAATAAGAACATTAGATAACAAAATTGCCAATCCTCGTAAGAGTAATTTTTCACCGACGGGTCTGGAGCCACCACGTCAACACTTTCCTCCATCACCCTTTTCTCAGGCGTTTCGAAACCCGAGGAAGAGCGACCTCTCTTCTTCCTTTGGCCCCAGACCAGCTCAAAGGGGCCCCCCCTTGGAGTTGGCCGAGCCCTCCACTAAGAGGGTCTGGGTCATCAGTAATGATGACTAGACGTACTGCAACCAAGGGAGGATTCTCAGCAACCGAAGTTGCGACCGGGTGGGCTTCTGTTGGCCTCAATGTCCTGACCGGTGCCTTGGCCACCCGTTGCATTTCCTCCTCTAGACGACATGGCATGTGGCTAGAGGGATTTCCCTGAGAGCCCTGGAAGCCCCGCCGAATGAGTTGGAGCACATCGTAGGGATGCTTAAACTCCTGACCTGCCATTCCTGCAGAATAAAAGAGAATCAGGGTAAGCTAAGAGGAAGGACAAAATCTGAAGATCGGCTTTACTAGGGTACAACATGACGTTCTTAAGGAAGAGACTATCCAACAAGGCTTATATCGATCTCTCCCCCTAGACAAGGCCTTCAAATAATTAACCGACATTCGGTTGGCCTCAGAAAGAGTGGACTCCACATCTCTGGCGCTCGAACTTCCCCAATAAGGATCACGGCATTCCCAGTTAAAGTAACAAAAATGTAGTCGTTCTTCCAGTCGCCAACCCAACGGGGCAAACCCAACAAGAGCTCCCAGCCTCCCCTGGCGGAAATATGAAGCCATATGCCTGAGGAGATAGACCGGACCCGATGGACATGGAAGAAGAGAGGCAAGGTTGGTGCCAACCCATGCAATTGACAGATCATAACGAAGCCGACCAATGAAGGGATCGAATACGGGGTCAGCTGGCACATGGATACCTGTAGAGAGGTCAAGACCTGGCCAAGGAAGGGGTAAAGAGGGAAACAGAGCCCAAGCAAAAACATCTTGGTATACACCCCGACCTCGCAGTCCCCAGGGAAGAAACCCCTCTCGTCGATAAATGGGACCCGGACTCTGTACGGATGAGAAAGACACTCTGCCCTGATCCTCTCATCCACGATATATGGGACGGAAGAAACCACGTCGAGCACCGCCATAAGGATGCAGGATCCCTCAGCTCTGAAAGGATCCCTACGCCGGATCTAGTCATCAAAGAGCAAACCCTTACCCTTCTCAGGGGCCACTTCGGGCTCGAGACGCAGAGGGGCTCCGGTGGCCGCGAGAGGATCGACAGCCTCAGAGGGATTCCTGATCCTCAACATCCTCTCCATCAACCAGAAAAAAGACGAAGACAAAGAAGGCAATTACCTCGCGAGAATTCGAAAGGGGACGCCGAAGATAGGATGGACAGAGGTGCCCTCCAAAGTCGGGAAGAAATAACAACTGGATCAGGAAGCACGAAGAGTGAACCCCTCTAAACCCCACTGTTTTATATTGGAAGCGTGTCCAAATCCGGACCATCTAAGATGGGGCACGTGTCGATATCCCGTAGGGAACAACTCTCTGAATCCCGCACCCAAGGGGCAGGAGAATTCTTGATGCACAACACCATGATTACTCTCATTTAATTCGTTGTCTCGATTGACGCGCCTGTTGAATCCAACAGTATCACATCCCTCAGACTGTACCTCCACAAGCTGAACGGCCCGAGCGATGGGGACAATTAAACAACCCCCAAATGGGCCGGAGACAAGCAGGCCAACCGCTAGGCCCAAAACCATACTGGGCCATGGCCCAAAGGGGCACATGGGCAGGTCGAAGTGTAACGGCCCATGACCACCATTCGACAGGTGGTTGACCCTGCTCGAAGGGGGAAACCGTTCCTCAGATCGGACCCGCCTTGATCACCATTGAAGCTGCCATTACATTCGACTTGATCGCCATTTAAGGGACCATCATTGTGGGCGTGCATGAGGGGAGGATTGATAAACACCATGAAGACATTGACATGCAGGACTCCTATAAGAGACTCGAGGAACAGAACGCAAAAGGACTAATTGCTGGATAATTGACACCCAGGTATACTAAATCCTCACAGACCTTCCACCTCATATTTCTCCTCCACAGCTCGGTCGAGAACTCGAGCTTGGTCTCTCTGTGAACCAAGTTCGATTCCACCGAGCATTTAGCAAACCAGATCTGACTTAAGCATCAGAGGGAATTTGGTCGAAATCAAGGTCGGACCCCCCTGACAAGTTCTTCGTTTTACAAATTGAGGAAGATGTTAGCTCGCCGAAGGTTTCCTTTGGCGTCCCATTGCTTGGATTCGAATGCCCTCACCCCAAAGCTCGTTCATTCGACCGATCCTAGAGGTTGTTATTCTGCCGACGCTACCCTTCTGTGCATTGTTGCCCGGACCCGCGCCTTCCTGCTCAAGCGAACACTCGACCGACCGACCCCGAGAGCCGCCCCCGTCTCTCAAAGACCGTGACGACTCTCGGACATCCATACTACCAATCAGCGGTGAAAAAACACCCCGAAACAAAAATCATTAAAGGGATGTCTACTACTGTAACCCAAATAAAAAATGAAGGGAAAATCTGTTGGATTGCAAATAAAAGAAGAGGAGAAAAGCTGGTAGTCGTGCCAACGGAGCATTGCTCTAGCGGCATATTCACCCCGCCTCCTTGCAAGGCAATCCCGGTTCAACCATGGACAGATGGGAGCCCCCGCACGCGCATTACCAGCTTTCAACGGATCAAAAAAAGGTGATAGGCATCCAAGTCAAAAAAGCCTAAGAACCGAGATTGTCATCCAAGTCAAAAAAAGAAGATAAAGTTAAAGAAAAGGGCCACCATCTCAGCCCAAGAGCTGATACAAACTAGATGGGACAAAGTTTTTTGGGCTCACACAAACTAACACGGCTAATATTTAGGCTTAAGAAAAAGGTTTGTTATGTTATATAAACCCAACATAGCAAATATTTAAGATATAGGATAAGCTGAAGAACAGAATTTTTTTCTAATAGTCAAAAAGACTGATTGCTGGCCAAGAGAAAAAACAAGAAAGTGTGAAGCTGCTGCAATCTCGGGACTAGGGAGCAAATTTTCAAAAAATTATCTTTATGTTTCCTCCTTTTACCAAAATATGACCCTAAGTTTTGAAACTAAGAAAAAACTATCGCTAACTATACCTTTTCAAATTAGTATCATGAAATTCGTTACGAGAAGAATACATCAATCTTTCTAAACATACTTAAATTACTTCCTACAATGTCTCATAAGTCTCAAAAAACCACATCAATCTTTGAATATTTTTTTTAGAAAACTACTCATGTCTTGTAACCATTTAAAGAACTAATTTGGGAAATGCAAAAAGTGAATGTTGTTGTGAAGCATCAAATCTGTGGGGGGGAGAGAACCCAGTCCTTTCTTTATAGTAGAGGGAAGAGCATACAAGGATAGTGTTACAATAGATATGGTCTTATCCAATGGATAAGACGTAATCCCAATACAAACACTCGTCAACATCTGTTTACAACACTCCCCTTATCCAGCCATGGCTGTGGACTCTTACTCATGAATACTTCGGGATTTTGTGTGTTTTTTGAGTCTCACATGGGGTGGATACTTCAAGATTCAGAGTTGATGAGATTTACCTTGTTAAATATTTGGCTATGGAAAACCTTGTGGGAAAAAAAGCCATAGATAAGGAAAAAGAGTATAAACTCTCTCTAACTCCTCTGATCTGTACAAGCACTCAGGCTTTCAGTTCTCTTAGGCGTTTTTCATCACTCTATTTATAACATTCTGGAAATATACACAGGTTACAAATATCACCATCATTAAGCAGCTGCTGAAACCAAAAACTCTGGAGAGGTGTGCTTTGTTTCGTCGCCTTTGATGTGGTCTCCTCAAAAGTGTGGTAAGCAAGTGGCATGGTCTTCAGATTATGTGATCAGCTCTAAATGACCAGCCTCTGTCCAAGTCGTCACTGGGATGTGATGTACCATCAGGCACACTGAAATACATCATTGGTTTGTTTCTGGAATGGTGAGGATCTCGGAATGATAGGATGATGTTGCCTTCATAGTTTGCTTTGTATATCTGCAGTAGATGACCGTCCCACTGTGAGTACCCAGTTTGTGAATTCTCATTATAGGGATTGGACATGTAACCTGCATTTGCAAAAGCATAGAGGATAATTATTTATGATTTAAGCCCAAATCTATCAACCCTTGGAGAAAGCACAAAAGATGTTTAACTCCGGTCTAATGGCATCTTATAGGTGCCTAACTGTCACTGGCGAGTGAATTTACTGCAACTGCTATATCGGGATGCATGCAGTTAGCCAGGAGTGCACAGATTTCACTTAGATAAGGGACTTTAGGGCCTAGTATATCCTCCCCTTATCCTAGCAAATGGAAGGGGTCTTTTTGTAAATCCATTGAGCATACTACCATGGGTGTATTTATTGGATGACAATGGTCCTTGTAATTTCTTCAACGCACTTTGGGCATATGAATTTTAATGTAATAGGATTTTATCCATTAGGATAATAAATTTGTGAGCCATGACTTAATTTATTTTGCATAGGTCTTTCATTACATGTCTGCTAGTCAGGCTTGAACAGATATTTCGATTTTCTCTTCATGAGATCCGATGAGATTTAAGTTGTTTACAATTATAATCTCAAATCATGTCCTTTGCTCTTTATACAGATGCAAAGACAACCCTTAGTAGGAATCATTGCTCTGTCAAATGATTCTCTCGGTTGTACATTATTTATTATTCTTATTATTCTTCTTCAATAGAATAGACGTCCCGAAGTCTATTCAGGCATTTAAGGAAATGTGGAATTTATCTTGTCAAGATATCCATAGAGGTATGCCGTCACAACATCCAATAGCAGCATATCCCAAATTTCCTTTGCCAAATCTAAGGTATTTGCAGTGTATAATTTGGGGAATCTGATGCATCATATGAATCATTCTCATTTTAATTTATTTATTCCTCAGTTTCAACGAAGATATCCTTGAGTTATAGGTTGTATCTTATAGCATACGATTTTTTATTTAATTATTCTTATTTATGCAATGCTTATTTTGCCCACAGGTTTCACACCTTTTGGTGTCTGGACTTCAGGTCCGAACACTTCATGTTTCATAAGCGAGTCCAGCTCTTCTTTTATTGCCTCGTTCCATATTTGGCCAATCTCTATGTTTGCATTTTAGCAATGGAGTATGGAACGATATTATATAAATATCATCGCTTTTGCGATGTATGTGGCAATATGATACACGAATAATTGTTGACAATTGTGTTCTTTCTGTCCAACACCTCCCCAGTACGTATAACATTTACTTTTATTTCAGTGTTTCCTGGCATTTCCTCTGTAGTGGATTCCGGGAAGGGTGAGGGTATGGACATGAGCTCATTGTCCTGTGGTAGTATTATCTCAAGGTCTCCAGTAGTTTTTCTTTTTCATTTTTTTCTTGGATTTTTTTTCCTTGGAGCCTAGTGATCTGCCTCTTTTCTGTTGAGGAACAACCACTTCTGCTATTGGTGGATTGCATCCATTCTCGGGGATGTCAATCCTAGCTGAAGTATTTGCAGTAGGGATGTGTGATCTGAAAATCTTCTGGTTGTTAGTAAATGAGTCCTGTAACTGGTGAATAGTGTTCTGTATGTAGAGGATCTTCAAGATCTCATCTTCACATTGTTTCGTTATCGGATCATAATGGGTCAAAGTTTTTGTATCCCACGTTATAATTTGATTCGCTCCATATTTTTCAGTATCTGGGCCCATTTTGGGAAAACTCGTCTCATCAAATTCTTAGTCTTCAAGACGTGCCTTAAATGCATCCCCCGTTTTGGGTTCTAGGTATATTATGATTGAGGGTGAGTCAAACCCTACATAGGTACCTAGGCGATGTTGATGACCCATTTTTGTCCTCTGTGGTGGTGCAATCGGGATATAAACTGTGCAACCGAATATTCTCAAGTGAGATATGTTTGGTGGAATTCCATACGTTAGTTGCATTGGAGAGAGACTCTGACCTCCAGAGGGTCGTATTTTTATTAATGATACAGGATGCAAAATTGCATGTCCCCATGCATCCACCGGTAATTGGGATTTCATTAGCAATGGACGCAATCCATTGGATTCTTTTTTATCAGTGACTATGCCAATCCTTTTTGGGTATGAACATATGGCACTGGATGTTCAATTTTTATTCCCGTTGCAAGGAAGTACTCTTGAAATGACCAGGAGGTAAATTTTCCAGCATTAACCAGACATATTTTCTTTATTCTTTATTCTTTTTTATTTTTTTGATTGTCTAGAAAATGTGTCTGCAACGTTATTATTTGTGTCAATAGATTTGGAAAAGCTAGGTTGTCGGTCGATAGTAGACACAATACGAATATTTTGAGGATGCATTTATGAGTACCATAAAGTACCGAAATAGCCCACTAGGAGGTGGATTTGTCCACATTTATCTCCTTATAGTCTTTTGAGGAAGCATGTAGATTCTTTGTCAACTTCTAGTAGAGATGACCTTGTTATTAGTTTTCCCTTATAGCAAGGGATACGAGGGAATTCTCCATTCTAAAGAATCTTCTGGTTCTTCATGTCAAGCCCATAAGATTGGGATAAGATGCGGTGCATCATAATCGGTCCAGGGTGGCCAAATATATAATGCCAAAGTAAAAACTTGGCTGATATCGGGCACTTCAGGTGCTACGTCAAATTAGCTTCCTCTCTCCGAATCTTTGTATGATAGAGGCCCGATGAAAGACTCTCAAAATGTTCAAGTATGGATTTTACTCCTTTTCTTGAGACATTACATACATATATTATTTTTCGTTTACATTTGCTATTTCCAGATGGAATCCGTTTAAACGAATGTCCTAGAAACTTAGTAAGTTTCTATTGGAATTTGGAGAGAATAGTTCATTCTTTATTTTTAATTTTTGTCATTTGGGAGCAACTGTGTTGCATTCTAGAACCTTTAATTATGTTTTTGGCCCTGATATTTATTGGGCTTTCATATGCTATGAAAATAACATTTGTATTGAAGGATCGCATGTATTACTGTCGACTAATCAGTCATGAGAGCAGTTCATCTATTAAAAGATGAATCATATAAGCCCATTTTATTTCAGAAAAACATTTTCATTTATTCATACTTCATTCAATCATTCAAACAGCTCTCATAACATTATTATTCAAAGTAAAGATAAAAACATCTAATCAAGCAAGGCATCTCTTTCGAAGTCATCAGCTGTGAACTGAACTAGAGCATTTGTGGTCACTAGATTTGTTTCCGCTTTTTTTCTTCAAGCTTTCTTTGTACAAATCTTGTTGGTGCCGCTGAGTTCTGCACACCCTAGACCAGAGTCCTTTCATGCCATATCTATTGCACTGGTCTTCTCATTCCCTCTTGGGTGGGGGTGCATTATTTCCGTTGTTGTCGTTTCTACGCCAGGTGAACTTTCACCTCCCTTCATTTCTATGCTGTTGGACTTGGCCTCTGGCCCTTTTGTTATGTCCCCCTTTCTGTGGTCTTTCTTTTCTTTTATTATCTTTCTTTTCTTTTATTATCTTTCTTCTTTTTAGAAGAAGATGCATTGTGATCTTCTGGGAGGGCGCATGTTGTGAGTGGCAAAGAGAAGCTCCATGTTTTATTCAGCAATGAGTAAACATGACAACAGCTCAGAATACTTGGTGAACTTTCGTTCACGGTATTACTGCATCAGTATCGCATCCTTTTCATGGAAAGACGTGTATGTCTTTTCCAGCATGCGATCTTTTGAGAATTTTCATCACACAACTTCAGGCGTAAGGTGATGCTAAAAAGAGCTGAGTTCTACTCAGTTATGGACTTAAAGTCCTGCAGTCCCATGTTCTCCCACTCAAATCGTGCCCTTGCAAGTATAACATCTTTTTGATGTTTATATCTTTCCTCAAGGGCAGTCCACAACTCCAGTGAATCTTCGACTGTAAGGTATTCAGCCTTTAGGGTCTTGTCCACACGGCGACGAATATAAATAATGGTCTGTGCCTTGTCACTGTCAGTCGCCTTTCCATCTTTTGTTACAGCAGAAATGATGGACTTAGCCTGCAAGTGGAATTTAACATCAAGCTGCCAGCTCAAATAATTTCTGCCTGATGCATCCAACACTTAGAAATCGAAGCTTATGATTTTTTCCATTTTATCTAGCAGAGCACAAATTTGCATGAATTAATAATATATCGAACATTTTCATGCCAAGGCAATTTTTAAATGAATAAGCTAATTGCGTGGATCAGCCAGTCTCACATACATAAAAGTGTCCAAAGACCATATTACACTCCATATTACACAAATGAAAGAAAAAATAAATTACAACTTTGGAAACCCAGTGGACTCCATTTATAAATTCTTCAGCTTCAAGAGTGGCCTCCGCCTCCATAGAAAGTAGTCATCAGTTTTGGACATTACATAATTTCCTCACTACAATCTCTCTCAAAAAGAAAAGAAAAGTGTAGGAAAAGAAAAATGTGGGACTTAAACGGCTGATCCAAAAATCACAATTAGCCATCCATGCAAAAATTTGTGCTCATCAAATATTTTCATCACAGACATCACAGGCATCACAAACATCACAGGCATCATATATTCATATAATGATAACAATTTAAATACTTAATAATTATTGGACCACTATGCAACGTCATACACCATTAGGTTAGGTGACTAACGACAGAGTGGTCGCGTGATATTCTTAATTATTAAGTTAATTCCGTACAACCAAGCATATGTATATCCAGAGAATGAGCCTTAAAAGTGATGTAATGCTTTACAAGTATGCTCCTAAAATGGTATCATATTACACAACATGTTGTGCTATATGGGCTGGTTCAAATAAATTTGAATGATGCCCAAATTACTTGTTCTTCATCAAAGAAAATAGTTTTTCTTTTTATATACCCCCAAATAATCCCCAAAAGGTCTCATTTTCGTCCCCAATTGTTATCAAATTTTCTTGAATTTTTGGCCCCCAAAAAACCAATTTATTTTTAATAAATCCCCCTCCCCTTTTCATTTTCAATTTCCTTTTTTCAGCTTATGCGGCCTGCGGGGCTAAATCCTGCGGTGGCTGCGGGCTTCAGGCTCGCAGCGAAAAAAATACTTTTTAAAAAAAATTGGTTGCGGGCCTGAGGCCTGCAATAGGGCTGCGGGCGTCAAACTCGCACACTTCTTTTCTTTGTTTTTTGTGACAATTACAGCCTACGGGCCTGAGGCCCAAAGAAAAAAAGGAATTTTTTTTTCGAAACATGGTGGAAGGAGGGGGGTGGTGGCTAGGGTTTGCCGGCGCTGTCGCCTCCCTCGGCGTCGTAGAGCGGCAGGCGGCACATTGCAGTGGGGAGGGGGGAACCCCATCGTAAGGCGGAGTCCAAGGGGGGGACGACCCCACCGCTAGGCAGGGGAGGTCGTCGCCTTCTGGGCGGTCGAGGGGAGCGCCGCCGCCACGAAGGTAGGCAGGAACAGCGAAGACGTTGTTAAGGGTAGCTAATTTATTTGATATCATAACGTATTTTAGGGATTACGAACCCTAAAAATGGGGTTTTAATGAAACGAAAAAAAATATGAAATCGACAAGTAAAAATCGTTGTTTTAGAATATCAACCCGATCTCCATTACAATCTTGCAAGATCGATGGAAAAACAATCATGATCATGAATAAAAATTATTTTTTTAAGGATTATACCTCTAGATTCGTCCTCCAGATCTAGCAACGGTTGACGAAGCCTACGCGTGGAAAACGACGCTCGTTCACAGTAGACGAAGCCGCGTGCGTGGATCTACCGCCTTCTACTCCGCTTTCGCAACGTTCAAGTTTGGTGGAAAAAGTTTAGAGATTCGTGCTGATAACATGTTGTGAGGCATCAAATATGGGGCGGACCCCAGTCCTTTATTTATAGTAGAGAGAAGAGAGTACAAGGATATGGTTATAATAGATATGGTCTTATCCTATGGATAAGACGTAATCCCAATACAAACACTCGTCAACATCCGTTTACAACAAATGTTGTAATTTTCAAAGATAGTAATTTTTTTGGGAAAAAGGTTGTGTTTCATGGTGTTTTCTCATCGCGGATGTTAATAATGGGAAGCCCGAATGATGAGGCTGACGTGGCAGATGAAGTCGACCTTCGAGGTGTTGGCTGGGCTAACTCTGGGAAGATCGGGCTCTGAGTTGAGCGATGTATGCCGAGCAGAGCTTCGACTGAGCTATTTTTTAAGCGATCTGCAAGACAGAAAGCTCGGCAGTGGGGTCGGATCTAGGTTTCGACCAAATCCTCTCCGATGCTTAAGTCAACAAGTCGTGACTAGAGAATGCTCAGTGGAAACCTATCACCAGGACATTCTCAAGTCACGACTAAAAATCGTTGACGGGGACACGTCAACGTGTGACCAAGTAGGAACTCCTAACACTCTAGTAGGACCCAGTTTTAGAACTGGTCTACCTATCTATGGAGGGTGGTCTAACAAGTAATGGTCTCAGGACGTAAAAGTAATCATAACACGATGTGTAAGCATCAGGGAAGAACTTGTGAACATGCATAAGTAACCATGTTATAACATGCAAGTGCTGAAGGTAAGTAGGAGAACATATTAACATGAAAGTACAGAACATTTATAATAAACCATGGAATGGATCAGCATGAGTTAACATCATTAACTTAACAGAGAAACAAGTAAGCATGGGATAAAAATATTTATAATTAAAAGACAATTACTTTAAGTTATTGATTCTTATGTCTGGAAACCCGTGTAAACCGTAGGACTCTAAGGAGTCGGGCTTCACCCAAGGTGGGTGAAAATGGCACCACAACCAGCAACACGGACACCAGAAGGGCCTCTCGCAACTCCGTACCCGACTGGCAAGGTACATGAGTAAGACTCATCTCGGTTTTTCTTGGGACAAACGGAGAAAACCATCATTTACCGACATGGTGCGACACAAACACACCAGTGGCCTCTCTAGCCCCCTTAAACTCCCCTTCTGGGGCGACACATCGGGCGAGATATGCTACTACTGTCCGCTCTTTAACACCTAAAATTTACCCGTATTTCCCCACAAACCCACATCTGGTGTCTCACCCATTTTAGAAATGGATCGAGCACTCCTGTCTCATGATGTCATTTCTTTGCCTCACTCTCAGTTTCATTCTTTATTCATTTCGATGGTCTCAATACCGCATTCATATCTTACCATTTCTTTCATAATTTCATCGATGTCGTGATTCAACAACGACCATTGCATTTCCATTCAACACAACGAGCATTAAGATGCTCAATTACATCGTGACATTAACAATAATCAACATATGAAACTTAACACCCAATCATGGCAACTAACATTGATTTTTACCATTATGAGCTTAACTACGGCATGGAGTAAAGTAACATAAACTCATCTTACACAATGTAGCATGCTCCTAAAATCATGGAAACCCACGTAATCATGGGATATGAATAAAAGCTAGCTCAAGATGTGACATAATGACATGAACATGATTTTTACTAACATATACATAAGCATGAACACAATTAAGCATGGAAGAGGACATGGATATAAAATAGCTGACATGTGACTTATTGATAAAAGAATAATTCTTCGTACATATAGCTAACATATGGCAAGCTAATAACATTTTCCATGCTAACACATTTGCATACTATCATCTGGAAAATTACTAACATAGGTATAACACATGGCAAATCTTGGAGCTTACTCATAAAACACAAACATGTAATATGCCTAAAATTGCTACAACAGAAAGATTAGCACTTTTATCCTATCTACAGTCAGAATTAGCCTCTGGTTTCTTCACGAAAGTTATAGATCTATGGGTTCTGTACAAGCACACCAAATTTCAGAGAAAAATTCTAAGTAAATGAATTATAGTGATATTTATCATAACAGGCACAATTTCATTCTACAGAATCAGAAACTGATAAATTTTCAAGTCCAAATTACTGCTAATTAAGGACAGAATTAGAATTTCAGAAAATTACTTTTGGAAATTACAAGTTGAAGAGCTTGAAGCCAGCTTTCCAACGGCACCACGATCATAATCTTTTATCAAGTGTGCATGGATTTATGCTCATTTTACTGAAAGGTATCCAGACTGTCTAAAAACAGACCAGTTTTAGAACTGAATTTTTACCCAATTTTTCAGTTCGATTTTGCAAAATATGTAAACAGGAAAGTTATTAATGGCCTCAATTTGTACAACATATATTTTTTTCATACATTTCCATGCGGCCAATTAGGTGCAGAAAGCTACCAAAGTCTCATTCGGTTCTGCACAAATTTCAGCAAGTTGTTCATCTAGCTAATTACATGTTTAACATCTAATTTACAGAATTAGAGCTAACCTAATTAAGACCCTAGTTCCAAAATAAAGTCCTACTAAAGGGTTAGAAATTTCTACCTCTAAAAGTCCTCCAAAAATTTTCTCTTGCCCTTCTTAATCCTTGATGAACTTGAACTCCTAGTCTCTTCTTCAATCACCTAGCTTGGCCTCCAAACGGTGGATTTTTAGAGAGTTTTGGGGAAAATTTTGGTGTTAGAATGATGGGAAAAAAGTGGGGATTCTTGGCGGTGGAGTGGGTGGTGCTTGGGGTGGTGATGAGAGGAAGGAAGATAAAGCAAAATGAGGGAAATGGAGGAGGGAAAATTTTGGCCTGGTTGTGTGTGTGGGAGAGAGTAAGTGAAATTTTGGGTTTTGGTTTCGTTTTTCTTTTCTTGATTTTTTTTATTTTCTCCCCCAAATTCCTCTCATCCATTCATTTAGTCAACGATGAAGCCATGTGTATTCTTTTTACCATGCAAGATGACATATTACTAGCTAATGTGTCATGGTTAAATTTTTTTGAATTTGTATTTTTAGAAAAATAGAAATACAAGAGGAAATACATCATACCTCTTTAATACATGGTATTTCATCCAATACTCTTATTTACTAACACCAAATGATGAGTTTAAAATCTTTTAAAAATAATTCCTACACCCAAATATTTAAATAAAAATATGAGGTTACTCCCAAAATTATACGTACGCATTTACGCCGAAATACGTATAAATACGCGTACATATAGAAACGAGGTATTACATTCTATCCACCTTAAAAACAAAGTCTGTCCTCGGACTTTCTATGCTAAGGGTCTGATCGGAGATTGAATAGTCTAAGGGTCTCCCTACCCACGAAAAGCAAACAATTCTATATATATACTACTCACTCATGTATACATGCACTATACCGTAGATCATATACATATATATACACAGTCCTATCCAAGAATACTTGTATACACAAAGACAAATCATCACAACTCATACTTAGTATTATACATTCCACGTTCATTCATATACATACATGTATGCACATATATTTCTCTATGGACATGAGAAAATTCACATATAAATACAGACTAATATGGACCCACATGCTAGTACACCTATATATATGGACACATGTATCAATGCCGTACATGGGAATAAGTAGAAGCATATAGATACACCTAGGACATCAATATACACGCCTATATTTATACACTTATACATGTATACTCACATAATCATTCACACATGTATATGATCAAAGACATATGCCATTACATGGATACATATAGATATATTTAAATACATACACCTCTATAGGTAATCACACACTCCTTGTATGTATGTATGTATGTATGTATATATATGTATATATATGTATAGATATATATATATATGTATATATATGTATATATATATATGTATATATATGTATATATATAGGGCAATCTTCCATTGCGAAAAAATGGTGCGAAAGCCCGTGCGAAAACATTTTTTTTATTTTTTTGAAATTTTTTTTTTCAAAATTTCTTTTTTTGATGTTTAATCCATACAAATATATACCCCAGGGAAAATAATGGGTGAACCCGTTGGGCATTAGAGCACCCATCCACCCGTTACAAATTTAACGGTCTCAAAACGTGCGAATTTGATGAAATGCCTTGATCGAAGGCCAAATGACATTATTTCTCAACCATTATTTTTTGAGGGGGGTATAACAACATATGATGAGTGTGGAAAAAAGAATTTTTGAAAAAAAAAATTTCAAAAAAAAGATAAAAACATTTTCGCACCGTGCGAAATGTTCTCATTTGAAAATTTTCCTATATATATATCTGTATATATATATATGTATATATATATATGTATATATATGTATATATATATATATGTATATATATATATCTGTATATATATATATATATATATATATCTGTATATATATATGTATATATATATATCTGTATATATATATGTATATATATATATCTGTATATATATCTGTATATATATACATATATATCTGTATATATATATATATATATATATACATATATATCTGTATATATATATGTATATATACGTATATATATATATCTATATATATATGTATATATACGTATATATATATCTGTATATATACGTATATATATATATATCTGTATATATATATATACATATATATCTGTATATATATATGTATATATACGTATATATACATATATATATATACAGATATATATGTATATATATATACATATATATATATATATACATACATATATATACATATATATATATATACATATATATACCGGTCAAATATATATATCATATAAAATGGCAGAGGGAGGCGCTGGCTCTGGCGACACAGGAGACCCAAATCTTGCGGGCAGTCCCTCTATCAAGGAGGGTACTTCTAGCAACATAGATGGATCATCTAGCTTACAAGGTGGCATCGGCCAGGCCCTTGGCGGCAGGGAGCGGCTTACATCTCTCTCGACAGAACCAAATCTCAACACGGTTTCTAACCTTAATATAGATCGGGGTGGTGAGGATGGTTGGAAGGTGGTCACTCGGAAAGGCAAAGGTAAGGCTGGTATTGATGCAGACCTTGGTCCCCCTCGAAAACGGAACAAAGGTGGCTTAGCGATTCTATCACGAAGAGTGCGATTCAACGATTCCTATGGGCGTGGAGGCGCTAAACAGTACGTAGGTGGAGTTTCCTCTAATCAGGGGCACTTCGAATCTACGGTGAAGGGTAAATCGCCAAGCATGGCGGCTGATGCATGGAAGGTGCTTGTGAAAATGCCAATTCGACCAAAGGTCCCACTACACATCAATACTTCAGGGCCTAAGCCATCTTGGTCGGAGGTATGTGCTAACCGCAGATCATATGATGATTCCTTAACCATGTCATTCGTCCCAACTGTGATTAAAGAAAATGGTGAATGTGTTGGTCGTGTACTAAGCTCTATGTTGGAGAAGGGAGCGGAACGGTGGAAAAACACTTTGGTAGGATATGTTTTGGGTGATGTTCCGTATTATGGACAACTTCGTGCCTGGGTTGATCGATTATGGAAATTAAAGAAAGGAGTACACATCTATAGTCGTGAGAATGGATTCTTCTACTTCAGATTCGATTGCCCGGTGGAGTGTGAACGGGTGCTTCACGGGGATCCATGGCTCTTTGATGGGAGATTGACTGTGTTACAGAAATGGAGCCGAACATTTCGCCACGACAGAGATATGCTCTCGGCTGTCCCTGTTTGGATCCAATTCCACGGACTCCCCCTTGGAATTTGGACCAAGGAGATTCTAAATATAGCGGCTTCGTTAATTGGGTCACCAATTTGTCTGGATAAATCTACCGCCAGACTAGACCGCTTGTCTTACGCCAGATGTCTCGTGGAGGTTGATGCAACTAAGGCCCTCCCTCAAAGGGTGAGTCTTGAGCTGGATGATGGATCACTAGTTCATATTGTCACAAAATACGAGGGAGAGCCTCCTCGGTGCAGTAAGTGTATCTGCTTTGGGCACTCGGATGACAAATGCCCCGACAAGCCTCAGATCCCTTCAATCCAACCTGCCGTTATTTCCCAATCGCTCTCTGCAGCTGATACTCCTGCCTCAATTCCAGTCATCCACCCACATTTGATACACCCTGTATCTCGGCCTGATGTAGCAATTGGGGTGCAGGTACAGCCTCCTTCTGATGAGCGGGAGGTTCAGTCTTCGGTGGACTTGGCATCGATGCCCCCAAGAAACCCATCTCTTTTGGCTACCTCTCATAGTGTTGCACGGTTGGATGCTACGGTGGACTTGGCCGTGGTTAGCCCCCCGCTTGACTCTCCTACACCTACTAATTCCCCAGTTTCTTTGGCAAAGGGGGTTGCTCAGCCTGTTCTGAGTGAGAGGGATTCGGTACCCACAGCTTCGGAGGATCCCATCCAACCAACTAATACTGCTCCAGGAATATCTACAGCTCCTGTCCCTAACAAGCTAACCATCATCAACCCCGAATGGGAGCTGGAGCAACGCTTACATGACTGTCAAGAAGGGGGTTTAGCAGCAGAATTTGAGGGCAGTACTGCTAAAAGGGCTCACTTGGCTAACTCGGCAACTGGAGGGGGTACTCGTAAAAGTGCGCGATTGAAGGATGGGTCTTGCTCGAGGCCTAACCCCACAGTAATTTAATGTCGATCTATGTCTGGAACACTAGAGGTCTCAACAACGCAGTTAGAAGGAGAGACCTGAGAGATAAACTATAGAAAATTAAACCATCCATGGTCATCTTGCTTGAGACTAAGCTGAAGGATGGGGGAGGTAAATGGAAATTGTACTTTCCTAGGGGGTGGTCTTCTTTTGGGAACTTCATGGCAGGCTCGAAGGGGCACATTGTCATTGTTTGGGACAATGATTGTTGGCAGGCTTCGCTTACCTCCTCGTCAAGACAGCATACTACACTAAGGTGCTTAAATAAAGGGGGCTTGGCTATTACTATTACAGGGGTGTATGCCTCTAACCTTCACAGCGAGCGGTCGCTTTTATGGGATCATTTGCGGGCTGATTCTTCCAATATCAAGGGTCAGGCTTGGTTAGTAGCGGGGGATTACAACTGTGTAATATAGAAGTGCTAGAATGAGTTCAATGACTGTATCAATCACTGTGGCCTCCTTGACCTTAAATCAGTTGGTTCCCCCATGAGTTGGTGTAATCGCCGCATTGGCCGTGAAAGAATAACAGCAAGGCTTGACCGAACCCTCTGTAATGCGGGCTACCTTGATGTGCTGCCGAACTCCTTTGTTGAGTATTTGGACCCGTCTACTAGCGACCATTCTCCGATGCTCATCAATCTACACACTAAGGTGATATCTTACCCAAAACCATTCAATTTTTTTAACATTTAGGTCAATAAAATTGGGTACCAGTATGTATTGGGAAATGTTTGGAATCAACATGTTGTTGGTTCTCCGATGCATAGGCTCCACATCAAATTGCAAAATCTCAAGCACGCTCTTAGGAGATGGGTGGCACTCAACAGGCCGGAAATTGCAGAGTGTAGGGCTTCTCTGGAGTTGCTGCGGAATGATCAAAACCTATTAAGTGATACCTCTCTCCAACAGGAAGAGCGGGGGCTGTCTCAAAAAATTTGCGGTCTCATGTAGGAGGAGGAGTCTATTTTAAGGCAAAAAAGTAGACAATCCTGGCTTACTCTTGGTGATAAGAACAAAAAATTCTTTTACAATTCCATGAAGGCTCGGCAAAGCTACAACAATTTGAGTCATCTAGTAGATGCATCTGGGGTGCACTCCAAGGTTTTGAAGATCTGCGTGCCAATGCTCCAACCTTCTATGCCAACTTGTACCATCAATCCAACTATTGGAATGTCTTTCCGAAGATTGTGACTAAGAAGATTCTGACGTCTGAGGCTACATACTGGCTAGATCGTGATATCTCTAATGACGAAATTAAAGAAGCTGTTTTCCAAATAGGGGTGGATAAATCCCCTGGCCCAGATGGTTTTAATGGATATTTCTACCAACATTGCTGGAGCACAATAGGTAAAGATGTCTCTGATGCTATCCATTCCTTTTTTCGCAGTTGCTCTCTCATGCACCCCCTTAATCATACTAATCTTACACTGGTCCCTAAAAAATCATCGGCCTCTAGCTTGGGAGATTATAGGCCCATTGCTTGTTGCAATGTTATTTATAAGGCTATCAGTAAAATCATTTGTAATAGGATAAAGACAGTGGTGCATGAACTGATTTCCCCCAACCAGTCGGCCTTCTTGAAGGGCAGACTACTATCTAATAGCGCATTGCTTGCGTATGAACAAATCCGAGATTTTAGTAACCCCATGGGATCTAGAGCTTGCATTAAGCTTGATCTGCGCAAGGCCTTTGACAGTGTAAATCGTGAATTTATTTTTTATATTATGCATCGAATGGGGTTCGGCAGAAGGTTTATCTCTTGGATAGCTGAATGTATCACTACTCCTACATTCTCGATCATGATCAATGGTTCACCAGTTGGTTACTTTGAAGGAAATAGGGGTCTCAGGCAGGGAGACCCTCTCTCCCCATTTCTCTTTGTCATTATTATGGAAGCATTTTCTCTCCTTATTGAAAATTCTATTTCCTCTAGTAAAATTCATCCTATGAGAAGGAGGGGGTCCATTTTGCACCTGCTGTTTGCTGATGATCTTCTACCGTTCTGTCGGGCTAATGAGCATTCCTTCAGAGGATTAAGACAACTATTGGGTCACTTTTCAAACTTAACAGGCTTGGAAATTAACTGGGAGAAAAGTAGTGCAATCTTTAGTAAAGGCACAAAACAACCGCTGCTGTTGGGCAACATGTTGGGGATTAAAGTTGGCAGCTCCTTCACGACCTATTTGGGTCTTCCCTTGTCCACTAAATACCCAAAGTCATCTATGTATGCAAGGTTGATTGATAAATGCAATAAAAGATTGACGGGATGGTCATCAAGTATGCTATCGGTTGCGGGCCGCATTGAGTTGGTCAGAACTATTATTTATGGTATGATCAATTTCTGGTTACTAGTATACAGCATCCCAAAATCTGTGCTTCGTATCATCACATCGGAATGTAGGAAATTCATTTGTGGTTCTTCTAAGGTGTGGGCATGGAAAGACATGTGTGTCCCGAAGAAGGAAGGGGGAGTTAGGTTGAGACTTCTCAAAGATGTTAATATTGCAGCATAAGTGAGGCTAACTTGGCGGCTACTGTCTACTGAAGGTCTCTGGGCAAGGTTTATGCATACAAACTATACAGACACTTCCAATTTCTTTGGTGCTAATAGCTCAGTAACACAATCTGGAACTTGGAAGTTTATACTTCATTGTAGAAGCTTTTCAAAAAATCTCATAAAGAGGATCGTTCGGGATGGCACATCAACACTGTTCTGGCAAGACAACTGGCTACCGTGTGGTCCATTATCAGATTTATACGAAATTCCCCAAGATGCTAATCTTAAGAGGGTTAGCGACTATTGGAATGGAAGTGGTTGGATCCCCGATCCCCATATTGCACCCATATTACCTCTTCTCCAAAATGTCACGCTAGCCATCGGGCAGGACTCCTGGAGTTGGATGGACAATGTCAGCTTCTCCTTCAAGTCGGCGTGGGAGGGTATCCGTGAGCGCAAACCCCAATTTCGCTTCTCCTCTCTAGTTTGGTATAAGCACAATATTTCTAAAATGAGCTTAATCTTACTAAAGGCATTCCAGCATAAGCTCTCTACTAAGGATTATATGCACAGGTGGTGGCCGCATATAGAGACTGGGTGTGTATTGTGTGAGGGTGAGAATATTGAAACTATTGACCACCTATTCTTTCGGTGCGAGTACACAAAATACATCCTTATAAGGAGTTTGCTCAAGATGGGTATTTTGGATCACCCAGAGCCTTCACTTTCAGCTGTTGGGGACTATATCTTGGCTACTTATGACAAGAAGGATACGATGGGTTTCTTGGCAAGATCTGTGTTATCGGCAGTAGTTTGGAGCATTTGGAAGGAAAGGAACAAAAGAATTTTTGATGGGGTCAAGAAGACTAAGACAGAGTTGTTTGACATTATCGCCGCAGTTGTTAGGGATTCTCTCCATCATTTGGAGGCCAATACCGAAGCGGCAAAACAAGATATGGAAAACTGGGAATTTAGAGATGTGGGCTAGAGACGCTGGCCGTAGTGTTTTGTACGGCCACGGTAAATTGTTTTTAATGAGCTTTGTTTGGGCAGGTAAAGGGTGAGGGGGTAGTGGGTTGAGGGTGACGGCGCTTGTGCCCTATCCCCCCTCCATCTATTCCCCTCCCTGTGAACTGCTTTTTGTAATCTATGTACAGTTTGTATCAATAAAGACTAACACTATTCCTCCCAAATATATACACACACACACACACACACACACACACACACACACACACACACACACACACACACACATATACATACATACATGTTCACATGATATTTAAACACACTATACTCATAAGTCACAGAGTTATCATACTTATACATACATACATATGGATATACCCAGATACATCAAGGTATAGATCAAGTATACAACTTGATATACATCCATCTATAGATACACATACTATTATATCACATCCGATACACATGCAACCTTGCTAACATACATACGTAAGTAGGTAAATACAAATATTGATGCACTTATGGTAAATAATCATAAACCAATAATGATTCACATTGATATGATGCACCACATATCAAGTGGGTAACCGTACGCAAATATATCACTTAAACACATAAGTATAAACGCTTATAATTATATAGACAAATATATATAATAGTTTGCACACAAGGATGTACACAGTATATATCGCTATAGTTAATAGTCCTGTTAGCATGTATGTATAGTATATCAACCTTCTAGCACACACTCACTTTTATATATATATACACAAGAATACATACATATGTTTTCATATCCAATATTCACTCACGTAAATCTATATTTAACCACCTATACACTGCACAAATATACTTACATACAAGCAGTCAACATAACACATATTCAATGCAGTATATATATATATATATATATACACACACACACATATATATATATATACACACATATATATACACACACACACATATATATACATATACACACACACACACACACACACACATACGACACTATATATATACTATAGCACAAGAATTATATTAATTCAGTATATGTATCTATACACACACACACACACACACACACACACACACACACACACACACACACACACACACACACACACACTTGTATACACAATACATATACACACATAAATCTTATTCATATGTTACACTCACATATTATCACATGATATATAAGTACATCAATATTGCAAAACTTGGCATACCTACTTATGTATATCTATACACACCATTTAGTAAGCCAATATATTTCCACACTACTTATGGTACATATTCCATTGTAGCTATATTCATACATACATATCTCACTATGTCAATTTACACAACCACATTTATTGTATTCATACACATACAATTATACTTATGTATACTGTCATACACTTTTATACATTCAAATATACTTCCACTTACACTTACCAACAAACATCCATATACCAACACATATAACATAAATTTATTTGCACACTAATACATATTTACAAAGATACTCCGTATATATAACACTCATCCATTAGACACCCATATACAAATATATCTTCTAACATCACTTTAATGCATCATACTTTAGTATCCATACTTACAGCTCTATATACATCCATTTATTCATACATATACACCCCCCAAATATAATCAAAGTATAGATCACCACATATATAATACATAATACTTTATTGCACAAATAGTATGTCTTATACATAATTTCACTCATCAAATACTACATTCACCTCAATCCATACAAACAGCATTACTACACACACACACACACACACACACACACACACACACACACACACACACACACCCCCTATATTATGAATTACAAGAATACACTGACGTCCCCTAGTTTTGGCAATGTGTAGTCGGAACGGGTATACCAGATTTAAATATTTATAACCGTAAGCGCACGGTGTTGTAGTGTGACTTGGGGGTCGAACACAGGGAGGCGTGTGATGTGCTTGATATCAAACAGGAACCGGATCACCCGGTGGGTGAGCTAGCCCTATCGCTAGGTGGGTTGTCACGAAATGAGACTACAGAAAGGTATAAGATATAAAAGATAACCTAGGACTTTGGTTTCCACCCTATCATGTGTTCTCTCTATTACGACCGGCAGTTAGGAATACATTCGGATTCTAGGGTTTAGTGGTGAGACGTTGCCTCTAAAAGTGATACCTAGCGTCCCATGGGCCCGATATTCCGGTCGATGCCCAGGATGATACGCTAGGTCTACCTGGGTTCGAACGGTGGGCATTCCCATGTCCATTAACACCGACCGACTCCGGGAGCACTAAGCTCGCAACGATTACTTCCGACATTTCATCCTGCCGTTTCCACGTGCTAGGAATCAATGTCTATGCTAGGGGTGTGAGCTGTGGCTAGGGGATCAAATGCAAGTTTTATTTCCCCTTGGCCCGATGGTCAGAGGCGGTCTTTCTCCCGCCAATGACAATAAAACGTCCCGCATACCCATCTAAATCCTTATATCCTATCGAAACTCTAATCCTATGGTCGTTTTAGGGAGAACCCACGAAGGGGTTTCCACTAATGCCCAGATTAGGAAACTACTCACAATTCATCGCAAGAAATTCAATAACATGAACTTCAGCCATCAAGATTAAGATCAAGCAATAGAAAAGAGAAGCAAATGATAGTATTAAAGCAATATCAAAGTATCAAGTCGATCGGAGAACTTATAAAACAAAATAAATTAGCAGCCGCCAAAATCCAAAAAAACGCTTATGAAAAAGGGGATCCGTTTCTGGGAAAATCTAGGGCTATATATATAATAAGCGTCCAACCAATCGGTTGAAGCATCAACTGATCGGTTGAGACGAGCGCTGAACTGGTCTTCAGCCTTTGAGATACTTCACCCGATCACTGAACCGTTCGGGTGAAGTCGTCCGGTTTGGAGCTGGGAAAGCTTCGGCTACAGGTGAACTGATCGGTTGATAAGTCAACCGATCAGTTGGAATTCAACTTCTAAAACAGAGAACACTGCGGCCACCACCCGATCACTGAACCGATTAGGTGGGATCTGCTCTTCATTGCCTTCTGCTCGGGTCAGATATGTGTGCACAAATCGATCGGTTCGAACTGTCCAACCAATCGGTTGGGGGCTGATATATGCTCTATCTTGACGTATGGCCCTCAGATTCTCGTGCGATGCCTCCCATTGCTTCAGGGACTCATGATATTTGCTTTATGTGTCCACTACACTGGCAATCTCTTGCAAGTTCACGCAAACACAAAGAAAGTGAAAAGAAAGTAAAAATCACAAAGGAATAGATACGAAACACCGGAAAACAACGGAAAATAACGGAGAAGACGTGCGTGAAAATATAAAATATAAACGCACGTTAAAATCCCCCAAGCTGAACCATTCCTCGTCCTCGAGGAAGACGAGTGAGAGTAGGAGCTTGGAGGGAAAAATAGAAAGGAAGAAATAGAAAAAAAGAAAATCCCAGATCACCCGTCAGAGCCAACTAAAACTAACTCACCACACTAAGCAAGCATGCGATAAACACATCAATAAACCCAGGAATATGTGTCCATACAAGTGTCGTGGGTCCATACGGTGAAGCGCAAGTGAGTAAGGTCGTGAGCCAGCAGACGATGTAACTATCAAAATTGTGCAATAAAGCTCCATATACACATACCCAAGGAATGACCCAAATATTGTGTCAATTCAAATTAGCGGTGAAATATAGTTCAAGCATGCATGAGCATAGAATAAGAATAGAAACATATCATGTATCAGGGACTTTACTGCTAGGAACTAGGAGATCACTGCACGAATGCCAAGATGATTGCTAGAAAATTTCTATGCCAAGCGTGTTCAGAAAACGAAAAATGTTGAGTAGGTGTCGAGTAGAACACTTGGTGCAAACTCTCGCCGTCCCTTTATTCATGGTGGATAGGAGTAATATTCACAACGGGAATTTTTTTGGGTTTTGCGTATTTGTATATTTTTTTGGATTTTTGGCTAAACATTTTTTTCTTTTTCTGTTCTTTTTGGGTATTTTCTCTTTTTTTGGACTTTTGGATTTTGGCACAAATGTGTACTCTCCCAAGTGGAAGAATGGTACACGACGAGGGGATTTGCACCAAGTAAAACAAAAAAGAATTCGAATTCTAAACACTTGGGCAAACGGAAAATTTTTCGCGAATTAGAGAATAAGCAAAATGGGTTATCCTAGTCCTATTGGTAGAGTCCTGGCACATGCGATTTGAAGCGTAATATATATATATATATAGTATTCATGCATAAAGAAGCAGATAGTGGATGCAAAATACCGCATATTTGAAATTGAAGCATGATAGTCTAGGGGTCATCCAAGGACAGGTATATAAATCAAAATCACAATGAAGAAGCACACCAACTATCTAGTCACAACAGACAACTCACACAAAAGCAAAGTGAACCCACGAAGCATGAAATGCAGTAGGACTCGGCTTCCTAAGGTTAGTGAAAGTGATTATCGTAGCTAAACTAAGCGTGTGTGTGTGGTTCCGTGGTCGTTCATCATATGAGGTCATCTCTAGGAGAGGGAGAATAAAAAAGAGGGAAAGAAAAAGAAAAACACGATGAAAACGACTTAAAAACGGTGAAAAAGACACAACTGACGCACAAAGTGCGACACCCACAAGCTGAAACTTGCATTGCCCTCAATGCAATAGTAATAAGTGCGGGAGGGCAACAATATAAGGGAGGGAAGTACGCACCGACAAATAAATGTGAAAAGCATTGAAATCACACAAGAAGAAATATAGAAAAATAAGGAAAATAAATAACGAAACGAAATGTACAAAACACATATACACATACACACAAAACAAACACACATCAAACAAGACACGACAACAAGCACAGAAAATAGATTTCCCCCAAGCTGATCATGACAATGCTAGAAAAGAGATGTGATCAAGATGATGCAGAACAAATGGCTTAGGGGAAAATCAGAAAAAATAAATCAAAGTGCAGGAGCAATGGGCTCCTTGTCCTCATCAGAAGAGACGTGAGGGGTGTGGGCGGGAGAGGTGACAGATGTGCGGAGAAGTGGGGAAGGAGGAGGAGATGGAGGGTGGAAGAGCGATGTGGTGGTGTGAATGATGGGTGGTGTGTCGGTGGTGGAGGGAGGTGGAAAGGAAGCGATGATCGATGAGGATGGTGTGGGTAGTGATCTCGCGTGCATAGCGGTCGGCATCCTGCGACGCGAGTAGGAGGCGATGATAGAAGTGAAGGGTGGCAGAAGTGGTGGGTCTGTGGTGGTGGGTGGAGATAAAGTGGCGGGAATGGAAACGGTAGTGGTGGGAGGGGATGCTTGTCGAGGGGGTGATGAGGGTGGAGTAGCTGGAGGAGGACCGTGAATCTGTGTAAGAAGGCAGAGAATGGCGGCCACGTTTTGCTCAAGTGCGAGGAAACGTGTGTGAGAAAGGAAGGAAGTGGATGGGTCCGAGGATGTGGGGGAGGATGCACCAGCACGTAGAGCCGCCAGCTCAGCCTCAAGAGCGAGGTGAGCAGAGGTGGCCTATCGGACATCAGAAGTGGTGGCAGCGAAAGTGGTCGTGCCGGCACCGGAGGCTAGGCCTAAGAGGGCCATAGTGAGTGCCTCAGAAGAAATAGGGATATCACCCCGGGTGGTGACACTAGGTCCAGCCCTGGGGTCTCCTCTAAACGCAGGGATGTCCTGCTCGCCCAATTGGACGGCATGGGAAGGTGGTCGAGGTGCGTCCGGGAGAGGAAATTGTAGATGTAACCCCCTACAAACTCAGGATTAGGAGGAAACAACCAATCTGCCTCAAGGTGAATAGACATACGACCAGGATTTGGCAGAATGGTATATGGTGCAGGGGGTGGCCATAGTAAAAAGCAAACCGACTGATGCCTCGCGACCGGATCATATGTGTGTGCCGTAGGACATCAAGATCTAGATGTGTAGATCCTGGGGCACGAGGCAAATCAGGGGATGACAGTGTTGAAGGGAGGATGTTGTGCAATGAGAGTAATGAGGCCGCCACAGTAATACTTACCCTTGTTGGTGCGGCTAATATCAATGAGCTTTTGAATTAGCCACGCAGCGGCGTTAATGTGTACGCACGGGGCCTCGAAGGAAATCCCGTCAACACCGGGAATGAATGGGAAAGTCGTCGTCCAACGGATAAAAAGATCGGGGATGGTCACGGTACCGGACTCATCCCTTGGAAAGAAAGCGCTCGATATGATACGGTGGGCGAAACGGAAGACATGGTGGATGATGGAAGAGGCATTGGCCTTGCCTCGAGGAAAATGGTCATGGAGAGTGAGGCGTCCCCAAAAATGGTCTACATCAAAGTCGTCATGCAATTCATAGGGGAGGAGGCTGCCCTCAAGATTTGGAAAACCGAAAATATTGTTGATTGTGGTCACATGGGTACGGAAGTTTCGGTTCCTAAGGCGAAAATCGATAATAGACTCATCCTCAGTTTTGATGGTAGATAGAAATTCTAGGGTGAGTGAGGGGTAGGATCGTGCATGGGAGTGTAAGAAACCTAGCCAACCTAAGTTTGCAAATAGTGACTCGACTCCAGAGAAAACCCCGAGATCAAGGAGGGTTTTAGTGTATGCAAATTTGGTGGCTATGTGAGATCTTTGGCTGAGTCGAAGATAGAAGTCATTGTGGTCTTGACTCATGAAACGGACTCCCTGCGGTCCCATCAGTGCGTCCACCACAGGTATGATAGGCGGGGGTGGTGGTTGGGTAGGCGGAGGAGGAGGAACACGTCCACGTGTGGAACGTGTTAATTTATGTCTCTTGCAAGACGGCTCCTCTTCCTCCATGATGCACTTACCCTGTTCTTATCTTTGGCCATGATTGTGTGGCGATTTAATATGATATGCAAGATTATATGAGTGTGCACACAAGCAATGGAAAAGGAGCAAAATAATAATATTTGGACAAATGTAAAAATTTAGCTTAGGAATGAGTGTACCCAGTAATGAAGCGAGTCAAAGCTCCCAAAAGATCCCACGCAGTATGATGGAGTGATTTGGGATGCCGCCGCACACTATTCTAACAAGAACAAATTTTTTGGGGTTAGGGCTAGGGTTTGGGCGATTTGTGGATCGAACGTGGTTGACGGAGGGTTTGGATGGTCGGAGAGTGGTGGAGGAAGTGGGGAAAGGCGATTGGAAGTAATAGGAGTGAAGAAGGAGGTTGTTTGGGAGAGAGGGAAGATGAACCGCTCAATCGACTGCTGGAAGTCGGGTGAATGAAATCGGTTGGGGGGGGTATTTATAGGGTTAGGCGAACCGATCGGTTGACAAGTCAACCGATCGGTTGGGTTGATTTTCGAAAAACAACTGTTGGATAGCAGCTACAGGTGAACCGATCGGGTGAGATTTCACCCGATCGGTTGACCGTTCCCCAAAAAATCCCGAGACCTCTGTCACGTCACCCGGTCAGCGAACCGATCTCCGATTTTTTCAACCAATCGGTTGAACTTTCCCAAAAATTCCTGAGCCTTCTGTCATCTCCACCCGGTCAGCGACCCGATCTCCGATTTTTTCAACCGATCGGTTCGCTCTTCTTTAGAAATCGGGCAATTTACTGATACTGGCCAACCAATCGGTTGATGCATGAACCGATCAGTTGGGGGCAATTCCTGCATAAATACAAAAAAATAATCTAAGTATCCCAATGAATGTTTCCACAACAGTATTTATTCGCGAAAAATAGTAAAATAATCCTATAAACAACGACAAAAGTTCAGAACATGGGTTGCCTCCCATGAAGCGCTGTTGTTTATAGTCGTTTGCTCGACTCTCGATATATAATTTTCAGGGGGGTTGGTACGGGTGATGCCCAATGATCGGCATCCTATCAGCTGTTGGTGCAGGGGCTCTTGTTGTTGACAGTGGCTCTCCCATTGGTACTGTCTGGGGGCTTTCCCTCATGTTGCCGTCAACCGCCACTCTTCTCAGGATTCGGACTTCATCAGCTGTGAGCTCCAGAGGATCTTTTCCTTTGCTCTTCGTTTGAGCAACCTTCTTAAATCCGGGGAGAGTCGTCCAGGAGACTGATCGCACCATATTTTACACCTTTTTTCTGCATGTTTTCACGCCATTTCGATTGCTCATATTGTGATTTTCACGAGTATTCGACGATATCGCGTTACTTTTCACTATTTCTTATTTTTGTTGGATTTCAAGGGATATGGAGCAATCGGGAGCAAAAATGAGCTTAAAGGATTTGCACATGTACCGGAGCATCGCCTATGGCCCTATCAAGAAGCTAATTATGTTGGATGATGAGTGGAAGAAGAAGAAAATCGATAGAATCGATGAAGATGTGAGGATAGGAAGAGTTGACTCCAGAAACAGGCCACTCGGCCGAGTAACACAGCCGACTCAGCCGAGTGAAGAAGCGTATTTGGCCGAGTACAACTGATACGAAGAGATCTTATGCCCCAATGCACTCGGCTGAGTGGTTACTTCCACTCGGCCAAGTAGAGATCGCCACTCGCCCGAGTGAGTCAGGACATCTGAAAGAAATCAAATCCAACTCTCTGGAATTCTGGGGAGAATATTAGAAGACCCTACTCGGCCGAGTAGAGAAGTCCACTCGCCTGAGTGAAGAATCCCGCTCGGTCGAGTGATGCCGATGACACGAGCGCCCGGATTTTCAGATAGCCTTCCACTGTTTTAAAATCTGCTATCATTTGATTGGTCAAAGTATTTTTCTCATATTTTTTATGGATAGTAGACTTCATGACAGTTCCAACGTCGCCAAAAACGTGCCAATCGAAGGTCGGATGAAATCTGGAGAATTTCTGCAAGTTGATGCTGCAGTGCTGGAATTCGCGTATCAGTGTCATACGGCCGAGTGACACTTTTACTCGGCAGAGTGAGCTTTCCACTCGGCCGAGTGACCAGTTTTTGACAGTTTTTGACAGAGTGCTGTTTTCTATAGTTTCTGCAGGAATTCTTACTCGGCCGAGTGAGCTTTCCACTCGGTCAAGTCGCTGCCAGCCCAGAACTTAAATTACACGCAGACTTGATTTCAGGCACGGGTTTCGGAGGGGTTTTAGGGGTTATTTGCTAGATTTTTGGGGGCTATTTAAGAGGTTTGTAGCCATCATTAGAGAGAAGTTCCATATTGTTTTCTTAGTGATTATTTTAGAGGTTAGGCTATGCCCTAGGCCCCCGCTTGATCTAAAAAGCTTGTAATTGGATTGAAGTTCTTCATCAAAGCTAAGTATCTTTGTTCTTATTATTTGAATCTTTGATTTGATAACTTTTCATATGCAAGCAATGTCTCTTATTGATTTATATATCGTTATTGCTATGCTTGGTTGATTGTTATTCTAGGGAAGGGGATGAACCCTATGGATCTCATGTCAAATTTGTGATGAATGAATTTCTATGTTGCTAGAATTGCTCGAAGGTTAGATTGTGATTGATTTATCACGGATTGCTAGGAATTTTCATCGATTTAGGGTTTGCAAGAGATTGGATTCCTATCGATGGGAAGGCCTAGATATTCGATTTAGGTTTATAATCGAGATTATCTAGACTTGGTTTGCAAGAGATTGGACCAAAGCTAGGATTTTTATTATAAATCTATACCCATATTCGTTTGCAAGAGATTGGACGAATACGCGCTATCACAATCTAGATCGTAACTCGAGTTTGTACGAGAGTGGGCTCGAGGAGCGATTGGACGATGATGTCGATCTTCATGCTAGTGGCTTAGGTTAGGGTTTGCACGAGAGTGTGCTCTAATCTAGGTTTGCTATAGAACGGTAATAGCGCGAGAGCGTGAGCTTGCTTATACATTAAGTTGCGACTAGTTCACCTCAACACCAGTCTAGTAATATTGAGATTCACTATTTACGATGATGTATGACGATCCATAGTGGGAATTCCTTAGCCCTAGACACTTTTATTATATTGTATTTGAATTGATATTTGACCAACATCTCTATCACCGACACCGACATCCATGACCATTGTCATTACATCATACCATACCCATCTCCACAAATACAACATTCGTAGTCGAGCCAACCTAGAATAGATTGGAACCAACACCAACTCCTCGTGTTCGATACCCGCTCGCCACTTGACCGTGCGCTTGCGGTAAAACTACAATCGTTCTCCGGGTGTATATCCGGGGCCGATCAAGTTTTTGGCGCCGTTGCCAGGGATTTATCTCCGTGTAATTTGTGCCATAACTAGGTCTCTCAAGGGTTACATTTTGGATCGATCAGAGACACATACTTCTTCAGTGACTTCTTCTTTTCCCAGCTCATTGTGCTTCTCAAATACATCTAAGCCTTTGGGGGGTTCCTTGAAAGCACCTCCCAAGCTCCTGTTTCAACAAATCTTTCTTCTTCTACCTCCAGCAGATTGCATCTATGTTCCTCCTGTGGTGACTTCATCGATAATGCCAAATCAAACTCTACTTTCTGATCTCCGAGATTCAGGGACAGCTTCCCCTTCTTGACGTCAATGAGTACGCCTGTAGTTGCCATAAAGGGTCTTCCAAGGATAATCGGGGTGTGATTATCCTCAGGCATGTCCATAACTACAAAATCGACAGGCACATGCACACCGCTGACATTGCCGGGAAAGTAATCGACTACCCCCACCGGGTACTTTACCGATCTGTCTGCCAGTTGCAGAGTCATCCCGGTGGGTTCTAGGTCACCCATATTTATCCTCTTGTATATGTAGGAAGATATATGCCCATAAGGCAATTTATCTTGATTATACGTCTTGTTCATACCGTATATGGTACGTATTATTCTAGGTATAAAAGGATTTGTATTAATATACTTAGATGATATCCATAGACTCATAGTTAGGTCCTTACGTATCTAGATGAGATCTCGATTATGAGTAAGTAAGTGACCGAAAAGAAACGTAAGTCTTAAACGGTTCGTGATCATAGATGTGTCGAGAACTGGATATCGACACATCGGATAGATCACTGTGTCTTCGCCTTGCCTTCGGGTAATGATGATCTCATAGTCATTCGACTTAGCGAAGTCGGAGACAAGAGACAGGTGCTCATTAGAGAATGAGTTCACTGAACGACCAAGTTAGAGTTATTAAATGGTTAACTTTAATGATCTGTCTTTAATAACTCTAGGGTGATGATAGGTTAGTTGATCCTTAAGACCTGAAGTCATCTGTACCAACCTGTGAGCGGACGGTGTAGCTTAGACCCATGATCTAGCTTCGAGGACCAGTCCTGATGAAAGATCTTAGGTTGGGTTGCACCTGAAGCTCTCAAGGTGAGTAAGTGACTAAGATGGGATTCGTCACTTCCATTAAAGGGAAGTTAGTGTTATAGGCTCAGTACGGTCTTTATGTTAATCCTCGGCCGGGGGTACGTTGCAAGTTGTACAACGTGTATACAATAAAGACCGCCGTATACTGACCAATGTTGTCTAATAGGGTTGACAGAAAACCATACCCTAGGCCAACATCAAACACAGTCTTGACGAAGGGATTTTAGCTAACGGAATTCATCTCTGACACAGCCAATGCAAACCCTATGACACTTTTGTCAAAGGGTCGATCACGTTATGATGACTCTGAAACAGGGACGACAGCTACTGCTCGTAATGACCGTCGTCTAGGGGTTTCGAGCCCCAACCTGTAGTAAGGTCAGGCTGTAGGGTCTCACACCGAGTAGTATTCGTGTCTTAGTAATAGGAATATAGAATAGAGAGAAATATCATTTGATGATAATCACAAGCTGAGTTGTGAAAGTTAGTCGCATTAGCAATAGGGACACAACGTTGCATTAGATGCTAACCTTAACTAAACGTGTTGTAAATTAGTTACGACGAATTTAGTAGGAACAAACTTGTTGGAAAGGGTTACCTGGATGACGGGATCGTCCCGGTCTAAACACAGGTTCAAACCGTGTCCAAATCAGAGCTCAAACGAGCCCAGAAACGCAGAAAGAGTTCAAGGGGAAGTGGGTTAGACCCACCGGGCCAAGAGGCCCATGTGCAAGGGCAAAACGGGCGCGGCCCGCTGCAGCAGCGGGCATGGCCCGCTGTGTGCAGCGGGCGGGCGCCCGCTGCATTAGCGGGCGTGGCCCGCTGCACAGCGGGCCAGCGCCCGCTGATGCAGCGGGCATGGCCCGCTGCACGCAGCGGGCCAGCGCCCGCTGCAAGCGGGCGCGGCCCGCTGCCCGCTGCGTGCAGCGGGCCGTGCCCGCCTGCATCAGCGGGCGCTGGCCCGCTGCAGCAGCGGGCGCCCGCCCGCTGCTTGCAGCGGGCGGGTAGCCCGCCCTTCCCCCCCTTGGGCGGGCGCGCCCGCTAAGTCTAGCGGGCGCGCCCGCAACTTAAGTCAAATTAGGTTTTTTGAAAACCCAAATGACGGCTACGAATTTTGTGAAAATTGCTAAACTTTGAGCAATTGTTTGAGGGGTCAAACGAAGTCGAAATTCGTCACCGTCAGTTCCTACGCGTTCACCATTCCAAGCTTTTCTGATTGATAGCTTGTTTGGTGTCTGAAGTTTAGTATGTGAAGAGAATTAATTCGTTAAAGTTTGACTTTGTGAAAGGCTAACTTTAAAATTGAAATTAAGCCAAATGACTTAATTCAATTTTTTCTCTTCTTGTGGATTGTCCCACATTGCCCGCAACAAGAGGGTGAGTGCTCACTCCCTATATAAATAGGGGTGCACTCTCCTCGTTGAAAAACACACCAGTCAACGATCGAGTAGCTCCAGAATTTTAGAGCAGGCTCGATCGGCGACTAAATCTCTCTCTCTAATTTTCCTATTCTCCGGAGTAGTCCTAGCACGACTACGAAGGGGGTTTGGATCTGATCCGGACGTCTAAGACGCGGGTTCTTCTCAAGTGAAACTTTCTACCGCGTGTGATCGGCTCGGAGGCGAAAGCGGCTCGGGCGGATCGGTGCGAGGGTGCGAGGCGGCTCAGGGAGATCGGGTCAACGCGGCTCGGCTACGAGGAGCTTCTCAAGACGGTGCGGTACATCTTGCCTGCTCCAGGGCCAAGATTCCGGGTATGTGGTTAAGCGTTTTTTAGCGTAAGATTTTATTAGTCGCTTAGTGTAGATCCTTCTTGGAGTGGTCAGACCCACTCCAAGTCGGCATAGATCGGGCTGGGTTCTGGCTCCCCAGAGCCTAGCTAAATTGTTTAGCTAGTGTAGAAATATGATTTCTGTTTTTCCGCTGCGACTTTTGTGCCTCCGTGGTCCGTCCGACTTAGGACGGATATGGATCCGAGCTCTGGGGGTCCGCCAAAACCCAACAGTGGTATCAAAGCCACGGTTATGCTATAGATCTACTATAGCGACTTTTTAAATAGTTAAAAATGCTTAGCTTTCATATGCAAAACTTTTTTTATGTTAAATTAGTTTTGAAAATATTTTGTGTTTCAAAATTTTTTTTGGAACACTGATATTTATTTTAATTTTGGAGCAAAATTATTTTTATGCGATAAATCTAAAAAGTAGTCTCCTTTATTATAAATACTTTATAAAATTTTTATGAGCCATTAAAATTTTTTAAAAGGGTATTTAATGTTTATGTAATCTTTAGAAAAATTTTATTTTTGAAATTTAAGAATTTTTCTTTAGTTACATAAAGTTAGAAATCTTTAAACTTTACTTGAATGCTTCTAAAAAGGATTTCTAAAAGATTTTAAAAGAGTTTTAAAATTGTTTAAATATGTTAATAATAGAAATAATTTTATTTCATGAGATGTTATATAAAATTAATTTCTTTTACTACATAGATGTTTCTAAAATTTTTATGTGATATTTTAATTTTAGAAATGAGGTTAAAATTTTTTAAGACCTAAGTTTAAAATTATTAGATAATTTTGTACGACTTAGTTTTATGCGATAAAATTTTATGAAGGCTTTAAAATTTTAATCTTTAATTTTAAGTGTTAAAATTTAGATTTGCATGTTTGTATTATATAGATAATTTTTAAAACTTGCAAATACCTTTCATATGTCACTAAAAATGAAACTTTCTTTTATGCGTATAAAGTTAGTTGCTTCATTTCATGTTGTATATTGTATACACAAACCTTGTTAGGTTAGCCATTAAAACATGATAGTGACATGCTACGATCAATAAAACAAAACAACATTTGAACCTAATACCTGATTAGGGTAGTTCCCTTGTTTGTAAATCATTTCATTAAATCGTTTAATTAATGATTTTCATAAAACGCAAAATGTTGAATTGTTTTATGAATCCTAATAAGATTGGGGGTAGTAAGTTGAACGTAGAACCTTATAGTTGATAAGGACTTAATAAAAGATGTTCAACCAATCTGAAAATTTTTGAATTTTAGGATCCACTAGTTGATAAGGATTAACTAGTTGTTTTTTTTATTAAAAGCCATTTAGTTGCTTGGAAAACATAAGATTGATGACAACTCCTTCAATGGATCATGATGTCGGTCAATGTGCTTGGCTAAAGTTTTTGGACCAACCTAGCTAGACTGGGTAACAAGTGGTCCTGGCTTAGTCAATACCCTAGCCGCGTCCGCTGGACCGCAAGGAGTCGATTCATGACTATGTAAGTCCATCGACTATACCTAAGTCAATACGATAATAATCTTGTTCAAGATAAATCGTAGCCCTCCTTGTTTTAGGAGTTGGCAACTGTAAGAAACATGTTTCGGTTGTTGAGCTACACTCAAGCCGTGACATGTCAATCTTATAGAAACCGATTTCTTGATTGACATCTTAACCTGACTGAAACTGTTGTCTCATCCCTCGAGCTTTGGCGTAAGTCTAACCAAGAATGTAGTCTAAGACCTGACCCAAACCGGCGCGTCGTGCATACACCGAGCAAAGGGGCAAGTCAGGCTAGACACGAAAACAAGGGTCCGACTAGGCTAGCCATTGTGATCCGGTTGAGCACACTCATGATCACAAATGACTGGGGGTTAAAAATCGATAGGGAATCATAGTAAATATGATTGACGACGAGTTCGTCTACCGACTGCAGAGTCGGACAACTTGTTGAGATACACTCAAGGTTGTTAGACTCAGGGTAGTCGGATCCCTCTCTCACAAATATTATTTTATAATAAATTGTTTATTATTATGGCTTTAAATAAATTTAGTGGGAGAATATAGTTTTATTAAAACCATTAAAACTATACTACGAACATTTACTAACTATAGTATCTATAAAATACAGAATGGATTCAGGACTTAGATACATGGTTGAGAAGAACGTGCTGGATGGAACGAACTACAAAGACTGGCTTAGGAACATCAAGTTGGTCCTTTCCCTAGCCGGAATAGGATACGTACTGTTCGAGGACGCTCCAGATAAGCCGGATGAAGATTCGACCCACGAGGAAAAGGAAGCCTACAAATTGTACCAGAGGGATGCAGAGAAGGCCAGGTGCCTTACTCTGGCTTCGATGACCAACGAGTTGCAGAGGAAGCATGAACATATGGATGTTCAAAGCATGCTCCTCAACGCACAAGAGTTGTATGGCAAGCGATCAAGAGCTGCCAAGTTCGAGGCCACTAGCAACCTCTGGGGCACCAAGATGGGGACGGAACCCGTACAAGATCATGTTATCAAGATGATCGGGTACGTGGAGGACGCCGCCCAGTTAGGATTTGTCCTGGACAATGAGATGTCCACTGACATTATCCTAAAGTCTTTGACTCCCGATTTCAAGCCTTTTATAACTGGCTTTATAATGAACAGCCTTGAGACGGATCTTCCGGGTCTCCTCAATATGCTCCGGCAGTTTGAGGAGATTCATAAGAAGCCGGCTGCACTGGTTGTTGGCTCTGCTACTTCCGACCAGCCGAAAGGCAAAGGAAAGAAGAGGCAGGTCCCACAACCTGCGAAGGCTAAGAATGGGAAGAAGAAGAACAAAGGGGCCCCGTCGAAATCTGAGTGCTTCCATTGCCACAAGATTGGCCACTGGAAGAGGAACTGCAAGATCTATCTTGCAGAGAAGAAGAAGGGGCATACTGATGCCTCCACCTCAGGTACAAATTAAAATTCAATTAAATGCAATTATTTCCATTCATAAAGTATGAGATACTTATAGACATCTGTGTACTGTATACAGGTGGCTGATTAGAACGGGAGATTGGAGAAGTACGGAGATCGGTCGGCAATTAAAGCAACAGTTGCTGCTGGGACCGCTCAAAGACTTCTAGAGACGCTGATCGTGATGGAGATGATATTTTTCTTATTTGAATAAAATGTATCATCTTTAAGGATCGAAAACAATGAATGAGTGCTTTGCACTCAAGGTTTATTTTGATAAACAAATTAAGGTTCCTTTTATGAACCCGTTGTTTTGGAATGGATGTCTCGTATGTTGCAATTGAAATTGAATTGGCTTAAAATTCTGTGGATGTGGCTTTTCTGTAATGGTTGTGTATATTTTCGAATAATGGTGTTGAGCTTCGATAATATTGATTTTGAAGCTGACTAAATGTCTGAAGTCAATCAGTAGTTAAGTATAAGTTCCAGGGGGGCGTATAAATTGTGTGCAATCACAGTAAATACGCATATCAAGTTTAACTCGTGATTATCTGTGTTTAGTTATTAAAAGAGTTAATACTAAATGTGGTTAAAGGAATTAGTACAGTGTATAACGTTTTGATTGAACGAGTCAATGTCAAGATTCCTTAAAACGATCTTGACTTGACTCATTCGTCAAACCGAATCTGACACTTGTACACTCCATCTAAGGCACTTACCAAAAGGTTATTTTTGCACATAAATCTAAATATGATTTAGTTATTATGTTGAAGTAATTTAACCAGGTAATTCTTAAAGTCAGTGGGAGCGTATTAATATACTTAGTTCCGTTTTTCGGACTAAGTAAAAAGGATTTTCCACTTTAATGAATCTTCTATATAAATCATTAAGTCAAAATTGTTTTGATTTAATAATATATATATAGAGACTTAGGGTGTCAAATATGTACTTGACATATTGACACAATAAAGTGGAGTGAGCTAGAACTGACTTACGAAAATGTTAGACCCCACATCTAAATCGTATAAGCTAACTGTTAGCTATACAAGGTTAGGAAAATTGATCCAGATCATTTTTCCAAAGGATCAACCCTGTGTGATCAAGAGATGTAATTTCAATCCATTAAAATTCGTTGTAGATACTTATTAGTAGAACCATTCTTAGGTTTGTCATATCAAATGTCAAAGTGACTGATATGCTATAACGGTATGAGATACCGAGATAAATAGCCTAAGTGCAAGTGGGAGATGTAGGAAGATATATTCCCATAAGGCAATTTATCTTGATTATACGTCTTGTTCATACCGTATATGGTACGTATTATTCTAGGTATAAAAGGATTTGTATTAATATACTTAGATGATATCCATAGACTCATAGTTAGGTCCTTACGTATCTAGATGAGATCTCGATTATGAGTAAGTAAGTGACCGAAAAGAAACGTAAGTCTTAAACGGTTCGTGATCATAGATGTGTCGAGAACTGGATATCGACACATCGGATAGATCACTGTGTCTTCGCCTTGCCTTCGGGTAATGATGATCTCATAGTCATTCGACTTAGCGAAGTCGGAGACAAGAGACAGGTGCTCATTAGAGAATGAGTTCACTGAACGACCAAGTTAGAGTTATTAAATGGTTAACTTTAATGATCTGTCTTTAATAACTCTAGGGTGATGATAGGTTAGTTGATCCTTAAGACCTGAAGTCATCTGTACCAACCTGTGAGCGGACGGTGTAGCTTAGACCCATGATCTAGCTTCGAGGACCAGTCCTGATGAAAGATCTTAGGTTGGGTTGCACCTGAAGCTCTCAAGGTGAGTAAGTGACTAAGATGGGATTCGTCACTTCCATTAAAGGGAAGTTAGTGTTATAGGCTCAGTACGGTCTTTATGTTAATCCTCGGCCGGGGTACGTTGCAAGTTGTACAACGTGTATACAATAAAGACCGCCGTATACTGACCAATGTTGTCTAATAGGGTTGACAGAAAACCATACCCTAGGCCAACATCAAACACAGTCTTGACGAAGGGATTTTAGCTAACGGAATTCATCTCTGACACAGCCAATGCAAACCCTATGACACTTTTGTCAAAGGGTCGATCACGTTATGATGACTCTGAAACAGGGACGACAGCTACTGCTCGTAGTGACCGTCGTCTAGGGGTTTCGAGCCCCAACCTGTAGTAAGGTCAGGCTGTAGGGTCTCACACCGAGTAGTATTCGTGTCTTAGTAATAGGAATATAGAATAGAGAGAAATATCATTTGATGATATTCACAAGCTGAGTTGTGAAAGTTAGTCGCATTAGCAATAGGGACACAACGTTGCATTAGATGCTAACTTTAACTAAACGTGTTGTAAATTAGTTACGACGAATTTAGTAGGAACAAACTTGTTGGAAAGGGTTACCTGGATGACGGGATCGTCCCGGTTTAAACACAGGTTCAAACCGTGTCCAAATCAGAGCTCAAACGAGCCCAGAAACGCAGAAAGAGTTCAAGGGGAAGTGGGTTAGACCCACCGGGCCAAGAGGCCCATGTGCAAGGGCAAAACGGGCGCGGCCCGCTGCAGCAGCGGGCATGGCCCGCTGTGTGCAGCGGGCGGGCGCCCGCTGCATTAGCGGGCGTGGCCCGCTGCACAGCGGGCCAGCGCCCGCTGCACGCAGCGGGCCAGCGCAGCGGGCCCGCGCCCGCTTGTGCAGCGGGCGCGGCCCGCTGCTTGCAGCGGGCCAGCGCCCGCTGCTTGCAGCGGGCACGGCCCGCTGCAGCAGCGGGCGCCCGCCCGCTGCTTGCAGCGGGCGGGTAGCCCGCCCTTCCCCCCTTGGGCGGGCGCGCCCGCTAAGTCTAGCGGGCGCGCCCGCAACTTAAGTCAAATTAGGTTTTTTGAAAACCCAAATGACGGCTACGAATTTTGTGAAAATTGCTAAACTTTGAGCAATTGTTTGAGGGGTCAAACGAAGTCGAAATTCGTCACCATCAGTTCCTACGCGTTCACCATTCCAAGCTTTTCTGATTGATAGCTTGTTTGGTGTCTGAAGTTTAGTATGTAAAGAGAATTAATTCGTTAAAGTTTGACTTTGTGAAAGGCTAACTTTAAAATTGAAATTAAGCCAAATGACTTAATTCAATTTTTTCTCTTCATGTGGATTGTCCCACATTGCCCGCAACAAGAGGGTGAGTGCTCACTCCCTATATAAATAGGGGTGCACTCTCCTCGTTGAAAAACACACCAGTCAACGATCGAGTAGCTCCAGAATTTTAGAGCAGGCTCGATCGGCGACTAAATCTCTCTCTCTAATTTTCCTATTCTCCGGAGTAGTCCTAGCACGACTACGAAGGGGGTTTGGATCTGATCCGGACGTCTAAGACGCGGGTTCTTCTCAAGTGAAACTTTCTACCCGCGTGTGATCGGCTCGGAGGCGAAAGCGGCTCGGGCGGATCGGTGCGAGGGTGCGAGGCGGCTCAGGGAGATCGGGTCCGGGTACTTTACCGATCTGTCTGCCAGCTGCAGAGTCATCCCGGTGGGTTCTAGGTCACCCATATTTATCCTCTTGTATAATGATAGGGGCATCAGACTCATGCTCTCACCCAAGTCGACAATCACTCGCTTGATTGACACCTCCCCTATTGAGAACGGGATAGAAAAACTCCCAGGGTACTTCAGTTTTGGGGGATTTGCCCGTTGGATAAGGGCGCTGCACTCCGCCATTAGGACAACTTTCTCTTTTCTTTTTCCCTTCATAACTAGGTCTTTTAGAAATTTTACATACGACGGGATGGTCTCGGTAGCTTCCAGAAATGGGATCTGCAGACTCAAGTCCTTCACCATCTCGAAAAACTTGCCGTATTTCTCATCGATTTTTGTTTTGGCAAGCCTTTGTGAGAATGGCACTGTAGGCTTGAAGAACCTTGAGTTTCCGTCCTCATCTTTCTTCTTCTCCTCAGAAACTCTCTCCGATGTCACGGGGTTTGACGTCGAGGCTCTATTGCCATTTACTCTCAGATTTTGTCTCTCATTGACCAATGGGGTTTCAGGTTCTTTCACGGCCTCCCGCACCAGAATATGTGTACCACTCCTCAAGACTATTGCAGACACTTTTGATTGACCATGCGTCAAGGCTAGAGTTTGATTGGGTCGCCTTGGGTTAACCTCCAGCTGACCCGGCAGTTGCCCTTGTGCTTTCTGAAGATTGGCCACTTGTAACCACAGCTGGGTCACTTGATCGGCCAAAGACTTCTGCCCAATCTACAGATGTAGGTTGATCTTCTCCTGATTTGATATATACTGAGTCAAGAGATTTTCGACCGGAGAGACCACCAGTTGTTGATGGTATTGTTGCTGCTGGGGCTGGGGCTGCTGATTTCTAGGAGGATACTGCTGATATATCTGCTGCTGAGGTGGTGGTGGCTGGTATAACTGCTACTGCTGAGGGGGCTGATATAACTGCTGCTGAGGTTGTTGGAGCTGCTTGTAGGGTGCCCTGTAGCTGAAGTTTGGGTGGTTCTGGTTGTTAGGAGAATATGCCGTATTCGAGCTTGTCCTCGGTGGATAAGGTGCATTACCCGTCGGATTATAAAAGACTATACTAGCTTAGTCCACCGGTGCCGAGATATCTTGGCCATCAAATTCTCCCATTACTTCAGCCTCTACCGCTGCTACATGCTGAGTGTTGGCGCCACCGGCCCCTACCGTGAAAGCTGAGATATGGGTAGAGAGCAAATCAAATTTGCTAAACAGTTTGTCAACTTCCTCGACTCGATGAATTCCCCCATATTTCGGTGTGCCGCGTTCATCGCACCACCTTTCATTGATCGATGCCATATTTTACAGAATATTCCCAGCATCTACTTAGTTCCTTGACATAAAGGATCCTCCAGCCGCAGCATTCAGTGAGGACTTTAGGTCATCCCTCAACCCATTGTAAAACAAATTTATAATCTACCAGTGGGGGAGCTCATGGTTAGGGTATTTTCTTTGCATCTCCTGGAACCTCATCCATGCTTCATGCAATGATTCATGGCTGGCCTAGGAGAAGGAGGAGATTTCGCTCCTTAGCTTCATTGTCTTCCCCGGAGGAAAGAACTTGTTCAAGAATGCATTTGAAAGCTTCTCCCAGGTTGTAAATATATTGGGGTCCTTCCCCCTCAGCTATTGTCTTGCCTTGTCCCACAGAGAGAATGGGAACAATCTCAACCGGATAGCTTCGGTTGGCACGCCATTGATCTGAAAGTTTCGCACTTCTCCAAAAAGGAATCCAAGTGCTCAATCGGGCTCTCCATAAGAGCTCCTGAAACTGGTCCTATTGGATCCAAGTCACCAACGACGGCTTTAGCTCAAAGTTTCCGGTTGTAATGGCCGGAGGTTGGATGCTGGACATGGAACCAATGGACGGCATGGAGTACTCAAGCAAGGACTTTTGAGGAGTGACGTTCTCTCCCATAGTGGCAATCTCTTCTCGTCTTCTTCTCTCAGCGTTCAGACGCCTCACGGTAGCGTTGATCTCGGGATCTAGAGGAATCAAGTCGCCAAGACTTCTTGGGTTCCTGTGCATGAAAAAAAGCAAGAGATACCGTGAAGCGCGTATGGTATAATGCCAAATAAAAACAAAAAATAAAGAATAAAGAATAAAAGTAAAAATGTAGAATGTGAAAATTATCACGTGGTAAGGATGTGAACTAGTCTCAGAGCTTAACAGGGTCCTAAATGAAAACAAGCACGTTGCCTCCCCGGCAACGGCTCCATAAAGCTTGGCATCCCCTAATTTTGGCATTATGTAGTCGAAACGGGGATACCAGATTTAAATATTTATAACCGCAATCGTACGGTGTTGTAGTGTGGATTGGGGGTCGAACACGGGGAGGCGTGTGATGTGCTTGATATCAAACAGGAACCGGATCACTCGGTGGGTGAGCTAGCCCTATTGCTAGGTGGGTTGTCACGAAATGAGACTACAGAAAGGTATAAGATATAAAAGATAACCTAGGACTTTGGTTTCCACCCTATCATGTGTTCTCTCTATTACGACCGGCAGATAGGAATACATTCGGATTCTAGGGTTTAGTGGTGAGACGTTTCCTCTAAAAGTGATACCTAGCGTCCCATGGGCCCGATAGTCCGGTCGATGACCATGATGATACGCTAGGTCTACCCGGGTTTGGACGGTGGGCATTCCCATGTCCATTAACACCGACCGACTCCGGGAGCACTAAGCTCGCAACGATAACTTTCGACATTTCATCCTGCCGTTTCCACGTGCTAGGAATCAATGTCTATGCTAGGGGTGTGAGCTGTGGCTAGGGGATCAAACGACAGTTTTATTTCCCCTAGGACCGACGGTCAGAGGTGGTCTTTCTCCTGCCAATGACAATAAAACATACCGCGTACCCATCTAAATCCCTATATCCTATCGAAACCCTAATCCTATGGTCGTTTTAGGGAGAACCCACGAAGGGGTTTCCACTAATACCCCAGATTAGGAAACTACTCACAATTCATCGCAAGAAATTCAATAACATGAAATTTAGCCATCAAGATTAAGATCAAGCAATTGAAAAGAGAAGCAAATGATAGTATTAAAGCAATATCAAAGTATCAAGTCGATCGGAGAACTTACAAAACATAATAAATTAGCAGCCGCCAAAATCCCAAAAAAACGCTTAAGAAAAATGGGATCCGTTTCTGGGAAAACCTAGGGCTATATATATAATAAGCGTCCAACCGATCGGTTGAAGCATCAACCGATCGGTTGAGACAAGCATTGAACCGGTCTTCAGCCTTTGAGATACTTCACCCGATCACTGAACCGATCGTGTGAAATCGTCCAGAGCTGGGGAAGCTTCGGCTACATCTGAACGATCGGTTGACAAGTCAACCGATCGGTTGGAATTCAGCTTCAAAAACAGAGAACACTGCGGCCACCACCCGATCACTGAACCGATCGGGTGGGATATGCTCTTCCTTGCCTTCTGCTCGGGTCAGATATGTGTGCACGAACCGATCGGTTGGAACTGTCCAACCGATCAGTTGGGGGTTGATATATGCTTTATCTTGACGTATGGCCCTCAGATTCTCGTGCAACGCCTCCCGTTGCTTTGGGGACTCATGATATTTGCTTTATATGTCCACTACGCTGGAAATCTCCTGCAAGTTCATGCAAACAAAAAGAAAGTGAAAAAAACTAAAAATCACAAAGGAATAGATACGAAACAACGGAAAACAATGGAAAATCGAGGAGAAGACGTGCGTGAATATATAAAATATAAGCACACGTCATACACATAAGCAGTCATACACGTATCTATAGTGTATCTTATTTACAGATATAGCTATAGACACATATCTATAGAAATACATGCGAATACACTACAATACTTTTATATCCATGCAAACACATACCCACCCGTACATATATGTATACTAGTCATAACCCGTGCCCATAGGGCACGATTCATTTAAGATTTTACCCTCTCACAATGTTAGTTCCCCCAAAATTTAGAGCACAATGATTATTATTTAGTTCCCTAAAAAAATTTAGTTACCTCAAAATTCGCTTCTCCCAGAGAATTTAGTTTACCCCAAAAAATTAGTTCCTCCAAAATTTAGTTTTCTCCCGATTTAACATGGGCCCTAAGGGCACTGTTCAGTTAAATATCACACTACAAAAAATTGATTAACTTAGAAATTTTGACAATTGATTACTACATTCATAAGCAACACTAAACTGTGGCCTAATAAATTTGATTTAATAATGGTACAATGCTCTAATTGCACGGAAATAAAATGCAGTATGCATATATGTTCGTTGGTGATTAATGACCAATGTGAAAGTCATCCCACATATTAGATGTGGTAGTTCTTATATGTTTATCTTTGTGCAGTCTCATATTGTGTAACGTGGTTCTTACATTCATTTTGCATCTATTTTCTTTTATGGTCTGTGCATCTCTTTGTATCACAGGCATCGCTAATGCTACTTCGTCTGAGAAAATGTTGAACTTGTACACCAGGAGAGAATATGGATTGCATCAATAGCCATTTGTAGATTCTGTATGGATGTCTTCATTTAAAGTCAACCTATACTAAAGCTTAAGAAGGATTCAGAAGGACCAAAGGATCGTACAAATGTTGAGACTTAGACATAGCTTCTCTTTATGGTGGCAATCTTGAGGGTATGGATATGTTTGATCATGCCATGAGTTCTCTCAAGAGAAGTCAAACGCCAGAAGTTCATGAAATAGTTATAGAGAACAGATATTTTCATGTGTATGGGAAACAAAAGGACTTTGAATACGGTGACATATTGTTGAAATGTCATGTTCATAGACTTCTACCCAAATATTTTCCTTCTATGGATAAACTCAACAAATAAAGAACCAACAAATAACTTCATGCACCATATCGTATAGAGATTCAAACAGGGAAAAAACTATCTTCCACATCCGAGCGAGACTAACACATGAAAAATAACATCTTGTGCTAATAATTGATCAACATTAGAGCAAAAATCCAGTAGTGGAAGTACCACATTCGCCAATTTCTCAAATTTCACAAATGCATGCAATCCGAATCAAAACGGCATCGTTCAACTAAGAAATCCAATTAAAGTGGACAGATTTGGACAAGTCAAATCATAAGCCCTTTTCAGTTTAATTTTCTAGAAAAAGATTAAAAAATCAATTCCAAACTTAATAGAGCTAATCAAGCTCATGTACCATAAAGTAGTCAATCTGTGTAAGCTTTGTGTGATCCTGTCAAAAATAAAGCAAATCAATTAGGCTATATTTATACACTTTATAATATCGTTTACATACGTTGCCAACCAAGGTTGGTCCAATGATTGAATTCACATTATAAACAGCCTTAAAGAATATCATCAAAAGATCAATGAGAACCCTCCACAATGTTAACTTACACAAAAAACAGAAAATTTACTTTAAAAGGTGGTCCAAAAAAGGTTGCATAAACCACAAAATAATAATCAGGCTTTAAAACTGAAAGGATATCAGAAACAGATTGTAGATGAAAATGTTTTTACAAATAAGTATTTCAACTTAGTTTTAAGTTATGACTTTAAAAATGCGTACACAAATGTTTTTTTGAAGTAAAGAGAGACATAGAAATCCATTCCTGATAAGTCAAGTTCTTAAAGCTAATTAACATTGATTATCATGGAAGGCAATCACAATTGCAAGACTAATGATTCAATGCTTTAAAAACATACAAATATAGCATATCAATATTTTTTAAATATTTTTTTGAAATAAAGAGGGACACAGAAATGCATTTCTGATACGTCAAGTTCTTAAAACTAATTATCATGTGAGAGATTATTATAGAAGAGAATCATAATTGCAAGACTAATGATTCAATTCTTTAAAACCCATACAAATATAACATATCCATATATTTTAAATATTTTTTAGAAATAAAGATGGACACAGAAATGCATTCCTAATACGTCAAGTTTTTAAAGCTAATTAAAATGTGAGAGATTATTATGGAAGGGAATCACAATTGCAAGACTAATGATTCAATGCTTTAAACCCCATACAAAAATAGCATATCAATATTTTTTAAATATATATTTTTTGAAATAAAGAAGGACAAAGAAATACATTCCTGATATGTCAAGTTCCTAAATCTAATTAACATAGGAGAGATTATTATGGAAAGGAATCACAATTGCAAGACAAATGATTAAATGCTTTAAACCTCATACAAATATACCATATCAATCTTTTGAGGCTAGCCCACTTCCAAATCTAACAAAACATGCACATGAAAATCAAATAGGCTATGCAGAATTGGAAAAATCCTTAAATGTTAGCATCACTAAGATGGATTGGCTTCCTAAACCAAGTCCACATCCAAATTTGACCCATTAAACTTTCAGATAGCTTAACCCATTTCTATGATTTCTATGATAGAAATTAGACTTCAGATATCATTTCATACATGGTTTGCTGGTGTATTCTCAAATATGTGAAAACTGAATCAATTTCTTAAAGACATGATATTTGCTAGACAACATTAATCAGACATGATGATATTTGCTAGACATCCAAATCTTTGTGAAAACTGCCATTCTATGAAAACGGCCATTCTAGGAAATATCAGCATGTTTGGCATTTTTCAAATATTCATCAAATCTGCCATTCTAGGAAATATCAGCATGTTTGGCATTTTTCAAATATTCATCAAATCTGCCATTCTAGCATTTTTGGGCTCATTTAATTCTCCAAACCAAAAAAATGTTTGAAAAAAAATTACAGAACAAATTAGAATGTTTCTTTTGAAAGTTCATTACCCCTGACATTTACACACAAAGAACCAAAAATGTACATATGGGAAAATAACAGTTTAACACATGGAAAAATAACAGTTAAACTTATGGGAAAATAACATGTAAACATATGGGAAAATAACAGTTTAACACATAGAAAATAACAGTTAAACATATGGGATAGTGCCAAGAATAGATGGACAGTAAAGGAGAAATTGTCTATTAGAAAGTGTCAAGAATAGATCATGCTATATGCTATTTAACTGTTATTTTTGCTATAAGCTATATTCTATTTTACTGTTCTTGGCACTTTACTGTCCAAGTAGTAAAGATTAGGCCGAAAACAATCAAGAAATGAAATTGATCCATTAGAAAGGAGACAACTTTAAAATTTAAAATTACCTGAAAATCCAAAGTAGCCACTGATATCAACATCTTGTTGGAATTAGAAACCGAAGCTTAATCCTGATCCTTGGATATCCTTCAACCAACTTTAGTAAGCTAATCTCCTCATCATTTTGTTACTAATGAGTAAAGGAAATAAATTAATAAATAAAAAAGAAAATGATGAGTTGAAGAAATAAATTAAGAAGAGTAACTAAAAGAAAGACAATTGAAAAAAGTTTCCAAAAAAGTGCTAGAAGCTTGCGTAAAAGTGCTGGAAGCTTGTGTAAAAAACTTTACAATCAATCTGAATAAATTTCCAAAACACCGTGAAGAAAACTTGGTCCCTCTAAACTAAATTATTTAAATTTCATGCACCAATTGAAATCTATTTTAAAAAAACTGCAAGCAAACCACAAATTACGTAAGCTGTCCACAAATTTATATTCATATCTAATCTTATTCAGATCAATGAATAAAAAAACTGTCGGAGAAAAGTCATTTGAACATAAATAGAATTCTTAATCAGAAAAAAAATAATCATTTGATGTCTAGCATAATGGAAATTTTTTGTTTGATATTAAGATCTCCATTCGGTTTGCAAATTGACAAAACCCAAAAATTTTAAAGATTCAATTCATGATCGGCTATATTTAGACATAAATAAAACAATGTTTTTTATATCATGAACAAATAACAACATCAGCATCTAAAACATTGTTATCTGCAGGGTCCTGATGAACAAAGAAAACAAACATCCCAATGAAAAACTGTTCAATTGAAAGATTAATTTTGTCAGAAATTTTCTAGAAAATAAACCTTCTTGCTGAATATACATCAGACTCATTAGCAGCAGCAAGAAATTTTCAGATAAAAATGTTCTGTAACAACAAAAAAACAATAAGAAAAACCCAACATTTACACACCACACATACATACATTGAATTTCTTTAAAAATAAAGACACAGATTATGAATTAACCACCCACTTCTAAAAAATATGCAACAAATCCTTGACAAAGTAATTCCTTAATAAACAATTCCTTTTTTAAGAATAAACGAATCCGGATAAATTCATTAGAAGCCTGATTATAATAAACCTTGAGAGTTTCCAATCCATCAGTTACAACAACATCAAGGCTATTATCCTAAACTTTTTGTGGTTGGGAACTTTACAATCAATCTGAATAAATTTCCAAAACACCGTGAAGAAAACTTTGGCCCTCGAAACTAAATTATTTAAATTTCATGCACCAATTGAAATCTATTTTTTTAAAAAAATGCAAATAACCCACAAATTACGTAAGACATTTTTTCCATGAATTTATATTCATATCTAATCTTATTCAGATCAATGAATAAAAAACTGTCGGAAGAAAGTCATTTGAACATAAATAGAATTCTTAAGCAGAAAAAAATAATTATTTGATGTCTAACATAATGGAAAATTTTTGTTTGATATTAAGATCTCCATCCGGTTTGCAAATTGACAAAACCCCAAAATTTTAAAGATTCAATTCATGATCGGCTATATTTAGACATAAATAAAACATTGTTTTTTATATCATGAAAAAAGAAAACAAAGAAAAACATCAGCATCTAAAACATTGTTATTCAGCAGGATCCTGATGAACAAAGAAAACAACCATCCCAATGATAAACTGTTCAATTGAAAGATTAATTTTGTCAGAAATTTTCTAGAAAATAGACCTTCCTGCTGAATATACTAGTAGACTCATTAGAAGCAGCAAGAAATTTTTAGATAAAAATGTTCTGCAATAACAAAAACACAATAACAAAAAACCAACATTTACACACTACACATACATGCATTGAATTTCTTTAAAAATAAAGATAGAGATTATGAATTAACCACCCACTTCTCAAAAATATGCAACAAATCCTTGACAATGGAATTCCTTTATAAACAATTCCTTTTTAAAGAATAAACCATTCCAGATAAATTCATTAGAAGCCTGATTATAATAAACCTTGAGAGTTTACAATCCACCAGTTACAACAACATCAAGGCTGTTATCCGAAACTTTTTGTGCTTGGGAACTTTACAATCAATTTGAATAAATTTCCAAAACACCGTGAAGAAAACTTTGGCCCTCTAAACTAAATTATTTTAATTTCATGCACCAATTGAAATCTATTTCTAAAAAAACTGCAAGCAAACCACAAATTACGTAAGCCATTTTGTCCATAAATTTATATTCATATCTAATCTTATTCAGATCAATGAATTAAAAAGTTGTCGGTGAAAAGTCATTTGAACATAAATAGAATTCTTAAGCCAAAAAAAATCATTTGATGTCTAACATAATGGAAAATTTTTGTTTGATATTAAGATCTCCATCCGGTTTGCAAATTGAAAAAACCCCAAAATTTTAAAGATTCAATTCATGATCGGCTATATTTAGACATAAATAAAAAAATGTTTTTTATATCATGAACAAAGAAAACAAAGAAAAACATCAGCATCTAAAACATTGTTATTCTACAGGGTCCTGATGAACAAAGAAAACAAACATCCCAATGGATAGAAGTCACAGTTCCAAATGGCCAATAAACTGTTAATAACCTGTCAAATGTGATGAAATGCTAACAAACGTATAAAATTGCAATGAACTGCTAACATATTTGAGTAAAATTGCAATAAATTACAGCGAAGCGCAGAATCGTGTACCTTTTTTCAAATCGACACCTTGAAGATGAAAGATGCAGGTGGGGTTACCTGCGACAACTCGGAAGGAGATAACAAAGCTCAAATGGAAGTAGATATTAACAAAGATCAAAGAGATATAAGACTGGCGGATAGAAGATGATAGTAGATCTAGATGAGGGGGTTACCTTTCATGAGAATGAAGAACTTGCGATGGGAGGTGAAGCAGATGCTCTTGATGGCAGATGTTCTCTAGGCTGGCGAAATTGCTGGCGGTACCCATTGATGGCAGAATTGGGCTTTTTGTGAAGAAGGCGAGGCGTCGTCGGGGGAGCCGAGGAGTTCTACGCTTTTTTGTGTAGAAGGCGAGGCATCGTGGGGGGAGCCGAGGAGTTCTTTACGTTGGGTGTTGCGTTGGTGGGTTGAGATAATGGAAGTTTTGGGAAGAGAACTGATTCCTTTCATATTGACCCAACCCAACGAAACCCACATATTGACCCTTTCTCTTTCTAGCTGACCATATCTATTTTTTTCTCGCAAAACTCAAAGTTGACCCCCAAAAAGTTTTACAACTACTCATCTCATCCATTGATTCCCAAGATCAAATCCTGACCACTCTTTATCTTGTCCTAGTCAGCCCTAGAATTCAAAAATCGTTGTCAAATGTATAATAGATATACATCAACTACACATGCTTAACCACAGGGAGCTCTGTACATTGGGTTTCCTAATACCAGGGGTTTACCCTAAGGCTGATCACCTACCCATCTTAGGATACATCACCCCTATGGAGCATTACCCGTACTATCCTTACACAAGCTGCAGTGCAGAGACCTGCATAGGCCATCAGCTGTAACGACCCGTTCTCCAGGATACCCGAAAAGTGCGAATCTGTCCCAAGTATTCCTAGATCAATGAGTGTTACGTAGAAAGAGAGAAAGGAAGAGAGCAAAAAGAACACTGTAGGTCACCACGCACGTGCTGGGAAGTACAAGTAAAACTCCATCACAGATATAACACTGAGAAATAAAAAAAAGTACAATATTTCATTTATTTAGTACATTGATACCTTTTTTTACATACACCATCTGTTCAAGGGGTACAAAAGAAGGAAGCTACACTGAGACAGCTACACTGAGACAACGATAATCTTATACAACTCCAAGTCCAGTTCCAACTTAAACAATACCAACATTTTCATCCTCACAACTCTAAGTACAAAGGTCTACCCGAAAAAGAAACACCAAAAGTATAAGTCTCTTATCATACCCCTCGCCACCCAATCCTACAACCAATCACCAACTTCAAGGCTCTAGCCACTATCCCCAACCTGAAAATTCAACGGGGACACGTCAACGCGTGACCCAATAGGAACTCCTAACACTCTAGTAGGACCCAGTTTTAGAACCGGTATACCTATCTAGGGAGGGTGGTCTAACGTAATGGTCTCAGGGCATACAAGTAATCACAACACGATGTGTAAGCATCAGGAAAGAACTTGTGAACATGCATAAGTAACCATGTTATAACATGCTAGTGCTGGAGGTAAGTAGGAGAACATATTAACATGCAAGTACTGGACATTTATAATAAACCATGGAATGGATCAACCTGAGTTCCAACATTAACTTAACATAGAAACAAGTAAGCATGGGATAACAATATTTATAATTAAATGACAATTACTTTAAGTTATCGATTCTCATGTTTGGAAACTCGTGTAAACCGTAGGACGCTAAGGAGTCGGACTTCACCCAAGGTGGGTGAAAAATGGTACCACAACCAGCAACACAGGTACCGCAAGGGTCTCTCGTAACTTCGTACCCGACTGGCAAGGTACATGAGTGAGACTCATCTCGGTTTTTCTTGGGACAAACGGAGAAAACCATCATTTACCGACATGGTGCGACACGAGAACATTAGCGGCCTCTCTAGCCCTCTTAAACTCCCCTTCCGGGGGCGATACATCTGACGAGATATGCTACTACTGTCCGTTCCTTAACAACTAAAATTACCCGTATTTTCCCCAAACCCACATATAGAGTCTCACCCATTTTAGAAATGGATCGAGCACTCCTGTCTCTTAATGTCATTTCTTTGCCTCACTCTCAGTTGCATTCTTTATTCATTTCGACGGTCTCAATATCGTATTCATATCTTACCATTTCTTTCATAATTTCACCGACATCGTGATTCAACAACGACCATCGCATTTCCATTCAACACAACGAACATTAATATGCTCAATTACATCGTGACATTAACAATAATCAACATATGAAACTTAACACCCAATCATGGCAACTAACATTGATTTTTACCGCTATGAGCTTAACTATGGCATGGAGTAAAGTAACATAAACTCATCTTACATAATGTAGCATGCTCCTAAAATCATGGAAACCCACATAATCATGGATATGAATAAACGCTAGCTCAAGATGTGACATAATGACATGAACATGATTTTTTCTAACATATACATAAGCATGAACACAATTAAGCATGGAAGAGGACATGGATATAAAATAGCTTGACATGTGACATATTGAGAAAAGCATAATTCTTCGTACATATAACTAACATATGGCAAGCTACTAACATTTTCCATGCTAACATATTTGCATGCTATCATCTGGAAAATTACTAACATAGGTATAACACATGGCAAATCTTGGAGCTTACTCATAAAACATAAACATGGAATCTGCCTAAAACTGCTACAGCAGAACGATTAGCACTTTTAGCCTATTTACAGTCAGAATTAGCCTCAGGTTCCTTCACTAAAGTTGAAGATCTATGGGTTCTACACATGCAAAACAAATTTCGGAGAAAAATTCCAAGTATATGAATTATAGTGATTTTTCTCATAACAGGCACAATTTCATTTTGCAGAATCAGAAACTGAGGCATTTTCAAGTCCACATTACTACTAATTAAAGACATTCGGAAAATTACTTTGGAAAATAACAAGTTGAAGATCTTGAAGCCAGCTTTCCAAAGGCATCAAGATCATAATATTTTATTAAGTGTGCAGGGATTTCTGCTTATTTTACTGAAAGGTGTCCAAACTGTCTAAAAACAGACCAGTTTCAGAAACTGAATTTTTACCCTATTTTTTACTTCGAATTTACAAAACTTGTAAACAAGTTAGTTATTAAGGGCTTCAATATGTTTAACATATATTTGTTTCATGCATTTCCATGTAACCAATTAGGTGTAGCAAGCTACCAAAGTCTCAGCCAGTTCTGAGCAAATTTCAGCATGTTGTTCATCTAGCTAATTACATGTTTAACATCTAATTTACAGAATTAGAGCTAACCTAATTAAGACCCTAGTTCCAAAATTAAGTCCGACTAAAGGGTTAGAAATTTCTACCTCTAAAAGTCCTCCAAAAATTTTCTCTTGTCCTTCTTAATCCTTGATGAACTTGAGCTCCTAGTCTCCTTCTTCAATCACCTAGCTTGGCCTTCAAAAGTTGGATTTTTAGAGTGTTTTGGGGAGAATTTTGGTGTTAGAATGATGGGGAAAAGTGGGGATTCTTGGTGGTGGAGTGGGTGGTGCTTGGGGTGGTCATGAGAGGAAGGAAGACGAAGCAAAATGTGGAATGGGGGAGGGAAAATTTTGACCTGGTTGACTGTGGGAGAGAGTGAGTGAAATTTTGGGTTTTGGTTTTGGTTTTCTTTTCCTAATTTTTTTGATTTTCTCCCCAAATTCCTCTCAGCCATTCATTTAGTCAAAGATGAAGCCATGTGTATTCTTTTTACCATGCAAGATGACATATTACTAGCTAATGTGTCATGGTTAAATTTTTTTGAATTTGTATTTTTAGAAAAAATAGAAATACATGAGACAATACATCATACCTCTTTAATACATGGTATTTCTTCCAGTACTCTTATTTACTAACACCAATTATGAGTTTAAAATCTTTTAAAAATAATTCCTACACCAAAATATTTAAAGAAAAATACGAGGTTACTCCCAAAATTATACGTACGCATTTACGCTGAAATACGTATAAATACGCGTATATATGGAAACGAGGTATTACAGTATTGATGGTAGATCAATGGTCAATCATTGATCGCTCGGTTTGTGTAGCTGACCTCTAAATAGTGGGAGCCCAATGGTCAGTCAGGTTGTCGTCATAAATGGAGAGAGGATGACCAACACGTGAGGGTTCATGGGCTGGCGTACCAGGCTATACTGGGCCAATCAGCTGGCGACGGTAAGCCTATTGGCCTCAGGGCCAGTCTAGGATTGTATCAATGGTCCCCATCACCAGAGCTTGATCGACGTGGTGATCAAGATCAGGGGGTTGTGACATGTAAGGATTGGACTGGCACATCAATCGAGATGTCGTATTTAATGTTGGCCACCAAAGCTCCATGCCATTCGGCTTGGGTGCCAAAATAATGCAGAACTCAGGGAGTCTATGTGATAAACTGTAGACATGTGTTTCTCATAGGACGGTCCGTCTTGATGTAACTACTCGCATATGAAAGGAATATCAGAGAGAAAATGGGGTATTCTCTTCGCATTCGAATAGTTCTGCATTCGTTCTGCACCTCGCTCGATTTTGCCTTCGACGGTGTAAGGTAACTCCCATCCTTGGTTAGTATTTCTCCTTGATATTGAGCGGGTTAACATGTGCTGTCTCAAGGAGATATTGGAGAAATATCGAGGGACACATAGCCCTCCAGGCTTGGGGAGGTTCCTGTGAAGGGGAAAGGTTTGTTCGTCGGCTCTTTAGGGGACCCATTCGGGAACAATGAGTCATCCATTCCTCTGGAGGTCCAAAGTGCGGCTTCCTATGTCCCTTTTTCTATTATTGATAAGATCGAAGCCGAATACCACTTTTATCCTTATGGGGTTCTGGTCCCTTTTTATAACGAAAGGATTTGTTTCCCTAGAAAATACGAATCATGGTTTATTCAAGGATGTCCCAATTTAGTCTTCGCTTCCCCCTTCATCCTTTCGTTCTTGAAGTCATGGGCTCTTTGGGGCTATCCCTCTGTTATCTAACGCCTAATTCCATTTTCTCATTGATCGGCTTCATTATGCTTTGCCTGTTGTTCGAAATGGTGCCAACCTTGTCGCTCTTCCACTTCTTATTCCAAGTGAAGCTCACCACTTCACATGTGTGGTATAATATCACTGCTAGGAGGAGTATAAATCTCATCCTCGGTGTTCCCTGTGAAGTCCGCAATTGGAAGAATCATTTCATTTTCGTCACCTTCCCCAATAAGTGTCATTCCTCACTTGTTGAAGTTATTTCAACACCTCGGAATCATCGGGACTGAACCTTTCTGAGGCTAATTGAGGTCGGTAACTTTTTACTTGTAGGGATCGTCTAACCCTTGCAATACTAATAACACACACTAGAGGGGGGGGGGGGTGAATAGTGTAATGGCAATAAAATTGTCCAAATAAAATTTAACTTGCAAATGCGGAATTATAAATGCAAGAGGAATTAAATGGCACAATCAATTCAAACGCAAACACAAAGATATACCCTGGTTCCCCAAACTTGGGTACATCCAACCACACCAATATCCACTATATTCCCACACAGAGAAGTGAATACAAATCCCACAAAGAGATACCCCACAAAGAGGATTTATGCCCTACACAAGGACCCAACCAATCCTACACGAGGATCACGACTCCCACAAAGAGAATCACTAACTCCCACTCAGAGAATTAGGGTTAGCCCTACACTAGGACACTCCAACTCCCACAAAGAGAGTTACTCCCATAGAGAGAGTTCCTAGTCCCATAAAGAGACACTCTAGTCCCACAAAGAGACAATCTCCCATAAGGAGAAAATCCTAATCCCACAAAGAGAAATAGGAAAACTGTTTACACCTTGTAAAGTAAATACTCTTACCTATGCCTTGAGATGCTTACTCATGAATGAATGCAAGGCATGGAAGAGGATCTCCAAGTGTTGGAATATGCTTGAGAGCACTTGGATGATTTCCCTTGAGCTGGACTTCAATGCATGAAGAAAGATGAATGCTCAATTAGAGGGAAATGAGGGAGCTTGAGAGTGGCTTATTGATCTCTTGAGATTTTCTATAGAATCAAGAGTTTATCAAATGTTGTCAAGAGTTCTCAAGAAAGGCAGCACACCCATATATATAGGAAACCTATATCAAGCCCAGAAACCCAAAGAAACAGCCAGAAAATCAAATCAGCAACGGCTAGAAACTGGGTGAAAATGATAGGAACAGTCGACTGATGATCAAAAGACAATCGACTGATCAACGGCTAGAAAATATCCAACGGCTATAATCTGAGCCAGGACAGTCGACTTAAGAAGACAATACAGTCGACTGACAAACAGGACAGGCGCCTGTAATTCCTTCAGCAGACGGCTGCTGCAGGGGATGGATCGAAACAGAGAGCTTCACTCTTTCTCCAATTCTTCGCACAGGCGACTGATGTTAATAATACAGTCGACTGTCGAATAGTCAGGCGACTGTATATTCTTCATCAGTCGACTGCTGTAAAGTATGGAGAGAAGACAGAGAGATGCAGAGAATGCACTTACGCTAGACATGTGACTGTTGACCAAATCTCAGGCGACTGTAAATAAACAGGCGACTGGGAACTGATTGACAGACAACTGTGCGTAAAGCTCAAGTTTGAGTCAATAGAAATGTTGACTTGAGCAGTGCAAATCAGGCGACCGTAGAAGGATCTACAGGCGACTGGAAATCACCCAGTCGACTGTGTTTCCCTCATCAGACGACTGACCGAAAGAGTGAACCTATTTGGTTGGATTCTATGATACTCCTAAGGTTCACTAAGATGGTTAAATGCATGAGCATGAATGAGTAAACCATCTAGCAAGGCATTACATCAACCCTAGACACAAAAAGAGAGAGAAAGCAATAAAGTAAATTACATGGATTACAATTGCTTTCAAAAGAGTCTAAGTCTTCAATCTTGATGCCTTGATTTCTCTCCATCATCTCCAAGCTTTGGCACTCCTTGAGTCCAAACTTTGGCTCTTCTTCACATGATGTCCATCCTTACACCAAGTGATTAGTCTCCAAGAAAGATATCCTTGAGATAAACTGAGAGACTAAAATATGAGATTCATTAGCAACAACATAATGTTGTGATCATCATCAAAATAAGATTGGTATGAAACACCAATACTCAACAATACTGGCTTTATCAGCTAAGGAGAGGTTGATCCGAGTCTTACTGGATGACCAACTATTGAAGAGTGTTTTGTGGGCACCGGGTAAGGCCGGTCTTTTGATCTCGTTCCCACCTTTGCTCACTCTAATCACCCTTCTTCTTACAAAGATGGCTGGGCAGGATTTCGACAAGCCTCTGGGTATGACTAAGCATATCCACCTCAGCTTTAAGAAAATCAAGGTAGCATGTTCGGTCGCCTGGTGACGTCCCCTAGATTATATGCAGTGAGATCGGGGATACCAGATTTAAATATTTGTAACCACAAGCGCACGGTATTGTAGTGTGGCTTGGGGGTCGAACTCAGGGAGGCGTGTGTTGTGCTTGTTGTCAAGAAGGAACCGGATCACCCGATGGGTGAGTTAGCCCGATCAATCGGTAGGTTGTCAAAAAATAAAAATACGAAGGATGTAAGATATAAAAGGGAATCCAGAAATTTGGTTTCCACCCTATCATGTGCCCTCTCTGTTACGATCGACGGATAGAGATACGATTAGATTTTAGGGTTTAGTGGTGAGACGTTGCCTCTAAGAGTGATACTTAGCGTCCCATAGGCCCGATATTCCGGTCGATGCCCAGGATGATACGCTAGGTCTACCCGGGTTCGTTCGGTGGGCATTCCCATGTCCATTAACATCGACCGACTCCGGGAGAACTAAGCTCGCAACGATTGCTCCAAACATTTCATCCTGCCATTCCCATGCCCTAGGATTCAATGTCTACGCTAGGGGTGTGAGCTGTGGCTAGGGGATCAAACGCCAGTTTTATTTCCCCTTGGCCCGATGGTCAGAGGTGGTCTTTCTCCCGCCAATGACAATAAAATACCCCGCGTAACCATCTAAATTCATAATCCTATCGAAACCCTAATCCTATGGTAGTTCTAGGGAGAACCCACGAAGGGGCTTCTACCAAAATCCCAGATTGGAAAACTACTCACAATTCATGGCGAAAATAGCATCACAACAAAATTCAACCATTGAAATCAAAATCAGACAATAGAACTATGAAGCTAGTAATGGTATTAATGCAATATTAAAGTTCTAGAACAATCAGAAAACTTACAAGATAAAATAAATTCCGAGCCGTCACAAATCCCAAAAAGACAGAAAATACAATGGGGATCGCGTCTAGGAAAACCTAGGTCACTATATATAGAAAATGCGGCCACCTGATCGGTTGATACATGAACCGATCGGGTGAGCTACTAGTCGTTTTGGCCTTCAGTGATTCAGATACATCAACCGGTCGGTTGAAGCGACCGGTTGAGTCTTCGGGTCGTTATTGGTAAATCTCGGCTACATATTAACTGATCGGGTGAGATGTCACCCGATCAGTTGGAATTCAGCTCCAAACACAGAGAGCACTGACTGATTCACCTGATCGCTGAACCGATCGGTTGGCTGCTTCTCTTCGGCTGCTTCTGTCTGGGTCGGATACGCGTGCACCAACCGATCGGTTGGCTGTGTCCAACCGATCGGTTGATGGCTGATACATGGATTTCTTCGCCGTTTGGCCCTCGGGATCGTGTGTGACACGTCCCGTTGCTCTTGGGACTCAAGATATCTTCTTTATATGTCCCCAATGCTGGCATTCTCCTGCATTGGCACAAAAACACAAAGAAGTGAAAGAAAACTAAAAATCATGAGGGAATGGATACAAAACACCGGAAAACAACGGAAAATCATGAAGAAGACGTGCGTGAATATATAAAATATAAACGCACATCAAAATCCCCCATGCTGAACCCTTCCTCGTCCTCGAGGAAGACGAGTGAGAGTAGGAGCTCGGAGGGAAAAATAGAAAGGAAGAAACAGAAAGAGAGAGATCAAAGTCCTAGATCGCCCGTCAAAGCCAACAAAATCAAACACGCCACATTAAGCAGGCAAGCGATAAAACACATAACTAAACCAAGGAAAATGAGTCCATACAAGCACAGTGATGCGAAGTGAGTGTGGTCGTGAGCTAGTAGACGTTGTCACTATCTAAATTGTGCAATAAAGCTCCATATACACATACCCAAGGAATGACCCAAATATCGATTCAATTCGAATAAGCGGTGAATAATATCTCAAGCATGCATGAGAATAGAATAAGAATTGAGGCGTATCATGTGTCGGGGACTCGACTACTAGGAACTAGAAGATCACCGCACTATAGCCTAGATAATTGGTAGAAAATTTCTATGCCAAGTGTATTCGAAAACGAGGGGGTTGAGAAGGTGTGGAGTAGAACACTCGGTGCAAATTCTCGCCTTCCCTTTATTCACGGTGGATGGAAATGGTATTCACAACGGGAATTTTTTTGGGCTTTGGGTATTTGTATTTTTTTTTGGATTTTTGGCTATACATTTTTTTCTTTTCTTTTTTTTGGATTTTTCTTCTCTCTTTTTTCTTTTTGGGCTTTTGGATTTTTGGCTATACACTTGTGTACTCTCCCAAGTGGGAGAACGGTACACGACGGGGGTATTTGCACCAAGTAAAACAAAAAAGAAGTCGAATTCTAAACACTTGGGCAAAAGAAAATTTTTCTCGCAAATCAGAGCATAAGCTAAATGGGTTATCCTAGTCCTACTGGTAGAGTCCCGACACATGTGAATTGAAGCGTACTATATATGTATACTAGTCTATAACCCGTGCCCAAGGGCACGGTTCATTTAGAATGTCTCCCCTCAAAAATCATGGATTCCCTAATTTTCAACGAATAACAACAATTAAAGCATAATAATTATTATGTCCACTTCAAAATCTTATTGCCCACAAATTTAGTTCTTAGAGAATTCAGTTCCCCTCAAAAATTTAAAATTTTTAGGTCCCCCTCAAAATTTAGTCCTCCCAGAAAATTTTGTAACTCTCATTGTTTATTTAGTACCACACAAATATTTTAGCCCCCAATATTTAGTTCCCCCTAAAAATTTTAGACAAATTTAGTTCCTCTTACCCACATTGTTAAGACAAATTTTTTATGATGAAGATAATAATTAATTGTGTTACTAACTCTACGTATGGACTCGAAGAACACTGTCTGTACATTATTATGTTTGCAGCTGAGACTTCCCCCCAAAAAAATTGTTTCAATTCAAATTCAAAGTTGCTACCAACTATCATCTTTGGGCGGCTGAGACTCCCACCACCAAACGTTTTGTTTCAAACTTCAAATTCATTCCCCCAACCAAATGTTTTCCCCCCCAAAATTGCCATTGCCACATAGGATAACTTGCCACATAGGATAAAGTGCCACATGGGACAAAATTCAAACTATGCTCTCTTTTATAGAATAGACTAATCATACCCCGTGCCCTAAGGGCACGGTTCATTTAAAATATTCACCACTCAAAATTTTGTATCCTCTAACTTTAAATGAACATCAATAATGAAAACGCAATGATTTTTCGTTAGTTCCCTTTAAAATTTTAGTTTTATCAAAAATTTAGTGTCCCCAGAGAATTTAGTTACACCAAAAATTTAGTTTCCTCAACCGGTGCTCAATGCTAATTGCCTAAACTTCTATCAAATTGCCCTCCATCTATGGGTTCTACCTGACTACCTGAGTGCTCTGAACATCCTGACCACTCAGTTCATGGTTTTTTACAATGGGGAAATGCTTTTGCATAGAAAAGTTGGGGTCACAAACATTCGCATCTTGTCTCAATTTATACCGACTGTATTCGTTTTACATCACGCCTTCGACTATGAAGGCCTGACACATCAAAAAATATGAATATACTTAATGGTACAATTAGAGAGGAGCTCTCAAGGTACATAAAAAAACAAATTCCAACTCACAGTAATAGAAGTATAGAAGAAGGCCAGTCGAAGTATAAAGAGTACAAACTAAATTCAAACCCAACAACCCAAAATCACAGAAGTAACACTGTAGCCAGTATAACAATCGCCACCATGTATGTAGTCCAAGATCTGTAAGGCCTCACCTAGACACCTCATTAGACAAACTAAAGGGAGATCACATGCTCACAGGCCTACCCAAGTCAACATGCTCTTGATCTTCCATGTCAACAACATCAATGCTAGAATCAGGAGCTCCTCCATCAAGTCTCTGTTTCAGAATTATGTGGCCTGAAAAATCTCTGTCCTACATAGATGAACGATATCAGATCTTTCCTTTCGTATGATTCCAAAATCAAGTTTTATCATGTCAGATTGATAATAACACTCAATCATGGCAGTACAGTTAGAATCTGATACAAATAATTAGAAAGGACAATGATAAGAAATGAGACAATGAGTAAACTTTAAAGGAACCAAGTGGGGTTCTTCCTGCAAGGCTACAACTAATAATCAGTCATCCTGCCACTATAATATTACACACTATTGTCGCTAAGCCTCTATTTTTCATACCAAGTCCCCGCATCCCAAAGGAGGGCTATCGGATATGTATCTTAATTCTTGAAGTAGTTCATTATAGCAATTGAGAATGCAAAAATTCCTTCCAATTTTTTTAAATATATGACGGAAATAAAACAAATGTTTGCTCTGTACATTTCTTCTCCCTTCAATAAGATTCAACTCGATCAGTGCATTAATTCTTCCTCGCATCGCCTGCTTTGCTTATGGCAGTGTGAGGTTAACTTGATGAACTCGGCTTCTTTTAGGAGTAAGAAAGTCTGTAAAAGATGAAGACATACACTACTGGTTATTAGGTTTGTGACAAAAGCAGTTTTTATTGGGAATAAAGTATCATCATTCTGCAAATTGCTCAAACATAACTTATCCGTAACTTCTAATTTTAGCAAATTGCTCCATTTCAACAAAATCAATATACAAACATGCACATTAAGCATGGGGGTTCTTGACAATCAGTGAGCATGCTTCAATGGCGAGAAGTTTAAGCATAGAATGCTCTCACATATATAACTATTATTTACAAATTAATACTATAATTCACCTACCACACATGTTTGTGCTTGTTGCTGCATGACAATGTGAAGCTGATTGTGAAGAACACTGTAATTTTTGGTGGCTTGACCCAACATGAAGAGTTTGTTCATTGGAACAAATTTGCATTTGTGAATCATATAGTTTGAAACTCGCTGCATTAATCAAACAAAGATATATTTAACATTTATGAATTATGAATTCTGTAATATTTTCATTTCTCTTTAATGAAGCATGCCGACCATATCACACCTATTTAATGAATAGTATTTAACTTAACAAACTTATATATGGTTAATTTGCAACATTTAATAGGCAACTTGTAAAGAACAGACCAAAAAAATGAAGACCACAAAACTAAGGATAACATGTTCTCTCAACAAACAATTAAACCGGTTTAAGGCTATATAACCATCATATTGGGAACACCAAAGATGAGATCCATCTCTAGATAAGCTGAAAATTAAACACCAGGAATCATGTGATTATTAGCGTAAGCTATGGCCCTAACCCGCATTAATTTATGAGCAATCTCTGTTCTAATTACCATGCTATTTTTTACATTGGATAAATGTCAATCTTGCACTCCACAGTTTCTTTGTAGACAAAAAATTTCATCTAAATGATTCTCCAATAGAACCATCATTTTGATCTGCTTTATTCCTCCAGCAAGGCAATTCTTTCCAGCTCATATGCAAAATCCTGAGGAGTTTTGAGGAATTTCTTATCTTCCATCTTACGTGCGATTCTTGTGACTCTGGTTTAAGTTGAATTATAGGGAGTAGATTTACATGAGAGATATCTAGATGAAGTGTTTAATCTATGGATACTCCTACCTTGCCAAATTGTTTAAATTTACAATTTATATTTCCTTGTAAAGCTAACATGCATACATCTTCAAAAGCCTTAAATAATTTAATTTTGTGATAGCCCTATTTTAAATTTGTCTTTCAAATTGATTTCATGACATTTGGATGATGTTTCTCATGCTGATCACCTAGAATATTACATGTGTTAATTGTTATTTCCCCTTGAATCCCACACCCCTCTTTTTTTTGGAACAAAGGCCATAGCCAGGACATGAACCTAGGATTTCTCACAAAATTATGCCCCACTTCTTTACCACCTGAGCTAGGCAGTGGCTTCTTTCTACTTGTGGTGTCCATGCCTTTGGAGTATCATTGTTGTGTATTATTCTACAGTTAATCTAACCATCATGCAGCTTTATAGTCTTACCTCATTGTGGCATGCAGGTTGTTTGGTGAAGTAGTAGCTTCTTGTATCTTGTGGGGATCCTTATTTCCTGTGAGCTCGAAATAGTGTATGCAAAGGTACTTTTTATATTTCAACATTGTCTGCTTTAGGACTACACACTCATACATGTAGACATAAAGCACATAAATAATATCAAAGATATGACTACACACTCATACTTGTAGACACACTCATACCTTTAGGATGCATCACGACATGCATAGGCAGAGGGCCAAAAAATCTCAAAAGGAACAGAAAGAACTCATTGTAGATAAACCCCGTATAAATTGAGAACATTGGCATCAACAGACTCTTCGTAACTGGGATCCCTCTTCCTCATGAGACAGCCTCCAATGTAAATGCATAGTTTACATGCAAAAAAATTACTTTCATCTTGATTGCCAACAGAGAAATCAAAAGTCTTACATCTTCATTCAACAATCTGTACTTTCATTGTTGAATGTGATGCATGTAGAATGAGAGCAAATGATTCAATTGATTGTGTTTCTCCTATTTTTAGCAGAACACATTAATAGTGTGGAAGGTGCGTGGTCAACGCGGTCAAAGGGGGGACGCGCGGGACCCCCGAGTTGTCGTGGCTGTCGCTTGAGACGGAGATGACCGGTGGGGTCGACCAACGACGCGTTCGCTCGAGCGGAAAGGCGCGGCTCCGTTCTTTGGCGGGCCGAGGGGTAGCCTCGGCGAGATGACAACCTCCGGGATCGGTTGAAGGCAGAGTCGCTCGCTGCGGGGCGCGCGGATCCTTGTGTCGGCTCGGCGAGGGGTAGCCTCGGTAGAGCGACGTCCTTGTGGTGGAGGAGACGAACGAGCTCGGGGACGAGGGCGCTCGGCTCCGGTTGGAAGGACGATAAGGGGTAGCCTAGGCGTCGCTGGATCTCCTGGACCTGAATAGACGAGAGAGCTCGTCAGGGGGGGGGTCGGACCTTGGTTCCGACCAATTTCCCTCCGATGCCTAAGTCAGAACGGATCTGTGTAAAGGCTTGGTGGGAGTGAGTATGGCTCGCGGAGAGACCGATACCCGATCCCCAGGCCAAGTTATGGAGGAGAAATATTGAGGTGGAAGAAGGAGTAATAGTGATAGTATACGATACCACGGTCGTAGATCGCAATGATCCGGCCCCTTTCAAATGACGCCCGCCCCCTCCTCATATAGACGAATCATGCTCATAATGTGCCTTGACGTGACATCATGGCCGCCATTCATGGGGTCGTGCAAATGGGGAAGTGTTGACCCCCTCTAATTGCGCCCACTTGATGACGCCATGAAGGTGGAGTCATGGCCATGAGTGATTGCCATAATTGGCGGGCCATGAAGGCTGGAGTAATGGGCATTGCGGTTGCCATAATTGGCGGGCCATAATGGCGGGGGAGTGATGGCCATTAAGTCTGGCCATGAAGTCGAGCCTTGATGGCTGGATGTCCATTTAAGTCGGACCGTCATTGGCAAGTTATGGCCATGAAGATGGTTGCCATGTCTTACGAGCCATGATGGCTAAAACGATGGCCGTTAAGTTGGGCCATCATTTCATCCACTATGAAAGTGGGTAATCTTTTTGGGCCTTCGTATTGAGGGGAGAAGTGCGCCCCGCCCGTAGGATCCTTGGGCCGGGGCCCCAAGGCCGTAGTAGACTCGGCCCGTTCAGGCCCTGTCAAAATAGCCCGATCAATTGCCCCCATCTTCTGAGCTCTACCATTGTTAAGGTGGAGGTCGGGAGATGTAGTATAAGGGGAGAGAAGATGCTCCCTTTGTAAAATCAGTCCGGCTTGCTGAGCCGACTAGTGACAATAAGTTGCTGCGATTTGTTCGGTGGCGAGGTGAGTTGCCCCTCGGCTTACGGCCGACGAAGGAGATTCGTTCGGTGGAGAGGGGAGTTGCCCCTCGGCTTACGGCCGACGAAGGAGATCCGCTCGATGGCGAGGTGAGTTGCCCCTCGGCTTACGGCCGGCGAAGGAGATTCGTTCGGTGGCGAGGGGAGTTGCCCCTCGGCTTACGGCCGACGAAGGAGATCCGCTCGGTGGTGAGGTGAGTTGCCCCTCGGCTTACAGCCGGCGAAGGAGATCCGCTCGGTGGCGAGGGGAGTTGCCCCTCGCCTTACGGCCGACGAAGGAGATCCGCTCGGTGGCGAGGGGAGTTGCCCCTCGGCTTACGGTCGGCGAAGGAGATCCGATCGATGGCGAGGGGAGTTTCCCCTCGGCTTACGTCCGGTGAAGGAGTGATCTGCCTGCTGGGGGGTTGCCCCAGCCCTTTGACCGATCTGTTCGTTCGGTTGCGAAGGGAGTTGCCCCTCGACTTATGGCTGACGAAAAGGGTGAAGACCTTGTGAAGCCTTTCGAAGATTCCATGGTGGCGCTCTACCATTGCTTCGTCCAGATCGGTGGATGCAGGAGTTGTTCGGCAAGCGGGGACCCAGCAGCACGGTCGGAGGAGCGATCTGGGTGCTTGAACTTGGACGGGGGTGCTTCGGCCAGATCGGCTTGGCCAGGATGAGGATGACTTTGAGACAAGGTGGCTCGGAGGCTTGGAAGGGTGGTCCGACTCGTCTGGCCGGACCGGTCGGCCTCCTCTGGGGTCGGCCTCGGTCTCGGCCTGAACTGGTCGGCCTCGATCGGAGGAGCTGCTTGGTTGCTCGAACTCAGACGGTGGTGCTTCGGCCAGACGGCTCAGCCACGGTCGGAGGAGCGGTCTGGATGCTCGAACTCGAACGGTGGTGCTTCGGCCAGATCAGCTCGGCCATGGTCAGAGGAGCGGTCTGGATGCTCGACTGGTTCAACAGGTCCGTCGCAGTGGGGATAACTTTGTAAGCTCGACAAAGTGGCTTGGCGTTGAGACTCCGATACTTGGCAAGGTGGTCGGACTCGTCTGGTCGGCCTCCTCCTGGGTTGTTTAAACTGGTGTGGTCGGCCTCCTCTTGGATGGGTCGGCCTCATCTAGACACAGCTCCAGTTCCATTTCCAACTTCAGCTCCAGCTTTTGTCTGGATCGTATCTCCAGCTCCAGCTCCCGCTCTAGCTCCGGCTCCAGCTTTTGTCTGGATCCTAGCTCCTACTCCAGCTCCGGCTCCGGCTCCGGCTCCAGCTCCGGCTCCAGCTCTAGCTTTTAACCTGTAGATCAGGCTTTTTCAGCGGTTAGATAATGAGATCGAGTTTGATCTCTCATGTCCAAGCCGTCGGGCGATCGAAGACGGGAGATCGAACTTGTAGTCGAGCCATCGTCGAACCACAGTTGAAGAGAGAGGGGGTTGGCCGAGCCTTCCACTGCGAGAGCCGAACGAGCCATCTCCGATCAAGGGAGGGTCGATCGAGATCTACCATGCTGGGTTTGAAGATATCTGAGATGGGGTATCCCTCGAACTAAGCTTACCGAGGGGGGCGCTGGGGGCATCAATCGGAGACTCAAATCGAGACCCAAGGTGGATTGGATGCTCATGTGCCCCGAAGAGCTCGAATGTTCTTAGCCAGTACCCTCCTCCAGAACTGACAAAGCTCATCCGGTAACTTGGACCAAGCTTGGGAGGGACCTGGAAACTTGACTCAGATGCGGGGGGCTCCGGTTTGGTGTGGACAAGTCATGAAAGGGGTGATCGAGCTCCGAGACGAGGCATCGAGCCATTGGAGAAGGAGTCGTCTCCTCAAAAAGGACGGTCGGTCAAATATAGTTGCATTGATTATGATCTCGGACCACTGACTGAGGCAGAAGAGCTCAGAGCTCTGCGACGGGGCTCTCCCGCAGAAAGGTTGTTCTCGCTGGATTTGAATCGTCTCCGGACCTCAGCTGGGAGGAACTCGGACCATCGATCGCCATCTCGAATGCCCGACTGGTTGAGTAACGACCCGAGTGAAGCTTGACTGGTTGAGTAACGACCCGAGTGAAGCTCGACTGGTTGAGCTCCTGCCATTCATTAGAGTTCATCGATCCGGGTAAGCTCAGGTGATCGAATCACGATTCGAGACATTTCTTATCTGGTCGAATGTTTGGATCATTGTCCGAGCCCTCGGTCGTAGTCTCTTCACAAGGTGATTGGGTGACGGCGGAGCAACCACGAGCGTGGCAATCGGCACGGGCGGAAATCGACTTGATGTTTGGAGAAGAGTCAATGGCCCTGGGCCTTTGAATGATAAGAACTTCCTTAAACGATCAGATCGAGAAATCGTGGTTGGTGGAAGGATCTGCTCGTCGGAGGGGCAGGTGTAGCTCGGTTGGGGTCACGGTAGCTCGGCAGCTCAGCATTAAGAGGTCGGCAGCTCGGCGTCGCTTGGGTCGGCAGCTCGGCGTCGCTCAGGTTGGCAGCTCAGCAAAGGGTGGTCTTCGGTGGTTGATGGTCCGAGCTGGCAAACTCAGGCGTCGATTTGACGAACTCGATCATCAGTCTTGGGCGGGTTACCGAGCTCGATGAGTTATGATCTGGGTCGACGAGCCCCACCATTCTTGATCTGTGCCTATGAACTCGAAGGCGAGTCTGGACATTTCGATCGTCCTCCACCATGAAAACGAGTCGTTGTCGATCCGGAGTCAGGTCGAAGGTGGCGTCGTAGATCTTAAGGAGGATTGGTGACGCCGTCGCCGATTCAGTGGATGGTCGGACGAAAAGGGACAACGATGTTGAAGCCCCTCCCACTGATTTAGACGATGCTACTCGAGGATGGCGACAAAATCGAGCAATATAAATGTCGGACGACTTTAGCTAGCCGATTCAACTTGTATTTGACTAATTCCAGAAGAAAAGTCCTCAAGCTCCATTGTCAGACACTTTGTGCACTCCCCCTACGTCTTCTGCAATGCCTGCCCGAGTTTCGAGTTAATGCTTGGATCGGACATCGCAGTCCCCCTGTTGAAGTGGAAGATCTGGCCGGCTAGCTCCTTAGAGTGGAAGAAACCGACGGCGCGTGCTCCAGAGAGGGAGACCATGTCATTGACGATGGAGCCCTTGTCGACGAACTTCCATATGATCTCGGGAACGGACATATTGGGCAAGGGGTGGCCGGTGTTGACGGCGTATTCGATGGGGTGAGAGAGTCCTTGCAGATGAGCTCGACCTTGTTTGAAGGGACCGTCGAGCACGAGGAGGAGGTCGCGGGCGGCGACGGAGAGAATGTCGAAGCAGGGGTGGAAACCCATCAAAATCTCAACCTGTCACCAACGGAGTTTGTTCAACGCTCGAAGGGAGGGAGTTTAGCAGGGAAGCTCGGCCTCAGAGACATTGATCGGCCTCACTCAGATTACGTTGGTTCGGTTAATGGGAAGAAATTCAAGCTCGCCACGGGACTGAATGCCACCAACCTCGCCGCCCTGGCCCATTTGTTGATGAAAATGTCCGGAGCATCGGCGTGTCTCCAGCGCAGTTGATGTTGGGACGCCAACCTTGGTTCTACGCAGAGGACAATCACGAGCTTGCCCAGCCCGCTTGAGCCTGAAGGAAGGTTCGAGGGAGGCTCGATTGTTTCGATGGTGCTCAATAGCCAAGGTCCACCTCAGGATAACAGGGTGGGCCAGAGGCTTTAGGTCAAGCTTCGACGAGGCTCAATTTCTGGAATTGAACCGGCTATGTCTTCCTCAAGATGACAGAGTGCATCTCTGAATGGGGCCTCAATACTGGGGTGAGTTTAATTCCTTCGCCTTTATGAGATTCGGGCCACCACCTCTGCATGCATTCGTGATATCGTCATGGCATCCAACAAGAGTTGAAGCACTCTTATGGGCGTCTTTATGGAGAGAGATGGATCTGCTGATGCAAGTACTGATTTCATTCCCCTTGCGCTTTGATTGATTGATCATGCTTGACGGATCGGCATCTTCGACATCCTTGGTGGGGCGACGAGGGGCGGATTCATTCCTTCGGCGTCTCGGTTGGTGAGCGGAGCGCAGCTTGTTACATCGGATTCGGGCGGTGCGAGGTTGGAGGAGGTTCAGGAGCCCTCGATCCTGAGGCAAACAGGGCCGCCAGCTCGAGATCCGAGGGTTCTCGATCCGATGGTGTCATAGCCTTTGAGGATCTTGGGGGAGAGAAGGTGATCGCCATAGTCTGGAACACTTCAATGCCATGATCACAGCTATTGAGGTTTTTGTCCCGAATTCGACGAGCCCTTTGGTCAGTCCTTTTGTCCAAGAGCTTTGACCTAAGATTTCAGCTCCGTAGAAGGCTACATAGTATGGTGATGCGGGAAGGGAGTCCATAATGTAAAAAGAACTCAGATCTCACTTCCTTCAATCTCCTCAGACGGGAAACCGAACAGAGAGATTTTTACTAAAGGAACGAGTCATTGCCGATGTGGTTCATTCGTGGATGTTGATTCGTTCCCACAGACGGCGCCAAATGTTTCTGCTATTTTTAGCAGAACACATTAATAGTGTGGAAGGTGCGTGGTCAACGCGGTCAAAGGGGGGATGCGCGGGACCCCCGAGTTGTCGTGGCTGTCGCTTGAGACAGAGATGACAGGTGGGGTCGACCGACGGCGCGTTCGCTCGAGCGAAAAGGCGCGGCTCCGTTCTTTGGCGGGCCGAGGGGTAGCCTCGGCGAGATGACAACCTCCGGGATCGGTTGAAGGCAGAGTTGCTCGTTGCGGGGCGCGCGGATCATTGCGTCGGCTCGGCGAGGGGTAGCCTCGGCAGAGCGACGTCCTCGTGGTGGAGGAGACGAACGAGCTCGGGGACGAGGGCGCTCGGCTCCAGTTGGAAGGACGCTAAGGGGTAGCCTAGGCGTCGCTGGATCTCCTGGACCTGAATAGACGAGAGAGCTCGTCAGGGGGGTCGGACCTTGGTTCCGACCAATTCCCCTCCGATGCCTAAGTCAGAACGGATCTGTGTAAAGGCTTGGTGGGAGCGAGTATGGCTCGCGGAGAGACCGATACCCGATCCCCGGGCCAAGTTATGGAGGAGAAATATTGAGGTGGAAGAAGGAGTAATAGTGATAGTATACGATACCACGGTCGTAGATCGCAAAGATCCGGCCCCTTTCAAATGACGCCCACCCCCTCCTCATATAGACGAATCATGCTCATAATGTGCCTTGACGTGACATCATGGCCGCCATTCATGGGGTCGTGCAAATGGGGAAGTGTTGACCCCCTCTAATTGCGCCCACTTGATGACGCCATGAAGGTGGAGTCATGGCCATGAGTGATTGCCATAATTGGCAGGCCATGAAGGCTGGAGTAATGGGCATTGCGGTTGCCATAATTGGCGGGCCATAATGGCAGGGGAGTGATGGCCATTAAGTCTGGCCATGAAGTCGAGCCTTGATGGCTGGATGGCCATTTAAGTCGGACCGTCATTGGCAAGTTATGGCCATGAAGATGGTTGCTATGTCTTACGAGCCATGATGGCTAAAACGATGGCCGTTAAGTTGGGCCATCATTTCATCCACTATGAAAGTGGGTAATCTTTTTGGGCCTTCGTATTGAGGGGAGAAGTGCGGCCCGCCCGTAGGATCCTTGGGCCGGGGCCCCAAGGCCGTAGTAGACCCGGCCCGTTCAGGCCCGGTCAAAATAGCCCGATCAGATTGAATGAGAGAAATTGTACAGAAAAATCAAAAGCTTACAATCTTTACGGTTGATCATAAAAATACAAACAATCAAAGACTGATGATCATAAAAATACAAACAACTTAAAAAAATACAAACCCTCAAGATGTAAGTTCGGTTGATTGCTGATTAATAATCTATACAGAGAAATCAATTGCTCTCATTCAGCAATTGATTTTGTACAGAGAAGTCAAAAGGCTTACATCTTTTCTACTTGGAAATCCGATTAGTTTCTTAAAGATAAAGAATTTTATAAATATAACCTGGTAATATCTGCATTTTTCTAGCCATATCTAAAAATAGCAAACTGGATAATGCACATCTGGAAATAATAACTGTAGAATAGCTACATATAAATATCAGTTTCCTTCATTACTTATTTTTTTCCCATATACATTTTTAGTGAGGATTATATTTTGTTTTTATCCCTTTTCCTTATAGTAGTTGGTTAGTTAATTATGTATAGCCGAGTTCACAATATTCATCTAGTGTTTGTTATTTCATTATCTAAAAGGAACCTAGTAGCAGCTGATTTTTGAAACATTGCAATGACTAATTATGCAACAGTGTAGCTTAAACATGTTGGGAGTAATAGAAATTTCTTTTTCTTCATAATTTTGTTGGTGTGTGTGAATAATTTAAGAATGCAGATCAAACTTTCAGATTAAGCCCAAAGAAGGAGACTCTAGTTGTCTTTAGGTTATAGCTGAACGTTCAGAACTTTCTACCTAAAAGATGCAGATGTTTTCTTTCCTCTAAAATCAGAGGATTATCATTAAGTGGAAATGCATAAAAACCTGCATGATTTTCAAGTTTTGGACTAAAATGTTGGAAATCTAATTGTGACAGATTGGTGGCTTGGAGCTTATATTAGTAGCATGGAAAAAGATATGGGGTGCTGATTTTCCATAACGAAAGCATTTTACATTTTCTGGCCAGATTATACCTTTTTTAATTTTCACAAATTTTGGTATTACATGTGTATCTAACATGCTCTGTGTTATATTGACATGTTGAACTGTCAATATATTTTAGGTGGCAACAATATTTGTTTCATCTTCTATAACCCATAAATGCCTTTTAATCATTTTGCTTGGAAAATGACCTGGTTAAGCCATTATTAAAACATATGCAAAGGAGTGATCTTTATCATTAATAAGTTGCAATATTGTTTCCTCTAATTCTGGTAATAAACAATGAGTCATATTGAGTGTGTCAATTATAGGTCAAGATCTTGGACCTCTATGGTAATTTTTTAGACTTTTTCTCTGCCCAGATCCTTTTATATCCATCTTTCACTTGCATTTAGTTGAAGTTGGGCTGTTGAATATGAGAATATTCATTTCCATATAATCATGGTTTAATCATGGTTTCTACCAAAAAAATTATTGTTTGAAGGTTATATGATTTGCATGAGTACAATATCTCTGAGGAAATACTACTAAAAGGATGATCTTTACCTACAATATCTCTGAGGAATTAAGATTATGGGTTGAAGGTTTTTTTACTGTTGGCAGTTTCTCAAAAAAGGATGGAGGTTGTTCTTTATATGAAAGAGATTAATGGATGTGGTAAAAATATGCCAGGATATGGATGTGGTAAAAATATGCTGACATTTTTAAATACATGTTTGGATATACAAATATTTTTCAGTGCACTTGCGTTTCAAGCATAGACATGGTATCTGTGTTAGCTAATAGCAATATCATTGCCTTTTTTATAATTTTTAACGTACTCTTATCAAAGAATATCAAAATTGTGGGTATGATCTTAATATTTTCTTTTTATGTTTTTCTTATAATCAAAAGCCAATGATTTTTATGAACTTACAAACATTTTAATCAATTTGTTGAGCAGGCTCTGTTAAGATTGGGAGGAATCAAATGCAGATGATTGATGAACGGGTTTCAAGTCTGAAAAAAATATAAACTTAAACGTTATATGATAGAATAGTCATGACCCGTGACCAAAGGTCATGGGGCACTCAAATATTCTGCCAAAATATTTCAACCAATTCAAAATCTGTCCAAAAAAAATTGCAGCCTCTGCAAAATCACCCCAAAAAAATTTGTACTCATTTCAAAACATTCCCACCAACAAAAATTTTTTAATCACATTCAAAATTTTAGATCCCCTAATTTTTTAAACGAACAACAATAAGTTTCTACTCAAACCACTCAATAGATCCAATCTAAAATGTATAAACTACAATTAAATGGACATATGATTTGTTTAAAGGTATACATTGCATTGTCCTTAAAGAAGACCCCATATTCTAGGACTTTTGACCAACTTAATGGAGAACATACTCTAGAATATGTCCCAAGGGCAAAATCTACCACATTGGATAAACTTCAGTCTTGGATACTGTGCTACAAATCATAATCCCAATATAAGAAAACCTATAGAAAAACTTCCGTCACAATAAAATGAAATTTCCCGGTTAACTTCTGTGTATGCACAAAGTATCAGTGTTTATATTTTCTTCCCTTAAAATGAACCATTATAAGCATGCAAAACCAGCAATCACTATTGTATTTGAATCTAAGGAATGGGAAGTGCAAAAAATCTTTTTATTAATTCGAGGGGAAAGTTAAAGCCAAATACATAGAACTGCATGTATTTCATTGGCCTATGTGAACATTTATCCACTTGAACCTCATGAATGAATGAAAGAGTACATTTCTTAGCAGCATTACTTTGCCAATCTTTTAAGTGGATTGCAGGAAACAAATAGAGGCTCATTATTTTACAAAGAAAAAGTAAAAGACTGAATATATGCACATCAGTTTACTTTGCCAATCTTTTTAGTGAATTCATGAATTTTAACCAATTGCGATATAACATAATCAACCAACTGGTTCATGAAATTCAACCTTGGAACATAGCTTTTGCCAACTTTTAGAAAGAACAAAATATCACAACTCATGAAATTCAATCTGTTTATTGTTCATGAATTCAACCTTAGAACAATATATAGCTGAACGTTCGTGAAACATAGCTGCCAACTTTCAGAAATATAGCCGAACAATAAACATATTGAAACTATATCATGGAAATATAACTGAACCAACTGCGATATTTTGTTCTTTCTGAAATTCAACCCTGGAACATAGATGTGACATAGTTGTGACAGTTGGTTGATTATGTTCCAAGGTTTGAATCTGTTTATTGTTCATGAAATTCAATCTGTTTATTGTTCAGCTATGTTTCATGAAAGTTGGCAGCTATGTTTCATGAATGTTCAGCTATATTTCATGAACATAGCTGCCAACTTTCAGAAAGAACAAAATTTCTGAAATTCAACATTGCAAATCCTAATATAATGGATAAATAAATAGAAATTCGCAGGCAAGGTGACTCCTATGCAATTCAACCAACTGCGATATAACATGATTATGATGAAAAACAAAAGTAACAGCCTACGACTGAGATATCAAATGATAACCTGACTAAGGTATAGGCCTCATTGAATTAGGATATCATTAGCATCAGTAAATTAAACAAAGCGGATTAAAGATTACCCAAAGCATTAAAAATCTCCAAAGCAAATGCTTTTGGGATCAAAAGTAGCGTGAAGTATAGATTTGTTATGCTTTTAAAGGGTCTTATTCTATTCAATGTCCATCTATATATACATATCTGATACTTGATGTTATTACTGAATTCTTCCATTACATATCCTAAAATTAATACTGAATCACATAAGTAAGAAGTGACCGCATGTATTGGACAAAATGATTCTGAAAGTGTAGAAATGAATTTTTGCGTCCAGATTATGAATTTTGTGGTAAAATGAAACAAAGATTATTGCATCCAGATTTTTGCATTAAGAATTTTCAAACAAAGATTATCATGATTATTGCATTTTGATCATTGCATCCCGATAAATTTGATTCAAAAACAAATGATTATGAATTGCATTTTGCTTATGAATTTATAATCTGGATTCAAAATGCAACTTCAAAAGATTAAGAATTTTGATTTTGAAGTGTTTGATTATGAATATGGATTATGAATTATCAATTGGATTTTACGAATTTTAAATACAACTTCATAATTGTTTGATTATGAAGTTTATGAATTTTGATAATCTGGATTCATAATCAAAATCCAACTTCATAATCAAACATTTTCATTATCTGGATTCAAAATCAAAATGCAAAAATTATCAGGATTCAAAAACAAAGATTATGAATTTTGAATTTTGATGCAATCTAGATTAAAATGAAACAAAGATTATTGCCTTTGAGCATTTCAAAAACAGAATGTATTCACACAAAAAAGAACGTATCAAATCAATAAAAGAACTTACCTTTGAGCATTTTTACAAACAGTTGGTGTGCATTCCTTTAAGCATGGACCTTTGAGCATTCCTCCATGAGGCATCACCTTCCTGCCAAAAACAACAAAAAAAACAAATCAGTCAAGATGAGTTAAATTAATGGGGGAGAGAGATCTGCTGAGATGGCCGGCAGTTTAGGTCTCAGAGCGGCCGGTAGTTTGGGTCTCAGGGACCTTGAAAAGGAAGTGGGATTTGTCCAAAAAGGAAATGGGCTTCGTCCAGAAACACCCATTGGTCTTCAAAGTCTCAGGCGGGTCCGATTCTCGTTCCCCCATCGCTGTCAAGCTCAGCAATAAGGCCCTTAGGATATCGACCGAAGAGGATGATGCTAAAGAGTTGATGGAGCCCATTTTGGTGTGGAATTTGAGGAAGCTGCTGATGATGTCGATGGATTGTCGAATTCCACTGGAGAAGATTGAGCTCATTGAGAACGAATTGGGTTTGTCAAATAATTTCAAGAATTGGCTTTGCTTGGAGAGCTGGGAATCTGTTTGGGGGGATCGAGCGGGATGAAGCTGTTGGTGACCCGAATGTTTTGTTTTCAATCTTTTGTTTTCCCCCCAAATTTTGTTTTCCCGCAAAACAATATTTTGAGTTTTTGAATTTTGAAGCTGTTGGTTAACCTTTGAGTTTTCAAAGTACAAATTTTTTGAATTTTGGGGTTTCCAACAAAATTCCCCCTAACATACAAAAACTTGTCCTAGTCATCAATTTCTCTTATCCAATTTCTCTTATCCAATTTCTCTTATCCAAAAACCCATGATAATATCCATCATTTGTATACCTCAAATACAATTCAAACCATTATCCAATTTCTCTTATCCAATAACCCATGATAACATCCCTGTTTTATAATATCTATTATACATTTGACAACGTTTTTTGAATTCTAGGGCTGACTAGGACAAGATAAAGACTGGCTGAGAATTGAACTTGGTAAATCAATGGTTGAGATTGGATTTTGTGAAAAATTTTGGGGGGAAAATGCCTTGGTAACATAAACTTTGAAATTAGAAGTGCCTTGGGAAAGTGTGTAGAAATTAAATTAGGGGCAAAAGTGCATTGAGAAAGATTGTGGAGAATAAATTTGGTAGGAAAAGTGCCTTGAAAACCTAAACTTTGAAATTAAAAGTGCATTGAAAAAGATTGTGGGGAATCATAATGCATTAAATTAAACAAAATAAAAAATTTAGCGTAAAACAATTTAGTAGAACAATTAATTAGCGTAAAAATACCCTGATGTTTGTTGTTCCGGCGCCGGCGCTAAATTTTTTTATGCTAATTTGTTGTCCCGTGTCGAATGCGCGGGGGCCAAATTTGTTGTTCAACGTCGAATTTTTCGTTCTGCGCCGAAGGCGCCTACGCTGAATTTGTTGTTCCGCACCGAAGGTGCCCGTGCTGCTTAATATTTTTACGCTAATTTATTGTTCTGTTAAATTTTGGCTGTGAAAGTAATTTTTGGGGAACAAAGATTTCGCAGGGGAAATAACATGCGCCCGTGCTGCGCTAAATTTTTTTGCAAATATTTTTTGTACTACGCCTAAGGCGCAGGCGCCAGATTTGTTGTTCCACGCCGAATTTGTTGTTCCACGCTAAAAACGCCTGCGCCGAAGGTGCCTGTGCTGCTAAATATTTTTACGCTAATATATTGTTCTGTTAAATTTTGGCTGTGTAACTAATTTTTCGGGTAACAAAAATTTCACGGGGGAAATGTTAAATGAACCGTGCCCGCGTGCACCGGTTATGACTAGTCTATTATACATTTGACAACGATTTTTGAATTCTAGGACTGACTAGGATAAGATAAAGAGTGGTCAGGATTTAATCTTGGAAATCAATGGATGAGATGAGTAGTTGTAAAACTTTTGGGGGGACAACTTTGAGTTTTGAGAGAGAAAAATAGGTGGGGTTAGCTGGAAAGAGAGAGTGTCAATATATGGGTTTCGTTGTGTTGGGTCAAAATGACAGAATTAGTTCTCTTCTCAAAACTGCCATTATCTCAACCCCCCACGCACAACACCCAACGAAACTCCTCGGCTCCCCCCAAAACTGCCATTATCTCAACCCCCAATGCACAACACCCAATGCAAAGAACTCATCGGCTCCCCCAACACACGATGCCTCCCCTTTCTACAAAAAACTCCGCGTAAGAACTCCTTGCATGCCTTAAGAAGCTCAGATCCTTCATTCTCCCGATTAATGTTCTTCGAAGTATAAAAGAAGTTTCTAAGGTCTTTTTCTGTAAATGTTAGCTGACCAGGCTTTACTCCTTTCGCCGCCTCGAGGGTCTTCATAATAGTACCCACACTGTCCACACTCTTCGCGAGAGAAAGAATATGTTCACGGTCCGTCGAAGATGTATTACGGTATGCAGGAAGGTGCCGGACTTTCTCGCTATCCAACAGTTTGTGATTATGAACATTACTGAAATGGAACACCATCCATTTAGACACTCATCTCCTCCTGCGAAGAACTCCTGGGTATCGCCAGCAAGTTCGTCAGCCTCGAGAACAACCGCCGTTCTTCAATCTCATCGCAAGTTATTCAATCTCATCCGACGTTCTTCAATCTCATCGCAAGTTCTTGGCCGGAGCAGATGACCCATCTCCTCGAACAATTGAATGACGCACTCAACATTATTGTCTTCAAGGTACAAAATTTGATGACTTTATCTGCTTGATGAAATTATTACAGGGGAGTTTGATGACTTTATTACAGGGGAGTTTTATGAGAAAAATTAAGGGGATGATTGTTGAAGTTTATGTTTGGGTGACAGGTTGAAGCATAGAGGGCCAGACTGGAGCAGATTGCATCAGTATGGAGACTGTTTCCTCGCTCACCAGTGACTGGCCATCATCGATCCTGCCTCCGGCGATCAGCCTCTCTACAACGAGGACAAAAGCAACGTTGTGACGGTACATAAAGCGATTGACATGCTCCCTAACTTTGCCGAATAGCCTAGCTATGAGCCTGATATTTGGCCGATGGTAATTTTGATTCATGATTAGGGGGGACAATGAAGGCTTGCATATAATTCATTAATGGTGATTCGGATATGTTATTTTTGTTATTGGTAGGATGCTTACGTCTGACAATAGCCTAACTCATTTTTAAAGAGTGTGACCCCCCCATGCTCCACAAAAGAATTGGAATTTATTCAGATTGATTGTAACTCCCCCCTTGATGTTGTAACTGATGGATTGGAAACTCTCAAGATTTATTATAGTTAGGCTTCTATTGAATTTATTCGGAGTGAGTTATTCTTGAAAAAGGAATTGTTTATAAAGGAATTCCTTTGTCAATGATTTGTTGCATATTTTTGAGAAGTGGCTGGTTAATTCATAATCTGTGTCTTTATTTTTAAAGAAATTCAATGCATGTATGTGTAGTGTGTAAATGTTTGGTTTTTGTTATTGTTTTTTTGTCTGAAAATTTCTTGCTGCTTCTAATAAGTCTGCTGGTATATTCAGCATGAAGGTTTATTTTCTAGAAAATTTCTGACAAAATTAATCTTTCAATTGAACATTTATTAATAACACTTGAAACTTTTGGAATCATTCCTTGCGCCGAGGGCATTTATGCATCAGTTTTTGGTCTGATGGAGTACAATTTTCCATAATTATATAACTGATATTTCGTCAAAATCTGCTTAACTTTAAACAAATATTTTGCCATGGAAACTATCATGCCTATTCATAAAGGCAAACTATCATGTCTGGCAGACAAAATAAATTGCATTACAATTGTGCCATGGAAGCATGGTCAGTTTTTGACAGATTTGTAGCTCCATATTTGCTACAAACAGGACAGATTTTTGAGGAGTTTATCTTATCCAGATTATAATCTGATTCAAGTTTGATTTATATCATACCACTAGTATTCGCATTCAGCATTTGTTCATGTTTTTATTTTTCATTTTTTAAAGGAGAAATCACTTTTAAGGTTAAGCACTTTCAAAATTACCTCTAGAATCCGGTTTGATTTGGAGACATGATAGTTTGCCTGGATAAGCACTTTCATTCATTCATAATTTCATGTTTGATTTGGAGACTGCAGCGTGCTGCTTGATTTTGCCAGAGCTATTCTTCTATTTCTGTTTCCTAAAGAAGGGCAATGTGCAGAATTAGACGCTTCTGAAGATGAACTGATATGGACGTTTTTTCCCATGTAGCTTCATCTCTGACATGTAAATCGAATCAATACCCCCCCAATTTGTAATTTCTTTTTTTGGTCTAAGTTGGGTACTTATGGGTAGGCGAACTGCCGGATTGTGCTTAAAAATAATTGTGGTGCCGGCGATCCTTTGTGTATACATGAAAGATTGATTTGTGGAAAGCAATAAGATGTGATCTGTTATTAACATGTAAAGCACATTCATCACTTCAGCAGGAATTCAAAAAAAGTTATCTTTATAAAACTATTTGCGAGTATCAATTTCTTTTGCAATGTGTGATTGTTGTTTCTGCAAATTGAATGGTTCATGTGTTAAGTAACACAGATCATTTTAGGTTGTTGTTAGAATTTAAACCTGATTCTTATGAAATATATCATTTTAGTTGCATTAAGATTCATGGAAATTCATTGCATGATTTAAACGAATAGATTTAAAATAATTGAAGTATCTATTATACCCAGTTCTCTCCCATACACATCTCAGAATGGAGGGATCTAATCTAATTCAAAATAATAGCAAATGAGAAAACTTTCACTTAATTTAAATTATTTAAGGGTGTTATAATGGAGGTTACCTACTGTATTAGAAACTATTAATTTTCATCAGGTACTGTTATTTGGCTTGGAGTGATTGAATGGGAGTTTTATAATATTTTGAACTACATCATAAAAAGGATACATAGTTGGTTTCTTTTCATGGATATGAGGACGTGTTGAATTTTGGGAGTTGCAGTAAAGTTATTGGCATAAATTAAGGATATTTGTCATATAAATTGAATTCCGTAATGGGTCCAATTCTGATGGATCGTTTACTATTGTTTCTGAGCAAGGATTGTGCTCCTTGAAGTAGACTACAACACTATTAATGTTATCAGATTTTTAAAATTTACCACCATTTCAAACACGTAACCCACCGTTCTATTAGTAATTGACACTATCCACCCAATCCCTACACTGCCCTTCACAGTAGCTCTGATATCATAAAATGTAGGTTAACTTAGAACTCTGTATCAAATATACATATGCATGTGTATGCATGTACACGTGTCATTTCTGTCCGCAAGTATGAGCATACTGTACGAGTCTATTTGCACGAGCAAGGATTGTGTATCTGTGTTAAACTTAACGCGCCGAAGGTGCCCGCTAAATTATTTTACGCTAATTTGTTGTTCTGCGTCGAAGGCGCCCGTGTCGAATGTGTTGTTTCGCACTGAGTACGATCGCACGTTGTTCTGTGCCAACAAACGGTGCTTGCGCAATTATTTTACGCTAATTTGTTGTTGTTTTAAATTTTGGCCGTATAAATAATTTTTTGTGGAACAAAAATTTCGCGGGGGAAAAGCTTAATTGAATCGTGCCCATGGGCACGGGTTATGACTAGTAGATATATATGTATGTATGTATATGTATATGTATATCATGCATAGAGAAGCAGACAGTAGAGGAAAAATACAGCATATTCGAAATCGAAGCATAATAGTCTAGGGGTCAACCAAGGACATGTATATAAATCAGAATCACAATATAGAAGCACACAAAACAGTTAGTTACGACAAACGACTCACATAAAAGCAAACTGAACCCACGAAGCATGAAATGCAATAGGACTCGGCTTCCTAGGGTTAGTGAATGTGATTATCATAGCTAAGCTAAGTGTGTATGTGGTTCCGTGGCAATTCATCATGTGGGGTCATCTCTAGGAGAGGAAGAATAAAAAGATAATAAGAAAAAGAAAATACGATGAAAATGACTCAAAAATGAGGAAAAAGACACAACTGATGCACAAAGTGCGACTCCGCCAAGCTGAAACTTGTATTGCCCTCAATGCAATAGTAGTAGATATGGGAGGGCAAAGAAAATGGGGGGAAGTACGGACCGACACAAAAAAACGTGAAAAACGTGAAAAACACATCCAAAGAACACAAACACACAAATAAAAGATATAAAAACACATCCAAAGAACACAATAAACAAACACACGACAAAGAAATCACACGATAATATGCACAAAAATCGATTTCCCCCAAGCTGATCGTGACAATGCAGCAATATGATATGATCATGGTGATGCAGAAATAATGTGCTAGAGGGAGGTCAATCTGAGCTGTTGTCGAAAGAATGGTAGGGAGATGGTGAGGAGGGTTGGGAATAGTGGACGAAAGAATCTTGTGAGGACGAAGGAGAGGGTGTGTCGACATGAGAAGGAGGGGCAACTGGCTGGATCACTGGTGGGTCGAAATTTATTGGTGGATCGTGGTGGATAATGATGGCACCGGGTGAACCGACGCACGGGTGCCAATCGGGAGGTTCCAAGGGTGGAAAATGTACTAGTGGGGAATACCAAGGATCCGGATAGAACTCCCATGGTAGATGAGAAATGCAAACGTTCAGATTGTTCTTCTGAAGAAGGATTAATGCGAAGGAAAGAAGGGGAAAAAGGGCAGTGTAGGTTGTGTCTGCGTGATGAGGACGTTGGCTCTTTTCCTTTCTCAGACATGATAATGATGTAGATGAAAAACAATTAAGTGGGGGATTGTGTCCACAGTTATGGTAAAGAAAATGTAGAAAGTGGACAAAAAATCAAAATACTGCACACAAATGGGGAAATATAAAACTTGGAAAGAGGTTACCCAGTAGTGATGCCAATCCAAGCTAGATACTCCACATTTGATCCCCTTTTGTACAATATAGTGACTTGGGAAGCCGCCGCATACAGATCCAACAAGATCAGAAATTTCGAAATTGGGGGTTAGGGTTAGGATTTGGATGATTTGTGGTTGAATGTGGTTGATGGGAGGTTTTTGATGGTGGGGAAGTACGGGAATAGTTGAGAGTGTGATTTTAGGGGTGTATGGAGTGATGGAGGGGATTGATTTGGAGGAAGGAGAAAGGAAACGTGCGAACGGAAATTTGGGATTCGGCTGAATGAGGTCGGGTGAGGGAAAGTATGTATAAAGGGGTAGGCGAACCGATCGGGTGAGGGTTCACCCGATCGGATGGGTAGATTTCGAAAATTCCTTGTTGGTTAACAGTTACAGGTGAACCGATCGGGTGAGATTTCACCCGATCGGTTGATCGCTTCCTAATTTCCCGAGAGTACTGTCGATTTCACCCGGTCTGCCACCCGGTCACAGCTTCAGCTCAACCCGATCGGTTCGCTGATGTACTGATACATGGCCATCTTCAGACACGGCTCATCTGATTGGTTGATGCGTCACCCGATCGGTTGAGGGAAATTTCCTACACATATACAAAAATCAACTAAGTTTCTCGATAAAAATTCCCATAGCAGTATTTATTCCCTAAAAATTGGTAGACTAATTCTAAATAGAGAAACGATATAAGTTTAGAACATGGGTTGCCTCCCATGAAGCGCTTGGTTATAGTCGGTAGCTCGACTCCTCATATCGTGATCAATTCGGATCTGGAGGATTTGTAGATGAGCCATCGGTCATTGAGATTCCGACCGGAGAGATTGCAGGTTTGCTGATCGCATAATGTTTAAACACTGCCCATTGACCTTGAACCGCTCATCTCTTCCCATTATCTCAATTGCTCCGTGCGGGAAGACCTTGGTGACTCGGTATGGTCCCGACCACCTAGACTTGAGCTTTCCGGGAAAGAGTCTAAGTCTCGAATTGAATAGGAGAACTAAGTCTCCTTCCTTGAATTCTTTCTCAAAATGTGTTTGTCTTGATACCGCTTCAAGTTCTCTTTGTAGATCCAAGCATTTTCGTAAGCGTTGAGATGGATCTCGTCAAGGTCACTCAGTTGTAGCTGTCGGTGGTTTCCTGTGTCCTTGGCATCAAAATTCAGATTCTTGATGGCCCAAAACGCCTTGTGCTCCAATTCCACAGGTAGATGACATGCCTTCCCGTAGACAAGTCGGTAAGGGGTTGTGCCGATCGGAGTCTTGAATGCAGTCCTGTAGGCCCAGAGCGCGTCTGAAAGTTTCGATGACCAATCCTTCCTAGAGTTAGCCACAGTCTTCTCCAATATGCTCTTTATCTCTCTGTTCGAAACTTCCACCTGGCCGCTAGTCTGTGGGTGATAGGCACGCCCAATTTGGTGCTGCACTCCATACTTCTTCATAAGAGCTTCGAATTTCTTCTCTATGATGTGGCTCCCTCCGTCACTGATTAAGACTCGAGGCATGACGAATCTCGGGAAAATATTGTTTTTAAAGAATCTGGCCACCCCCAGGAATTATTAGTGGGGCTAGCTATCGCTTCTACCCATTTGGACATATAATCTACGGCCACCAAGATGTACTGATTTCCTGAGGACGAGGGAAACGGCCCCATGAAGTCAACTCCCCAAACATCGAAGGTCTCGACTTCCAAAATGTAATGCTGAGGTATTTCGTTCCTTTTGGAGATGTTTCTTGTCCTTTGGCATTTGTTGCAAGCCTGGACATAAGCGTATGTAACCTTGAAAAGCGTCGGCCAGTAGAATCCACTCTGGAGTATCTTCGCTGTGATTATGTAGGCACTCACATGGCCTCCACACTGTTGATCATGGCAATGGGAAATTATGGAGGTTGCTTCTGTTTCGGGAATGCACCTTCGTATCACCCCAATCGTTGCATGTCTTGTACAAATAAGGGTCGTCCCAATAAAATTTCCGGACCTAGTGAAAGAATTTCTTTTTCTGCTGATAGCTCACATTGTGGGGGACGATGGCGCATGTTAGATAGTTGGCAATGTCGGCATACCATGTAGTCCAGACAGAAGAGATAGAGAAAAGATGCTCGTCAGGAAGCGATTCGTCAATAGGAGTAGCATCCGGATTGAGAGTAGGCATCCTGGACAAGTGGTCGGCAACAACATTCTCCGCCCCTTTCTTATCTTTGATCTCCAAGTTGAATTCCTGGAGGAGGAGAATCCACCTTATGAGGTGCGGCTTGGCCTCCTTCTTGCTCAAAAGGTATTTGAGGGTAACCTGATCAGTGTGCACGATTACCTTGGCACCCACAAGATACGGCCGGAACTTGTCCATGGCATGGATGACGGCTAGCAATTCCTTCTCTGTGGTCGTATAATTTCTTTGGACTTCGTTGAGGGTCTTGCTCGTATAGTATATAACGTGCAGATTTTTTTCCTTCCTCTGTCCCAAGACGGCCCCAACCGCATAGTCACTAGCATTGCACATTAATTCTAAAGGTAGACTCCAGTCGGGCGGCTGAATCACAGGTGCGGAAATGATGGCTTGCTTCAAAAGGAAGAAAGCTTCCATACACTCGTCATCGAAGACGAAAGGCATATCCTTCACGAGGAGTTGAGTCAAGGGCCTAGAAATTTTAGAGAAGTCCTTTATGAACCTGCGGTAGAATCCCACGTGCCCTAAGAAACCATGGACTCTCCGAAGGTTAAGTGGAGGAGTAAGCTTTTCGATCACATCCACCTTTGCCTTGTCCACCTCAATCCCTCTTGAAGAAATAACGTGCCCCAACACAACTCCTTCCTGGACCATAAAGTGGCATTTTCCCAGTTCAGAACTAGTCCTTTATCTTAACACCTCTCCAGGACTTTAGTCAGGTTGCGGAGACACGAGTTGAACTCCATTCCATAGACAGAGAAATCGCCCATGAAGACCTCCATTATATCATGGGAGTAATCGGAGAAGATTACGGACATCAATCTCTGAAATGTAGCTGGGGCGTTGCAAAGCCCAAACGGCATTCTCCTGTAAGCATATGTCCCAAATGGACAAGTAAAAGTTGTCTTCTCCTGGTCATCATTATGGATGGGAATTTGTAGAAAGCCAGAGTATCCATCCATGAAGCAGAAGTAGTTGTGCTTGGCCAGTCTTTCGAGCATCTGATCAATAAAGGGGAGAGGATAGTGATCTTTCCTTGTGGCCTTATTCAACTTCCGGTAATCGATGCACATCTGATAACCGGTGACGGTCCTCGTGGGAATGAGCACGTTTTTCTCATTAGATAGACCGTCATTCCCCCCTTCTTGGGCACAACGTGCACCGGGCTAACCCATCGACTGTCAGAAATAGGGTATATGATCCCGGCTTGTGGGAGTCTAACAATCTCCTTCTTGACCACTTCCATCATGATGGGGTTCAATCTTCGTTGTGGCTCGATGGAAGAAGCCTGCTCATCTTCAAGCAATATCCTATGTGAGTAAAGTTCCAAGCTCACCCCCTTCAAGTCCTCAATCGTATACCCGAATACATTATTGAACCTTTTCAAAACATCAAGTAGTTTAGTCATTTGGTTTTCGGGTAGCGAGGAGTTCACGATGACCGGATGCATTGAATTCTCCCCCAAGTATTCATACTTCAATCCCGGAGGTAACTCCTTCATCTTGAATTCATGTGGTCCCGACACATATTTCTCAAGCTGAGCATCCTCCAATGAAAGGACTTCTTCATGGGTCTCCTGGATGCTAGCATCTGGAACTTCACTTTCAGCCATGGTTTCGCACGACGAAGCCTCGCAAGGTAGTGAGGGGATTACGGAGGAAGGCTCTGGGTCTTTCTCAGGTACGTGATAATCATCCGGGAAGAAAGCTTCAACACGAAAATAGGTCTCAAAAGTTGATAGTTCTCCACCACTACTTTCAGCTTCCTCATGGTCACAAGATCCCGGGTGCTCTGTTGGGGTCTGCAGGGATAAGATAGTTTCCTGCTCAACATACTCGACAAACTCTGCCTCATGCTCCTCTAGACAAACCTCCCCATAGATGTATAACTCTTCCCTACTAAATTGTGTACTGGGCATGTCAATAAGCATCGCTTCATCGGAAGGGCAGAAAATTGTCGTGTCGGGATGCTGCTGAACATCATGATTCCTCTTTTGATTTTCTACAGCACCTGATAGAAAGGAAAGGACGTTCGAAGCGCTTAAAGATTCTGTCAGACTCTGGGCTAAATAGCTGATGTAGTGTACATGTTGTTGAATATTGGACTCCCTGGATTTGGTTTTGATGATGAGCAAACATAAATAATCCATGAACTAACAATTTGTGAGCGCAGTATTGGAGATCGTCGCCAAATTCACGAGAACATTCAAAGCGACATCTCAACACTTCCCAAAGCTCATACTCTTGCCTAAAGCTTCGTTGAAGCTCTTGCGCCGTTTTGGAAGTTATGAAGAATGAATCGAAGGTCTCGAAGACCGTTTAATAAGGTTTAATTTATAGTCTTTTAGCTTCGATATATAGAATGTTAAGGCTTGAGTATATCTTACCATTCTAACTTCATAACGCTCATATCGTAGCTCTAGGATCTTAGTTCAAGTTCATTCTAACTTCCTCGAAGCGTCGCGCTTCGATTCGGACTTGATTGTGCATATTAGTTGGTACAAGAAGGAGTACTGACCGACTAGATGGTGATCTAGTCGGTCAGCAACTCTTCTTGGACCGACTAGTTTGATTCCTTAATTTCTTGGACTTTACTGTTTACAGTTAGTCGGTCTACGTTGACTCACCGACCGACTAGTTTGTGAACTAGTCGGTCAGTGATGCTTCTTTGACCGACTAGTTGTGACTTACTGTTCACTCTAAATTTCTCCTGAGCTACTGTTTATCGTTAGTCGGTCTAAGAACGTTTGGTGACCGACTAGTTGACAATCTAGTCGGTCAACTTTTGTTCTTGGACCGACTAAGTCATATTGCATTCAGACTATTTCACTTTGCCTCTTAGTCGGTCTACGTTCTTTGACTGACCGACTAGTTGTGAAACTAGTCGGTCAGACAGTCTTCTTGGACCGACTAGTTTTCTAGGTCTGAAATTCTCTTTCTTCTCAGTTCCTCTCTTAGTCGGTCCATGCTGTTTGCCTGACCGACTAGTTGATGAACTAGTCGGTCAGTGATTGTTCTTTGACCGACTAATTCTCCCAGATTTCTATCCGTTGGAGAATGACCTAAGTTGTTTTTATGGGACCCTATAAATACGAACCTAGGTCATTTCTATCTAGGTTAGAGCTTCTATTCAGAGATTCATTGAGATCAAAAGAGATAGCCTTTCTCACTCAAATCAAAAGCTCTCTTCCTCACAAGAAACCCAGTCTCTCTCTCATTCTAGATCTAGAATCCATCTAGAGAGAAGCTTGTTCTTGGTGAGCTCTTCAAGCTATAGCTTGATCCAAGTCTCCAAATCATTCCTAGGCACCTATTGCTGGTCATTTCCTTGGTGCTAGGTCTTGGTGACTTCATCTTCCTCAAATCCTTCATTTCACCTATTGGGTAAGAAAAACTCAAGGTATAGGATTTTGTGGTAAGTTTGCTTATTTCAATATAACTCATTTATATTGCTTGTTGATTCTCTCGGTTGTGAGAGAAGGTTGTGATCCCGGGTTGTGGGATTCACTTGTGCTTTTGCTTGTATGATTTGATCTTGTGAAGGTTTCTCACAAGATATTCATAGTGGAAATCTTGAGTTAGGGTTTCTAACTCAAGTATCCGGAGGGGATCCGGGTGGTTGGGACGTAGGATCACCGGGAACAAGTCGGGGAGACTTGGGTGGATCCGAACCCATTAACATCATTTGTTTGCATTGTTAATTTTGTTGTTGTCATTCAATTTAAGCTTCCGCAAATTGATTTGGTAGTTGTTTGCAATTTAATTTGGAATTATACTCCTTATTATTTTAAAGTACTATTCACCCCCCCTCTAGTACTTGTGCAGTAGCTTGTAGGGCATTACATTTGGTATCAGAGCCAGATACTTAGCTATGTCTGCCAACGACAACAAGACCGTGCCTCCACCTTCCAACTATGACACCTTCAGGAACCGTGAAGGAGCGTCATCGGTGATGGAAGGACATTCCTCTACGAGGCCTCCATTCTTCAACGGTACCAACTATGGGTATTGGAAATGCCGGATGGAAACCTTCCTCCGGAGTGCATCCTTATGGAGGACTACAATGAAGGAATACATCGAACCCAAAGAAGAAGACTTTGAGAAATGGACTACCGCGGAGGTCGCCGCGGAGGTAAGCAATGCCAAGGCAATGAACGCCCTGCAATGCGCATTGGAGCCCGAGGATTTCAATAAGATATGCACATGTAAGAGTGCATATCAAATTTGGAACTCCCTCCTCATACTTCATGAAGGGACGAGTAGGGTAAGAGACTCTAAACTCGTAGTCGTAAACAAAGATTACGAAATGTTTCATATGCAACAGGGCGAGAAGATGAAAGAATATTACGCTCGCTTTGTTGACATAATAAACGAGTTAGAGGCCCTCGGCAAGTCCTACACTCAAAAGGAGAAGTGCTCAAAGCTTATTGAAGGACTTCCCTCTTCTTGGGAAAAACGTACCTTCGCCATCGAGGAAGGTAATGACATGAACAAATATACCGTAGTTCAACTAATGGGTACTTTGATGTCATACGAGGTACGCAAAGATAGCAAGGTGAAGTTACAAGAAAAGATGAAGTCCTATTTGAACCTAGATGCGCCTAAGAAAAAGGCGATTGCATTCAAGGCGGCTTCATCCACCTCTACCGATGATGAGTACTCGGAAGAAGAAATGGACATGGAATCCATTGCACTCATGGCAAAGAAGTTCAATCGCTTCTTCCGAAAGGGTAACTTCAAACAAAAATCTAAATTTACTTCTACTAACGCCTCTCCACCTTTGTGCTTTAAATGCAATAAGCCAGGACACATCAAAGCGGATTGTCCTCAAAACAAGCAAAAGGAGAAGTGGAAGGCGCCGAAGTTCGACAAGTCAAAGAAGTACAAAAAGGGGTACAAAAAGGGACTTGTCGGAGCAACATTCACCGACTCCGAGGATTCCTCAAGCGGAGAGTCGGACGATGAGAAAGTGGAGCAAGCGCACATGTGCTTCATGGCAAGAGAGGAGCATGATCAAGGATCTTCCTCTTCCGATGATAGCGACGACGAAGGCGATGAGGTAACTATGGATGAACTTAGAAATGCTAACTCTCAATTATGGTCAAAATACACTAAATTAGTAAATAGATATACTAAGGTAAAAGATGACCTAGCTAGCATTCAAACCTCGCCTAAGACTATCATCACCAACAACGACACCGTTGTTGAAGAGTTAAGAAATGAGATTGTTAATCTCAAATCTAAACTCGAACATGTTAGCATAGATGATCCGGAAGAACATAGGATAGCGGATTTAACTTCTCAAAACTCGACTTTGAGTATTGAGAACGAGAATCTTAAATCTCGTGTTTATGTGCTCACATCGCAAGTATCTACTTTAGATACTTCTATGCGTTCTCTCAAAGAGAAATATGAGAACACATTAGGCCGAATCACTAGATTCAATAAAGGTAAGGACCATTTGGATAAAATCCTAAGTGACCTACTTCCGGCCAATCACCACATTGGTTTGGGGTATACGATGGGATGTCCATCCAAAGCGGCCACTACTTTTGTTAGGCCAACTTCCGGTGACTCTACGAGTGGTAGCAAACACTCTATTGGTAGTTCATCTACCAATGGTGCTTCCACCTCGTCCCACGCCCTCTTTTGGAAAGAAACCCACTATGGGTGGACCTCCAAAGAAGGGTCATGCTTATATGTACACAAATACCATGCCACGTAGGAACACACGTCCTACTCCACCATCACACACATATGATGATTTTTATGCAACACATTCTCGGGCACGTGCACACCATGTGAGACACCCTCACGCACGTGTTCCCACACATGCATATGTTCACCCACCGCATCATATGAATAATTCTCGTCGTGCACCATTCCATCATGTTCCTTATGCCTATCCACAACATGCATCACGTAGAAATCAACGTAGCATGCATGCACCCAATAGGATGAGGGCTCCCAAAATCTTCACTATTTGGAGCCCGAAGGACACAAGCATGAATGAAAAACAAGTATATATGAATGCTTATTTTTCGAATGTTGTGCATAGTAGGAATAATGTGGGGAAGTCAAAGTCCAATTGGACTTGGCTTCCAAAGGTCTAACCTTTGAGGACCCAATGACCTTGGGTACCATGATATGAAAGTTTCTATCTTTAGGTACTCAAGGGAAAGAAAAAGAAAAGGAGCAACAAATTCAAATTTGGCTCCAAAGGGAATTGGATACTCGATAGCGGGTGTTCAAAACACATGACGGGTGACGCTCAATTGCTCTCCGGAGTGGTTCCCATTGCAAATGGAAATCGCGTCGTATTTGGAGGCAATGAGAGCGGAACAATCGTCGGTGTTGGTAAAGTGGGTAACCCTTCTAAACCCTTAATTAGTGATGTTTATCTAGTTGATGGTTTAAATCATAATCTTATTTCAATAAGTCAACTTTGTGACAAAGGTTACAAAGTTAGCTTTGCGAAAGGATTATGTCATATTTCAAATGATAATAATAAATTATTATTTTCCGGCACACGCCATAAAGATATTTATATTTTGGATCTTCCCAAGTCATATGAACAATGTCTCGTTGCCAACACAAGTGAACAACACTTATGGCATCGACGCTTTGGACATGTGAACTTTGGAACACTTTATAAGCTTTCGAAATTAAATTCCATTAAAGGTTTTCCGAAGCTCGTTTTTGAAAAGAAAAGTTTTTGCGATTCTTGTCAACGTGGCAAGCTTCCTAAATCTTCATTTAAACCTAAGAAAAGCATTTCTACGAAACGGCCACTAGAGCTATTACATCTAGATTTATTTGGGCCAACTAGAGTTGCTTCCTTAGGAAATGCAAGATATGGACTAGTCATCGTTGATGATTGTTCAAGATTTACATGGGTATTTTTCTTATGTAATAAAAATGAAGCTTTTGAAAACTTCACAATATTTGTGAAGAAAGTACAAAATCTCATCGGAACCACCATTGTCACTATTCGTAGTGATCATGGGGGTGAATTTGAGAATGAGTCTTTCTCAAATTTTTGTGATGATCTTGGAATTACTCACACGTTTTCTTTCCCTCGCGCACCTCCTCAAAATGGTGTTGTTGAGAGGAAGAATAGAACGCTTGTGGAGTGTGCTCGCACTATGCTCGAAGATAGTCAACTTGGTTATCAATTTTGGGCGGAAGCGGTACACACCGCTTGTTATGTGTTTAATAGAATACTTTTGAGGCCCGGCACCAAACAAACTTGCTATGAATTGTTGTTTGGTAGATTGCCTCAAGTTAAACATTTTCGTGTTTTCGGCGCAAAATGTTTTATTAAAAACACATATGATAATTTGGACAAGTTTGATCCGAGATCGGATGAGGGGATATTTGTTGGGTATTCCTCACGTAGCAAAGCCTACCGGATATACAACAAAAGATCCTCTACGATCGAGGAATCACTTCATGTCTCTTTTAATGAGAATTTTACTACTTCTAGAATTTCAAATGATAATGATTCTATGGATGTTTTATGTGATTCGTTTGAAAATTCTAAGTCTATTGATTCAATTGATTCTATTGAGACTAACCCGACTAATGAAGTTGTTGAGAATGTGCCTAGTGATCAAGGTATTCCCAAGCGGCTTCATACCGTCCGCGACCATCCCCATGAGCAAGTCATTGGCAATATTCATGATAGTGTCAAGACGAGATCGCAAGTCCACCACTTCGCCAATATTGCCTTTGTCTCATCAATAGAGCCAAAGAATATAGTTGAAGCGTGCGAAGATAGTGCTTGGATCCTTGCCATGGAGGAGGAACTCATTCAATTCGAGAGGAATGAGGTATGGGAGCTTGTTCCTTTGCCATCGAAGAACCACACCGTCATAGGGACAAAGTGGATCTTCAAGAACAAATCCGACGAAAATCAAGTCGTCATCCGGAACAAAGCTCGGTTAGTTGCTCAAGGCTATCGCCAAGAGGAAGGTATCGATTTCGAAGAATCCTTCGCTCCAGTAGCTAGATTAGAATCGATTAGACTTTTATTGTCTTATGCATGCCATAAAAACTTTAAGTTATTTCAAATGGATGTTAAAAGTGCATTTTTAAACGGAGATGTTGTTGAGGAAGTTTACGTTTCTCAACCTCCGGGCTTCATAAATGAAAAATTTCCAAATCATGTTTTTAAACTAAAGAAAGCTCTTTATGGTTTGAGACAAGCTCCTCGAGCTTGGTATGATCTTCTAAAGAATTTTCTTTTGGATTTGAATTTTAAAATGGGCGAAGCCGATTCTACACTTTTTGTTAAGCATGCGAATAATGATATTTTATTAGTTCAAATTTATGTTGATGATATTATTTTCGGTGCTACTAACTTCACTCTTTGCGAAGAGTTTTCTAATGTTATGAAGGACCAATTTGAGATGAGCCACATGGGCGAACTCAAATATTTCTTAGGTCTCCAAATTCGCCAAATGAACGATGCAATCTTCATCCACCAAACGAAGTATACGGTGGAGTTGCTTAAGCGATTTGGAATGGAAAGTGCTTCCGGGAAAAAGACTCCAATGAGCACGACTACGCATCTCGACAAGGATACGGGCGGTAAGGATGTAGACATTCGTCTATATCGAGGTATGATAGGTAGTTTACTTTATCTTACCGCAAGTAGGCCCGATATTATGTTTGCCGTATGCATATGTGCTCGTTATCAATCTCAACCTAAGGAGTCTCACTTAGTAGCGGTAAAGCGTATTTTCCGTTATCTGAGTTACACTTTAGATTTTGGATTACTTTATCCGAAATCTAGCACGTATGAGTTAGTCTCATACAGTGATGCCGATTATGCGGGATGCAAATCCGACAGAAAAAGTACTAGTGGCACTTGCCATTTTCTAGGAAATTCTCTTGTCTCTTGGTTTTCCAAGAAGCAAAATTCCGTATCACTTTCAACCACCGAGGCGGAATATATTGCCGCCGGTGCCGCTTGTGCCCAGGTTCTTTGGATGAGACACACTTTGAAGGATTTTGGTATTCACTGTGATACTAGCCCTATCATGGTGGATAACCAAAGTGCTATCTGTCTTTCAAAGAATCCGGTGCACCATTCCCGATCAAAACACATAGATGTCCGACACCACTTTTTAGATGATCATGTTGCTAAAAAGGACATCATTTTAGTGTACGTTGAAACCCAAAAGCAAATCGCCGATATTTTCACGAAACCCCTAAAGGAGGACTCCTTTATGCGGTTGCGTCGAGAATTGGGGATTATGGGTGAATCCGAGATATAGGATTCATATTTCATTCAATTATCTTGCATGCTTTTATATTTTGCGATATTTCGTTCATGCTAGATTTATTGAATTTTTGGGAATTTTATGTGATATGTTTGAATTTATGATCAAATTCGTATTTCAATGTCGTATTTAAGATTTCGACGTTTTATGGGGTAATTTAGATTACTAATGAGAGTGTTAAGATGTTTCATCCAAGTGGTTTTTGAAGAGAAATCAATTATCAATTTTTGGACTCTTCTAGTCGGTTTCAGTTCATTTGTCAACCGACTAGATGCTCATCTAGTCGGTCAGCAAGTGAACTCAGACCGACTAGATCAAGCCTTCATCTAACTCTTTTCATTTTCTTTCTTTAGTCGGTCACAGTACATTTACCGACCGACTAGATTGAAAACTAGTCGGTCAATGAATATACTGCGACCGACTAATTCTAGCCCTAAAAATCCATGTTTGCCTCTGTTTCGACTTAGTCGGTTCAAGCTCATTGACCGACCGACTAGATCGTAATCTAGTCGGTCAGTGCTTGAACTGTGACCGACTAAGTGGGTTAGGGCAAATGCGTCTCTTCGATTTCCAGACTGACTTAATCTCATTTCGTCCGACTAAAAATCATTTTAGTCGGTATTCCCTTCAGCTCCAGCCCGAAAAATCTCCAAACCCTCTCGAGACTCTTCCTATTCCCGTCGACTCCGGCCTGATCTCCGGCCTTCGCCGCCGTCCGCCGCCGTCGCCTCCTCCTCCTAGGTAAAACCCCCTCTCCTAGGTGTCGATTTCCTATTCTAGGGTTCGATCTTGGTCGATCTCTCTTCTAGGTGAACTAGGGTTTCGATTTAATTCTAGGGCTTGTTGATTTCGAGTTCTTTTCAGTTCTAGGGTTTGTATTAGGTTGCTTGATCTAATCGCCGTCGTTTGCTTGTACTCGTCGTGCCCCGACCATGGCAAAGACGCGGATCCCTATCACCTCTTCTGGGGTTTCTCCCATGACTGTAGAGCCTTCAGACCCTAGGAATCCGTCTAAGCCCCAGCGTCGTGCCAAATCAACCCAAACTTCTCCATCTTCGCCTCCTCCTAAGAAGCCGAGGACGGCAACGGTAAAACCCAGAAAATCTAAAACCAAAAAGCCCATTCTCCACACTCCTGGTACTCCTCCTGATTCCGACTCTGAGTTTGTCCCTGAGGACGAGTCTGGCCCTAGGGAACCTACTCCTCCTCCTCCTCCGAAGACCCGTAAGGCTAAGGGTAAAGCTCCTATGCCAGTCGGCGGTGTAGACATATCGTTGTGCCGCGATGACCCTCAGTGTCTCGCAGCGTACAACCGTATAGAACACTGTCCACTGTTGTTAGAGCATTACGTTCAGTTTTCTGACTTTCTCGGCCTTGCTGATCTTCTCTCCTATAGTGGCCTTCTTGATTATCTTCGCTTTGACCCCAAGGCCAATCCTAAACCATATCCTCGCCTTGTGAAATTGTTCTATGCCAATCGTGTTCGAGGCCAGTACGATGCCAGCCACTCCATTGAGACTACTGTCTTGGGAACTCCTATAGTTCTCACGGCAGAAATCTTGGGGGAGATTCTTGGCTGCTCGTCTTCTGGTCTCCTTCCTTCTGACATTTCCGTCGATGATATTTCCTCCTTGGATCAGTCAGTTCTTTCAGATATCTTCCAGGTTATCCCCTCCGCATTCATTGGTGTTCCATCGAAATCTTTCAAGCCGAATGCGTGGGTCCTTAACCTGATCTTGAAGTCATGCCTTCTCCCTAAGTATGGATCATCTTCTCTTCCATCCCAGCCGTTCTTGAAATTGATCTACGCTCTTTTCTTGGGGTGCGAGATTAATTGGGCTCGCGTGATACTCGATAAGATGGACTCTTTCGAGTGTATACGCAAGACCAATAAATCTGCGCATATTCCATACCCTTGTCTGCTGACCCTTGTGTTTCGTCATTTTCGAGTCCCTCTCCCTCCTGACGATGAGCGTCCCTTGGGTACTCCTCTGAACGCGACGGCCGTTAAGAAATCTCTAGCGGCGCTTCGTCACGTGCAGAGGTCTACCGCATCTGCTTCCCAGTCCACTCCCTCAGCTGCTGCAGCCCCCGCTCCTCCTGCCACATTAGATGATGTCGTACACCTTCTTCGTCGGCACGAGTCGCGTTTGGCTCGTACCGAGGAGGTCGTCTGCCGTTTGGCTCAGATGATGGGGATTGATCTTCCTCCCTTAGTTTCTGAGGCCGAGGAGATGGACGGTGATGAGATTGACGAGCTTGTCACTTCCTTGGCTCATGGCGATGAGGCCACGGCCACTGCTGCTGCTACCACTTCTGCTCCTGGAGATGGCACCACTTCCGGTGCTCCAGAGCCTTCTGCTTCAGCACTTCAGACTTCTGAGCCTGCTGCTGACCCTGCTGCCGAGCCTGCTGATCTTCCTGTTGACACATCTGCCGTCGAGCCCGTCGTTGACGTCTCGACTCCTGCCCCGACGATCCCGTCTGTTGAGACACCTCTACTCCCTGCAGAGCCTGAGTCCACTCCGTCGACTGGACCCACGGACACTGCAGATCCAGCCTCTTCCTCGTGATCGTTGTTCCGAGGACTCTCCACTACGCTTTGGATGATATATCTTAGTGAGAGTATTTTGGGTTAGGATAGAGTATGAGGGTTATGATATTTTGATGTGGATGATGATGATGTATTTCTTTTTGATGGGTATGTTGCATTTGATGTATCGATATCTTTTTGAATGTACTCATGATGTTATCATATATATATATACATCGTCGTTCTCTTTGTCTTAATTCGTCGTGCACATTTAATACTCGTTCAATGCATATGATGTGTGAATTCGTCGCTCGACGCATGAAAACTTGGTTAACTAGATTTAAATTCTATAATTGTATAGAATTGTTTTCCATGCACAAAATTTAACCAAAAATATTGAATATTGGAGAGTATGTTTCTTTATTCAAGAAATGAATAATTATTTGGTATCTTTGATGATTTTGATTATCGCTTTTTGATAATGGACAATTTTGGCACACCTTGATTTGATTTTATCGCTTTTCCTTTGGTGTCAATTAGTTCCATCGTCATTGTCTACGACTCCCGATGTTGGATTTTCCATTTCCTAGTTGTTGTCGTTGTATGCCCCCCATTTTTGGGATAATGCCAAAGGGGGAGAGATAATGATAATAAATAGCGCAAATGAAAATTTAACTCAATTTCCAAGAATCTAGTTTGATATGTTAGATTCAGGGGGAGTTAAGATACATATAAGGATTTTCAAAATCCGATATTTCAAAAATCGATTCTCATTTTATATCTTACTCGTCTGATTGATGCAATTCATATATATTCATTTTGGAATTAACGTGTCATCAATGCAGGGGGAGTAAGTATTTTGCATTTGAATCATTATTTTTGATTATTATTTATGTTGGTTTGTCATCACCAAAAAGGGGGAGAATGTTGAATATTGGACTCCCCGGATTTGGTTTTGATGATGAGCAAACATAAATAATCCATGAACTAACAATTTGTGAGCGCAGTATTGGAGATCGTCGCCAAATTCACGAGAACATTCAAAGCGACATCTCAACACTTCCCAAGACTCGTATTCATGCCCAAAGCTTCGTTGAAGCTCTTGCGCCGTTTTGGAAGTTATGAAGATTCAATCGAAGCTCTCGAAGACCGTTTATTAAGGTTTTATTTATAGTCTTTTTGGCTTCGATATATAGAATGTTAAGCCTTGAGTATATCTTACCATTCTAACTTCATAACGCTCATATCGTAGCTCTAGGATCTTAGTACAAGTTCATTCTAACTTCCTCGAAGCGTCGCGCTTCGATTCGGACTTGTTTGTGCATATTAGTTGGTATAAGAAGGAGTACTGACCGACTAGATGGTGATCTAGTCGGTCAGCAACTCTTCTTGGACCGACTAGTTTGATTCCTTAATTTCTTGGACTTTACTGTTTACAGTTAGTCGGTCTACGTTGACTCACCGACCGACTAGTTTGTGAACTAGTCGGTCAGTGATGCTTCTTTGACCGACTAGTTGTGACTTACTGTTCACTCTAAATTTCTCCTGAGCTACTGTTTATCGTTAGTCGGTCTAAGAACGTTTGGTGACCGACTAGTTGACAATCTAGTCGGTCAACTTTTGTTCTTGGACCGACTAAGTCATATTGCATTCAGACTATTTCACTTTGCCTCTTAGTCGGTCTACGTTCATTGACTGACCGACTAGTTGTGAAACTAGTCGGTCAGACAGTCTTCTTGGACCGACTAGTTTTCTAGGTCTGAAATTCTCTTTCTTCTCAGTTCCTCTCTTAGTCGGACCATGCTGTTTGCCTGACCGACTAGTTGATGAACTAGTCGGTCAGTGATTGTTCTTTGACCGACTAATTCTCCCAGATTTCTATCCGTTGGAGAATGACCTAAGTTGTTTTTATGGGACCCTATAAATACGAACCTAGGTCATTTCTATCTAGGTTAGAGCTTCTATTCAGAGATTCATTGAGATCAAAAGAGATAGCCTTTCTCACTCAAATCAAAAGCTCTCTTCCTCACAAGAAACCCAGTCTCTCTCTCATTCTAGATCTAGAATCCATCTAGAGAGAAGCTTGTTCTTGGTGAGCTCTTCAAGCTATAGCTTGATCCAAGTCTCCAAATCATTCCTAGGCACCTATTTCTGGTCATTTCCTTGGTGCTAGGTCTTGGTGACTTCATCTTCCTCAAATCCTTCATTTCACCTATTGGGTAAGAAAAACTCAAGGTATAGGATTTTGTGGTAAGTTTGCTTATTTCAATATAACTCATTTATATTGCTTGTTGATTCTCTCGGTTGTGAGAGAAGGTTGTGATCCCGGGTTGTGGGATTCACTTGTGCTTTTGCTTGTATGATTTGATCTTGTGAAGGTTTCTCACAAGATATTCATAGTGGAAATCTTGAGTTAGGGTTTCTAACTCAAGTATCCGGAGGGGATCCGGGTGGTTGGGACGTAGGATCACCGAGAACAAGTCGGGGAGACTTGGGTGGATCCGAACCCATTAACATCATTTGTTTGCATTGTTAATTTTGTTGTTGTCATTCAATTTAAGCTTCCGCAAATTGATTTGGTAGTTGTTTGCAATTTAATTTGGAATTATACTCCTTATTATTTTAAAGTACTATTCACCCCCCCTCTAGTACTTGTGCAGTAGCTTGTAGGGCATTACATTTGGTATCAGAGCCATATACTTAGCTATGTCTGCCAACGACAACAAGACCGTGCCTCCACCTTCCAACTATGACACCTTCAGGAACCGTGAAGGAGCGTCATCGGTGATGGAAGGACATTCCTCTACGAGGCCTCCATTCTTCAACGGTACCAACTATGGGTATTGGAAATGCCGGATGGAAACCTTCCTCCGGAGTGCATCCTTATGGAGGACTACAATGAAGGAATACATCGAACCCAAAGAAGAAGACGTTGAGAAATGGACTACCGCGGAGGTCGCCGCGGAGGTAAGCAATGCCAAGGCAATGAACGCCCTGCAATGCGCATTGGAGCCCGAGGATTTCAATAAGATATGCACATGTAAGAGTGCATATCAAATTTGGAACTCCCTCCTCATACTTCATGAAGGGACGAGTAGGGTAAGAGACTCTAAACTCGTAGTCGTAAACAAAGATTACGAAATGTTTCATATGCAACAGGGCGAGAAGATGAAAGAATATTACGCTCGCTTTGTTGACATAATAAACGAGTTAGAGGCCCTCGGCAAGTCCTACACTCAAAAGGAGAAGTGCTCAAAGCTTATTGAAGGACTTCCCTCTTCTTGGGAAAAACGTACCTTCGCCATCGAGGAAGGTAATGACATGAACAAATATACCGTAGTTCAACTAATGGGTACTTTGATGTCATACGAGGTACGCAAAGATAGCAAGGTGAAGTTACAAGAAAAGATGAAGTCCTATTTGAACCTAGATGCGCCTAAGAAAAAGGCGATTGCATTCAAGGCGGCTTCATCCACCTCTACCGATGATGAGTACTCGGAAGAAGAAATGGACATGGAATCCATTGCACTCATGGCAAAGAAGTTCAATCGCTTCTTCCGAAAGGGTAACTTCAAACAAAAATCTAAATTTACTTCTACTAACGCCTCTCCACCTTTGTGCTTTAAATGCAATAAGCCAGGACACATCAAAGCGGATTGTCCTCAAAACAAGCAAAAGGAGAAGTGGAAGGCGCCGAAGTTCGACAAGTCAAAGAAGTACAAAAAGGGGTACAAAAAGGGACTTGTCGGAGCAACATTCACCGACTCCGAGGATTCCTCAAGCGGAGAGTCGGACGATGAGAAAGTGGAGCAAGCGCACATGTGCTTCATGGCAAGAGAGGAGCATGATCAAGGATCTTCCTCTTCCGATGATAGCGACGACGAAGGCGATGAGGTAACTATGGATGAACTTAGAAATGCTAACTCTCAATTATGGTCAAAATACACTAAATTAGTAAATAGATATACTAAGGTAAAAGATGACCTAGCTAGCATTCAAACCTCGCCTAAGACTATCATCACCAACAACGACACCGTTGTTGAAGAGTTAAGAAATGAGATTGTTAATCTCAAATCTAAACTCGAACATGTTAGCATAGATGATCCGGAAGAACATAGGATAGCGGATTTAACTTCTCAAAACTCGACTTTGAGTATTGAGAACGAGAATCTTAAATCTCGTGTTTATGTGCTCACATCGCAAGTATCTACTTTAGATACTTCTATGCGTTCTCTCAAAGAGAAATATGAGAACACATTAGGCCGAATCACTAGATTCAATAAAGGTAAGGACCATTTGGATAAAATCCTAAGTGACCTACTTCCGGCCAATCACCACATTGGTTTGGGGCATACGATGGGATGTCCATCCAAAGCGGCCACTACTTTTGTTAGGCCAACTTCCGGTGACTCTACGAGTGGTAGCAAACACTCTATTGGTAGTTCATCTACCAATGGTGCTTCCACCTCGTCCACGCCCTCTTTTGGAAAGAAACCCACTATGGGTGGACCTCCAAAGAAGGGTCATGCTTATATGTACACAAATACCATGCCACGTAGGAACACACGTCCTACTCCACCATCACACACATATGATGATTTTTATGCAACACATTCTCGGGCACGTGCACACCATGTGAGACACCCTCACGCACGTGTTCCCACACATGCATATGTTCACCCACCGCATCATATGAATAATTCTCGTCGTGCACCATTCCATCATGTTCCTTATGCCTATCCACAACATGCATCACGTAGAAATCAACGTAGCATGCATGCACCCAATAGGATGAGGGCTCCCAAAATCTTCACTATTTGGAGCCCGAAGGACACAAGCATGAATGAAAAACAAGTATATATGAATGCTTATTTTTCGAATGTTGTGCATAGTAGGAATAATGTGGGGAAGTCAAAGTCCAATTGGACTTGGCTTCCAAAGGTCTAACCTTTGAGGACCCAATGACCTTGGGTACCATGATATGAAAGTTTCTATCTTTAGGTACTCAAGGGAAAGAAAAAGAAAAGGAGCAACAAATTCAAATTTGGCTCCAAAGGGAATTGGATACTCGATAGCGGGTGTTCAAAACACATGACGGGTGACGCTCAATTGCTCTCCGGAGTGGTTCCCATTGCAAATGGAAATCACGTCGTATTTGGAGGCAATGAGAGCGGAACAATCGTCGGTGTTGGTAAAGTGGGTAACCCTTCTAAACCCTTAATTAGTGATGTTTATCTAGTTGATGGTTTAAATCATAATCTTATTTCAATAAGTCAACTTTGTGACAAAGGTTACAAAGTTAGCTTTGCGAAAGGATTATGTCATATTTCAAATGATAATAATAAATTATTATTTTCTGGCACACGCCATAAAGATATTTATATTTTGGATCTTCCCAAGTCATATGAACAATGTCTCGTTGCCAACACAAGTGAACAACACGTATGGCATCGACGCTTTGGACATGTGAACTTTGGAACACTTTATAAGCTTTCGAAATTAAATTCCATTAAAGGTTTTCCGAAGCTCGTTTTTGAAAAGAAAAGTTTTTGCGATTCTTGTCAACGTGGCAAGCTTCCTAAATCTTCATTTAAACCTAAGAAAAGCATTTCTACGAAACGGCCACTAGAGCTATTACATCTAGATTTATTTGGGCCAACTAGAGTTGCTTCCTTAGGAAATGCAAGATATGGACTAGTCATCGTTGATGATTGTTCAAGATTTACATGGGTATTTTTCTTATGTAATAAAAATGAAGCTTTTGAAAACTTCACAATATTTGTGAAGAAAGTACAAAATCTCATCGGAACCACCATTGTCACTATTCGTAGTGATCATGGGGGTGAATTTGAGAATGAGTCTTTCTCAAATTTTTGTGATGATCTTGGAATTACTCACACGTTTTCTTTCCCTCGCGCACCTCCTCAAAATGGTGTTGTTGAGAGGAAGAATAGAACGCTTGTGGAGTGTGCTCGCACTATGCTCGAAGATAGTCAACTTGGTTATCAATTTTGGGCGGAAGCGGTACACACCGCTTGTTATGTGTTTAATAGAATACTTTTGAGGCCCGGCACCAAACAAACTTGCTATGAATTGTTGTTTGGTAGATTGCCTCAAGTTAAACATTTTCGTGTTTTCGGCGCAAAATGTTTTATTAAAAACACATATGATAATTTGGACAAGTTTGATCCGAGATCGGATGAGGGGATATTTGTTGGGTATTCCTCACGTAGCAAAGCCTACCGGATATACAACAAAAGATCCTCTACGATCGAGGAATCACTTCATGTCTCTTTTAATGAGAATTTTACTACTTCTAGAATTTCAAATGATAATGATTCTATGGATGTTTTATGTGATTCGTTTGAAAATTCTAAGTCTATTGATTCAATTGATTCTATTGAGACTAACCCGACTAATGAAGTTGTTGAGAATGTGCCTAGTGATCAAGGTATCCCCAAGCGGCTTCATACCGTCCGCGACCATCCCCATGAGCAAGTCATTGGCAATATTCATGATAGTGTCAAGACGAGATCGCAAGTCCACCACTTCGCCAATATTGCCTTTGTCTCATCAATAGAGCCAAAGAATATAGTTGAAGCGTGCGAAGATAGTGCTTGGATCCTTGCCATGGAGGAGGAACTCATTCAATTCGAGAGGAATGAGGTATGGGAGCTTGTTCCTTTGCCATCGAAGAACCACACCGTCATAGGGACAAAGTGGATCTTCAAGAACAAATCCGACGAAAATCAAGTCGTCATCCGGAACAAAGCTCGGTTAGTTGCTCAAGGCTATCGCCAAGAGGAAGGTATCGATTTCGAAGAATCCTTCGCTCCAGTAGCTAGATTAGAATCGATTAGACTTTTATTGTCTTATGCATGCCATAAAAACTTTAAGTTATTTCAAATGGATGTTAAAAGTGAATTTTTAAACGGAGATGTTGTTGAGGAAGTTTACGTTTCTCAACCTCCGGGCTTCATAAATGAAAAATTTCCAAATCATGTTTTTAAACTAAAGAAAGCTCTTTATGGTTTGAGACAAGCTCCTCGATCTTGGTATGATCGCCTAAAGAATTTTCTTTTGGTAGTTGTTTGCAATTTAATTTGGAATTATACTCCTTATTATTTTAAAGTACTATTCACCCCCCCTCTAGTACTTGTGCAGTAGCTTGTAGGGCATTACACATGTGCCCAGATATCGCCTGTAACAGCACACGTCATCCTTGTTGTAGAGTAGAGAACCTGCAAGAAAAGGGGAGAGAGACTGCACGGATAGAGAGCACGTTAATAGCACGGGTTGTATGAATGGAGGGATAAGAAGTAGTGATGGAGGTATAGCGACTCAGTCTACCAACCCTGTACAACGAATATATACAATATGTCCAAGTAAAATCAAAAAGTAAGTAGAATGCGAAAATTATCGCGTGGTGAGGATGTGGACTAGTCCCTAGGGTTCACAGGGTCTTAAAATAAACAAGCACGTTGCCTCCCCGGCAACAGCACCATAAAGCTTGACGTCCCCTAGATTTAGCAATATATGCAATGAGATCGAGGATACCAGATTTAAATATTTGTAACCGCAATCACACGGTGATGTAGTGTGGCTTGGGGTCGAACTCAGCGAGGCGTGTGTTGTGCTTGTTACCAAGAAGGAACCGGATCACCCGATGGGTGAGCTATCCCGATCAATCGGTAGGTTGTCACAAAGTAGAAATACGAAGGATGTAAGATATAAAAGGGAATCCAGGACTTTGGTTTCCACCCTATCATGTGCCCTCTCTGTTACGACCGACGGATAGGGATACGATTGGAGTTTAGGGTTTAGTGGTGAAATGTTGCCTCTAAGAGTGATACCTAGCGTCCCATGGGCCCGATATTCTGGTCGATGCCCAGGATGATACGCTAGGACTGCCTTGGTTCGGTCGGTGGGCATTCCCATGTCCATTAACACCGATCGACTCCGGGAGCACTAAGCTCGCAACGATTGCTCCCAACATTTCATCATATCATTCACACGCGCTAGGATTCAATGTCTACGCTAGGGGTGTGAGCTGTGGCTAGGGGATCAAACGCCAGTTTTATTTTCCCTTGGTCCGACGGTAATAGGTGGTCTTTCTTCTACCAATGACAATAAAACGCACCGCATAACCATCTAAATTCCTAAATCATATCGAAACCCTAATCCTATGGTCGTTCTAGGGAGAACCCACGAAGGGGCTTTCACCAAAATCCCAGATTGGGGAACTACTCACAATTCCATGCGAAAATAGCATACAACAAAATTCAACCATTGAAATCAAAACCAGACAATAGAATTATAAAGCTAGCAATGGTATTAATGCAATATTAAAGTTCCAAAATAATCATAAAACTTACAAGATAAAATAAATTCCGAGCCGTCACAAATCCCAAAAAGACAGAAAACACAATGGGGATCGTGTCTGGGAAAACCTAGGTCACTATATATAGAAAATGCGGCCACCTGATCGGTTGATACATGAACCGATCGGGTGAGCTGCTAGTCGTTTTAGTCTTCAGCGCTTCAGATACATCAACCGGTCGGTTGAAGCGACCAGTTGAGTCTTCGGGTCGTTATTGGTAAATCTTGCTACAGATGAACCGATCGTGTCATGGCCTGTTTCCGATCGTATGCTTTTACGTGCACGTAGTCTTGTTCGTGCACATATTTATTTTAGACTTTGCTGTATCCGAACCCTATAGTGTGATATGCCGTTGTGACCCTCTCGAAGAATATTAAATTGTGGAGTTAATTTGGAACGTCATTTCACGGGTCGTTCTCCCACGATTTGATTTTGTTTGATGAGACGTCGCGATTTTCACTTTTGTCGTGAGGCCTTTCTATTTTTAATTTCATTTCTCGTCGTCGAAATTGTGATCCGTCTTCTTAGTTGCATTTGTCTCATCCGTGCGGTCACCCTAGTATTTATCTTATGATTTTTGGGCTTCGTTTGACCTACTTTCACTTTTTGCCCAACCTATTATATTTTAACCCTAAGTTTTATATAATTCTAACCCTCTAATTATTACTTATTATAGTGCTATTTACTTCTTATTAAACTTTAGCCCACTTGTGTGACCATCGCTGAGGCATATCCCGCACAAGTTTATTGTAGCCTAGGCCCTCCACCATATTTTTTTCATGCAAAATAAACTCTACAGCTATCCCTTCATTCACGTGCTGCACACAACAACTCTTTTTTTAAATACCCATGGCTATCGGTTAATCCCTTTAGACTTCCCCACGTGCTGTGCTTTGAAACCCACACCCAAATTCTCATTATAAAACCTACTGTTTTAACCTAGTTGTCTTTGCTTCTCTCCCAACAAACCGCAACGCCGCCACACGATTTCGCCGAAGCCTAGTTCTCTCCGACCAAGGCTACTCATCGCGTCGTTCTGCAACACCCCGCCCATTGGCCTTCCCTCGGACCTAACTCCGGTGATCGACGGTGTGCTCCGCAGCGCCGTCAGCCTCGCCACCCAGCGTGCGGCCTCTCCGATCGTGCCAGTGCCTACCACTGTCCCCACGTCGTGCAGACACGCCCTCGGCCACGACACGGACTTCCTCCGCCGTCTTTCCTCGTGCAGAGGCCTTCTCTCCGGCCTATAACCACGCGGCCCCGCCTGTGCCACTACGGCGCCACTCCAGGTGACATCACCTCCCAAGCGTGGCAGCAACGCCGCTCAGGCCTCGTCGGACCACCCCTCTGGCATCCCCGCACCCCAGCGCCGTAGCGTCAGCAGCAGCAGCGCGGCCTTGCCGCTGTCCAACGGCGGCCACCGCCGGCGTCCCGGCGCCCCGTTCTCCTCCAGGCGAACGAGGTCAGCCGTCGCCATCTTCATCTAGCAATGACCGTTCTCTGACCTTTCACCCTTCATCGGCAGGCTGTCCATTGCCGTCCGGCCACCCTCCCATCGAACTCCAGCCAACCCTGTCGTCTCCATCCGTCAGCGTGGCCTCCGCTAGCAACAAGAGGCAATGAATCTGAGGGTTATAACGCCTTGCGTAAGTTGAACTCACTTTTAATATTATATTACTTTATAAGGGATGGACATCAATTCCAAGTTTAGATATATAACAGTAAGTTTTATTACCCTAATGCCTTAGAGATTATATATTATTATTATATGGTTAGAGAATGTAGGCCTTAAAAGAATATTAGTGTATCTTATATAACATATAGCAGCAAGATATTATAGCCATTAATAAACTTCATATACTTTCTGTACACTAGGTATGTTATTAGGATATTACAGATGTAGGGGTTATAAATATTTGGTATTTTGATTTAGTTAACATGTTAGGCGACATTATTATGAACGTGAAACCGTATCAGATGGAGAACTTAACTAAAATTGGATTATTAGACGTCCCAGGTTGCCTAATAATTTCTTGTTCCCTCGTAACAAACTTATTCGTGCTCGTGATTTTATCACAGAGTATCCGTCTTCCTATACCATGCGCACTACAGGAATCCAACCCCTGACGTCGCTACCCGACGTCAGAGTAGCTCTCGCGTCGTGTTAAGGTAAGTCTCTCTCCGTAGGAATCCCAACTTTGCCTGTTAATCAACTTAAAACTTGTAGTCGCTAATCTCTTTGTAACTCACTAATCCAACTTAATAATACTGGACTGTAGGCTGATTGTTGGACTGAGCGTGGGAGCTCTGGACTTTTGAATCTGTGATTGGACTTTGAGACTTTTAATTCCAGCACGTATTTCAGGCAAGTGAAACTTGCCCATTGCTTGTTTAGGCCACTTTTGTACCGTAGAGTAAAAGAGACTAGGCAATGAAATGATAGCTGCCTAGACGCCTATTTGATCTAGTTTGACAACGAAACTAGATCCGTCACCTCACTTGATCTAGCTTGACAACGAAACTAGATCTAATCCCTTTTACTTGTTTTGTTCATGCTGCCATGTCATTCAGGCATTTGTAACTGCAATGTTTAAATTCATTATCTGTACGCATTTAAATTACAGCTTGCCATGACATGCCATCCATGTCTGATTGTTGCATTCGTAGCTCACGCTACTATACTTGTACTTGTTTGTCCAGGCTAGGCACCTGCATTGCAGGCACAACCCTTTGCCAAATACACTTCCTGGCTCGTGATCCAGAAGCGAGCCATTTGTGTTGGTCAAAAGCCAATGCCCGATACACGTGGAGGGGTAGGGTTGAGCGACCACTCAGCGTAGAAGTGTGCACGTACAGCTACTTCAGTTGTAAGGCAAGAACTCTGTGCATGACATGAAAACATGACTTGTGATTGTTAGTAGTTTGCTACTCTTTCCATGCCATGCTAGATGCTTGTTTTACTTGTTTCCTTACCTGTTGCACTCATACAATAACTGCCATGTCATTGCATAAATTTTAGAACTGCTAGGTTGCTTTCCCTTCTTTTAGTTTCTTTGCACAAGTCTCTAGTAGACTTGCTGACATGTGCCACTTCTCTCTTTTGGGTGTTACATGTTAGATTGTGAGCCAGAGTTGGTCGTCGAGGACGAACAGGTTGCAGGTGTTGAGTTCGAGGACATTGGATTCCAGTCCTAGAGCTCCTTCTTATTGTTGTTGCTTTCACTTAGTTGCTGTTAGGCTGTCGGTGCGTAGCACCTTTTCTCTTTTCTGTACGTTCGTTTATTCCTGTCGGCCATGCTGGGGCCTTTTAGACTTTTCTTTTAGCCTGGTGGCTTTTCTGTGATGTTGAGATTTTATTTGTGGACATTCTGAGATTGGAAAAATATATTTGTCTCTTTTCTTTTATTATTATCTTTGTTGTGTGTCGCATTTACAAGGACCTATACTTGGTTAATTCAGACGCTTTACAGCCTGGAGCCTCACAGCTCCAAGTCTGAGCGGACTTCTCATGCCTCACCTCCATTTTAGGGAAGCGGGTCGTGACAGGTTTTATTGGTGGCCCATGCATGTCCACTGCAACTGCGAATTATCGAAACAACGATAATAAAAATAGAATGTCCATTAAATAAATTAAAACATCCAAATATTAAGCCTTGAGTATAATTTTTATCGTTTCCTATGTCTTTGGTGGCTGGTAGACGTGTTGCCCGAACATCTGTCTCAGTTTAGTAGTGAATCCATTAGATCAGGACTATAGTAAGACTTAGTTAGACGTCTGTGCTTGCTAGTTAGAGGTCCCTGTTTATTAGCTAGACTCCTTACTAGAAGTTGTTATAATCATCTTAGATGTTACCTTAGTGGTTCTTGCCTAGCTCTGACCATATTAGACTTCTAGAGATTCTTTAGTCGTTCGCTTGGGTTCATCGCTTTCGGGCCAAGCCGGACGCAGTTCATTACGGTCTACTTCCTTTGAAAGTCTTAGCACTAAGTTTCCTAATCTTTAGTTGGTCGACGGTAGGAGTTCCCCATAGATTTTCATGAGTCATATCCTTGGCGTATCTAAGTTTCGATCATACGACCATTTTTCTTGCCCTCAATTCACGAGATCGCCTCATGACGATCGTCGTTAATTTTCAAATCTATTCGTTACAAATCTTGAATCTTCTGAAAGTACTTTCGATATTTTTCATTCGCTAAGTTTAAACTCGTTCGAAAATTTTTAATATATATATACTTGGAATTCATGCTCTTCCGTTGACTTAAATTCATTTTTTTTGAATTTCGAAAGTTTTGACGAGATTTTTGATTACTAGTTTATAATATTCTTCCAGCTTATACCTTCATACCTATATAAATACCTTGTTCTTTTCATATACTAATTTTATTCCGAACCGTACTTCTATTTTCTCTAATTCCGCTTATGATTTCTTTTCTTACGTATGCCATTAATATTTATTCGAACACATCATCGCGTTTACCTTTATTATACTTTTCTAAGTTACATGTGACTTCCTCATTCGGCATGCCGATTTTATACTCACCATTTTCCTACTTCAATTTTTTGTAAAATACTATCTCCATTTAAATTTATCTTCAATTGTAGAACAATTCATTCACCTCCATACCCATTATTCTGCGTCTAATTCTTATGTCGTGATTTAACTTTCATGTTACCCTTCTACGTCTTTAAGGATATTGTTATATTTTTATTTCATAACTTACATTTTATTATATCCTTATTTCGTATTCTATATCCTTCGTCCCTACTTGATTAATCTGAACTATATTTTGTTTCACCCAACCAAGCTTTATATGTCACCTCATGTGAACTCGTTTATCCCGTTCTTGTTTCATTTCAATTTCGTTTTCGGTTTTTCTCACTATTGTTTGGTTATCATATTAGTGCTTACCATTGCCAACGTTAACCTTATTAACGTATGGTGGGCCCATTAGTATAGATTGTGATGCCATTGTAGTGCATTTAATTACATGGTATTGATGAAGTTGTATGTGTGTTAGTATTTATGGATATGTGTGTGGATAGCTATACCACTCTAGGGACGTATGTGTATATAAGAATCAGTGTTGGAATATCTAATAGGGTGTATGTAGTTGAAGATACTTATAATGGTTGAAATAATATGTTGGTAAAGTTATGTGTATGTTAGGTGTAAGGATAATAGGTGTACTTATAGTTAAGTGAGTAGGCCTACTATTTGACCTATATGTTAGTACGTGTGAGTGTGTGCTCGTACATAAATATGTATTATGCTTAGGCGTAAGTAGTTAAGTAATTGCTGCATGAGTATATATGTGATATGCGTATGGTAGTAGGATTATAATTTTGATTGGTATTGCTTGCTATTACAGGATGTTGTGTGTGTATACCATGAGGTATACACGATTATTGCATATCTTAATTATGTATGGATAAGTAGTTGTATATATATGCTAATTATAGGTAGATGGATATGGAGTGAATATATATGTTACATGTGTGTGACTATACGATGAATGCGTATGTATTAGAGAGTGTATTATAATTATACGTGTGTTGATGTCTGTAATATTATTATGGTATATAAAGTGATTGAACTATGTGAGTGTTACCTGACTAGATATTAAGTGTGATTGACATTATGGTATGTATATGGTTATATTGGTAGATGTGTATACATTGGAGTGGTATTGGTATAGGTATAGATACCGTGTTACGTATATAGAGTATTCTGATTTTTGTTTTGAGTCTTACTCAAGCTTGAGTGGGTATACTCTAAGTATATTGTTACATATGTCTGTGGTTCCGTGTAGAACCATGAATATAGCGATGGATGATGTATGTATAGTGATAGGATTGTTTGTACCTGGTTGTGTTATGCACATGATTGTGGGTCGCTATACCAGTATATAGTTATAGGTGTTGGTCTTGTGGTATAGTTATTTACTAAGGACTTACCTGTGTGAACGTTTGTGTGCTAGCTATACTAGGTGTGTAGATGTGCTGAGTATATAGTGGTATGATTGGAATATATGAATGAAATGTTAGCGTGTGTGGGTGCACCATGCATGGGTAAGTGTGTGCTTAGCTATAGGTCTTGGTGATTATGGTATGTGTGGCGTGTCGTGAATATAGTTATTGGACCATATGTGATGTGAATATATGGTGAAATAGTTACATGCATTTGAATGACTATATAATTGTGAAATTATACTAGTGGTAAATGTATCTTAGATATAATAACATGATTTAATATTGAGTGGTGTGGTTACTTGTGTTGATATGTTGGCATTGGATGTACACTAGGAGATATAGGGAGTAGTGTATCCTTATTGTTTTGTTCGTAGGTAGTTATCTAAGCGTGGAGTACTACGATGGCATTTGCTAGTGTGAACTATTTAATGGTTTGTGAGTATGTGCACCATGGTATGTAGTAATTGTTTAATAGTTATATAGGGATGTACGTGATTATATGAATAATTGAAGTACGTGTATAAATTTGACTGACTATGATATGTGTAAGTTTAGAATGGGCGTAAATATATACATGTTGGTAGTGTTACTGCTTGACTACCGAGTGCATATATAAGAACTTGTAGTAACTATATCTGGTTGAATTTTAATGTGATATGATTTGGGGTAGCTACTGGAGTGACTAGATATATTTATATTTAGAAAGTCCGAGCACGGACTTTATTCTAAGGTGGGTAGGATGTCACGGCCTGTTTCCGATCATACGCTTTTACGTGCACGTAGTCTTGTTCGTGCACGTATTTATTTTAGACTTTGCTGTATCCGAACCTATAGTGTGATATGCCATTGTGACCCTCTCGAGAATATTAAATTGTGGAGTTAATTTGGAACGTCATTTCACGGGTCGTTCTCCCACGATTTGATTTTGTTTGATGAGACGTCGCGATTTTCACTTTTGTCGTGAGGCCTTTCTATTTTTAATTTCGTTTCTCATCGTCGAAATTGTGATCCGTCTCCTTAGTTGCGTTTATCTCGTCCGTGCGGTCACCCTAGTATCTATCTTACGATTTTTGGGCTTCGTTTGACCTACTTTCACTTTTTGCCCAACCTATTATATTTTAACCCTAAGTTTTATATAATTCTAACCCTCTAATTATTACTTATTATAGTGCAATTTACTTCTTATTAAACTTTAGCCCACTTGTGTGACCATCGCTAAGCCACATCCCACACAAGTTTATTGTAGCCTAGGCCCTCCACCATATTTTTTTCATGCAAAATAAACTCTACAGCTATCCCTTCATTCACGTGCTACACACAACAACTCTTTTTTTGAATACCCAAGGCAATAGGTTAATCCCTTTAGACTTCCCCATGTGCTGTGCTTTGAAACCCACACCCAAATTCTCATTATAAAACCTACTGTTTTAACCTAGTTGTCTTTGCTTCTCTCCCAACAAACCGCTGCACCGCCACACGATTTCGGCGAAGCCTATTTCTCTCCAACCAAGGCTTCTCCTTGCGTCGTTCTACAACACACCCCCCATTGGCCTTCCCTCGGACCTAACTCCGATGATCGATGGTGTGCTCCGCAGTGCCGTCAGATTCGCCACCCAGCGTGCGGCCTCTCCGATCGCGCCAGCGCCTGGCGCTCTCCCCACGTCGTGCAGACCTGCCCTCGGCCACGACACAGACTTCCTCTGTTGTCTTGCCTCGTGCAGAGGCCTTCTCTCCGGCCTATAACCCCGCGGCCCCGCCTGTGCCGCTGCGGCGCCACTCCAGGCGACATCGCCTCCCAAGCATGGCAGCAACGCTGCTCAGGCCTCGTCGGACCACCCCTCTGGCATCCCCGCACCCCAGCGCCGCAGCGTCAGCAGCAGCAGCGCGGCCTTGCCGCTGTCCCACGTCGGCCACCACCGACGTCCCGGTGCACCGTTCTCCTCCAGGCGAACGAGGTCATCCGCCGCCATCTTCATCTAGCAACGACCGTTCTCCGACCTTTCACCCTTCATCGGCGGGCTGTCCCTTGCCGTCCGGCCGCCCTCCCATCAAACTCCGGCCAACCCCGCCGTCTCCATCCGTCAGTGTGGTCTTCGCTAGCAACAAGAGGCAATGAATCTGAGGGTTATACTTGCCTTGCGTAAGTTGAACTCACTTTTAATATTATATTACTTTATAAGGGATGTACATCAATTCCAAGTTTAGATATATAACAGTAAGTTTTATTACCCTAATGCCTTAGAGATTATATATTATTATTATATGGTTAGAGAATGTAGGCCTTAAAAGAATATTAGTGTATCATATATAACATATAGTAGCAAGATATTATAGCCATTAATAAACTTCATATACTTTCTGTACACTAGGTATGTTATTAGGATATTACAGATGTAGGGGTTATATATATTTGGTATTTTGATTTAGTTAATATGTTAGGCGACATTATTATGAACGTGAAACCGTATCAGATTGGAGAACTTAACTAAAATTGGATTATTAGACGTCCCAAGTTGCCTAATAATTTCTTGTTCCCTCGTAACAAACTTATTCGTGCTCGTGATTTTATCAAAGAGTATCCGTCTTCCTATATCATGCGCACTACAGGAATCCAACCCCTGACATCGCTACCCGACGTCAGAGTAGCTCTCACGTCATGTTGAGGTAAGTTTCTCTCCGTAGGAATCCCCACTCTGCCTGTTAATCAACTTAAAACTTGTAGTCGCTAATCGCTTTGTAATTCACTAATCCAACTTAATAATACGGGATTGTAGGCTGATTGTTGGACTGAGCGTGTGAGCTCTGGACTTTTGAATCTGTGATTGGACTTTGAGACTTGTAATTCCAGCATGTATTTCAGGCAAGTGAAACTTGCCCATTGCTTGTTTAGGCCATGTTTTAGGCCACTTTTGTACCGTAGCGTAAAAGAGACTAGGTAGTGAAATGATAGCTGCCTAGACTCCTATTTGATCTAGTTTGACAACGAAACTAGATCCGTCACCTCACTTGATCTAGCTTGACAACGAAGCTAGATCCAACCCCTTTTGCTTGTTTTGTTCATGCTGCCATGTCATCCAGGCATTTGTAACTGCCATGTTTAAATTCCTTATCTGTACGCATTTAAATTAAAGCTTGCCATGACATGCCATCCATGTCTGATTGTTGCATTCGTAGCTCACGCTACTATACTTGTACTTGCTTGTCCAGGCTAGGCACCTGCGTTGCAGGCACAACCCTATTCCAAATACACTTCCTGGCTCGTGATCCAGAAGCGGGCCATTTGTGTTGGTCAAAAGCCAATGCCTGATACACGTGGAGGGGTAGGGTTGAGCGACCACTCAGCGTAGAAATGTGCCCGTACAGCCACTTCAGCTGTAAGGCGTGAACTCTATGCACGACATGAAAACCTGACTTGTGATTGTTAGTAGTTTGCTACTCTTGCCATGCCATGCTAGATGCTTGTTGTACTTGTTTTCTTACCTGTTGCACTCATACAATAACTACCATGCCATTGCATAAATTTTAGAACTGCTAGGTTGCTTTCCCTTCTTTTAGTTTCATTGCACAAGTCTCTAGTAGACTTGCTAACATGTGCCCCTTCTCTCTTTTGGGTGTCACATGTTAGATTGTGAGCCAGAGAGTTGGTCGTCGAGGATGAACATGTTGCAGGTGTTGAGTTCGAGGACATTGGAGACCAGTCCTAGGGCTCCTTCCTATTGTTTTTTCTTTTTGCTTAGTCCCTGTTAGGCTGTCGGTGCGTAGCACCTTTTCTCTTTTCTGTACGTTCGTTTATTCCTGTCGACTATGCTAGGGCCTTTTAGACTTTTCTTTTAGCCTGGTGGCTTTTCTGTGATGTTGGGATTTTATTTGTGGACATTCTGAGATTGGAATAATATATTTGTCTCTTTTCTTTTATTATTATCTTTGTTGTGTGTCGCATTTGTAAGGACCTATACTTGGTTAATCCAGACGCTTTACAAACTGGAGCCTCACAGCTCCAAGTCTGAGCGGACTTCTCACGCCTCGCCTCCATTTTAGGGAAGCGGGTCGTGACAGATCGGGTGAGATGTCACTTGATTGGTTGGAATTCAGCTCCAAAAACAGAGAGCACTAACAGATTCACCCTATCGCTGAAACGATCGGCTGGCTGCTTCTCTTCTACTGCTTCTGTCCGGGTCGGATATGCGTGCACCAACCGATCGGTTGGCTGTGTCCAACCGATCGGTTGAGGGCTGATACATGGATTTCGTCGTTGTTTGGCCCTCGGGATTGCGTGTGACACCTCCCATTGCTCCAGGGACTCATGATATCTTTTTTATTTGTCCCCAACGCTGTTATTCTCCTGCATTGGCATAAAAACACAAAGAAGCGAAAGAAAACTAAAAATCACGAGGGAATGGATACAAAACACCAGAAAACAACGGAAAATCACGAAGAAGACGTGCGTGAATATATAAAATATAAACACACGTCACCTGATTGGCATTCCTGTAAATGAGGGGGGCAAGGATCGACTGATCCAATTAGGAGGTTGATCTGGCCAGTGATGGCTCGGTCCTAGTTATAGAGAGTTTCATTACAACCACCAAGAAGTCGTTCCTAGTGGTTAAGGGATCGGTGCCGGTCGTTAAGAGCTCGGCTGGACCCAAGGGAAGTTTGGTCAGAGTCACCGAGGGTCTGTAAAATTGAAAGGAGCACCCGTCAGCATGCTCCAATGTCCCCGAGAAGAGGATGAAGGAGGGCAAGGTTGAGCATCTAACCTTGGCTCCGGTGGAGAATGTTGGGGTCTCGGCTGATGTCCTGGATTTGGTCAATTCTCTTGGCAATAGGGGGTCTCATCCCTTCTAAACCAACCGGACTGACTTCTTTCAAGCTTGAGTAGGCTCGGATACTGCCCGA